>CM056596.1:12884817-13513950 GCA_029721355.1 Tegillarca granosa | reverse complement strand
TACTTTAATTAATTTTTGTTAATTTTTTTCATTTACAGAAATTGATTTTTTGTCAAAAAAAAAAAAAAAAAAAAAAAAAAAAAAAAAAAAAAAAAAATTTAAACATTACTTCAACATTAATTCAACTGCACCAGAACTTTTCTAATACCTACATGTAAAAAGTTGTGCAAGGGGATTAATTGTGAGTGTATTTCTTGCGTTTCTCATCTTTATGTTGGTATGGCATGATCACAGGATTGCTCAAACTCCTCATAATGCTACTTTAAAATTGGCAGGAGGCAAAAGGTTAACAAGAAGACTAAAAGATCGTAGGAGGGTCTGCACAAGACCTGTATATCAATTTAACTGAGTCCCTTACAAATCAGGTAAGAGTTACCAATAGGTAATGATGATCATTAAAAGCTTTAAAAAACAAATTTTCCAGACGACCATCAAATCCATTTGTTGGTCAGAACAAGAATGGTAAATGAATGTACATGTATATGTATATCTTGTTTCTTTCCTTCAATATGGGAGACAAAACTTTCCAGATACATGTATAAATGTCTGCATTATACATACACATGTACATGTACATGTATATTAATACTCACCTGTCATTGAGCTTGATTCTGTGCATTGTTGTGTAGTCAAAATCAAATCTTTTTAACTGTAAAGTTAGGAGGTAGGGAAATGATACAAACTTTAAACCCTGAAAATAAATTATTTTCTTTAAAATAAACAAGGGAATAAAATACATGCATAAAATGTTATAACAATCCTGCCAATGCCTAAGTCATTTACTCTGATTTAAAGATTTGCTTTTTATTTATGCCTTAAAGATTTTTTTTTGGTTCATACTGCGATGCTTAAAATGGTATACAAGTAAAATGAACGGACGGAACCCATCTCTATATCCCCCGCCAACTTCGTTGGAGCAGGGGATAACAAACCCTATATAGTTTTGTGAAATGCAATGAAAATGTGAGTTCTGTACTTTCAAATCACGATAAAAACTTAAAAAACTCATATAAGATTGAATCATTCACCAGATAATTCATTCTTCTACAACAGCACTATCCACTCCATAATTTAGATCACAACATAAAATGCATGTACATCCCAAGCTACCCCCATACAAATACTATTACATACATACCTTATGGGCATCACATTTTTTGTTACATTTTTCACAAAAATACTGATTACTATCATTTAATATCTCTGGCTGAACAAAAGCATCCAATGCTTCATCCTGCAATGAAAAAAAAAAATATTAAAATTATACAAGCATAGTACTTTGATATAACATGTATGACACTGGATGTTTGATGTTCAACATGAACCTTATATTTCTACAGTCATTTGTCAAAATTTAATTTTTTCTGTGTATTTTATCATAATAAATGCTTTTAAAGAAAAACTTTGGATTTCAATGCTTCGGTTAATAAAACCAAAATTAAACCATCAGAAAATTACTTACAACACTACCATATGTAACATTAGAACCAAATGGACGAATGACCAGTGGGATATCTAAATAAGCATCAACACGAGCACTTTCATATCCACACTGAAACACAAGAAAAGTAATCATTAACAAAAACAATAAATTATTACTTATTTCAATTCCAAAAATCTTAAAAATACCTCAACTATGTTAGTTTTCACATAGAATTTATAAATTTTGTGCATTTTATCAATAAGTAAAGCTTGATGTTTTTTGTAGAACCTAATTTACAGAAATGGCAGACATTCAATTAAAAGTTATATCTAAATTATCAGTTTTAAAGAGAAATTATTTGGCTAAATATCTTAATATGTGTTCATGAATTTATGCAGAAACTGATTAAAATTGTATAATTTTTCGATTAATATTTAAGATACTAATAAGACTGAAGAATGACATGAATATTTTCACAAATAACATCTCAAATTTACAATGTAATTGAAAAGACATATAAGCACATTTATCATGTTTATTATTTGTGTTACCTCTAAACATTTGACATAATCTTTCATTTTTCCTTGATAAAGGTGATTAATTAAATGTGATTGATCAGTATTCTTCCATTTGAGTTCCAGTGCATCAAACATCACACGACACAGTTCCTGTACATCATGTTGCTGCCAAACTGGATATACAAAAAATGTAACATGTATAACTTAAAATTTATTAATTATTTAAGAGTGCTGTAGAGTGGAGAAATGATGTTTCATACCCCCAGTCAAGATTGTATTACTTATACTGAGATAGTAATTACTTGGTTAGGAAGAAATGGCAATAGTTTGAGAAAACCATTGATATTTGGCAAGCTGACTGAATCTTTCCATCAACAATCTTAAGCACTGCACTATGATTTTAATATTTGTAAAAACAAAATTCTGTTATTTCTGAAAATAAGGAAAGCCTACTTTTAAGGTCAGTGTTGTATATGCCTGCTTATAATTCAACAAATAACTAGACCAGTGTCAAGGAAGGGCCCCGCATAATACCATGATAACTTGAAGAAAACAAAAAGGACGGACAGGGGGAGGGACAGACAGACAAGGGATTACTACAGATACCGAGTGAGAACCATAAGGTAAGGACTATCACAAGCAAGTTTCATCAAAATCCCACCATTCATTCAGAAGATAACATGCTTAAAAGTTAAAACATTCAGCAAATCACAAAGTATGCAGGCTCATTAAATTCATATGCATGGAATTTGTTGAACATCAAACTTTAGTGAGGGACATATATACCAAGAAACACAAGCAAATTTCATCAAAATCCCACCATTCCTACTAAAGATATTATGCGAAAAACATTCAGCCAATCAGATTGCAGCAGCCTCATTAAATATGCATGGAATTTGTCAAACATTGAACTTGAGCAAAGGACTTATGTACTAAGTATCACAAACAAGTTTTATCAAAATCCCATCATTCCTTCTTAAGATATCATGCGAAAAACATTCAGCCAATCAGATTGCAGCAGCCTCATTAAATATGCATGCAGTTTGTTGAACATTGAACTTGAGTGAGGGACTTATGTACAAATTATCACAAACAAGTTTCATAAAAATTCAATCATTCCTTTTCAAGATATCATGCAGAAAGGGAAATGAACAGACAGACAGACAGACAGACAGATGGACGGACAAGGTAATTACTATAGGGCACCCGCATTGCGATGCAGGCCCCTAATGACCTCTATAAAGATTTTAAGAAACCATTAAACTACAACATTGATAAACACAGGCTTTTAACAATCATAAATAATGGTCAAAGTAAATAATTATACATGTAGATCCTGGAGAACATATAAACAAATCATAGTATTTCTCACCCATTCTCATGGAGATCATATAAACAAATTAAGTATTTCTTACCCATTCTCATGGAGAACATGTAAACAAATTATAGTTTTTCTCATCCATTCTCATGGAGATCATATAATCAAATTATAGTATTTCTCACCCATTCTCATGGAGAACATATAAACAAATTATAGTATTTTTCACCGATTCTAATGATGATCATATAAACAAATTATAGTATTTCTCACCCATTCTCATGGTGTATTTTTATTTCTATTTCTCACCCATTCTCATGGTACATTTTTTTTTATTTCTCACCCATTCTCATGGTATATATTTTTTTCTATTGCTTACCCATTCTCATGGTATATTTTTATTTCTATTTCTCACCCATTCTCACGGTATATTTACTTTTCTATTTCTCACCCATTCTCATGGTATATTTACTTTTCTATTTCTCACCCATTTTCATGGTTTTTTTTTCTATTTCTCACCCATTCTCGTGTTTCTTCTTTGAATGTAATAAAAAGCCGGGTTATGTAAGAAATTCAAAAAGTCGTCATTTTATAATTGTCTATAAAAATTAATCATTATGACCTTACCCTCACTACTATCCCAGCCAAAACTTCTTGTTAGGTCTGTAGTTTCAGCAGCCCTCTTTTTACTGGTCTAAAAAAAGAAAACAATGTAAAAACTAAGTCCTCTGATTTGTTGACTTTTTTCATGTTGAATATCATATTTTCTAGCCACTACAATCAATTTTTGGTTTATTATGTGAAAATAACCAATTTAAAAAATAATTTAGAATTTTGTTGAAGAATATTGCAGTTTGTTAATGACCTACATGTATACCGTATAACTGGTAATTTACGCAGTTATTCAATTTTTGCGTATATTAGCGGTCACATCTTCACCGCGAAAATTAGAACGTGTAATATACTCGAGTCACTAAAGTTACTTGATTACCGGCGGTTACTTGTTTTAATACTCAACTTCTTAACCTATATCGGAACACCTCTGGTTATGTATAATATGGTGAATTAAAGATACTGAACACTTTTAACTCTTTCCACTATGGGGGTATTGATTTTGTATAAAAATAAATGCAGTGAATACTATTCTCAAGCAGTTTCTGTCAGCTCATAAGTAATTTTGGTTTAGCTGGGAGAGGATGTCGATACTTAGATTTGTCAAGAAAAAGGATGAAACAGGGGCAATTCTACCCAACCCGAACAAACAATTGTCAGCATGTTTGAGTCCAAGAGCAATTACTGAATGTAATGATCAAGTTACTGAAGCTTTGATGAAGTCAGAAACTCCTGATTCATTGAAAAAAGTGGAACATATTCAAATTATTCTCCACTTGATCGAGCAGACTGCAGCCGATGGACTTGACCGTTCAAAAAGTGTTGAAGGACAAATTAAAAGACAGATATCAAATTTGGGTGCATGTCAGATTTGTAAACAGATGGATAAAGGGATAAAGGGACAGATGTAAATAATTTAGACCCTGTTGATCTCAGACTTTCTATCTTAAAACCATTGGCTGCAAGCTGGCTTGTGGAAGTTTACAAGGATATTCGATCTGATAGAGGTCTTATTTATAAAGGTTTTGAAAAAGCAGGTCTTTCGAAAGTTGTTGACTATGTGTGCAAGGGTTAACCACATTGATACCTTGTATTGTATATATATTCAGTGGATCAAATATTATTTTCCCAAATAATTCAAAGTTCAATAAACTTTTTGACATTTAAGGGGTAAATTTTATGTATTATAATCTAATGAAATTGTTCAAAGGTAGATGGAATTAAAGGTCTAGTTTTATGATTTTCGATTTCACTTCTATAACAACCGGAAGCTGAAATTACATTTCTTGATCTGAATGACCTGGGAGAACGAAAACAGTTAGATAGTTATAATTTTTTCTCAAACACCTTCAACAGCAAAAATAAAAATCGCGAAAAATTTTGATAGGGCTTTTTACTAAAAAAATCGCAAAAATTTCATACCGTGAAAATTACCAGTTATACGGTATGTACTTACTGCTAAAGCACTAGGATGCTTTGTTTTAAAAAAAAACTTCAAAAACTAGCCATCTTCAGGATAAAACCTAGGTCAACTGGGGTTTAAGTCATGGGTAAATGGAGGCTAAATTCATAAGTTGAGAATAAGAAAAAGTCAAGTGAGGAAAAAGTCATAAGTCAGTAATGAGAAAAGTCATAAGTCAATTAAGATTAAAGTCATAGGTTAATTGAAGTTAAAGTCAAAAGTCTAGTAAAGTTGAAATCATAAGTCGAATAAGACTGAAGTTAAAGGTCAATTGAAATAACACTCATAAGTCAAATTAGGTTCAATCAAGGGTCAATTGGGGTTAAAGTCATGGGTTAATTAAGGTTAAGGTCAGGTAAGGTTAATGCCATAAATGAGATTTCATTCATAGGTCAATTGAGGTTAATGCTAAGGGTTAATTGAGACAAAAGTCATAGGTCAATTGAGGTAAAATTAAAGGTCAATAGAGGTTAAAATCATTGCAGTGAAAGAATTTAAGACTGAAGAAAAACATTTTAGACATTTGACTAAATTGTATAAGCTTCACAAGATCTATTCGAATACAAGTTAAAATCTTATAATGGCTGTATATTCACTGGTTCACAAAAAAAGGGCTATGGGTTCAAATCTCGTCTGATTTGAAAATTTTCCAAAATGATTTTCATTTCCTTTGCAGACTAGAGCTTTAAAAGTTTGTAACTTGTATTATTTATTTATTTATTTATTTTTATTTAATTATTTTTTGCAAGGTCCTATTTCACATTGAATTCTACAGGAATTTGCAGTGTTAGAAAAAGCAAAGGTTACTTGTGGCTGCAAAAAAAAGACACCATGTATTTTACTAGATGGGATTAAAACAGAAGGATCAAGAGAATGATTTACCTGTAACTAGATGAGATTGAAACAGAATGATCAAGTAGAGCTATTTACATGTAACTAGATGAGATTGAAACAGAATGATCAAGTAGAGCTATTTACATGTAACTAGATGAGATTGAAACAAAATGATCAAGTAGAGCTATTTACATGTAACTAGATGAGATTGAAACAGAATGATCAAGTAGAGCTATTTACATGCAACTAGATGAGATTGATACAAAATGATCAAGTAGAGCTATTTACATGTAACTAGATGAGATTGAAACAGAATGATCAAGTAGAGCTATTTACATGTAACTAGATGAGATTGAAACAGAATGATCAAGTAGAGCTATTTACATGTAACTAGATGAGATTGATACAAAATGATCAAGTAGAGCTATTTACATGCAACTAGATGAGATTGATACAAAATGATCAAGTAGAGCGATTTACCTGTAACTGTAAAAATAATGTCTGAAGCTGATATGGAATACTTTTTGATTTGTCTTCAATACCGTCAGGAGACCACCTAAAGTGAATATTACAGAAGATAAATACCTTCTCTACATAAAATAAAAAGCAACATGTTTTATGAACATCAGACAGTAAATACATTGAAATATATTGAGGCACAATAAACTGAAAATATTTCAGGATGTTTGCCCTACCAAGTTTTTAATTCATAACAAAAAACTCTTATGGGGCCATATAAGGAACAAGGAATGAGGTAACCATGGAAAACGATGTGAGATTTATAAAAACTTCTTCCTTGTTTGGATATAAGTGCCAGTACCTTACAAAATACATGTAGTTTAAAATGTTATTCAAAACTTAATGAATTTTAAAATTATTTCCTCATTAATAAACCATTTAAATTTAGTTAAAGCTTTTTCCTATTAAAACTGTATTTAACATTTTAGTTCCTTTGTTATATTACCTGTATAAAGCATTTCTAAATTCTGGTGTCATGTATAAGGTTTGTAGTAAACTGTTAAGGTAACATGTCATTGCCTGATTTACCAATCCAACATATCCTGAAATATTAAATCTGGCACTGAATAAAGATTTTTATAGATATGGTACATCTATATAAACATTGAATTTTGTATCTAATAAAATCAATGTTAAGAGATAAGTACATCCTCCTCTCTCTCTCTCTCTCTCTCTCTCTCTCTCTCTCTCTCTCTCTCTCACATGAAGGAATTTAAAACATTTTTAAACTTCCACAATGTATTTTAATTATTTCTCTCTTTATGTGATTGTATGTATTAATATCAGTGTATGTGCATGCAAATGTGTGTGTGTGTGTGTGTGTGTGTGTGTGTGTGTGTGTGTGTGTGTGTACGTGTGTGTGTGTTCCACATCAGTTTATAAATCTGCAATCTAATTTCATATTGTACATTCCCACTTTTATTCATGCAACACTTACCAGTGTCGGATTTGATAACAGCTGATGCATATGAATAGGAATTTTCTGGGTATGTTGAATATGAGGAATAAGTATCGCCTGTACTTGTACTGGCTGTACTGAAATATGCTGATGAGGTGGACGCAACAGTTTCTGCTTCACTCTCAGTCTGTTCCACTATACTCTACAAAGTTTATTAAATTTTGATGGAATTCAAATTATTATTAAATTTATTTTTTCAAACAAAATTTCACATTTCCTACAGACACCCACCACTAACTTTAAAATCCATCTGGTAACTCCAGGATAAAAAATTTATACACATATATTTTACTTTAAATTCCAAGTAAAAGACTCAAAACAATTAACATATCCATGACATATTTAAGGAAGTATCAAACAACAAAGTACCACTGCAACTTAACAGGAATTTTCATTTTAGCTAGTTTTAAATTGCAGATTTTCCTTTAAACCTATGCAGTTTGGGCAAATTTGGAAGGTTTAACAGGTCATATGTGCATTTTCCTAGAGCTACATATATGTTTGTGGCTGCAACAAAGTCAAGAGACCTTAGTATCATATTGTTAGACTTTACTTGGTAAAATTCAATAATGTTTAGCAGGTAAAATATTGGCATCAAGGTCATGTGACCTGAGGTCAAAGGTCAACATTTAAGCATTTTTAGATGGAGAAAAGGTGCAAATTTGAACTGAAGAACTGCAAAGGGTTAAACAAGTGTCTAACTACTGATGACAATTCTTTAATTTCTTAGTATTCTAATGTTGTGTAGTTACATTTGGTTTTGAATAGATGTTTTGTAATATAACAAGTTATCAAGCACTTTCATAAAGGGCCAATAAGTATAATATTACACAGATACAAAGATTACCTATCCTCAACAGCCCAATATAAATTAAGCTATCTAAAATTATACTATGAATATGGATACTCTACTTTCACAATTACAAGTGTTCCGAACATTTTATGTACCAGTTTTTTTTTTTATTATTTTCACTCAACATATAGATTAACTAAACACATACCTCAGATTTTTGAGGTAAAACTTCATCTCTCTCATTTATAGTAAAATCATGTCTCTTTACACCATAAGCACATATTTCTGCCAAGCTTTTTTCTTCAAACTTCTCTAGAATTACCTGAAACAAAGAAAAAAACATAATTGAGGATCTTCCGGGACACTACTCTGCCATGCTTTGGAACAATAAATTTATGCAAACAAAATTTTTTTTTTTTAAAAAAAAAAAAAAAAAAAAGAGAGAGAAAAAAAGAAAAAAATCAGTATTTTTTCCCCACAATTTTAATTATTCACATTTTGAAAAACGCCCAGTAATTAGACTTTTGCTTATACATACAAGTCATGGTTGTTTGAACATGCTCATGCACAAACAATGACTACATCAACTTTTGATTATTTCTTAGCTATGATTTTAATTTTTTTTATTTTGATATATTGTGATAACACTATGCCCATGCTTGCTGTATTTTTGCAAATGGGAAATTTAAGAAACTATTTTGAAATGCTAAATTAGTGTAAAATTTCCCCAATATAATAACTACTGCACTGTTTTTATCCAAATTATTGTATCCGAGTTATTCTGCATTTTAATACACATTAGGCCAAAATAAAAATATAGTTTGTTTCTCCTTGCGCGACCGACCGTAAAAAATCCCGCCGACTGAAAAAAATTTATTATTGAAAATTTATTTTTTTTTTTTCCTCGCGTATCCGGGCCAATAATTTCCGGTTTGTTTCTCTTTCCGCTTCAGGATTTATACGTTTTATCTTCTTAGTTGTAAAGACGCTTATATAAGCACTATACGGTGATCCGATTGTTACAAATGTCGTAGTGATTAAGATGTTATAGACACACGAATGTCGGAAATGTTGGGACAGTTGAAAAGGAAAGATCGTGATGAAGACTTCTTTACGATCTGTGTATCGTCGACGGTGCAGTGTGGGCAGAAGTGTACACAAGTATGCACAAACATATATATTAAATTTTCGACTTAATTACAATCTTTGTGTTCAATTGTTATTCGTAACAATAATCGATAATTTGTTTTCAAAAAAAAAAAAAAAAAGCCTACCTACCTACCCAGTTTCAAAAGTACGGGTAGGGCAAGGGGAAACAAAGATATTTTTAATGGTGGCCTTATGACTATGAAAGTCTTAAATAAGCACAACAAATACAAATGGGTGATAATCATGCTTGTTAACAGCATAAACTTGCAAGAAAAGATATGAGGCAATGTGCATTGTGTAAACTGCTTGGTATAACTACTATAAAAAGGAGGTAATTAACTCAGCAACAGGGAATGATTCTGTAACAGGGTACAGTTATCACCTTATATAATATCTGAGTACTAGAATACTTATCAATGCTCTATATTCTTATATAACCTTAAAAATGTTTGGTAGCAGTATAAATATATTTTATCTTATTTAATACATTTATCAAAATATATTTGATCATATTCCACTAGTTTCCAATATAAATACCCTTCTATTAAGACTATATTTAACTATAAAAAACACCGATTCATCTCTTGGAGTGATTGATGATGATCTGCTCATTAAGTCAGTCATTTTTATGCAATACTCAGAAAATATCTTGTGAAAAGTTAAAGCTGATGCGATGGATTGTATGTTTTAAACATTTATTTGGATTTATCATTATTTTTATCATCTCTCACTGAACAGTTTTAAAATGTGATGAGTAAATTTGTCACTGACAGTGATGAAACAATAAAGAACTTTCAGTGTGATAATACTTTCTATACCTCTTCTAAACCAGCCTCTGCTTGTTTCTGGTAATGAACGGAGATTGTTTCCACTACATAACCAAATGTCTTTGCTACTTCCTTCAGCATATTCCCCACAGTCATGGAGATGGGGAGATTGTATGTTTTCTTATTCCCATGATGTTGGTTATCAACCAAATCACGTACAATACATAACACTTTGTCTTCATCAGCTACGCACACATTCTGTAAATAAAGAAGCAAAATAAAACTATTGACTTGAATCTTACAGACTAAACAAGTTTGTGTCATCTTAGTTTCCGCATCCATATAGTGTAGAAGGTCCCAAGTTTGATCCCTGGTCCAGCCCTGAATTTTTTTTCTCTCTCCTGTTACAGTTCGGTGGCTACTGTGGTTCTCAGAAGTGGTGGACTGGTAATTGCGGGCATATAAAGTCCATCTGAGGGAATTTAGGTCCCACAGGACCATGGGAAACTCAAGAATAATGGGAGAAATTTAGCTGTCTAGGAAGCTCAGTTGAAACAGCACTTGCCTATAATGCCAGAGATCCTGGTTTTGAACCCTGGTCTGACCCTGTATTTTTCCTTTTTCATTCCACACCAATGACAAAATTTTGACCTAACATGGTGTTTAAAAACATTTATTTAAGCACATCAACATGAGAGTACCCTATGTTTTCACGTTAATTCAACCTTATCACTTTGCCATTGTCCTTGTTCTTCATGCACCTACAAAGTGGGTGGTGTAAAATTTTGTTCTGCAAACAAGTCCTCATCTGTTGAAAATTCTGTTATGAGAAAACAGTTTTTGAATTTTGAACAGTCTAGGTGCTTTCCAATGTACTTTCTATAATTGATAAGCAGTATAAACAAACTGCCATAAACTTGATACTAAGCTAAGGCATCTTGAGAAAATATAAATTAAAATTAATTATTTTTTAAAAAAGGGAAGTGGAAGAAATGTAGGATAGGATTTTTTTCTTGATTGTTTACCCATGATTGACAATTAAATTTAACAACGAACTGTTTTGTACAATGATATGGGCCATATGGCAACATGATTGATTAAATGGGGTTTTCCACTGAAGTTGAGGATATTTCACTTATATCAAGATATTAGACCTGAAATATGTGGCTCAGAATGGTAACATCAGTATTATAGAAAAACTGTTCAGAGCCATGTATTTCAGGTTCAATCAAGATATCTCCAGCTAAAAGTGAAGTGGCGGAAATTCTGACCTTTGCAGTGCACTAAGGGCAATGTGCAGGGACAATTCTTTAATGTCCCATTCCTACCAAGACACAAGGCATCAGTGTTAGAGTCTCATTTGAAGGATCTTGTGACTTTTGTTTCCAAATGCAGAGTGTTTGTAGAAAGAACAGTAGCGACCAATTTTCTTGTCTTGGTCAGATCCATCCATGGTTCGAACCCCAACCTCCCACAAAACAACCACTCAACCAACTTAGCGGTATTTTGACAATAAGAAAAAACATATTATTCATACCAAAACACCACTATAAAATATGAATGTCATGAAAGAACTTATCATATAACATACAGATCCGAGTAGCCTGTAATACATCAATGACATAAATCAAACATCTTCGAAATGGAAAGCAATTTATGAAGGAAGGATTTTGGAAATCTAACCAAAAGTAATAATGCGACAAAAGATGACTGAACTGTTGAGTTTTTCAACGGCTCCAAAATTTTAACATGAAGAAAATCATTCATAAAGTTCTATAAAATTGGTTGATCAACAACACATTTCAGAAACATAAACAGTTTTTAGAAAACTCCGCATTTCGGGGTGACAAATCTAAAATGAAACTTCAATAATTTTCTTGTGTACACTTCAAGAAGTCCGTTGACAATTATCCCGATCCAGATTAAAAATTAAAAAAGGCCAAGTCATACCTCTATGGGGACAACTTGAGTATTTTCGCCTGTTACCATCTTACGCAATAAACTTCTCTGTGTTAACAATTTACGTAATTAATTGTTGAAGACCCATGGTGAAATGTATTTTCCTTTCACATTGAAAGAATGGCCTCTTCTTGATCTCGCAAAATCTCGTAAGAACCGAAATCTCACGATCAATTTTCTACTTCCGCCTTTTCCGTGACACGAAAACTGCAGTCATGAGGTGAAAAAATCTGCTCTGATCGAATCTGCGAAAATCGCAATAGCCATTTGAAATTTAGTATTAAAACTCAATTTGGGTGATATAAAAGCAAATTACTTAATGTTTTCGATACAGAATTTTCGAATTCTGTTACATTGAATTAGATTTTAATCACTTTGATAAGGGCATACATGCGATTTTCACCTAATGGTGCAATCATTGAAATTTAATATTAATTTTCTTGTGTGTAATTTAGGAACCTAATTGAAATCTTTAAACAGAATTTTCAAATGTTTTTTATGTATGTCATTTAATTAGACTTCTCATTAATTGACGACTTGGTCTAGACCGGTAGCATGTCTGTAGATATTAGTCACATTTTTGTTAGGCATTGATCATTTGCCACAATTCCACATAAAAGTATCGCTTTTTGGCCAATTTCGCCTATATAAAGACAAAAAGGATGTTAATTCCAAGGACCAGAAATATGTGGCTTGCAAACGGTTTTTACTGCTAATGTTGTTACCTCATCAAGAGTTGACTTTGAAGAACTTAAGTTTTTACAGAGCTTTTTCCAAAACAAAAGAAAAAATTTTATTCTGTGAAATGTGTCCAAGAGCATACAGTTCCGTAACAAAATCTACCTTGAAATTGCAGTTAAATTGGAAAAATATCTGAATATTACCTCAAAATATTACAATTTGTAAAAAAAACTCCCATCACAGTAGGGTTGCTAAAGTAAATTTTCAAAGCAAATTTATTGATATTTTGACATTAAATTTGGATTCTTTAGCTTATAAGAGGCAAAAAACACTTCAGTTTTTCCCAATATCTTCATTCCTTTTCATTTTAGGATTTTTTTTAAAAATGGGGGGTGAGGGGGGGGGTGCATATATATTACATGTAAAATGTCACAGAAATTTTAGGGCCTATAATGCACTTTGACTTCTCTACAAAAAAAGTTTTGAAAGTGAAATATTTGGAAAATAAAATAAACTTGACTCTTTGTGATTATCTTCATTCTTTATATTTTTTTTAAAAAATCTTAAAACAAAAAATAAACTTGTGGATTTTGAAAATTTTAAAAGTTCATGTAACAATAACAGAATAGAATATGGCTTGCATTAAAAATGGAAAGTAATAATAAAATGCAATCAAATTATAATTTTTTTCAACATTTCTCATCAATCTTCAGCCAACTTTGGACAAAAAATATCAATTAATTGTGGGGAAATAAAGGGGTGGGGGGGGGGGGGGTTGTTGGTCACTAAAACTACAAAATGTGTCAAAACGGTTCTTGATCTAATCTTGGAAATAGATTTGACAGCAAAAATGTCTATATCAAGGACCAAATATCTGGGGAAAAAATGAAAAAGTGGAGCATGAAATCTGTGTCAGTGTGTGTGGATAATCAAAAGTAAAAGTTTAGAAAATTTGTAAAATATATACAATTTATTTTATTTATCTGATTTATTTTAATTTAATTTTATTCAATAACCTTTATTTACTTCTAAATATTTTTGGCAAGAAAAGTCAGCTTTATGGGAAGCAAGTAATTAAAGCTTATTTAAATATGTTGTTTGTACACTACTACAACATCTGACAAAAACTTTTGTTTTAAAGGAAAAAGTTTTCATTCTTAGAAATGCCATACATATATGATACATTTGTCACTTGTCTGTATTAAAGGAACCATAGTTAGAAATAAAGATTATTATGACATAGTGAAGATTTAAGCCCCCCTTTCCTACCCACCCAAAGTCGACAGTCTGCTTTTATTTGATAACAAGATATCTATGGACGTATGCCGGTATGGTGTTCATATCATAGTATTATTTCTGTGAATAAAATCTCTGGTGGGAAATACAGTATCCATACTTATTATTACTTAAGTTCACAATAGATCCTTGTCCATATGTCCACATATAATATCAATATTGTAATATCCCTCTCCATGCCGGTATGTCACCATGGCATGTGTCCACATATATTTTTTTCAGAAAATATATTATCATTCTTGACAAACCTCTTAATTTTTTAAATGCATTATAGTTTTGTAACCTTATGGGATATAAATTACAATACAACAAGTAAAGCTATGGTAGGAACACCTGTTAATACAATTGGGACCATTAAAACATCAGGCAATCGGGTTTGTTGACATTTTCATGGGCGCAGCCATGATGAACTGAAAACGAGGCTGCAAGGGGGTTATGTTAAAAACCCTCAATATTTTACATGTTGTCCTCAATAAAATTACATTTTCTTGACTGAAATGGATTTTTATTTAATCAATGCAGTAAAAAAAGATGATATGATACGTGCCTTTGATTTAAAACCTAAAAAACGCAGATTCACAATATTTCAATTTGCTTTCGTTTGCTTACGTCTTTCTCATACACAACCTAAAAACTCAAAGGCACGTGTTCAAACGTTTTCTTCATCAAGATCTATTGTTGTTAGGAACCATAAGGTCAGATTTATCGCGTAATCAATGGTAAAAGTGACCCCCCAGTGTCGTCAAACAGCGATGGCTGTCGTGACATTCCGAATAATAAATTTGGAGTTACCTCCCTTTGCTTTTGGCATCGCTACATCACAGTTTCAAAAAAAAAAAAAAAAAGGGAAAATTGAAAAAACAAATTTTGGCTTTGAATTGTTATGTTAACAATTTTGAAGTTGTGTGGCTAATGTTTAAAAATTATTCTTTGTAGTAAAATATCAAGAGACAACTTGTACGAGGCAATCAATACCGTGCTGCAGAATGCTACTGACAAGAAGCGCAAATTCACAGAATCTGTGGAATTGCAAATTTCATTAAAGAACTATGATCCACAAAAGGACAAACGTTTTGCTGGAACTGTCAAGTATGGAGATGATGAGTATTCTAGTTTTACCTGACCAGTTTGAAATTCTTTCAAAAGTTTATTTCAAGAATAAAAATTTAAAAGCAGTTAAATTTTTTCAAGAAACTTTGTTTAATGTTTAATTTTCTTAGGGATGTCATCATACTTTTGGTAGATATCGCTGGTTCAGGGAGCTGGATGTGCAAACATCTGGCGGACCTCCACCCAGGGTCTTAAAATAATTGGGAAGGTGTACAGTGGAATATATTCTGTTGGCACCAAAAAAAATTTCAACATGGGTCATGACCCCCACCCAGGGTCATAAAACAACTGGGTAGGCATATGCCTTTTGCTATGCCGTCTAATGACTGTTGAAGCTTTGGATGATTAAATCAATGTAATGATTGTACAAGGTAATTAAAAAATTTCTTTGAAATGTATGGTTTGCTTTAAACTGAATACAATTTTGTAACTGACTATTTTTTATGAATTCATCATCGCATAAAAAGAATTTATTGCATTAACAATAGTTAATTGTCAATACACATAGCATAATGTCTACATTTTACCATTTCTTATTCACAATAAAAAAAATTGGATTCTTTAACTATGAGATGAAATGGATCTGAAATAATAGTACATGGATTTTAATCTTTGTCAAAAATGTTTCATATACTTGGTAGAAATTTTAAAATACTTCACTGCAGATAGATGGTAAAGCCCTGACTATAGTGTTTAATGGGAACTTGGGAAAGTGTTATCTACGTAATCATATTTTTTAAAAGAGCCTTTGCATAAAACTACCAATCAAGAGTATTTCATTTAAAAAAATTGTGTAATTTTCAATTAATTTTTTTTGTTATAATTATTTATCAGTTATAAATATTTGTTATCCACTTAAATTTTGCAGACTTCGCCATGTACCCAGACCAAAGATGAGGGTATGTGTGTTGGGTGATCAGGTACATTGTGATCAAGCCAATGCCAATAACATCCCATGTATGGATGCTGATCAGCTGAAGAAATTGAACAAGGACAAAAAGCTTGTCAAGAAATTGGGTAGGTCTTTTCAACTGTATTAACATATATCAAGTCAATTCAAAAAGTTTGTACATGTAACTTTGGTACCATTTATACTTACATGGTGTATTGAATAGTGTTATTCCCCTTAGAACATAATAGTTATATTAATTTTTGGCCCAGGTCGACTTCATATATGGACGTAAAGCTTTCAAGCTCATGAAAATACATGCTACTTTTGAGGTACCTTATTTCAAATAATTGTATTAAAAAGTTGTTCTATTAGTTTCATAAGGAAAATCACTTGTATAGCTTTTGAACTTTTATATTTCAGCAAAGAAATATGATGCCTTCATTGCCTCTGACTCTCTGATTAAAACAATCCCTAGGATTTTGGGTCCAGGATTGAACAGAGCTGGTAAATTTCCAACAGCTGTATCACATTCAGAATCACTGACCAACAAAATTGAGGATACCAAGGCCACAATTAAATTCCAGTTGAAAAAGGTTTGTATTCATCAAATTTAAAGTAATTGTTATTGATATTACAGATGTGAAAAGTGACATATATTTGAAGATACATTATATTATCACCTAACAGTCAGTTTGATTCAGACATGGGTCTAATCTAGGAATGTGGAATTTCCAACTTGGATTGTCATGAATATATGCACCTTACCTTTACCCAAGAGCAACATTGGAGTTTTAAACCCCAGTTAAAATTCTTTAACTTATGACAGAATGATGAAGAAAACTGGAGTGCCTTAGAAAACCACCAACTTTCCTGAACTTTAACTGCCCAATTTGCAAGAAAGAGAAATCTTGCACTGTTGAAACTGGAATTTTTTCTGTAGTATGAGAAAACTATATTCATTTTGTTATTCAAATTGTAAACCCCATCTTATTTTTGTATAGTGTCCAATAGATGTTGAACCTTAACAGTTTTTAGCTCACCTCACCGAGAGGTCATGTGAGCTTATGGCATGGTGCTGCTCATGTGTGTCTTGAACACCTATTTTCGACTTCTCCAAAACTGATGGACAGAATTCAATGATACTTGGTCAGAAGCATGTATGGGCTGGTGCAATTCAGATTTGTTCATGGCATTGCCATGGCTACCAAAACTAGGTCACTGTGACCTAGGGGTGCAAAAATCTTGAAAAAATCTGATGTTATATGTGGCTTCTCTAGGGTCTTAAGGCAATAGTTTGTTCATTTTGTGAAATTAGGTTGAAAAATTGTGTTACGCGTTTTTGCTTTTAATTTAAAAAATTTGTGAAATGTCTTCAAAATGTTATAATTTGACTATTTCAACAGATATTGGCATGGGGTTCCCAGTTTTGACCTTTTTTAAATGACCTTGAAAAAGGGTCAAGGTCATGACCTAATTTGTGATTTATGCAGTTTTAGACTATTTTCTTGCAAATATTTAGAGATATATGAATTCAAAACATTGTTAAAATATTCCCCACTGACAAAATTTAAAAAGGTACTAAGTTTCATAACTATATGATAATCCATGTAGGAGTTGTTGCCCCTGAAATGTTATTTTTTGCTTATAAATACTAAAATTCTGCATTAGCTTTAAAACTATAAGCCTTTTGTATCGGCATGTATATTAGAATATTGTAGGTATTGACATGACAATCATTTTGATATATGGGTCAAGGTCATATGTTGAAAGGTCTAGGTCATAGCTGCATAAGTGTACTGTTATTGTGAATTATCTTGAAAACTATTATCTTTTTGTATAGGCATGTATATTAGAATATTATAGTTATTGATATGACAATCATTTTGATATATGGGTCAAGGTCATATGTTGAAAGTTCAGGGTCATATCTGTAGAAAAAGACTGAAATTATATATTATCTTGAAAACTGAACTTTTTGTATAGGCATATTAGAATATGATTATTAAGTATTGATATTGATATTACGGTTAATTTGATATATGGTTCAAGGTCATATGTTCAAAGGTCAAGGTCATAGCTGTAGAAGAAAACTGAAATTGTAAATTATCTTGAAAAGCATTAACTTTTGTACAAGCATGTATATTTGAATATTGTAGGTATTACGACCATTTTGATGCAAGGTTCAAGTTCATATGTTCAAAGGTCAAAATCATTATTTGGAAATTATTCATTATACTATTTAAATCATTCATATAAGCTATTATAAATGAAATGTGACTAGATATTTCTGATTAATTATTGCCTGATTTCAAAACTTGAGGAATTTTGTAAAGATTTTTGTAATTAAGTTCTTTGCAAGTTTGTGAATATTTCCTCAGGTGAGCGTTAAGGCCCATGGGCCTATTGTTGAATTATTTGTAGACTTAATGTGATAATTGTTCTGTTTTAGGTATTGTGTTTGGCTGTTTGTGTTGGACATGTCAATATGACACCAGATGAGCTGTACGTTAATATTACCTGGGCTATTAACTTCTTGGTGTCTCTATTGAAGAAGAATTGGCAGAATGTTCGTGCTTTATACATCAAGAGCACCATGACCAGTGCACAGCGTATATATTAAGACATTGTTTGTTCTAAAATATGAACTTGTGCAGTAAAAGTGGAAAATAAAAATTCTGTTTTTGTTGTGTTTTACACTATCTTAAGTTTCACAAAAATTTCTGTCATTTAGCCATTTGCTTCAATATTGTCTTACATATAATTAAGCAGAAGCTTTATATGACGTTGCTTTGTTCACAAGCATTTGAAATGGTACAAGGCAATTTTCAAGCTGAAAAAATGTACTAGGCAGAAGCCTTGAGCATGAACACCAAACAAGAAGTCAAGACCAAGCCCATTCAACTGTGTGCATGTACACCTCTGCTTTAAATGTGGAAAACTTGGATAGAATGACAAAAAAGGTATCCAGTTGCTTTTGGGGGATTCTAACTAATTTTAATGTTTGAAATGCACGCATCAATAAATTAAATCTAGTCAGAATTCACCTTGTTTTGATGGCAAGAAAACTAAAATGAGTTCTTGTAAGGGTACAGTTTAGTGTAAAAAAAAAATTAGCTTATGAGAGGTTTATGGTCCCAACTGCATAATATGCAATTTAGCTTTTGGCTGATGTTTAACACTAGGGAATGTTGGTGGTATTGTATAATGAACTGATGTATACATGAGTTCATTGATGTTCAGGATAATTTAAGTGATCCAGTCTTTAGAAAATGGATTACCTTAAAGAACTTTAAAAAGTTGCATCAAATAGAAAAGTTGTTAGCATATATTATTCTGGTTTGATCAAGATGTTTATCTAGCCAGTTATAATGAAGTTTTTCAATTATGTTTCATGGCCTGGAACTGCAGTTGAAGCATTTGAATGATTCAAGTAAAATGCATATACATGTACTGGCATTCAATTTCCAAATCCTTTATGGCATTAATTTATTCACAACTTGATGTCCATAAATTGTTTCACTTTGGTTAGACTTCTTGCCATTTCATGATTGAAGGCACAGTTAGGCTACAAGTGAATTTCTAGTGCATGTATTTTATATGGTACTTTAACCCTCATGTAATCCAAGTTTTGTAAATGCAAGTGTACCTCGTGTAAATGTCTTCCAAACAAAAATGTTTCTTACATTTTGTAAGAATCGCAGTATTGAAGTATCTGTGTGCTACATTTGGTATAAATACCAAGATATTCATGTACTACTGGTATGTAATGGTAGTATATTTGTTTTTTTTTCAATTGTACTGAGGCAGTTGTATTTAAGATTTTGGAAGAAACTGGAGTGCCCACAGAAAACCACTAAATTTGGTAATGGCTTTTTAGCTGGAAGAAGCTTAACAAAAACAAAATTCAAAAATGTTAACATTTATTGACAAAGTATCACAGTTTCTTGTTAACCACACTGTAATATGCAAAAATACCTTTAACAAATAAAATACATTTTCAAATTACAAATAAATTTCTAAAAATATTTTATACAATGTATATATATAAATCTTCAGTAAACATGGCAAAAAATCCCTTGGAGTTCTTGATCTTTAAAAGGCTAAAATAAAATTTCTACATGCTATTAAGTTTCTCTATGGCTATTTATATGTTTAATGCTGTTTAAATGGATGGATGGAATTCTCGTTGGCATTAATTGGGATGTTTATTTTGAGATGAGCTATTTACAAGCTACGGCAGAGACTCGAGGAAAGAGATGGAAGTATTATAACATTTCAACATTAATGTAGATGTTATTCAATATTTACTTTCAGTAAAACATAGCAATTTTCTGTGCTTAAAAATGCATAGTTTAATTCAACTTGATGCTGAATTGCTGATGTTCAGCAGCTAGAGTTTTATGAACACTGATCTACTCGGCTTAAATGTTATGGTAATAAATCTAACCTTTAAAATTGGATGGTTGTCATGGACCACTCTATCACCACCATAATGAGTCCTGTACATTTAATGTATTTAAAAAATGGGCTTAAATAATAGTTGAATTCTTGAGTTGGATATTTTGACACACTGGATGGAAAATATTGTAAGACTGATAGTAATAAAGTTTAGAGACAACAAGGAGTGGAGTTGAGTAGAATAATGGTGTTTTACGACCCTAGAGACAACAAGGAATAACGATATATTTGGCTAAAAACGATGCTGCTGCACAGAGTTTGATAAGGCACTAACATGAGTACCTCCTAAGTTTTCTTTTGAGTAACAAAAGTTTAGAGGTCTACAAACTTATAAATTTAGTTAGTAATGATATTTGACATATTAAAATTTATAGACATGATAGTATTTAAGATTAAGTTAACAAAGAATAATAATTTTTTGGATGAAAAAGAAACATAAAAAATGTTTATCAGGCACAAAATTTGGGATTATCATATGATATGCCATAATCCTTGTACAAAACTACCATTATTATATTTGTTTCATTGTATACAGAATCACATAAGTACATTTTTTTTAAAAAACGTTATTACATGTATTTGTTAACATTTGAGACACTGTTCCAGAAAAAACATTATGGAGAATTGATCATATGGTACACATGAACAACAGGACTTTAACAGTTCAGCAATTAAAATAGCCATAGATACATATGTCATGTGCCTGTTTAATCACTGATGTAACTTCAATATTCTTTTATTGTAAAATGTACCACAAAACTGAATATTGTTGTTTTAAGTACCAGACCTATTGCACAGCAACACAAAATCAGCACAGTACAGAGTATCTATGGACGGAATGAAAAAAACAACAACAAAAGATAACATTTCTCTTTCGTTACATTTCCATCTCTATCTCTCTTTCCCTATTACTTGTCCCTTGTATACTCTGAGTTGTGTCATTAAATCTTTTATCTAGTGGTGAGTTTTCACCAGATATTGGCACTGTTGCCGTTGGAGCTGGTGTCCCTGGTAACATTCCATTTACATTAGGAACTGGTTCCTGTTGTTGTATATATCTTTCCATTAACCAAGTTTGACCTTTTGTGTTGAAATTTCTACTTAATTCAAATAAATTAACAACAGCCATTTTCTGATCTCTGATTAAGGACAAACATTTTCATTGGCAATATCATAAATACTCATATAGAAAATGTTCAAATTATCTATGACCCTGACATTTTTCTCAAACACAAATTTAAGGTACCGGTATTTAATTATAAATAAGAAATTTTGTTATTCTTGAGTAATTTGACCCTGTACTTCAATTAGCATTTTTAGAGATTTTCACCAAATTTGCAACATACTGATGAATCAAAATTCACACAGTAAAGCATTCATTAAAATCTCATGAATTTGAACTATTTGTTTTAAAGCTAGTTTACTGGCAATTTTCATTTAAATACTGGTCAAAAAACAATTTCAAAATTTGCAATATATCTTTGTGGACTTGGTTATTACAAGTTAAATGGGAGATAGATAGGGTTCACAGACAGATAGCACAACACAGGGCTAGTAAGATCTTTTAAATTCCACTCTAGCTTAACTGAGTGGTTGTTAAGATAAAGCAAGGTTTAATTAACCAGCCTGGTCAAGAATTATATTTATAGGTAAAATTCATCTGTTTAAAATAACTATTTCCCATGGAATTATTTCATAACCCATACTGATTACAGCATTATCTATATGGTCAAGTTCAAGTATGTCTATGGTGCTTCAATAACCCATTTGAAGGTATATCAACCCTTTAAAAGGTTTAAATCAAATCGGCTAATTAAATTAGAGCTACAAAATTTTTAAAATGTCTTAGCAAAAGACATACCAATATGCAGCCTAGCTGAATACTAAGTCTACCAGCATGACTTTGAATCAGGAGCTCTTGACCACTCAACCATACAGCTAACTTCTATGAATGAATTTACCTTATAAACCAAAGGCAAAAGTATACAGATACATGTATTTTGAAAAAAGGATACACTTTTTGGATGTAAGGGAGGTAACTGGAACATGGATGGTGGCTGAGTAAGTCGTAAATCAGTGGAACCTGAAATAAACAAGAATGAATTAAAATAGTATTGGAAAAAAGAAGTCAAACAACGATAAAAGCTACCTGTATTATAAAGGTTTATTTAAAATATACTGAATCTTAAAAAAATGTCATGAAACCAATCTCAATTTAACATTACAATATATTATATGTACCCATATTTACACAACAAGTCTCAAAATTGTTTTATCATCCTCATTTACAATGTTATGAATTAAAAGTCTGTGAAAACTTAAAATAACTGATGACAAAGTGCAGACATAGAAAAAGTATTTTCCTATTTGCTGTAGGAAGACAAAAAACTGACCCTTTAGGGTGATAATTTACATGTACAAAATACTACAAATCCTTTGTAACAGTAAGTTTGCTGTGTGTGTGTGTGTGTGTGTGTGTGTGTGTGTGTGTGTTTACCTGTAGCATGGAAATATTGATGTGCTCTAGGATTATACACATTTCCTGATTTGTAAGGCATGAATAAAGCAGGTAAACTCACATCTGAAAGATCAATGGTACACCATATGTAAGATGAAAGTAAATTTATACATAATTAGTCAAAATACTAGTGTTGATATAATCTTATGCTAAACACCAAGATAAAGTTTTGATATGAGTTGATATAGACGATAAATTAGTTTTGATTTTTTAATGCATTTTAACTATCAGCCACAAATTTAAATGTCACAGGTTGTAAATTAATGCATTAATTAGATATATTTTGTACAGGGTACGGTTTCAATAATTTTAGAAACCTATTTGTATAATATAAGGTCAACTATGTACTATGAAAAAAACTAAATGTCTTCTGGTTTGAAGTTTTGCTTATTCTGAACAAATTTTGTTTAATATTTAATTCACAACACCTCAAATCGTCATAAAACAGATTACAGTTTTGTTACTACAGGCCCAGTTAGAGAGGTTACAAGAAATAAGATTTGTTAGAATACCAAATGATATCACCCAAACTTTCTGCATGCATGTTATTTTCATAAGATAAAGAAATTGCATCAGTTGACATTTTACCCCAAAATATGATCTTATTCCAGTTATTTTTGAAGTATATGTAATTTTTTTTTTTTTCAAAATATTTCACACAAAAATAATGATGTATCAATTATATGATACACTGGCCAACCTCATTAAATCTTTTAAAAATTCACTTTAGTATACATAAAAACTCAAACCCCTTACCTTTCAATGCATCATACATTTGTTCTTCTTTCTTACTAAGTTTATGTTGACCAGCCAGTTTTTTCTCTATATCTTTACTAATACCCTTCATAAATTTCTCCTGTAACTCCTGTCTGTGCTTTTTACTCTCTTCTTCAAACCATTGTAACCGATCAAGGAACTGATAACATAAATATCAATACTTAGTTCATTCTTTGATCACTGTTTATTAAAACATCTTTTGTAGCAATCACAAAGAACTTTACTCTTCTTTTTCAACTCTACAAAGATGTCTTTTTCATTGAAATGATCTCAGAAAAAAAGCTAGTCTTGAGTAAGTTTAAATTCACACAAAACCCTTTACTTTAAAAGCCAGTGATAGCACCACTGCTCTTTGCCCGACTACAATGTAGCTGTGACATACAGCTAATTAAGGTAAAGATTGGAACTTAAAATGCTGAACTGCATTCAACAAAATTGTTTTAGAGATCCTTTTATCAGCAAATAGCTCACATACCTTAGGGTTCCTTTTTACAGCCGATAGTTGACATACCTATTTCAGTAACTTTCTAAATCAAAGGTTATTTTGTTTGATCCAACTTTCAGTAACATACTGTCATGTAATTATTTCTATGTTCATACTTACATCTGAAGGCATATTTGGTCCCCAATGTTGCATTGGTCTACTTGGTTTTTTCCTGGGTTTTGATGGTGGTTCTGGGACTAGATTTGGTCTGTTTTCTGGTGCTGTGTCTGGCCTTGAAATATATAAAACATGCATACATTATTATAACAGTAGTACTTTTTTCCTTCTTTGAACTAGGAGATGCACTAAATATATCAGTTACCTATTGACTTGTTCAACATGAAAGTGTCCTTGGAAAGCTATCATTTCTACTGGTTGAGAATTTTTTTCTTCAATGGACAATGATAAGCTAAGCAATTCAATATCCATAATAAGCTGTAAGTCAGTTTTGGCAGATAGTGAAGTACATGTATTAGTATCACTATACATTCACTAGGAAATGAAAGCCACATTTAATGGACTTTAATCTATAGCACACTACTCTTCTTATAAAACACCTCTTTCGGTGTATCAAAATTTTCTGTGTATAAAAGATGGACATAAACTTAATTACAATTTACATAGTGCTTAATTGGTAATATTTTTCAACCATTCAATCAGACACCATAAGAAATCTACAATAATGTATACACAAGTTAATTTGTAGATGAATTTGTAGTAGTACTTGCATATGGTAAATGTTAGTGTACTACATGTAGAACACTGGTCTATAATGTTGAAAATTAACATCCAAAACCACTCCCCTAGTCCACAAAGCTAACACATAAAAATAATCCATGGCAAAGAAAAGATTTTACAAGATATTGACCAGGGTCAAACCTAGAGATAAGACAAAACAGATCTGAATTCAGACTTCTGATTCTTTTAACTACTAACTGAAAATGCATAATGTATTTCAACATACCTCATTTCTTCTTGCACTTCTTGTGAAGAATCAATCAATCCCTTCTGGAGATTTATTGGTGGAGTAGCTGTGGACATTACAGGACTCTTAGATTTTGGAGCACCTGGAGATTTACTTCTCTCCCCTGATTTGACACTAGATCCTGATGATACTGGTCGCTGATGTAGTAATGGTGGTCGACCATCTTTTTGTTTATGATGTTGTCTTTGTTGTTCTAATTCTTTCTGTTGTTGTTGTAATTGTTGTTGATGTTGCACCTGCATTTCTTGTAGATTTTCCATTAACTGTTGTAGGCGCTTTCTGATAAAAAAAAAAAAGAAGACATTACCGGTATATACTTTATAAACAAATTGAAAGCATTTTGTATGACTTGTGATGATTTTGATAACAATGACAGATAATTTATCCCAACACACTTTATTTCCATTATTAATAAATTTATAGGAACAAATACCAGTATATTATTTCAATATTCAATTTAAGTCATTTCAAAAATCATGGTGTGGATCTCGTGTATTAATATTTGAAAGTAGAATTTACAAAGTAGTTTATCACAAAATAAAATAAAATTTGAATGCAAGCTTATCAATTATTTTGAGTAAGATCTATTATGGTGTGTGTAACTGTCGATAATCATTCAAGGAAACAAGGGACTACACTCTACTTCTCTAGCATCAACTCCTCGCTTGTATACTTTGTATTCCATAGATAAGGTTAATAACTTATGACTTACTCATATTCTTCTTGAATCAGATGTAAATCCTCCTGGTGCTTACTTAAAACTTTATCATACTCATATTTAGGAACCATATCCTGTAAAAAAAAAAATGCAATGTTGATGTGACAATAACATAATACTTTTATCAAAAAGTGTGTGTGTGTGTGTGTGTGTGTGTGTGTGTGTGTGTGTGTGTGTGTGTGTTTTCAAAAGGTACTGTGAATCAGAAAATTTTTGTGTCAGTTCATTTTAGCAAGAATTTTCATTTCAATGAACTCAATACACTTTATCTTGTGTTGATGATGTTGGTCAGAGCAATGTCAGTGAATTACAACAAAATAAAATATTCATGAGATTTATTTATGTGTCTTGGTAAACACATAAAAAATACCAAAAATAAAACAATCACAATTATTTCCCTATTTACTGTTTTATATGGTCACAACTGATGTGCTCATGGGAGGCAAGTTAATGTATTTTTCATAATATTCAACCCTTATATTTAAAAAAGTAATTCCTGAAATTAAAATTAATATTTAAGGATTCAGTAATTTATTAAAATTTGAAGTGGGTGCAGTTATCACACTTATAAAACAAAAACTGTAAGATGAAAGAATACTTTTGCCAGTAAATCTAGTTCATTGAGCAGTGGTGGCATTCACATTCATACCATGGTTATACCATGGATTTTATGTACTTATTAGATTATAACAAAAGCATAAAGTTAAACTTTAAAGTTTAAGCATGAAAAAAAAAAAAAACAAAAACTTTTATTTTAAAAATGTTAAATTGTTTACCTCTTTCATTTCTTCTATCACTTTCTGTCTTATTTCTTCCTCTGATAATTTTACTGGTGATTGTGATTTTTCTGGTGTTTTAGGTTTTACAGGAGACTCTGGTTTCTCGGCGGGTTTCTCTTTTTCTGGTGTTTTGGGTTTTTCTGGTGTCTTTGGTTTATCTGGAGTTGGAGCCTTGGCTGGTTCCTCTGGTTTTTCTGGTGTTTCTGGCTTCTGAATTTCCTCAACTGGCATTATTTCTTCTAAGACCTCTGATTCTATGACCTCTTGCTCTTTGACATATGTCTCTTTGACCTCTGGGGCAAAGGACATGGCAGATAATGCCTGGTCTCTTGTCTCTTTATATAAATCTTCTTTCCGCCATACTCTCATATCTATTCCAGCCACATCAAATATTACATCATTCAGTGACTGTGTTCCTGAAAATTAAAATACAAACCATTAAAAGAAATATGTCTATAATACCATTTAACATTAGCCTAATGACTTCAACATCAAGGCAATAATAATTTGTCTACACTTAAACAAAGAGAAAATGGAGTGCAGTGAAAAAATTTAGGCAGTCAATTTTTGGAAGGGGCTGGAAATAGTGCACTAGGATCTGCATGAGGACAGAAAATTGTACAGTAAAGCAGTTGTGCTTATTTGACACAATAATAGGAAAAACATGTAATTGATTAAAGCAGTTAGTTATTTGTTTGACCCAACTAATGGAAATACTTTTGCAATACCTATGACACACAAGGCCACAATCAGATCGTTATGGCATTAGACTTCAAAACTGAGATGTTTCATTGTTGTGTATTTTATCCCTTTTGATAATGAAAAACTATATGCAGCCAAAAAATCTATTTATATATAAGAAATTACTTTCATGTTATTCATTATAACAAGTTATAAAATTACTGTAATTAGCAATCCCTTTTAAGGTAGTTCTGGTAGGAGCATATTCAAATATAAAAACTAACCAGATTCAGACTTCTAGTTCAAACTATCTACTTATTTTTAATCCATTAAAATCTCAAGCATAAAGTTCCTGATTCTCAATACCACTGGATGTTTTTCATAATGTAAGAATATTCATCTTGGCTTAATTTCTATTTTTGTGTGAATCATATGTAAATGAAAATAAACATACCAACTTGTCTGTTGTAAAACTGTGGTCTTAATCTTCGAGCAAAATACATTACTAAAGGTAGAATACCACTTGGCTTGTGTACATCATCAGTTTTGGCAGTGTGTAATGCATAAAGTGGAAATGGAAGTGGTTCCACATCCTTTACAGGATCCTCTTTATGTGGATCTGCTGGCTTTGTTGTTTCTGTTCCAGGAAGTGGTATGTCCATTTCAGATGAGACTGATTCCCGGTCACTTGTGTTCTGACCTGGCTGGGGTATGTCATCATCTCCATGTGGTTCTGGTAGATATATTGTTCTTAATTCCTAAAAGAGTGAATGAAATTTAATGAAATAGTTAATATCCCTCATTAGTTATATGTTGAAGATGTTTGACTGATCAGGCACAACAGAACCTTCAATAGGCATACAAAAGCCACAAAGAATGAAATAGTTTAAGAATATGCCTTTTTTGGAAGATATTGGTGAAATTCATTCTATTTGATATTTCATTCACTTTTTTAAATAAAATTTATTATAAAACTAAAATTTTTTGAGTATAGGTTAATTTTTTAAGTACCAAAAATAATCTTAGATAAGGGAAGTCATTAAATGTTTATAAAGTAAATATCATATTAAAGGTCAGATTTACAGACATCATGGCTATATCAATGATTAAAATCCCAGGGTTATTCATTCTGTACAAACTGACCTTATTACATACATCATAAATCTTTTTTTTTTATTATTTGATGTAGGTATGAATAATCAGATTATAGGAATATTGGCACTCAATTACATGTACTAGATTAGTCCAACTGGACAAAGACTAAACAGAGTACAAATTTCTGATTATAAATCATCTTCTGAGGGGTAAACTTAAACAATTACAAAAAACACAAATGGTAAGACTTCCTTTTGTACCCTCCACTAAAATTCTAATTTTTACCGAAATGGCCTAAAAATGATAAAATCAAGCCATTTTGCACATTTCTAAGAAAAATACATTTTTAAAAATTTTACATAGAATTTAATGGGTAGGGGGGTACAAAAGGAAGTCTTGCCACACAAATATTTCCAAAAAAAAAAAACTACAAAATTTTTAGAAAAACCTAGATACAATATAGAAGCCATATCTTGGACTTGGACATATTACATAATGATTTGGATTTCAATTTACATGAATTAAGACAAGGTTGGTTGATTGAATGTTGTTTTATGTTGCATTAGAAATATTCAGCTATTTCACAATGAAACAATTTCAATGATTAATCTTAACAAGAGACTGTGTGCAAGGTTTGTGCAAATGTCTACAATCTGCTTTACACTTATTTTGACTTTCAGAGTGCTAATACAGTTGCAACATCACAAATAAACTCGGCAGACCACTCAGTTCATTTAACTGGTCAAGACCCAACCAGTAGAGCCCTAAAGCAAGAAAAAAAATTTCTCACTTTGACAAGGGTCAAACCCAAAGCCGTGAGATGCTTTGGTTTTAAAGATCAATGCCTTATTGATTGACCACCAAATAAAAAAGGGAAATCTTATAGCTTTAAAACAATTTTAAAATAAGGGACCCAAACTTGTATGAAATCTGAACTTTTTAGATAAATAATTTTTTGTGTGTGTGTGTGATAGGGTTCTTACAAACCCTTCACTTTAAATCTAAGTTAGAAATATGTAACTACAATGTATTCCTGAAAACAAAGTGAAATAAGGAAATCTATAAATTTGGATTTATAAAAAAAGTTACAGTAATACAATGAAATGTTTTTGGTAATTTAAATAAAATTTCTGATAGAGTGTGTTAAATCCGGGCAAATATATGCCAAAATAAAAAAAAAAAAAGAAAGAAAAAATGGGGTCTGAAAGACAAATAGCATTACAGAAGAACTCAAGTTACAGATAAATAATTTTTTTATGAATGTGAAATTTTAGAAGGTTCAATGATTCAAAGGTCAAACTTGTCTATATAAACCAATCAATCATAAAAATAATCTCCTGACAATAAATTTTCTACATGATTGGCAGTGTTGAAAGTGTTTTTGAAAGGAATATTTTCTTTTAAAAAATTGTTTATTTTTTGGACCCACTTGAACACATAATACTTACTGCGATTTTTAGAATTGAACAACTTAGATTTAAGGAATATTTTTGTACATGTAATATGATCTGTTTTAACAAAGATTGCCAAATATTATATCTAAACTCTAACTAGACAGGCTTAAAATGGTTCAAAATTTTTTTTTCCAATTTAAGAATTGAACAGTTTAAATCTGTTATTTGGTTTTGGACGTTATTAGTTTGACACCAGTCATCATTTAGACTAAAACAGATAATAATAACCCACTCAGACAAATATATAGACAATGAATTTGTTATTTTAGGGGTATCTTTTGTTATAAAAATATCTGCCAGTTACCAAAAATATGTATATATTTGGATTAAAAATATTTTTTAACATTGAATCAATAAAGTTCACCAGCTTATCATGTGAAACACCACAAAGTTTGTGCAAATTGTTTACTTCCAATTGATAATGAAATGGCATAATTCCGAGACTTTGTGACATAATGATTTGATATATAGTTTTGCACAAATGTTAAGGGATATTTATCATATATAGGTACACTGACAAAATCCAGCAGGAATGGCCTGATAAAAATTCCCCAATGATCTGTCATAATTCCATATATTGGCTATCACTTGATTAAAACTTCTGTAATTTTGCTCTGAATGAGTAGATGTAGTGGAGTTAAGTAATAGTGTTTTAAGCCTAGTCAAGAGTATTTCATTATTTTTAGAAATAGTGGAGGAAACCAAAGTGCCCAGAGAAAACCACCAACCTCTGGCAAACAAACTAACAAATTTTTATTAAAACACCAGTTTCTATAGATAGTACAATGTATATCATTAATATATATATGAATTGGGAAATGAAATACATGTACCATTAAATCAATTAATTCATTTAGGTTATGGGCTAACAAATTTGTCAACAGCTAACTAAACCAGTGAATTACAAGTAAACAGAAAACCTGCCTTGTGAACTGCATCCGAACATGTGAAAACTGAACCCAGAGTAAACTATAAACCTGCTTTACCTGACCTACTTTACTTGAGCATTCTTATAATATAGTCTGTGAAATTTATATGTGCAAACCATAAACCTGCTTACTCTGAACATAAAAAACATGGCTAAATGGTAAAGGTTGCAGACTCAGGACTCACACCTCCCTTAATAAATTTTATTTCCAAGTGTTCTAGTTGCCAAAAAATTATACAGGAAAAAAAAAGCTAAGGTTATCTAAAGGCACTTTGTTGATCCTGGACCTTTTAGGTTTAGGACTGGACTGGTGGATCCTGGCCCTTTTCAGTTTAGGACTGGACATTGTGGATCCTGGCCCTTTTCAGTTTAGGACTGCACATTGTTGATCCTGGTCCTTTTAGGTTTAGGACTAGACTGGTGGATCCTGGCCCTTTTAAGTTTAGGACTGGGCATTGTGGATCCTAGCCCTTTTAGGTTTAGGACTGGACATTGTGGATCCTGGTCCTTTTAGGTTTAGGACTGGATATTGTGGATCCTGGCCCTTTTAGGTTTAGGACTGGACACTGTGGATCCTGGCCCTTTTAGGTTTAGGACTGGATATTGTGGATCCTGGTCCTTTTAGATTTAGGACTGGATATTGTGGATCCTGGTCTTTTTAGGTTTAGGACTGGACATTGTTGATCCTGGTTCTTTTACGTTTAGGACTGGACATTGTGGATCCTGGCCCTTTAAGGTTTAGGACTGGACATTGTTGATCCTGGTCCTTTTAGGTTTAGGACTGGACATTGTGGATTCTAGTCCTTTTAGGTTTAGGACTGGACATTTTGGATCCTGGCACTTTTAGGTTTAAGACTGGACATTGTGGATCCTAGTCCTTTTAGGTTAAGGACTGGACATTGTTGATCCTGGCCCTTTTAGATTTAGGACTGGACATTGTGGATCCTGGTCCTTTTAGGTTGAGGACTGGACATTGTTGATCCTGGTCTTTTTAGGTTAAGACTGGACATTGTTGATCATGGTCCTTTTACGTTTAGGACTGGACATTGTGGATCCTGGCACTTTTAAGTTTAGGACTGGATATTGTTGATCCTGGCCCTTTTAAGTTAAGGACTGGACACTGTGGATCCTGGCCCTTTTAGGTTTAGGACTGGATATTGTGGATCCTGGTCCTTTTAGATTTAGGACTGGATATTGTGGACCCTGGTCTTTTTAGGTTTAGGAGTGGACTTTGTTGATCCTGGTCCTTTTATGTTTGGACTGGACATTGTGGATCCTGGCCCTTTTAGGTTTAGAAATGGACATTGTTGATCCTGGCCCTTTTAGATTTAGGACTGGATATTGTGGATTTGGTCTTTTTAGGTTTAGGACTGGACATTGTTGATCTTGGTTCTTTTATGTTTAAGACTGGACATTGTGGATCTTGGCCTTTTTAGGTTTAGGACTGGACATTGTGGATTCTGCCCCTTTTAGGTTAAGGACTTGACATTATGGATCCTGGTCTTTTTAGGTTTAGGACCGGACATTGTTGATCCTGGTCCTTTTACATTTAAGACTGGACTTTGTTGATCCTGGTCCTTTTACATTTAGGACTGGACTTTGTTGATCCTGGTCCTTTTATGCTTAAACTGGACATTGTGGATCCTGGCCGCTTTAGGTTTAGAAATGGACATTGTTGATCCTGGCCCTTTTAGAATTAGGACTGGATATTGTGGATTTGGTCTTTTTAGGTTTAGGACTGGACATTGTTGATCTTGGTTCTTTTATGTTTAAGACTGGATATTGTTGATCCTGGCCTTTTTAGGTTTAGGACTGGACATTGTAGATTCTGCCCCTTTTAGGTTAAGGACTGGACATTGTGGATTCTGGCCTTTTTAGGTTTAGGACTGGACATTGTGGATCCTGGCCCTTTTTAGGTTTAGGACTGGAGGACTGGACATTGCTGATCCTGGTCCCTTTAGGTTAAGGACTGACTTTAATTTAAAGCTAATATCCGTAAATAGTAATGCTCAAATGTTTCTATTTAAATAAACCTCTTTTACCACTTAAAATACATATAAAAGTCATAATTTTTTAAAATTTAATATATCAAAACAAATTGAAAAGACAATGGATATTGAACCACGAGAATAACAAAAGTATTCAATTACATCATGAGACAAATAATTTTTTTTAAAATTTTAATTTAAAAGTTAATTAATAGCTATTTACTTAATTGTAACTTCGAAAACAATTGTAAAATACACCATGTTCTTTAAATTTATATAAAACATGCAATTCTGTTTTACTGATGAATGCCAAAATTTTGGAACTTTAGGGAGTGTGTAATGCAATACACAGGTTAATATAAGAACAGATGCATGTGTCACACACAAGGACACGACCTCAAAAGAGTACCATATAAAATTTTCCTTAATATAATCACAAATATAATAGGTCTTTAACAATTATTATATTTTTAAATTTTTAATCTTTAAGAAAGATTAATATAAACAAAGAGTATAGATTACAAACTGGATTATGTAGATAAAAATATATATATACATGTATATGTATATGAATAATTTATATCATATGTTTCTATTTACACTAAAATTATTCGCTTAGCTAAAATGTTGCAAAAATATCAATTCAATCTCAAAAAGGGAAATACTTTATTTTTTTTCTGATTTTTCCTAAAATTTTAAAGAATCTAAATGAGGAAAATTTCAACTACATATTTTAAATGTAATTCTGAATGGATATATACTTAAATTAGTGTGAAGTTTCATATATTTTTCAATTGTAATGGACTTGCAAATTTTTTAAAGAAATATATTTATGGGAATTTTGACAACTTGACAACTGGTAAACTGAAACGTTTTTATTGTATTTAAAATGTCTAACCAACAAAGTGATTTCAAGAAACTTTACAATCAACATGTACAGGAAAAGTTTAATATGAAAAAATATGTACATGATCTCGACTTTGCAAAGAAGAAAAAATTTCAAGAACTGACAAATTTTCAAAATGTCTTTAAACGTAAATACCGCAAGTATTTACACACTGAAGATACAGTTTTACCATCTAACCAACCACATATGCTCAGAAGAAGGTCATATGATCATATAGATCTGAAGAGAAATTCTGGGGAAAATTTTAAAAGGGAAAAATCTGATCTGATTTTACCACCTTTCAATCAGAGTAACCTTGGGAGACAATGGAAAAGTTTATATGATATGCCATCATCTTTTGGGGTTCAAAGTTTACATGGTCAGTCTGACAATTTACAAGTACCAAAGCAATCAGGAATGACCAACTCTATTTCTCCTCTGGTGTCTCCAAGAACAAGCCCAAGGAACCGAAGTACTGCTGAAACATTCAACGTAAGTAAACATCCTGGACCTCCAATATCATCAGAAGTTCCGTATTCATATGAGACATGGGATTTAATGGTGAATTTTGGTTGTGGTAGCAGTCATGGTGGAACCTTTCTGGATGATGTGGTTAATCAAGAGGTTATTATGTCAAAAATTGAGGACAGTAAATTAAGCGAGACACAACAAGGAATTATTAAGAGAGGACAATCTGCTAAACTTGTGAAACAGAAAGAAACACAACCTGAAAGAGTTCAAAGACAAAAAACTGATACTATATTACTCAAAAATAGGTCAAAACTTGAAAAACAAAATGACCAGCCATCTAAGAACCATACAATCAATGTAATACATGGCCAAAATAGAGAAAGTGACTCTGATACAGCTGAAACTAACTCAGAGCAAGTAGTAAAGCTACCTCCCATTTTAAAAGTTAACAATGAACTGGTTACTAGTCCAGATATTAGCAAAGAGCCTTACCAAGAACCAGTCAGTGAAAATCAAAGTATCTCATCTGCTATCAAAATAGGCAAAGAAAATAAAAGTACTCCATCTAAACGAGACAGTCCAATAATTGGTAGCAGACGAAGAAGCAACAGTCTATTACCAAGTATGTTTTCAGGGATTACAAAATTAGTTTCACAGCCACCATCAGATCAGTGTTATAGTATTGAAGAAGAGGAAGATCTTTTGGAGGAAGAAATGAGATCAAGAACTAGAAGTTTCTCTTATGTTGAAATGATGAGCCGTAAAAAATCCATGAATAAGACAGCTTTGCGTTTAATGATGGAATATAGTAAAGGAGCTAACAAATTCAAATATGCAGCAAAACTCGTAAACATGGGAATAAAGGAAGAAGCAGAGAAAAACCAAAAAGAGGAAAAACCACAAATAGATAAAACAACAAATATTCTTGACTGTCGTTATTTACGACTTCCAAATAACAGTGCCAATGGTGAAGACGATGAAATGAAATAATAAACGAGAAAATTATAATTTATCTAATAAAAATTTTGATGGTATCATGGGATTTTATTGTTAAAGTAAGGATTTATACAGAAAATCATCAAAACATGTATATCAGGATCTTATAAAATGTAATAAAAAGCAAGATGACAAACTATGTAGTTTGGAGGGAGTATTTACAACACTTCTTTTATATGGTAAATGTATGAATACTATTTAGTATTGTTATATTTAATTCATTATAGTAAATATAAACTGGATAAAAATTAAAATCACATCAAAACTATCATGTGAGTATTATTATTAAAGTGGAGTTTGGTAATGGTATTTCACACACATACACATGGGTCAAGATTCTTTCACTTACAATGGAGGGGGTCAGGCCCAAAGCTCTCAATCATTCCTTAATAACTAAGATTTTCCTCAATTTGAATTTAGCAAATTTTGGCAATCTCTTGGAACTTTGAATAAACTTTTTTGACAAAACTAAATATAGATGTTATAAGCTTGAAGTATTCTTCAAAGTGACACCTTAAATTCCTGTACATCTAAACAACTGATAAAATTACTGTTATTTAAAATTTGTTAAATTTAAATTAAGAAAAGTCTTAGTTAAGAAATTTTTGTGAAAATAGGGTCAGTTCTAAGATGATGGAGGAACTGGAGTTCCAAGAAAAAAATCCACTATTTTTTTGCAAGGAAAGTGACAATTTTTTTTAACAAAAGGATGTTTCAGAGAGTGACTCTTAGGTGGGGAATGTGATCTGTCAGGACACATGTTACATTACTTGGCCACTGAGACCACTTTGTATTAACAATGTCTGTATATAATTTAAGAGAATAGAGTGGAGTGAAGAGGAGTAAAAGTACTTTTTTATTATTTTACACTCAAGTCAAGATTCTTTCACTTATATCAAGGTAGTCAGATCTGGAATGGTAGAAGAAACCCGAGCACCCACATAAAACCACAGTCTTATTAACCTTTTGCAAGAAAACTGTCAAATTTACTCATACTTGAATCTCCTCTATTGGAACAGCTAATATAACCAAAAATAATTTCACAATAATCCACTCAATTGATTGTCAACTCAACTCAAATATTTCTATTTTTCTCTCATCAATATTCTAAAAATTTTAAGCATTATGAGACAATGTTTTTTTTATTCAACAAACCTACACTAAATAATTTAAATATAACATTAGATATTCAATTTTTACTATGTAATGTTTAAAAATTGATATTGAGATATTTCCTAATTTGAGTTGAGTGTACACTCAACTGAGTGAATGAGTGTGAAATGAGGCCTATTCTGTAACTGATCTCAAACAATATTTTCATATTAAGGTACGATGTCTATACAACACAATGTTTGCACCATCAGGTTGAATATGTGTACATATACATGTTTATATTTCACTTGGTCCTTAAAGCTAACAAACTCATTCTTTATGAGGCATTTCTGGCTTGCCCGGAATTTATTATATAGCTTTTTTTGCATTACATGAACCAGGTAAACTCCAAATTAATCAGAGATGGTAAGGTTTTTGGATTATGCAATGGTATCCAGCTTAATTCACGATCATTTCACTATATCATTTATGTATAACATATGGAAAATGTTTATGTCACAAATCATCAGAATGATACATTTTAACAAGAAAGTACATTTATATTGTCAACTAATGTGATGATTCTATATTAGGAAGAATAGTTCAGCACAAACGTTATTGGTAGTGATTAGGTGGTTCTTTGTTGAATTTGGTCTTTTTAACAGTTTTTATTCCAATATCTATATACATGGATATACTTCTTGACAAAGAATTCAAGAAACATGCTTCTTTCTGATTTCCAGTTGTTTGGTAAAACATATTTTTAAAAGAGGTATCATCAGTAAAACAAAAGCTATCCTATAATGTTTACAGGACTATTGTTTCCAATGAATATGGAAATGATTACACTGGTATTTTTTCTTAGGACAAAATTATCAAATTTCAATTTTATCAATATATACTAATATTCTAAATAAAATTTAGGTTGGATGAAAAAAAAATGCTCAAAACTAAAGCAAATGGATCGAATGCCCTGCATTAATTGCTAATGTTTAAAAACCAAAGCTTTGTAAAGGTCAAAATCAGTTTGTGTTATCAAAAATTCACTATAAAAAAGAACAATTACACTTACCAGCTCTCTTAAATCTTCCAGATCAATTGTTGCCATGGCAAACATCTCTTCCTGTGGTCCATAATGCACTGAGATTTGTAAGTTCTGTAAATCTGATTTTTCCCTGTCTTTACCTATAAGAACACCTTCTGGCTCATCATCAGGAAGATCAAACTCAAATTCTTGAAATCTGCAAAATCATATAGAAAAATATGGATTTAATTTAAAAAGCAAATAAAATAATTTAAAAAAGCTGCCATCATTTGCATAACTAGTTTATTCATCTGAAACATTTTTCTATCTAAAAATTATCCAAAAAAGAAATGTAAGGTTTGACTTTTAAAACTAAACTTCTTTTATAAATTATATGCAAACTTGGTGCTATTTGATTAATAAATGCTATTCAAAGGGGAGATAACAAAGTTAAAACAAACTTATAGTAGGAGCAATAGTATAGTCAATCGGCTGTTTCACAATAAAGTGGTAATCAGTAAATAAAATATGTTATATCCATGCAAACTGAACAATATGCACCCAGTTCATGTGAAATAAGGTTCAAATATTGCAAAGGGGTGATGTCTACAGTTTCAAACAGTATATAACATGCTTAGTTTAGTTATAAAAATGTATGAGGTTGTAGAGCTCCATAATTTGTACCATTTTATGGTGTTATGCTGTAACACTTGAAAAAAGGTAAATTTGAAAAGAATTTCATTGACAATTTAATCAGGTTATTACAATGATTTTCTTCTATTAAAAAGTACAATTATTTACGATAATTTTACAGTCTATTTGATCCAAATCTGCTGAACAGTTCCTGAATAGTGAAATGATTACCAAAACTACTTATTTTTAAAAATTTCAAATTTTGAAGGTTGTGTCTTTAATATGTAATTGATACACATAAATAAATCACTCTGGTATGAACAAATTTAAACAATTTACTACATATTTACATATATGGTTGAAATAAAATATCTTTTGCACAGTATCATAGCATAAATATAGAATTTGAGCATTGCCAATGTTAAGTCTGGTGGTGACAGATTTTCTGTAGTGTCCGCAACAGTAGTGTACCTTTCAGATGGAGGAAGTTACAAAAACAAGATCCCTTCCTGTAAGAGTTATTCCCCCTTGTTCAAGAAAGGATCACATGTTTATCTCATGGTAATATTAGAAATTTAAAATTTGGACAGAATTACACAAAAATGTGTTTGCAAGCAAGTGTAGTGTCCGCAACAAATGTTTGAAGATTTGGTTAAAGCTAAATTTGATTTATATATTCCTCCAATACATCCTAATTTAGTGAGAATGTGTTAAACATGGTTTATTTGAGTCATTTTGTCCATGATAAGTTGTACCATTATTGTTTCAAATGAACATAACAAACAGCAGAGTGCTAAAATGAACACACATTTGTATAAGAATTTGTTTCAAATTCATCATTTTTAAAATTAATTTCCCAAAACTCCCTTTAAATATGACCAAATAATGCTAAACTTTAAGGGATTTTAGGGTACTTCATATGCTAAAACTTAAAAGTTGAAATCAATGTTTTTGTTGCTGACACTACAATATTACTCAATTTACTTCACAAACTGTGCAATTGTTTATATAGTATTAACATGGCCAAAACAAATACAGAAAGATCCAAATTACATAGAGAAAAGGTTAGAAGTAATGTAGAAAAACATGAACAAGCTAAAAAAAGAGACAGAGAAAGGAAACAAAAGACAAGAAATAGTTTGAGAGAAGCGGCAAAACACAATCCAACCTTGCTGGAAAAAATCAGAGAAAAGAAAAGAGAAGAGATGAGAAAATACAGATTGAAAAGAAAGCATGAAAATATCGAACAAAATAGAAGAAATGAGAGTGGTAAGAAAGCACAGAGCAAAATTAAAAGAAGAAAATCACAAGCAGCCTACAAAGAGAAAAAGAAAATTGAAACAGAGAAGAAAAAAGAAGCAGTGGCCAGGACACAAAAGTGGAGGTTGAGAATAAAATTACGTGAGTCTAAAGAAAGCCATTTATCAAGCGCTACCGAGTCTGAAAGTCAATCAACAGGAAGTACATTGCCTAATGAGAACCAATCCACAAGCAGTGTAACAGATAAAGAAGAAACATATACAAACAGAATGTCAGAGTTGAGAGCTCTTAAAAGAGCAAAATCAAGTTTGCCAGCTACACCAGCTAAAAGAGCTTATTTAATTAAAAAATTAGCAGAATCTCCTACTTGTTCAAAATTCTTAGAAAGCAGCATGGTAACACCGTCTGTGAAAGAAGACCTTGAAGTTGGAAAGTCTTTGATGAAAACTATGCAGTCGCTTGTCTCAAAAACAAAAACAGATTCAGACAGAAGAGGGGCATATAAAGCCAAAAGAACTTTAAAGAATATACTATCAGAAGCATCAATTATAAACAAAAGTGGCGTGCAAAGTAAAATAGAGAAAAAAGTAGGAATACGTAAAAGGAAGAAGTTATCAGGAGCTCCTTGGTGGATGTTAGAAAGTCGGAAGTATAGAAAGGACAGGCTCAGTACAGCAACTGTCAATGAGGTGGTTAACTTTTATACATCTGGAGAAATAACACGTGAACTGCCAAATAAAAACGATGTCTCCAAGAAAACAAACACAATTAAACTGGTTATGACAGTGCCAATTAAAGAAGCTTTTATTATGTTCAGAAGGAAGCATCCAAAGATAAAAATTGGGTTCACAGCTTTCTACAAGTTAAAACCCCAAAATATTAAGAAAGTTTCAGAAACAAACAGGCGTTGTTGTTTATGCCAGATTTGCTGCAACATTTCCTTGAAGGTACAAGCAATTAACAACTTCATTGCTGGAAAAGAAACTCAAGTGAAGCCCTTAACTAAACAGACAGCAATAGATTTGACCATATGTGATTATGAAGAAGAGTTTCCAAATTCAGAATGCATTCAAGGTACATGTAAGAAATGTGGACCAGAAGAAATAAGAAAGTACTTTAATGATATTACAGAAAACTACAAAGACAGAGAAATAGAGTATTATAAATGGCAGCCAGTAATGTTAAAAGGAAAAGAAGATAAAATTAAGAGGTGTATCTCCTGTGTAGCTAAGAAAACAACAATTTCAGAATTCATAGATGAATTTAAGACAGATATAGCCCCCCTTCCTGGACACCTGATGCGTGCAAAATGGCAGGTACAACAGCTTGAGATGAGTAAAGCAAACATTAAAAAAGATGAAGCCATTGTTATAATGGATTTCTCTGAGAACTATACATGTAGATTTCAAAATGAAGTCCAGTCTGCATTTTTCGAAAGAAATCAAGTGACCATACATCCAATGATGTCATACTATCTGTCAGAAAATCAGGTTGGGAAAAAGCTATTAAGAAAACATGCTGTTGTTGGGGTATCAAACGAGCTGAAACATGATGCACATGCTGTACAAGTGTTCAGGACCAGACTACATGATATACTGAAAAAAGAACTACCAAATTTGAAAAAAGTAATTGAGTGGACAGACGGTTGCGCTGCTCAGTATAAGGGAAAGACAAGTTTTGCTGATATCAGCAATGAGACTATAGAAACTGAACGTAACTTTTTTGAAACGAGTCATGGCAAGAATGTTTGTGATGGCCTCGGAGCAACTGTCAAGAATTCCTGTCATCAAGCTGTAATTAGTCTAAGTGGAAAAACTGTAATTGGTACTGCCCATGATTTGTTTGAATACTGTGAGAATAAACTTAAAATGGATCCAGACAAAGATGCCAGCTCCCGCAGAGAATTTGTATATGTCCCTGCTGATGACATCAACAGACTCCGACCAAATGTTAATGTAAAAACATTAGCCGGTACTAGAAAGTTGCATTCTGTAAAGAATGTTGGTAACCCATACAGTCTGATGATTCGTAACCTTAGCTGCTACTGTGAAGGTTGTTCAAACAATAAACCTGAGACATGTATCAACAAGGCTTTTGTACAGTCATGGGAAGAAAGAAGACTAGTCTTAATTAATAACAGTATCCTTTGGTTGATTTTAATTTATACAAATTTTTTCTTTTGACATGACTGACTCTTCCAATGAAAAAAGAGATAGCAGAGTTTTTGGATTGCTAAAGCAATTGTTTTGCTGTGAATATTTTTTTTGCTTACCTATTATTTTCATATGATATCCTATTTAAGCAGTAGATAAAATTCCCTAACCAATAAACTAGCTCATACTGAAGTTGATGTTAACATACCTAGTAATAATGATGAAGAGACAACTGCAGTGTGTATGGATACAGGTTAGTAGTTTTATAAATGTATGTACCTGTCTTTTTGTATGCTTTCTGGTAGTAGAATTATATATTTTGCATGCTTCTTGCTAAAAATAATCCTTAAACTTCCATTACTAATTCTACACTATTGTATAAATGATAATTATCTTCTGTAGTATATACCAGTATCTATCTATCTATCTATCTATCTATCTATATATATATATATAATTTCAAATTGTATCACTTGTTAAACCTTTATCTAGTCACTGCTTAGCTGTGCTTATGTACTAATCACTGCATGCTGATTGTTTCTTTTAATATATAGTTTCTGCTACAACAAGTGATGGAAATGGTGATGATTCTTTTCTTGTGCATGCTGGAGGCAATTCAAGTGAAACCGAAAAGATTGGGTACTTTTTAAACGATACATATATATTACTGACAAAATTTATGTTCATATGTTTTATAGCTGAACTGTAAATAGATGAAACAATAGATAAATTTGAATTTTAAGTCCCAAATCCATCAGTTTTTATAAATTAATATACTTTATACGGTTATTTTTTCAGACCCAATAGATTCAAATTTCATTTTCCTTTGTCTGTTTGGGAACATTCATATGACGGGTGAGAGTACTGTGCCCGAAGGTGCTTACTCTTTTTAGAACACCCAACCTACTTCCATACCTGAAGTCATGTGTTTACTGAATTTTGCTATAATGAATTTTTGCTACGTCCCATGGATTCCAACTACAGAATAACAATTTGATATTGTACTTTAATTCATTCATTATATATCAATCTTTTACATGTTAATTATGAAAAAGATAATAAACCTTGAATTGAGATGGTTATTTTTGTACACAATACTTTCACTTACAAATAATAAATAAGCATGCAATTTTTTTTGTAGATCCAAATTCATTAAAGAAAATCAGTTTGTCAGAGTTCGAATACAGGGTAAAAAATCATCGAAGACTTACGTTGCTCAGGTATCTAATATTTTAGTATTGAACTTTTTCTAGATGTAAATATTTGCTAGTTTTCCTTTCTATATCCGGGCAGTTATTTGAGTACTAGAATCATTATATGTTATATGAGAAGAAAACATGGATAGTATGCCCTTAAAGATGAACATCTCCAATAAAAGTTGCTAAAATCTTTTTACAGTATTTTCTTCATATTTCACTTTCTATTTTTAAGATTCTTCACTCTGATGGTGACCTTGTACAACTGGCATATATGGTCGATGGAAAGAATGGGAAATACATGTGGAAAGAGGAGCCAGAAACGTCATGGGAGCCAATTCATGGAATATTGGAAATACTACCCAATCCTGAACTTTCTGCAGAAAGCACAAACACCAGAAAATATTTCGTATTTAACTGAGTCATTTCCAGTTAAATTTACTGTTAGAATTATTTCTTTCCTTTGTTAGATGAAAATGTTTTTAGAATTTTTTCCAATGTTACATGTTGAAGTTTTTGTAGTGTCCGCAACAGTTTCAGGTTATGGACTGTATGATTTTATAGTTGACATTTTAAGTTCTATGAATTGTAAAAGATGCAAAGAAGTGTTCCTTGATACCTGTTTAGCTGCACTTGCTAATTAAGGACTTTATTAATAACAATATAGTCTGTGAAAAACAGTATATGTGACAACTTCTGTACTCGATACAACCTGTATATATTGTATTACTCATAGCTTTTAAATCATTTTAGCAGTTTGTTAGTTAATTGAGTTATTAAATATTATAATAACTTTCAAAACATATCTTTATTTTACATTTATTGTTGAAACACAAATTAATTGTTTTTTCCCCCGAGTTGTAGTGTCCGCAACGTTTTCACGTCTCAATTTAAAAGCAGACAAAATTCTTATAAAACATATTATAACATTCTGGCCTTTTTATTTAAATAGCTGTAGGCTTGAAATTTAAAATAAGCATTATTTTGATGAAATTTCTAAACTAGTTATTTTCAAAAATGTAAAGATCTGAGTGAGTGTTAAAATCTTGAAAAAAACAGGACTGATTTGAAAACACCTTTTTTTGGCATTTTTGTTTAAAAAATGATATTTTTACACGGTTTTTCTTAAAATACTCATTAATGTTCCTTTATGATAATAATCATGTTTTATGGCTGTAAACACAACTTAACAATTTAAATCTGGTCACATAACAGTGTATAAAATTAGTGTTTTAATTCTGTTCACTCTAAGTACTACTAACACCCAGAAATTTTTAACCAGAATTGTTTACTCAACAATATATTAGGATTTGATGCCTAACACTATAAGCTTATAAGAAAATATAATGAAAAAGACCAGGGTAAAACTTTATTTTTTGGCATTTGTGTTACAACATGAACCACTTTATTGTGAAACAGCCCAATGTAAGTTTAGGGCATGTTAATTTAAATAATAAAGGCTTTTGTGACAAGGTGCTAGCTAGTGGATCACAGCACCTCTCATTTCCTAAGTTGGAATCCAACTGTGGCAAATCTTTTGGTTTGCACCACTGTCAAAATCTGATCACCACCATGTAATTCAAACACCATTTTTCCACATCACTCATAATATGATAGACATAAAAAAAACAACTTACTTGATTTGAGCCTTCGGATCTTTGAAGTCCCATTGTTTCCTCTTTTCTGGTTTCTTCTTTTCTGTAAAAAATATTGAAATTATATTGATAAGACATTTGCACAAAATTTCTTTTTGTGTCCTTTTCCAGATTTCTTTGTACAACACTAGGTTGTTTTTTTTTTAATTTTCCAAAATGGTCCTATACTTTTTATTCTGTGTAAATCAGGTATCAGATAAATCATTTCTAGAAGTGTAATGTACTTAATGCATTAATGCATTCTCTGGTCAGGACTGAAGTTATGTTTATCCTTTATGGTGACTGAAATCCTTACCACATATGATCATGAAAGCATGTTAAATACAACATAAAGGAAAATATAATTTCCTTTGTAAAAACTGTACATTTCAACCAAAAGTAAAAAAAAACATATATAATTAGCAAAATAATTATAATCAAAACATCACTTGCTATAGAAAAATTATTTCTTTAAATACAGTATAACCTGTGGTAGCGGTCACCTGTCAGTAACGGTCAGTCTGAAACAGTCCCTAACGTTTTTACTATATAATGAACCTCTGTAGAGCGGTCACCTGTCTGACGCGGTCAGCGGTCACCCTAGCGGCCGCCTAATCGGAAAAAGTACCTGTGTACTACGGTCACTAATCCCATATTCTCGGGAAAATTTTTGGGGGAAGCGACCATAAAATCAATTGAAAAAATGGTAAAACTCATAACATTATTATCAAAACTTATAAAAATAATTTTATCAATTCTTGAGTTTTATGGAAAACTTCTAAATCGGCAATTAAGTTGCTTAACATAGAAGTCAGGACAGTAGACATTTTCGCCGATTTCTACTCACTTTTATAAAATTAACACTTGACAATCATTAATCCATTAATTAGAAGCCTCTGAAAGTTTGTTCATCAATTATCCACAATAAAGCCCTAAATTAACGGTAACCTGTTACAGGTAAAGATTTAAACACTGTCAAAAAGTCCGGCTATTCAAGGTGAAGTATTGATTTTTTTATCACCTCTTAATGGGGCTCACAAAGGGGTTATGTTACCTGGACATGTATTACCGGTAAAATTCATTTTTTAAAATTTTTTTATTAGTGCCATTGTTTCTTACATACAAGTATTTTTCTTGTCAGTCATAATTATTTTTGAAATGAAAGTTGTCCAGTTTTTTTAATTTCTAAAACAAAAAATCCCCCTTATTGACAACCCTTCTAAAACTGAAAGTTGCCAGGACATTTTCTAGAAATGGGAGATGTAGATTATTAGCCTAGGGGTTTAGGTAGTGTAAGAATGGTACAAATGCCAATGCAGGGCTTTTTGAAGCTCACCTGATTAACTGGATATGTCAGAAATATTTTGAAAAAATATATTAATGCATAGAAAATTATATAATCAATAAATGACACAAAGCTTATAATTTTTCTTGCATTTAAAAAATCCCTAAAATATTAAATTAAAAACAATTGTCCATTGTTTTAACAATACATTAATATTGGTGCTTTGTACTTCCATTTTATAACTGTCAAATTGGTGAAGTTATAAGTCAAAATGCAAATTAAGGGACATAACTGGTTCTCAGAATATCGACCCTGTCTACAAGGGTCACCTGTCAACAAAGGCCACTTTAAGCCAGTCCCTCAAGTGGCCTTTGTAGACAGGTTTTACATTTTTGTCAAAGTTTAATGTGTGTAAAATTGTCTTTTGTTTTTCTAATGTCACTACTTTTCTTACTAGTGTAGCTTACCTGGAGCTTTTGACCTTGATCCTATTAATCCTTTTGGCTTGGATTTTTCTTCTTCAACCGTCTCTTCCTCTTCCTCCTGGTAAATGGATAAACAAGAATATGTAGTCATATAAATAAAAATTACTTATAGCCTTTGGCATAATAAGAATTTAACTTAAACCTAAAATGCTGATGCTGAGTAATATGGCATCAAAAGTAACTCATACGTTCCCCATAATTCTTGCATCACAGAGAACAAATTTATTCATGAATACATACCTTAACATCCCCACATTATATATAAGGCATTTCAAAAACTATAAATAATTATTAATGTCCAGTTTCTAGGTAAATACCATTTAAAAAAAAAACTACTGCATGTATTTTAAAATTGTTCCAAGCAGAAAATTATCTGCTATGAAAAGATAAATGAAGTATCAAAATTTCAGATTCTTTCTTCCACAGTTTCCCTGCAGTGTTTCTGGAACCTTGGTCAAAACATTAAGTTTACAATTAATGGGGGCTCTTGGTATATGTGATTCTATTTATCTGTTTTATAGATTACATGACATGACTGATCATTACCAAGACTATGTTTTATGTGTTACTTTTATACCTCTGTTCCTCTAATGTTAACACATTTTTAGATAATAAATGTATGTATCTGTTGAAATATATAACATGACAAATTGACTGATACTTACTGGGGCTGGATCTAATCTGTTACTCTTGAACCTCTGTACCCCTAATGTTAACATAGCTTTTAAATCTGTCTGTTCTAAGCCTGTTGGTGTGTATACACGTACAAACAGGAAGTTGTCATATTCTGGTTCTTTGGTCCACGTTGATGCATCTACTGTTGTTGGTGCTGGTGGTTCTTCTTCCTTATCATCAGCAAATCTTACTTTCTGTTTAAAAATAGAATATTTCTGTGTGATATACTATGTCCTGATAAACTATAACTGTAAAATGTGTCAAAGGTCAAGGTCATCTCATCAAAAAGCACTTGCAACAAAAAAAAATTTACCAAACATAAAAGTGTCATAAATTATATACATGTACATGTTAACCATGTTTAATTTAACATTCAAAGCATTCAGAGAAGTTAATATCAAATTAATGATATAAATGTATATAATGTATCAAGGTCCATCAGAATAACAAACATATATATTTCAATTATAGTTAAAAGCCATTTCAAAGCCCCTTTTTTCTCAAGTATATATAATATATATAAACAACAACAAAAAAAAAACAAAAAACAAAAAAAAACAAAAAATCATTTTTTTAAAGTATACCCCTGAAAGTGAAGTTGAAATTGAATTTACATTGGTCAATAAAAAGATATATCATTCATTGACCATCAATCATTTAATTCTATGGGACTTACAACTTATAATTGGTCTCTTATTTTTTTTTCTTTATGTATTTTTAAACTGAATTATTTGTACATGTATTAATTGTTAAAATAGCAGGGGTGTCATATGTAGTCATTAGGTGGTAAGAGTTAAATCCTGTGTCCTCTCTTGCTCACATTATTGGTAAAAATTTGAAAAAGTTAAATAAATTTTAGACTTATGATGTTTAAGGTTTTCATCTTATAATTATCATGTTTATTTATTTTTGTATCATGCAGTTAAAGATTAGCAGATCTGAACTTCTTTTACATATTTACGGCTTTTTAATTTCATTATTAGATTGCATTGTTATTCTTTTTCTTGTTAATGTATTTACCTTGATTTTTTTCTAAAAAAAATATATGTATATACAATGTTTTAAACTTGAGAAGCATATTTAAAAAAGAAAGAGATTTTGTAGCTGAAAGAAATAAGTATTTTGTAATAACCAAATCAAAAAAGAATAAGAAACAAAAAAAAAAAAAAAAAAAAAAAAAAAGAATGAAAATGGAGTTGACAAATTTACCATGTCACACCTGCAAATATTTATGCAGAATTCTAAATATCCAGGTTATCAGAAATGTAAATGACCCATATTTCTAGGAAAACACCAAATTACATAAGACAACATAAAATGATGAGAAAAAAGACTGATATGTTTGTGTTTGATTTCTTAGCAAATGGAAATAATACATTTAAATAAACATGTCATTAAAAGTTATTGCCTAAATCTAAAAACATTTTCAGAATGTTACTATATAAACCAACCTTATCAGACTTTGCTGCTTGTTCATCCTCGTCACTCTGTTCTTCTCCTTCTTCTTCTTCATCATCATTCTTGTCACTATCACCTAAACTACCTTGTGATGCTGAACCTGCTGCATCTCTGTCTTCTTCTAACTCCTAGGATAAAAAATATAAAATATGAATTAGAGCTGCCAGAAAACCAAAGCTTCCTTGTACTTCTGGTTCATTAACACATACCCCTCTCTAACAAAATAAGATAAAATAAAACTTGAAACATTGGCAAATCTTTCCTACTTTGTACAGGCAAAGCATAAAGGATACAGAAATTTAAGACTAAATGATCATTATTGTACGACTAATAAATGCAGATTATGTTACTGTTCATTACATAGAATTTCAAAGACAAAATCATATCCTATTTTAAGATATTAAAATTTATAACACAAGTATTTGTGTTAAAAATTTACAAGTGTATAAAATAACATTTTTTCAGACATATTATTTATGCAAATACAGACATTCAGACATTCAATTACACAGAATGAAATAGATTTAATACTAGACCAATGCAAAGAAGACTATTGTGAAAGACATAATATTGAAATAGGCATTAATAAAAAAAAAAGATTGCCCAGGGGCCTCTGTGACCAAGTATCTAAAAGGCACACTGAGTTTACAATTCCTCTCACTGCCTGGATTTGAATACCAATTTGTAAAGATTTCAATGTGAGAAAGTTTTTTCAGTTTGCTTTCCAAAGGTCAGTGGTAATCTCATTACCTCTACCATCCCACACTGTGACATTAAACACCATTACTCAACTCTCAACTCACCCATTCCACAACTGAGCAACTTGATATAAAGTGAAAGTAATCTTGTCTGGAACATAACACAATACTCCACTATCTAGAAATTAATGTGAATGGAATTATTTAAATATATTCTATATAAAATGATTCCTCCTATTTCTATAAGCATTTTCCAAATTCATTCTTTTCAAATATATCATATCATTTTCAGTTGATGTCTACCACATTGAAATATGGTAGATAAAAATATTTGATTGCAAACATGAGTGTTCTAGTTGCTAAGACGTTGCATGTACCTGTGATCTACCTGTTATCAATGGTTTGATTCTTTAACCTTCGGTAACACACTTATTACATATTGTACATAACTTAAATAGACAACAAACTCTACAAGTGCAGTCTAGTTGAACTGGTTTCATAAATCATCCAAAGTGTGCCTACTATATGTAGTATAATCCAAACAAAAGTACCTATTTACAGACAAGTTTTATCTGTCTGTTGAAGAGTATTTCTGAGAAAGAAAGAAAAAAATAAAGAAAATGAAAGGGAGAAATTCTACTGAAACAAGTAATAAGTAATGTAGTAATGTAAAAACAAACAGAAAAGAAAGAAGCAGAATACATGACATGAATAAATAAAGAGTTCATAAGTAGACACCATGTATTATTGTCTTCTACCCAAGAAAATTGTGCTATTTCTGTCTACTGGTAAGTTAGAAAGTAACTACAACTGAATATTTCTTTTGTGATCATCAAAAATAAGTTCATGGATTCACAATTTTCAGGTACAGCAACAATGGAGTTCCCCAGCTTACTCTTGTCTAATATCCCATTATGATTATAAATGTTTAGAAAAGCTTACATCTCAAATAACCAAATGTAGAAAACATTCACAAATGCAATTTTATGTCTCACCGATATAACGCAAATTTTATAAGGTATCATTCTACAGGCGAATAAACTCCATTGTTCTGTACATGAAAATCCACTTAAAGAAGACTAGAAATTTAGAAAAACATACTGGTATATGTTCTCCATGTAGTTTGTAATTTTCTTAAAATATGACTATAAGAAAGAATTGTAGGTAGAAATTGTTACAAAGAGCCAATTAACTACTTAAATAATTTAATAATTTAATGAAAATTAGGAAAATTGATAATTGTTGAGACATTAATTGTTGATACTTGCCCATTTTACTTCAAAATCTCCTAAATTTGATGGCTTCTATAAATGCATAATAGTCAGAAATGATCAAATTTGTATCAGAGAAAAAATAATTAATTTTTTTTTATTTTTAAAAATCAGATTTTAATTATTCATGTGAATAATATTTTACAATTCACTCTCACCCTAGTAATATATTGTCTATGTTGTGTAAACAAATGAAAGGGCCATAACTCAAATTTATACTCTACCAACATCTTATCACATTTTTTGACTTATCAAATCAGTGTGTCATGGCAGAGAATGATTTAAAGGACCACAACTCCAAATTATACTTTTAAACTTTTTCAATTTTCTAGAAATCAGATGTACAGTTATACAATACACCTAGTCATTGAATGTCATTGGTAATTTGACACTTATAACAGACTAACTGATGAAAATATGTGAGCCACTATGTTTTGATCTGAAGTAGGGGATTTATATTCATAATAAATTTTGTTTATTTACTATGTCAAAAAAGTAACAGTATTGTAAAGTTTTAGGTTAAGCTGGCTATAATTTAAAAAATACAATAAATTTTATGGATTACAGAAGCACATCTAAAATCTTTTATAAACATTTAAGTTTGTTCAGTTAAATCATCAAGCAAAAAATCAACTGCTATGCGTGTAACAGGATGTAGGATATTACTACTACATCTCTCACCCCATGTGTTTCTTGAGTTCAAATGGTCATGCATGTGGGAAACCATTTGGGACACAAATTCCCTCAGATAAACTATGTTTTTCTTAGTAAACTTGATTTAAAAGACAATTACTATGAAAACTGTGACACAAATTTCTAGTTTCTTATAGCATTATAGTATTGAAATATACATACAACATTTTGTTGGATATTAAAATTTTTGAAAACATTCATTAGCAAAAAAAAATTTAACCAAGATCTATTGTAGTTTTGATAATTACAGATAATGAACAAAAAGAGAAAACTTTTACATCACTCAGTTATCCACTTACTGCAATCTTATTCCAAATTATTTGTGTTGGAAGCTTCATCCATCTCTGATAAAGGTTTACCAATGCAATCAAAACCAGGAAGTTTATATAACTGAATTTACAGTGTCTCATTATTTGCAGTCAATCATAGTATTATTCTTATACATAATGGTAGATTTGAAATGTCAGAGACATAAATATGTACCATCACTGTTGTATAACTTTGGACAGAGTATTCAATGTAACCAGCAACAATAGAATTGTACCACATAAATAGTGAACTTAATGAACAGGTGGCCTTTATACACATGTAACAGATGTTTATTGAATCAAATCTTTGACAGAAGAAATATTATTTCCTTAATCTTTGTGAGATTGTGTAAGAAAAATCAGATATTGATTTCAGTTGTGTAACATTACTTACAGACATCTTGTCACTGTCACCACTATCCATTCCCTGTTTCAATGTCATGGGCATCTCATCTTCTTCTTCTTCCTCATCAGAACTTTCCTCCAAAGCTCGTGTGTATTCTTGTACATGTTCAAGTCTGCAAAATACACATGTTGGAAATAAAATGCTGGTTACACTTGGAAAATTTACCGTATATCTGGAATTTTTCGCGCGTGTCTAACTTTCACTATGTTTGCGGTGAAAAAAAATTGTTAATTCCCCCCAGCCAAAATTTCACTTGAGTTGTTGTAATACAGGTATTTTGTCCATTTTACGCTTCCATACGTCGTGTTAATTGACTACAGTTGATATCACCAGGGATTGGCCCCTCTCACTAATGGAAGAATGAACTTGGTGAAACGAAAGGGTACAACTTCCAAAAAAGCTGATAAAATCAATAATTTTGACTATGAAAAGGATAAATTTTTAACAAAAATAAAAGACCGTGTTCAACAACATAAAGTCCCAGCTTCACTTATAATTTACTAGGATCAGAGGGGGATACCAATTGTTCCAGTATCCGATGAACTTTGGCGGAAGAGGGTTCAAAGCGCATCAAGATTTCTGGTCTTGATGATAAAAGAAAAATTACCGGTAGGTAAATTTAGTTTACTATTGTCCGAACTTATCTAGCCCTTCCTTTAATATGTATGATAAAATATGTCAGTTAGTCATTCATGTGTTACCAATAAGCGACAAATTACCTGTAAGTTAATTTTACTTATTATAATGTGATATATATCTGCCTATTGTCCGAACACACCTAGCAGTATAATTAAATATGAATGATAAAATAGGTCAGTTAGTCAATCATGTGTTACTAATCTACTTCTACGGTAGTAACACTTAGAATTTGTGTATTTTATATATTTTAGGAACTTTAGCCGGAGCATTGGATGGTACATTTTACCCATGCAACATATATACAATGGGAAAACATCTTTGTGTCATCCTAAATTCAAATTCCCTAAAGGATTTCATATAACACAATCGGTAAATCACTGGGCCAATGAATCGACCGTGATAGAATATGTAGACAAAATTATTAAACCTTATGTTAGTAATTTCATTGATTGTTTAGATCTGCCACTTCACCAGAAGGCTATTGTAATTTTTGATTTTTCAGTGCTCAAATCACTGAAAGGTTTCTAGACAAACTTTCTGATGAACGCTTGATTTACATTACTATCCCCCCTAACTGCACAGATTTGCTCTAGCCAATGGATTTAAGCGTAAACAAAAGTGTTAAACACTTTATAAAAGTGAATTTGAAAAGTGGTAGGCCGATCAAATTTCCGAGGATCTACAAAAAGGTGACAATGTCGAGAAAGTTCACATGGAGTTATCTCTTACTGTCATGAAATCACTAGGTGCAAAATGTATTGTGAAAGCGTACCATTACATCCGTGGTAAAAAAGATATAACTGTTAATGGTTTCATAGAAAGTGGAATCCTTGATGTTGTTGAAAAATGTAAATAACTTTTTTGGAATAAATTACTGGTATCCACCATAGCGATTGAATTGTGAATATGCATACGCATAAGAGTTCTTCAGTTTATTAACTGATTAAAGTTGAATACATTTGTTTAATGTTTGTTGTCTTAATTTACTTCCTGTATTACATATGAGCTCAGTATAGTCTGTAATTTTTCCCGCTGATATACCCATAACATGAAAATTACACACAGCGAAAATTCTCCCTGCTATTTTGTCATTGAAATTGCGAAAAAAAGCCTACGCAAAAAAAATTCCCAATGTACGGAATATCACAAGCCAAAAAACAGATTTAGCATATAAACATAGAATATTTTATAACAGCCTGAAAATGGAGGAAAAACAAAAGGTACACATTAATTCATGGTTACATCAAGATGCATTAATCATCTTAACCAAATTAAATCATTATCATTTTGATTTTACTTTGAAAAAATATTTAAAGTTAAATAATTTCACAAATAGATGTTGGTAGCTATATATGTTAGAGATGTAGGTCAGGTGATTCAAAAGCTAGAAAGGCACCTCATTCTAAATCAAAATGGAGGCTTGAATTTATTCACTCCATGACACTAACACTGTGGAAAACATTGGCTTAGTGAGTCTAAATACTTGAGATAAAAATTAACTGAAATACTGATAACCAGATGAAATCAGGTTCCATCAAATTTCAAGTGTCATTGAACAAGTATTATAATTATCTCACCTAACTTCGGAGGCTTTGGTGGCAAAGTGGTCTAAAGTGCCAGCTTACAGATCCTGGCACCTCTCAATGTCTAGGATTGAATCCCACCCAGGGAGTTTGTTGTGCAAGGACATTTGTCAGCTCAGAATGTTGGTTGTTTTTTTTCAGGTACTCTGGTTTCCTCTACCATCTAGAATTAAACACCTCGGCATAAGTGAAAATTTCTTGATTGGAAAGTAAAACACTGTTACTCAACTCAACTCACCCCAACTTAGCCTTTTGTTTTATGGTTTCTATTAAAAACTTCCATCTTCTTCCATGACCTTTGTTACTCATTACTTTGGCAAATAACTTTTCCCAATTCATTATTCTTTTCTCTCTGGCAATTCTTTTTGACTGTAAAGAACAATAAGTGGTATACAATTATTGCAATAAACATGTATATATACATGGATATTTATTTATTCATTCATTCATTTATATTCATTCATATTCATTCGTTCGTTCATTCGTCCATCCGTCCGTCTGTTCTTTCCTTCCTTCCTTTCTTTCTTTCTTTATTTCTTTATTTATTTATTTTTTTTTATTTATGTATATTTTTAAATCTAATATACAATATGATTTTGATGTTTCTCAACCAATAAACAGAAGTCAATTAGACATGGGTCTCATTGGAAAAGTTATTAACTTACAGTGTTCAGGATTAAATCTTATTCCAATATACTTTTGTCACCAACTATTTAGGTACAAGTATTCCTAAATCTGACTTGCAGATCAATTAACTGGTAAACTAATATCAAGATAATGGGTCCAATTTTACATTCAATTTCTAACAACATATATTTGAACCATATTGACCTAATAACAATAGTAATGATAAAGTTTATAAACAAAGAAAGATTTTTCATGACATGTGCTTAAGACAGCTAAGGTTAAGATCCAAAATAAGCCTACATGTTCTACAACTTACATGTGCATCAACAAGTTGAAGTCTCTTCACAGCAATGTTTAATTGTCTCTGTTTTGTTTCATAATCTTCATGTAACTTTTTAAGTGCAGCACTTTTCTCTTCCCATGGAGTGGAGTATACTCGTACTAGCCTCACTAACTCATTCACAGGCATGTTCATGTCACTTACACTGTATGTAATAAATAATAATCAAATGTTAAGGTTAAACCGCAAGCCTTGTATAATGTCGGTGATTTTTTACCTGGATACAATAATGTTCAAAACAATTTGAAAAAGAAGAACAAAAGTTACCATTGTGTCAAAGTTAGTAATAATGTTTTTTCTCCCACAAAGATTAAATTTTAATTGTTTACTTTTGAATTTTTGTGTAAAATTTACATTGCGACAACATATAGCATGCATTCACCCTGTAAGGAAAAACAGAGTTCAAAATGTGGATCAGTTTGACTGCCAGACACATGTAATTTTTCAGTTGGCCATGTATTATTTGGTATATTCTCTCATTCAATATAAAATAAATTAGTATTTTAATAAAATTCTGCATATTGGAATAATAAAAACTTACATGGGTAAAACAAGATGCTTTACCTGTGTGAGAAGAAAATTATATCCAATACCTATTACTTTTATCTTTATACATACACATGTAAACATATACACATATGCATACACAAGTACATGTGTACAACACACACATTACCTTCTGAAAACTTTTCCTGTGACAGTGGCCAGTTTTATCAGAACTGTTGGTGGCAGTGAATGCTTCAACATTTCGTCTTTCATTTCTAGCAACTACAAAACCAAGTCAAAATAAAACTTTACAAATACTACAGCAATCTTTGAGAAAATTTCACTAATACATTGTAATCTTTGAGAAAATTTTACTAATACATTGTAATCTTTGTAATCTTTGAGAAAATTTTACTAATACATTGTAATCTTTGAGAAAATCTCACAAATACACATTAATCTTTATGAAAATTTCAACATTACAGCAACAATTTTAATTCTCCCTAGTGTCAAGAAAAATTATATACAATAAAAAATAAATTTAAATATTTGTGAAAAAAATATTATTAAAACAAAAGACTGTAAATAGACATAACAGAAACTTTCAAATACATATAACAACTTTTTATTGCATCTTAGTCAAATTTCAAGTAAAAACAGATCACATGCATGTATTTATTTTATAAGCAGAACAGAATATATTCACCATAAATCTTTTTCACCAAAAAATCCTTTTCCAAAAATTGTAACAATGGACAGTGATGCTCAGACCCCTGTCCACCCTGAAGTTGGAAGAAAGAGTGTGCACATACAAAGTATATAAAGATCCCTCCCTCTTTAAAAATTAGCTATATGTATTGTAATCAGAAAAATACCTCTTGTAAAGCAGTATGGACAAGTGCAGTGGCATTAAGGACTCCATCACACAGATTGTCAAATTTATTTGGCTCCTTACGAGCAGCTGGATCCGGTTCATCATCATCAGAATCTGAGCTTTCTGAATCATCATCTGAACTATCCTAAAATTAGCAATACAAAGTAGAATGTATACTACCGGTAATTAAAATTAAAATTATCATTAAAATTACAAAACAACACATTTTACAGAATAGGTATATTCTAGGAAAGGTAAATACAATCTACCGGTATTACTACTTGTAATCTTGTAAGCATGGTTCTTAACAGGAAAACCTTTGCAAAAGTTCCATTACAAGGAATCTATTAAAATATATAGTAAAACCTTGTTTTATTGCCATCATTTGTTAAGTCTTATTTTGGAATGATAGAAGGATTTTGCAATAAATTTAGGGAGAAATATAAAGAAAGACAATGAAGAAATGTGTTTTGGGACTTCAAAACAGTGTGCAATTTGAAGTTCAATAATAATTAATATGTAACTTGAAATTATTTGACAACACACATGTGTCAACTAATTGTAATGAAGAGTTTGTTATCACTCATAACTGAGGAATTGACTGGTTTAAAATAAAGATCCGACATTTCTATGAAGTTTAGATAAATACATGAATATGTCGCTATTAAAGATAAAAATGTTAACATATCTAATAAAGTTGTAGATGGTAAGTTTTTAGAATTAAATTATAATTTTACAGCATTGGTTCGATTTATTTATTTCAGAACCTTTTTACTTCAGCATTAGGTACCAGTACTACTAAGATTAAAACAGAAATTTATACAAGTTTACAGAATGACATAAAAGTTTGTCATACTTTAACTGGTTGTTTCCCTTTCTTACGATGGTGTTCATCTTCTACTTCTTCTTCATCATCTTCTTCTGCCAAAGCCTCAAGGTTTCTTCCTGTAATCAAATAATGACTTCATGAATACTCAAAATTATACCCAAACATTTTCTTAATTTTTTAACTAGGAGGGTTTTTTGTGATTTATAATATATTTAAAAAATTATTTACTTACCATACCTGAGTTATGTTGTAATTAATATTCCTGTTTTTAGATCCATTATTTCTTTATGTGTCATTATATATGACAAAGTCCAATTTGGGTGTGTATTTACAATGGTAAAAAATGTGACAAAATGTCAATGTTTTTATGTGATATGGTGATGATAGAAGAGTTGATTGTTTAAATAGGTTAAGCCAGTTCAAATACAGATTGACTTTGTTGTGAATTGGGTAGTCTAAATTTATTTTTTTAAAAATTGATAAAATGAAAAAGTTTTAAACATTGTCAAACTTTGTGGAAATGACAACATTAAACTGCTTAATTCATACAAACATTTGATCTACCGTTCACTGTACTCTTTACACATAGATCTATGTAAATAACAAACTCTTCTTCGTAACAGCATTGTATGGATAGCAAATGCAGGGCTGAGCTAAGCTAGTTGTGGTAATATAGGGTTTAATATTGTAGAAAAAATATAGTGAGTTACAGTCAGAATTTCTGGTTCAGTCAATTTATCATTGTGGTAAAACACATGTATGCTTTTTACCTGGAAGGGTCTGGTTTAATCATTGGGTGTGGGACTTGGTGAGAAAGTGGATCTTTTAAGGTGTTTCCTCCCTTCTAATACATTGGGACCCAACAAGCCACTTGACTTGGGATTGTGTGAGATTTCTCAGGTTATCTGAAGGTAACATGGAAGAATGTAGCACAGCTGAACTAGTTGTGGTTATAAAGGGTCATATATTGTAGATTTAATAGAGTAATTTACTGCCAAATTTTCGAGTCTGGATATTTAGCATTGTGATGGAATGTTCACTTTGTTTTATAGCTCTTTCTATGCAACCAAATGCAATGTAAAAAAGGGAAGAAACCTGGAAGTACCTGGTTCAATTCTCAGCCATTCACTTGGCTAGTATGTAGATTTGTATCAACTGTTTTTTTCCCTTCTTTGCCTTTAGAAAAGGCTGAGGAAAAACATGATTATAAGCAATGACTTAAGTAAGTTAATGCATTAAATGGTTGTTATATTCCCATTCAAATCTAAAAAATGCATTTCTGCTCTCTCTCTCTCTCTCTCTCTCTCTCTCTCTCTCTCTCTCTCTGAAGTTAAATTAGCGGTAGTTCGGTTGAAACTGACACTACATCGATACAGATAAGCCTCTGAGTGTTATGCTTGTTCTGGTCTTATAAGTGATTTGACCACAATATCTAAATACAATGAAGTAATGATAAAATATGATATTCGCTTATTGATATGGTATTGTTACAAAAAGAATTTTATGACCTCGTCTCGATATGACAATAAGCTGAATTTGTTTACAAATCGGGCACCTGCCACTAGCTGCAAAGACCTCAAAGTTCGAGAAAGAGTGAAACCATTAGCATTTTGATTTTATAATATTCAAAATATATCTTCATTACCTCTGTCCATCGTTCTGCTGGGTTCTAAATTCTATAAATGGCACTACAATACACTCCGTAGACTATGCCAATCATGAATGAAGTCTGTCCGCCATTAGTAAACTACCGAGGTTGCTAGTCACGTGACTAATCGCGAGAACACGTTGAAAATATCAATATTATCCGAAACTGGTTCAGTCTTCTGATAACAAATTTATGGTTTCTTTTAAATAGTTAATAAATATTTTTAAAAAAAAGGAACATAAGAAATAAGTAAGTGTTTTATAAAAGAGTCTGCATATTTTCCTACAGAGGCACTGCGTAATCTGAAAACGAAAGTAGACCTAGCTCAAACAGAACCATAGCATAGTAGGCTATGTCTGCCTGTACATGTATATTAGAATAACGTGTATGAAATAAAAACTATCAAAAGCATAAAACTAAGCAAATGTGATTGCCTATCATTTACCTGCTAACCTTAATTCAATCTTAGATACTAATAGTCAATAATTAAAAAAAAAATATGTATATTTTAGCTCACCTGAGCTGAAAGCTCAGATGAGCTATTGCTATCCATCTTCGTCCGTCGTGCGTCGTGCGTAAACTTTTTACATTTTAATCTTCTCCTCCAAAACCACTGGGCCAAATTTAATGAAACTTGATAACCATCATGCCTGGATGAAGCTCTTTCAGATTTGCACAAATGAAGGAGTTATGTCCCCTTGGGGCCCCATAAGGGGGGAAATAGTGAAAAACTTTAAAAATCTTCTCCTCTGAATCTACAAGAGGTATACCTTAGTTATTTCATTTATAACATCCTTAGGTCATCTATTTTCAGATTTGCACAAATGGTAGCCATGGGACTCAAAATGGGGAAATTATGAGGCACTGAGTGGGGAATTTGATAAAAATTATATATTTGTCACTATATCTTGAAAACTATTAACTTTTTGTATAGGCATGTATATAAGAATATTGTAGGTATTGACATGACGATCATTTTGATATAAAGTTCAAGGTCATATGTTGAAAGGTCAAGGTCACAGCTGCAAAAGAAGACTTAAATTGCTAAATATCTTGAAAACTATTCACATTTTGTATAGGCATGTATATTAGAATATTGTAGGTATTGACATGACGATCATTTTGATATATGGTTCAAGGTCATATGTTGAAAGGTCAAGGTCACAGCTGCAAAAGAAGACTTAAATTGCTAATTATCTTGAAAACTATTAAACTTTTGTATAGGCATGTATATTAGAATATTGTAGGTATTGACATGACGATCATTTTGATATATGGTTCAAGGTCATATGTTGAAAGGTCAAGGTCACAGCTGCAAAAGAATACTTAAATTGCTAATTATCTTGAAAACTATTAATGTTTTGTATAGGCATGTATATTAGAATATTGTAGGTATTGACATGACGATCATTTTGATATATGGTTCAAGGTCATATGTTGAAAGGTCAAGGTCACAGCTGCAAAAGAAGACTAAAATTGCCAATAATCTTGAAAACTATCAACTTTTTGTATAGGCATGTATATTAGAATATTGTAGTTATTGACATGACAATCATTTTGATATATGGTTCAAGGTCATATATTGAAAGATCAAGGTCACAGCTGCAAAAAAAAAAAAAAAACTTAAACTGCTAATTATCTTGAAAACTATCAACCTTTTGTATAGGCATGTATATTAGAATATTGTAGGTATTGACATGACGATATATTTTGATATATGGTTCAAGGTCATATGTTGAAATGTCAAGGTCACAGCTGCAAAAGAAGACTAAAATTGCCAATAATCTTGAAAACTATCAACTTTTTGTATAGGCATGTATATTAGAATATTGTAGTTATTGACATGACAATCATTTTGATATATGGTTCAAGGTCATATGTTGAAAGGTCAAGGTCACAGCTGCAAAAAAAGACTTAAATTGCTAAATATCTTGAAAACTATTAACTTTTTGTATAGGCATGTATTTTAGAATATTGTAGGTATTGACATGACAATCATATATATTTTGAGGTCATATATGTTCAAAGGTCAAGGACATAGCTGCACAAGTATACTGAAATTGATTTATGATTTGGAAATTATTCATTGCACTACAGTTACTTCATGCATATTATATAAGCTATTTATAAATGAAATGTGAGTGGATATATTTCTGATAAAGTTTTGTGGGAGTTCTTAACTTGAGAAAACTTTTAAAGTTTCTGTACTTAATATATTGTCTATTGCACTTTGCAAACTGCATTGGACAATATCTTCAGGTGAGCGTTAAGGCCCATGGGCCTCTTGTTTATGAAACTAATTCCACTGATAATTTAAGCATTTTAGTTAGAAGTAAACCCTGTCAGAAAAATTTTTAAAATCTAAAAGTAAAAAAATCCTGACTATAAATAGTGACGAAATTAATATGCATTGCTGACATTTTACTTATTCATCATATGAAGACATGCTCCTTAAATATCTCAATCGAGAAAACCAATACCAGTGACAACAACAATATAGTTTCTACCACTTTATTTTTCTTTGTTAATAAACTTCTGATGTTAATATTGTGTTAAATCCCCAACAGAAAGCCAATGCTTTCTCTGCCAATAAAAAAAATGTCTAATAGGTGCCAAAAATATAATTGTTTTGAATTTAGACCGATTACATTTAATGTGTTTTCAACCACAAAAAGATATAATTTTTGCAGGGAGATTAAAAATGTGGTATTTCCTTTCTAATAATGTTGAGTTCTTACATGGAGTTTGTATATATTTAATGATACCAATTGCAAGATAATTAAAAACACTTATTCATATAAACTCAACCCAGACGCTACTGACCTGCATTTTCCTAAGGATGATGGAGATATACCTTATGTATTACCTTATTATTAATATAGCACATTTATTTGGTGTATTTTCTTATTTCCAATGATATGCTGTTTATACCAGTAAGATTTATATATCAGATTTTATCAAAAATGCCCTTTATATTACATTCTTATGTTATGGGTGTACTTTTTGGAACCAGGGACCCTTGACCTTTTTTGACCTGGAAGTGTCTAATGATGCATAGAGCTACCATTAATGTTGAGTAATACCTCTTACTACCGACTTATCCCATACAGGCTGTGTCCAAGTCCTTAAATCATGAAAAAGGCAATGACAGCAGCTATAATCATTGACAGAAACAAAGATGAAACAAACACACACACACACACACACACACACACACACACTATCAAAGATAAAATAATCAAAACTGACAGCTGATAGATTGATTTATTTCTAATAAAAATAATCACATAATTATACAATTTATATACATGTCTAGCAATTTACAACTTTTTGGTATTTACAGTAAAAATGTTTATATACAAAAAAAAAAAAAAAAAAAAAAAAAAAAAAAAAAAAAAAAAAAAAAAAAATTACAAAATTACAAAAACTGTTGACACATGAAACAAATATCTGTAATGTTATTACCCATACATACTGTGTTGATAACAGAGTTTATAAAGTATTCTAGACAATATGATTTTGGATATTTGTAGCTGTACTTGACAATAGCAAGTGCAACAAAGAACAGAACAAAGGAAATAAGAAACAAGATGCATGATTAACATATGTTACAACATTTATAACAAAAATCCAAATTCAGGATGGTCACTGTGGGACATAACGACAAAAAGTTTTAATGTAAAGTGTTGTAGTTTGAGTAATTTTTGTAAATTTTTAATGTTCCCACCAAGTTTATAAGTTGTTGCTAATACAAAACTTAAATTGATCACATATTTCTGTTAATCTGTGGGTAAAGATAAAATAACACCAGACATGATCTACAGCAGTGAAATGAAAAATAAAATATTCTATTACTTTGTGTAGGAATAAACAAATTAATATATAATGGTAAGTATAAATTATAAATATATAAAATAAATACAAACACATATCATTTTCAATTTAAAATGTTGGAATTGAAAATAAGAATGAACAAATACATTTTTAATTTCTAGTAATTTTATTCTTTTCACTGCCCAGTCCCTATTTTCTAAATGTTCCATGTTGCAATGCTATTTTTGTTGACATTTTATTTTTTTGTTGTTGTTGAAAAATTATTTAATTTTAGCTTTGTTTTAAAAGGTTCTTTAAATCTTCTTAAAAATTCACAAAAGTAGATTACCACCTGTGGTATAATCAATTTGTCATTGCTAATTTTAAATGACATTCTTTAAATTATGATAGTGCACTCTTTGTTGTGAATGATCAAACTGAGTCGATTGGTGGGTTTATCAGTGAATATAAAATGAAATAACCTAAGCCCAAGGGAGGAAACCAAACAAATTTTTAACTCAATGATTCTAGAATCTTTTACTGGACTGTTGATAAGGACAAAAAAGCATGTCCATAAAAAAGCACATTGAACTTCACAATGTTTTCATCCACATGTAAAAAAAAGTGTATTAGCAAAATGAACATGAACCAATATCCAATCAAAGGGAAAAACAAATAACCTCACTCACATTCATAGCACTGAAACTAAAAGAAGCACATACTAGTATATGCTTGACACTTTGCTTCATTGATGAGCTTTCTTTAATACATTTTTAACATTTTAGTAAGATATTGACAGATTATGAAGGAATATGTATATGTATTTATAAATTTGTTCATTTCACAAACATATATTTTGAATACTTAACAATAGTGTAACAAACATACATGTAGTTAATCAAGTAATTCATTTATAATAACCTCACGATTTAATCACATAAAATCTTTAAAAATACAGCTAACAGGACAGTTATAATGCAATAAAAAACCAATGACATTCTCTCTCTCTCTCTCTCTCTCTCTTCCTTCTCTTTTCACTCAGTGTTGATATATATATCTTATGTACAAGTATATGTATCAATTCTAGTAATAAATTATGATATCCAGTTTTAAATCCAACTTCATCTCTGTGTGTCAAAATTATAAACTATCGCACAAATTGGTATTAAATCTGTGTACTTCTGGTAATAAGTTTGAAAACTAAATCTTTACAGGTAATAATGCTTTTATAATTTACTGAAAAGTGAACACTTGCAAAGTTGCTTTAAAACTCCACAATCCCTATTAAGATTTTCAATAATATTAATCTTACACTTCATTTTCTTCATAAAACACCTCAATCAAACAACCAAATACATGAATATGAAATTTGGGCAAAGGTAAAATCATGAACAAGAACCAGAAATTGACTAATTATCTCCAGATAACACAGAAAGACAATCCTTTTTCAATTTTGACATGCTAAGAAATAAAAGCTGTTTTTTTCCCAAAAGTAACAAATATGTGCAATTCGTAATAATGTGACACTGTTAAGCAAGTTACTGTCTCCGTAAGTTTTCAAGCCTGGCTTCTAGATCAGCATCAGCATCTGTTACAGCTGCTGCAGCCTGAGGCTGTTTTTGCTGTACACCACCAGATAATGACTGTCCTGTTGATGGTAAACCTGTAATAAGACAGATGTACTATAAAAGCAAGTTAAAATAAAAAACATAACTAAATATGTCTATGAAAGTAACCACCAGACTTAAAACAGAACAAAGAAGGGGAACTGGTGTTGATCTGGTTTTTATTATATATTACAAATTTTACATGTATTTTAATACCTAACCATTCTACCAATGAAGAGTCTACGACCATCAAAAGTACTAGAAGCAGTAGAAGCAGGGAAGAAATGAATAAATACACAGTTGAATTTGTCTTTGCAAGCAATCATTCATGGTAAGCCATGAACACTTGACAATTTGATAAACATCAGTATCGGTGTAGTGAATAACCTTTTTCCTCCTAAATCCAGAAGACTAATACATCTTTTTATTCATTATTTTTTTTACTTTTGTTCTGCAGTGGAAGTCAAATATAAAACAGATGGAAGCCTTATGGCTCCAGAATAAAAGGAAGATTTTGAAAGTTTGGGACCTTCTTGTGAACTAAAAAATCATGACAGCTAAAATAAAATCCATATAAAGATTGTTGGTAAAAACAACAAATGGATACCTGTAAAAGCAATCCTTCTGAATAGGGACCCTTATCTACAGGTTAAAACAGATTACCTTTAGCTAAAAATTGCCAAATTTTCAACACATTATAATGAAACAATTTGAAAAAAATATCATTGCCCTTAAGCTTGAAGTAGAAGTAGGGATTTCATTTCTAAATTCAAACTTGACATGTTAGTACATTATGAAGGTGAGTTAACATACCTGACAACTCATCTGTAAGTTGTAAACCTAATTCATCTAATACTTGAGACACAATAGCATCACTGAAAGTAAAGAAAATCTTCTAATAACATCAGGATTATGTATTCACCATTAGTAAATCATTATATCTATGTACCATTCTATACAATTTTATTCTATACTGGATCATAATTAGAAGACATATAATGTAAAGACATCAAATATTTTATAGTGGTCAACAATAAATCCAGAGATAGTTAGCTTTATGGACTACATAATCTTTAGTATTTTTGTGGCTTTCACAGCTAAAACTGCTATCAATTTTAACCAAGATGTTAAAATAGAGGCCCAACTGGCACTTTATTTCTAAAACACTGTTAACACACACATGTAAAACACAATTTCTTACCCTGATAAGTATCAGTAATATTTGTCATTTGATAAGAAATTTATAGAGAATCTAACAAGACTATTTCCTACAGTCTTGTAATTTATGCAAATATTGGGTCAACAACTGTTTTGGACAAGAAAAAAATTGCAGAGTGTTTTTTTTCCTTCAACAGTCACTTGAATAATTAAATTTAAAGCCTAATTCCAGCATCAGACAAAACACCTATCCCAGGGATATAATGAAAAGTTTTTATTCCTGTTAATGTAAAAGTAAAAAAAAGATATATAATGTAAGTCAAACAGAAAACTAGGATGTTTAATAAGTAGATTATTCTTACCTTTCTTCTTCATCATCCTCATCTCCCATTGCATCATCAATGGCATCATTCATCATTTCTTCTTTCATCTCCATTATTTCTGACTGTTTTTCAAACTCCATCATGATCTTTTGAATTTGGGGAAGTTTTAACTAAAACAAAAATTTTAATATAAGAGTTCTATTTTGCGTAAATTTTAACTCAAGACATGATACATGTAGTACAAGACAGTAGCAATATATGTACTTCTTTTACTTTAAAATAACTTTAAAATGTAAGTCATCAATACTGACACTAATGTTAGTTATACGACATAAAATACATTAATGAAATAAAGTTTTTTGTGCATATCCAAAAATATGACAAATTCATATGGCAAAAACTACCAACTGTCTATGAAAGTATGTGTGCGTAAAACACATGTCCACAAATACACAATGATTATCAATTTGAAATAGTGACAAATTTTAAAGATATTCATAACAACACATATAAGTGATGTTGAAAGGTTTTAGATGAACTTAACAAAATGTTAAAATGCATGATCATTATTGGTTACATTGCAAAGAATTAAATTTTTACCAGTAATACCACATCAGAAGGGTTTCAAATATTCACCAAATTACACAAATTTATCGATCTCACAAGTTCATGTGGTTTGTGACATTGCACAAGTGTTTCTGATTTATATGTGTGAACTTCAAGCCATCCAAAGAGTACAAATGTCTTTGCTAGCACTGCCACAGATTAACACCACAAGTAACACAGGCAATTCAACTGGTACTGAGCTATCAAATAAAGACCAATGACAAAGAAAAACATTTTTAACATAAAATAATCATGAATAATCATCCTATAGCTATTACATAGAAAATACATACTTGTCTGTTCATGGTTTGCATGGCCTTTGTTACACCTTTCATAGCTTGTGCCATTGCATTGTTGGATTTGAGTGTCTGTATTTTAAGAGATACTGCTTGTATATTAGCTCTCATCAGAATGAACTTCTTAACATAACGTCTTGTCCTCACTAAGTCTTTTGCCATTATTTTTACAGCATCCTGTAGGAAATTAAATGAGTCAAAGTTTAATAACTTAACTTCACATGGTTACTTACTAATGCTTAAAAAACAATGCTGTAAATTATGATTTTTCTTAAAATTGTAAAACATGACTTATTTCCCTTAAAAAACACAAAACCATTATTCTACATATATTGGCGAATGTAAGTTCTATAGCCACATATACTTTTAATATAATATTTGCTTTTTTATTTTTCCATACTGGTAGTCAAGTATTTCTTTTTTAATTTTAACTTAAACAAGATCTGCAATTTACTATCACTTCTGGTGATGTTAAATAAAACATTTATGAATTTAACAGAATTAATTGGAATACACAAGTCTACGAGAACATCTTATCCTAAAAATAAACTGAAGTATGCCATATGGTTTCAGACTGTAAGAAAAGGAGATCAAAAACATACCATTTGATTTTGTTTGGCCATTTTTTTAATATCAGCTATGACTTTCTTTTCCTGTTGTTCCATTTTTGCTCTCTCTCTATCAAGGTCTCTCATTGCTTTATTCAACGCCCTTTGATTTTGCCGAAGCATCTCTTCAGGTGTCTTCTTTTTCCCAAACAACCATTCCATTGGCATTTTGTTGCTTATTCCTTTTACAAACATAAAGATTTACAATATAACATGAATCTATTATAACAGAAATCAATAACAAAATATCGGAAGTAACAATCATTAGATCCAAAAATTAACAAATTTTAAAATATGGCAGAACACAATAATCTCCACCATTACTAAACTCTAGGGAAAGTTGTAAAGTGAAAGGGATAAAATTCATGTTCTCAATAAGAGAAGACATAGTCCGAGAGATCTGACGTCGATTTTATTTTACAAAAGTGGAAAAGTAAAATAAAATTGACGTCAGATAGGACTAGAGAAGACATTCCTTATTTTTCAGTATCATCATCAATGTTATAATGTGACAAAGATAACTTAGATAAAATGGGACTCATTAGGAGCTTACGACATATTCAATAATGCTTGTATGAATATTTATTTTGTGTACAACAACCATTTTGTGCACAACAATCACTTTCATTTTAGCCATGTGAAACTTCATTGTGGGTATTTGAATCAGATTTCAAGGTAATCTAGGAAAACTAAGAAAAAAGAAAGAGGAATGTAGTTGACTGTGTAGCACTTGCATGTACCCTTGTTTAACAGACCTTTCTATTTCTCTCTGTCACACAATTGAAAAAAAGTAATCATTTCAATCAAGATTTTAAGGATGAGTTAAAAATGTAAACAACATATTTATCAAGTTTTATACGATAATATTCGTTTTGAATAATAAACCATTTCATTTATGTATCCCCATCAACCTGAAAGTTGTTGGTGCTTTTGGCCATTTTGCTTTAGTTGGTGCTCTTTGGCAAGTTCAACCAGGAAATCGTGGTTAACATTTGGTAATTTGGTAAAGGGTATAGGAAATTTGTTTTGAGACAACATAAACCAAACTTCCTGAAAAATATTTCTAATTTTTTCATTGAGATATAGTTACCTACACTGACACAGGTGTATAAAATCCAAAGACAAGTATTGAACTCGATGAAAATGAGTCAGGAACTGATGTTTTGTGTGTTGTTGATAATGACGTCACTAGAGCACTGTGCTTTACTCTCATACACACAAAAAACTTTTTCAATAGTTTTATATAAAATTAATCAAATTCTGAAAAACAAACGTAAATATATCATATGATCATGATTATAATACCAGATGTATGATAAAACAGTGAGTTATAAAATAAGTTGCGAAATATCTTCCGATGACACACTTTGGTTTCATTGTTAAGAGAAAGATGGCGGCTTTGCTGCAGATCTGTGCAAAGTTGGGGTACAATGAATTTTATTACTATGAGCATTTTATTGTGACCATATGGTCATTCGGTGAATATTGAACACTCTGAAACAATACACTAAAAATGTATTTCTTTCATTTCCGTCTGTTTTCAGATATACCAAAATTTGTAGTCTTTTTTTATGTAAATTGCGTCTTAAAATTTTTTTGGCTTTCATTCAGAAAAAAATTGCGAATGAAGCTTATTGTAGAATTGAAAAAATCAAGTAATTATTTCAATGTTCAAAGTAGGCTTTATTTGAAATATCAAAATTTATATTTTTACCTTAAAATAATGATAAAGTATCTTGATGATTGCTCCAAAGTGAAGCATCTAGGGAGGTTTATAGTCATTTCATACCATAACCAGTTCGTACCATCTTGTTTTGTTTGACCATTTCGTACCATAATGTACTGCTAACATTAAGTATGGTTTTTCTTATGTTTAAACACTATGCTACCATTTTGTACCATGTTATTTTTCTAACATATACAATGTATATATTTTCGTGCATAAATGTTTTACTTTCAAATGATTGACACATGATTAGACCGAGATTGCTCTGCCATCGAATAAGTTTTAATATTTGGATATTGTCATTTTGAAAGGACAATATCCAAATATTAAAATTCATTTGACGGCAGAGCAATCTCAGCCTAGGCACATGATATATTCATTATTCACGATTTTACCCCCCTCCCTTCCCCCCAAACACACACACACATATAAGTAGTTGAAATTTCTCTTCTTTTTATAATGACATTTGATAGTTACTTGTTTAAAACAAACTTATGAAAACATTTGTTTTGCTTGTTATCTGCCTCGGATGCTGATCTGAAATACCGACTATAGACATGCTTGAAAGAAAACCAAGCGGTAAATATGTATTAGTGACAATTAATTCCATTATAAACACTCAAAAAAAGAAGACACCGCTTATTTAAAAAAATCATTATTACGTTTTAACATTCTTTAATTTAGAAAAAAAACAAAAAAGAAGAAAGAAGATGTTGTTTAATTTAAATTGTGATATTTTCAATAGAAGTTGCATATTTTTTATTCAAACCTAACACCTTAAAATGTAAATCTCCCAATAAAAATTGTTTAAAATTAATTATAAGTTGTTATTATTATTATTATTTACTTTAAATTTTTCTGAAATCTTTTTATTACATTTGAAGTCATTGGTATGAAATGGTAGTATCACAGAATACTGTATGGTACGAAATGGTCATATTACATAGTACGAATTGGATTGGTTTGGGTACGAAATGGTAAATTTGGATACAAAATGGTTATGGTATGAAACGACTAGCTACATCTAGGGATATGGTTCAAAAACATTTGTTAAGAAGTCAGTTTTCTTTAATTACCAGAGTAGAAGCATGTGACTGAAATTCAACACAACATTTTTTTTTATAGTCAGTCCATTTATAACAGAGTAAAATTAGCTCTTTAGAGATATTTATACTGACTATTAAAACAATTATAAATTTAATCATAATAAAATAATTAAATAAAAATTGAAATACCAAGATGTATGTATCATCATCATTAGCTTATGTTGTATTCCACAAGCACTGATCTGCACACTTCAAAAGAAATTCTTATCAAACTTCCTAATAACTGTACCAACATTGTTAGGTCTCTTCAGACCCATATCACTTGCTTTCTGCTGCCTTTGGTATCCGACTTCAAAGGAGGTTATATTGTGATTATACATGGTCTAGTGGTCTGTGACATATGTAACTGTAAAATTAACATCTTGTAAATTTAAAAAAAAAAAAAAAAAAAAAGTTTTAAATATAAAATTTGTTCACAAACATGAAAACCTAAAATAATTTTTTGAAAAAAATCATACATATTTTTCTGATGCCATTATCTTTTCTGGTTAGTCTGCATTTCAAATTACAAGTAAAAACAGAACTAACTATTACCTACTTAATTATAGTCTCTCTCTCTCTCTCTCTCTCATATATATATATATATATATATATATATATATATATATATATATATATTTTTTTTTTTTTTTTTTTTTTTTTTTTTTTTTCTCTGTTTTATATATTTCCTAGAATTAAAGGGGTCAGCATGCATAATACTTTGAAATTTGAGATACAGCTTCCTTGTCTTGCACTAAGTATTAGGAGTAACAGAGTATTTACTGATTTATCTGGTGCCTAGATAATGTGACTGGGGGAGTGGTATGCTTGTCTGCAGCATACAACTTGATGAGTTAGCACCTTACCAAAAAGCTTCAGTGTATGTTGGTACAAGACCAACCATAATATACACATGTATAATATCACATGTTAGTAAAGCTTGTCATGTTTTCATAATTTCAGCTCTCAGTAAGAACAAATGTCAACATTTGACTAAAAACAGACAACAGTTTGAATAAAGATAAACTCACAAGGACCTGAAAACTTCAGTGAGGCCCAATTAACCAAGAACACATTGCACAGTCTGTTTGCATCTGGGGACATAGTCACATACGGCAGTAAAACAAAGACTCAATACGCTAATTATTAACAACAGCAAAACAAGCTAACAAATATAATACTACATTATGTCGTCTGCAGTGAAAAAGTTAAACAGTCCTCAGTGGAAGGTATTGATAACTATAAACTTCTGAAAATTCGTTATATAGCAAAACTTTGGTCATCAGTGTTTAAATTGTTGCAAAGTTATTTTTTAAAATAACAAAATTACAGTGTAAAAGTAAACTTAAAAATATTTTCATCATAAAAAAAATTAGACATTTCCACAGAAGGGTTTAATATTTATTTATCATTGTCTTGCAGTTCAATTCATGGTTCAGAGGTCAAGGCCTTTTTATGATTTTCTATTTACTAAAACATATTTTTATGTTAAATTTCATGGAAAATATTATATATTATAATTATAGCAATAATAACACTGGGTTAATGATGTGTATATGATACATATGTACAGATATTTATGAAGAAACAACATATACTAGTGCTATATCTTATTATCTGTGTAGACTGTGGTGAAGAATTAAACAGTCCTTTATGGAAGACACTGACTTTTTTTACTATATTCACTTTGATTTATTTAGATCATTTAACTATTTCTAGAATTTCCAGCCGCCAGCACAAGATCCTGCCATCCTTTCTTATCAGCGCTCACCGAATACTGTTAACTCAGTTATTATGACTTCAGCAAATCCACCAATCAGAGAGACAGGATTTGTTGAAAAATTATTGGTAATTATTATTTATTTTGGCTATTTTTGATACCGGTATGTTGTTTTCATTTCAGAGTCTGGAGACTGTTGGTAAAACAATTTTTTCTGTGACTTGTATTTCAGTTAATTAACTTAGAGGAGTTAACTGTTAAGATTTCAAATATCAAAGATAAAAATAAAAAATTAGCAAAAATGAAAGCAAGACTGGCTAAGATTCTTATTTATGACAATTATAAAAGCAAGTAAATTATCATTGCTGATCAATACACATTTGTTTATGATAGAAAGGCAAACAGTATATATATGTACAGGTTAGATTTTCTTTTACACACTTATGGTATTTCCTAAATGAATGCAATCTGAAATTTAGAAAAAAAAATCATCTTTGAGGTATATTATTGATGTTTAATGTTTTGAAATCAGTCATTTTTTTAGCTCACCTGGCCACAGGCCATGGTGAGCTTTTGCCATCACTTGGTGTCCGTGTGTGAACTTTTCACATTTTGAATATCTCCTCTGAAACCACTGAACCAATTTGAACCAAACTTTACAGGAATGATGTATGGATGGTCCTTTACTAAGATTGCCAAAATTTTCCAGATCCACCGAAAAACATGGCTGCCAGTGCAAGACATACTCTATGGGAAAAAGCATGTATTGGCTATCTCCTCTGAAGCTACTGAAGCAAATTAAATCAAACTTTGCAGGAATGATGTATGGATGGTCCTTTACTAAGATAGCAGAAATTTTTCGGATCTGCCAAAATACATGGCTGCCAGCCCACGACATAGTTTATCATTGGACCTTATGGGAAAAGCATATATTGGCCATCTCTTTGAAGCTACTGTAGCAAATTGAACCAAACTTTGCAGGAATGATGTATGGATGTTGTTTACTGGGATTGCCAAAAATTTTTTGATCCGCCAATAAACATGGCTGCCAGCGCAGGACAAAGTTTAACATTGAACCCTATGGGAAAAGCATATATTGTTATCTCCTCTGAAACTACTGAAGGCAATTGAACTAAACTTTACAGGAATGATGTATGGATGGTCCTTTACTAAGATTGCCAAAATTTTCCGGATCCACCAAAAAACATGGCTGCCAGTGCAGGACATAGTTAAACATTGGACCCTATGGGAAAAAGCATATATTGGCTATCTCCTCTGAAACTACTGAAGCAAATTGAACCAAACTTGGCAGGAATGATGTATGGATGGTCCTTTGACCAAAATGGCACATTTAATATTTTGGCACAGGGTTGTTTTTTACCAACAAATTTTAAACTTTGTCAAACTAATATCGACCATCAAGGATTTTTAATTTTCCACCAGTTGCTGCCACTTTTGATCTTCATGTTTTTTTAAACAAAACAAAAAGAGAAAAAAAAAAAAAAAAAAAAAAAAAATTAAAAAATCCCCAAAAATCCTGGTTTAAACTGTGCAAAAAGCTTTGATTATTTCTTCAAATTCTGGTTAGAATTGTCAAAATATTATAAACTTTCACTACAAGAATGATAATGGCCAACTTTATATTTGGTTATAACTGGACTGGATCAGAGAAAAGTAGAACAATTTTCAATTTTTTGGCGTGATGTTCATCTTTGGTGTGGAGATTACCTGGCCCAGGTGAGCAATACAGGCGCAGCATTCTAAGCCTCTAGTTATTTAGAGTAATTCATAAGTTTATTTGATTTCAGCATTCCTATGGATTTATTCAGTGCTGTGAAAGAGAGGCAAGGTTGTTCTTCCATTTTAGTGAATATTCTGGTGAAATAAATGATGTTAACATAGGAGGTATGTACTTGTAATAATAATATTATTAATGTTCCTGTAAACATGTTGAAATAGGCAAAGAGCATTATTTTCTACTTGGAAACAACAAATTTGAAATTTCTTTTCTTTTTTCTTTTTTTTCAATAATGTAATGAAATATAATTTATAATATGAGACTTTTCTGCTGTTAGTAGTTTTTATTGTGGTCTTCCGATGGCTATATTCCAATCTGTAATAACAATCTTCAGTGGGACTTCCGCACTATGTAATATGTTGTGTATCTGTCTAAGTGTTGTGGGTGTGTGTGTGAGTTTGCTTACAGGACTACCTTTATATATATTTGAATTTAATTATTGAATAATGTTTATTGCCAGGTAGATCCATAAAAACGGTCAAGAGTCATTGACCCTTGTCCTGTCCAAATATGATACCACGCGGTATCTTGTTGTGAATCTTACCTGACAATAATATCTTTAGTAAAATCATAAAATTGTTGAATAACATTTAAGCCAGGTAGATCTCTCACATGGTGGTCAACAGTCATTGACCCCTGTCTTGTATAAAGACAATACCAGGTAGTACCTGGAACTTGGTGATATACCTGACAATAATGTTTTAATAAAGTTATAAAACAAATAGCCAAAGTTAACTGAATTGTGAAAAAATATTTCGATTTTTAATTTCAATAATTTCCAATATCATTACAATAATTCTCCAAGGTTGTTTGCAGCTCTATCCCAACATGAATTGAATGACAGTTCGAAGAGAAAATCTCTTTTGCTTGTCATCATTTGACCATATAAACAAGTTCTTACATGCATTTAATTTTCTTTTAACAGAACCAGTTGAATTTGAAATGTCATATGATAGGCGCACTGGAAGACCAATTGCTCGCTCTGTTGTAAAATCAAACTCTGATAATGTTTCATTTGAAATGTTAAGTGAAGAAAGATACACAGGATCTATAGTGCAAGAAGCAAAGCCAACTAAGAACAAAAATGTAAGTAAAAAATTGTAGTTACAGTCAATAGAAAATACCTCTGAAATAGGATGCAAATCCATCACAAAGTTAATCAGAGCAATTCTATTTCTTTCATTAAACAACTGTTTGTACTCAAGTAGAATTTCAATGTCTTTCTAAAAGACTGCTGTATAGACCACAAATTATTAGTTGACCAGTTGATTGTGGCCACATTTCTGGATTAGCTTGTTTCTAGCTTAGTTTTACCAGGTGATTTATAAAAAGTTTACATAGTGCATAAAAATATGAAGTTAATTCAGGATTTTCCCCACATTTTTCTGGATTTTGAAACTAAGTTGATTTTTAGCTCAACTGGCAATAGCCAGCTGGACACATTTTAACCAGATTTGGTGTGAAAGGTCCCTAGGTTATGCAGATTAAAGTTTGCACAAATCAACTTCCTGCGGCATCCAAGATGGCCGCCTTTACTATAAATAGCAAAAAGTGATAAATGGCTGATACACGTTTATTTACCAATTTGGTATATAGAAAGTAGATGCATAGCCATTTAACATATATAACGGGTTTATTAGAAACATTTTTTATTAGGTCGCTATTAGCAGAATATTCAAATAAGGTGCTATATTTAGCCAATTCTTTGAAATCTTCTCCTCAGAAACTACTGAACCTATTTGAACCTAATTTGGTGCACAAGGTCCCTAGGTGATGCAGATTAAAGTTTGCAGAAACTGTGGTATCAAAAATGACTGCCGTTGTTTTAAATAGCAAAAAGTAATGAATGGCCGATACACATTTATATATCATACAATTTGGTATATAGACAGTAGATGTAAAGCCATTTCACATACATGTACATATTATTTTTTTCTGAAACATTTTAGCTCAACTGGCAATAGCTAGCGGCATGGCTGTCTGAAATTCACATGCAAATAAAGTGCCAGTTGAGCGATACAGGCCCTTTTGGGCCTCTTGTTTAAAAATCTTTTTGTTAAAAAAGTGATCCTATTTTGTGTCAAATCCTCTTACAGTTTTCTAAAAGAATATAAAAATTTAACAGAATTTTTTTGTATATATGGAAAATGTGCACCTGACTTGATGGAACTATTTCAGGATTTTTCCCCATTTTTCAGGACTTTAGAACTTTATTGTTTTAGGATCATAATTTAAGAAATTAACCAGCGCTCCAGAAATGCCGGCAGTGTCAACTGGCGATTTTAGAAAATCAGTAAAACAAGATTTTTAATGCCAATATTTGTGTCCTTAGTAACAACTTTCCCCCCCTCTCTCTCTCTCTCTCCTTCCCCCCCTCTCTTTCTCTCTCTTTTCCCTACCGTTGCACGATTTCGTCTGTTTGTAATGTCAGTTTCTTTAATTGTTTAATATTTGATAGTTTACTGTCATAGGAAGCCTTTGTTAATATAATTATCTATAACCTAATGTATAATGAACACTCAAGTCATCAACTGTATATAATAAAGATCGGGGACACCTAAATGGCGATCTTACGTCATTTCCGGTTGATTTTCTTTCTCGTGGTATCTATCCTTCAATGATCAGAGCAACATCGTATATTTTATAAAACTGTTTAAGTAGTTATAAATTATTAAGTAAAAATTTGGGTTGTTTAGAAGAATTCAATAAATCTATCGCCTATCAGGACTGGTTTTAGTCTGAAAGAAAAAAAAAAAAAACTGTACTACTTTTGTTTGTCCTTTTCCGGCGAACCTCGTTACTTTCCGAGCATTGATGGCATGCATAGGGTGAATTGTTATTCCTTTTCTAAATAAGCATAAATAAAAAAAATATTAAATTTAAAACCTGTTTCGACCCTCATTGGTCTCATCAGTCGGTGATAATAAACAATACAAATGTATTGTCATGGTCATTCAAGCCATGTAACACGTGTCCTGGCTAACGATGCATGTATATTGATCACATAATTACAGGTAATTAACGGATTAAGGTAATTATTGATCTATCCGATTATAAGCCCATAGTTCTGTTACGTGATTGATATTCATCTCAATTATTAAGGGTGCAGTAATTATTTTTCGCCTGTTGGATGTTTTCACAAACAGCGTTTTTGCTTGCAAACCGGCGTTTTTTACCAAAAAAGTGCCGTTTCTAGAGGCCTGAAATTAACTTGTTACACATTTTCCAATTTCTAGGGATGTATAAATGGGACAGCTGATGGCCTTGGAAGAGTGACATATGAACACAATGGTGAATGTTTCTTTTTACCATATGGTTTAGAGGATATCATTGATGGTGAACATGTTAAAGTTAAAGCTGGTGATCAAGTCACATTCTTTATTGCTACAGATAAAAGGTATATAGGACATTTATGAGATTTTCATACACTAAATTCATAAACAAAAATTTTATTATGGTGAAATCTGTGTTAACTTAATCCACATTCATAGGTTCACTATTGTTTTAATTAAAATTTTAGCATTTAATACCTTTCAACCAACAAATTTCAGCTTATGCAGCCAATTTTTTTTTTCTGTTCTGAAGAGACTCATATTTTGCATAACAATATATATTATTATGAATGATATGCATGTAGTTTTTCATTTACAGAAATGGTAATATTCAAGCAAGAAAATTGGAACTTGTCAATGTTCCCCCTCCATCAAAGTATCAAGGAGTTGTCTGCTCTTTGAAAGATTCATTTGGCTTTATAGAACGTGCTGATGCTGTGAAAGAAATATTTTTCCACTACAGTGAATATAATGGTGACATTCACAAGCTTGAACTTGGAGAAGATGTAGAATTTGATATCCAGTCAAGAAATGTAAGTAGTGATTTGATTTTATGTTTTTGCTGAATAGAAAACATTGTGGTCTTATGTCAGAATTTGAGGGGGGTGGGTGGGTGGGAACTTATAGAATTCGTGTAAGTGCAAACACACACATTTGAGAATTTGTTTATGTGTGTATGTTATTATGAGGGATTCAATTCAAATCACTTTATCAAAACTTAACAAACAGTTATAAAATTTTTGTTCTAAATTTTGATATGAGTAATAAAACCATGTTAAAATGACTTTTTATCACCCCACTTATTGCCATATTAAACCATTAGAAGTCTTCCTAGATTTATTGACAAACCTTTTTTGTTTCCAATAAAAAGATGATTGGTCGTCTGTAACTTTGTTTTGGTTGAATTTGTATTGTGGACAGAATGGCACTTGATTGTAGATATCTTGTTTAAAACCAAAATTTTCACTAAAAATTGGTAATACTGTAATTAAATTAATTTTTGTAGGGTAAAGAAGTTGCTGTTAATATATCAGGTCTTCCAGAAGGCACAGTGATATTTGAAGATATTGCAATTGATAAAATCAAAGGAAAGCTTCTAAGAACATTGAAAAGTAATAGAAGACAAAGTGATCCTTTGGGAGGGAGGATCTCATATGATTCACCAAAGGGGTAAGTTATGTTGTGTAGAAGGTGTTACAAGACATGAATGGCTACAAAACTTCCCCATTACATTGCAACATAATTTGCAGCATCTTTCCCAATATTTATTTAACATTCATCAATCAGGTGGACTCCAACAAAATGTCTTTGAATCAAAGAGTCTGTGGTCTTTACTACTAAATTTTCCAAGACTAAATAAGTACATACAGGTATCTCAAACAAAAAAAAAAAGAGATGGTAAGGTCAGAATAACAAATAGTATTATTTCCTGCTAAAACAGCAATATGTGACTAATTTATCTAACTAATCTACAAGTATCTATTTATTTATCTAATATTTAACTAAATGCTCCAAATCAATATCAATTCTATGTGTAATACTTATGTAATTTTTTTATTTACAAATATAGTGTTGTGGAAATTCCTTATGGTGATAAAGACCAGAAGGGAGACTACACTCTGTGTGTTGGTGATATCGTTGAATTTAATATTGCCACAGATCGTCGAGATAAGCTCCAGAGAGCCACAAACATTGTATTATTGGATGAAACGTTTGAAAATTCTGCTGAACAGAGAGAAACAGTAAGTCTGATTTTATTCTTGTATATTTATTACAGAGAAAACACTCGATGCAACTTCAATTTTTCCATAAAAGCTGATTTTAATAAAACAAACACACTTTTTTATGCATCTACTTTCTGGGTAGTTTGCCATACCTTCTTTAAGTTTATGTGTACCCTTGTCAATGAAAGCCAGTTTCAATACACCGTTTTGAATATTGAATTTTATATGTATTCATCAAAGTTAACATTTATGTTTATTTGTACCTATAGTTTTTGGTAATCCTAACAATACCCTACCTTGAAGGTGAAGAATGGCAGATTTACAAATGGTTTTTGGCTACATTTGCAGGAATACAATGTATAACAATGTATGATTTCTCTACAATTCAGTTTTTGTTAGAAACAAATTGTTTGAGAACATTGCTAGTAAATTCAAACAATTGCTCAGTTAGTTGATACAATTTAATTGAATGTCTGTCTGAAGCCTATCTTCTTCCCCATCTCCCATGATAGGGCACTTATCTGATATACATGATAGGGCACTTATCTGATATACATGATAGGGCACTTATCTGATATACATGATAGGGCACTTATCTGATATATTTCATATATTAACTTGATGGACTGGAGCCACATTAAAAAATGTCCTATTCTAGGACATTCCATGGAGCCCATGTGAAGCTAAAATGTACAACCCTTGAGTTTGTCTGGTTAAGAAACATGTACAGTAATAAATAAACATATGTTTCAGGGTGTTGTTGTAAGTGTAAAAGATACCTATGGTTTCATTCAATGTACAGAACGAGATGTGCGCATGTTTTTCCACTTCAGTGAAGTGCTTGAGAGCAGCAGGGACGTTAAATGTCAAGATGAAGTAGAATTTACTGTTACACCTGTAAGTTATACATATAAACAATAAATCAGAATATATGTTTATAATAGCACTTAACCCAATGACATTACTGCTTCAATGCTATACCTTTGATTGTTCAGGAAAGACAATGACTAAATGTTTGTCAACTGTTGCAAAAGAAAGCTATATAAGTAAATATGAAAGAATTTAATATTTTTTCCTATTCAGTTTGAAACTTATTTGATCATTTCATTAAAGAAAGCATTATTTTTTATTATTTTGAAGGTATTTAAGAAATTTTTAAAAAATTAAATTGTAGAAGCCATATTTTAAAGCAGAGATGTAATTGTAGGATAAAGTGTAGTTATAAGTTACTTTACTGTTATTTTTGTAGGATCCTTCAACACCTAATAGAAACATGGCAATAAGGATTAGATATTTACCAAAAGGCAGTGTATCATTTATTAATATAAGACCGGAAAAATATGTTGGTACCATAGACAGAGAACCATCTCTACACAGAAGTCCAAGTAAGTAGTTTTATCTTAACCAAGTCTTCAGTTAATTTGAAACTTGTCTTAGCTCATTTACAAGAACATACTATTGACATTGTATGGTAAATTATCCTGTGCCTGTCTTATCCAATCAAAGCTTTCAGTTCATACTAGTCCTACTTTACATGTACATGTAGTTATTGTGATAAAATAGAATATAGTGATAAAGCTGAAACATTTTTTTGCCACCTTTATAATAACCAAGAAAAAGCAATAATAGTTAAAACTAATGGAAAGAAGATAGTTCAAAAGATTAACATGATTATTAACTATAGCATTTGAATGGACGCTAAATTTAATGACAAATTGATTTTAGACTTTTGCAAAATAAATTCTTTGGATATTCATATTTGCACAGAAGCAATGGGCTTAAGAATGCATTTGTTTCCAAATATGGATATACTGTGATTTTTTTCCATCTGGTTACAATAGATCTACTGCATGTTTCCTTCAAATGTTTTTGTTATCATAAAACCTAAAATGCATATGCATTTAATAGAATGCTTTTCATGTAAAAAAAAACTTATGCAAACAGATCCTAGTGTGAAAAAGTTTGTGAGTGCTTGTAGAATGTTTGTGGCTTTTTCTGGTTACTCTGGCTTTCTTCACTACTCTAGAACTGATTATATTTTTGTCTTCTACATGTATTTAATATGACATTCACATTCATCACATAATTCTTTTTTATTGCAGATAAAAACAATAAAGACCCTGATACCGGAAGTATTATATTTGATTTTGAAGGTGCTATCCATCATATCTCTTATCTGGTCAAAGATTTACTGGATTTAAAAAGTCCACCAAGATATGGAGATAAGGTAAAGAAAATTAAACATTAAAATTGTTTTATTTTGAAACAGAACATAGAGTTCACTGTCATCATAGTTGTTGTCTATTTTGGGGTTCATTAGACATACCTTTACATGTATTTTTAGCTTGCGTGTACAAAGTACAAAATAGTTTATTCATATCTTTGAGCTTGTCTAATGATAGTCTTTCATGGACTAGATTTGCAGGTAAGCTATTCTGTTCTTTATTTGTCAGTTAAAACCTAATATTAACTTTCAACACAGTTAAAGTAGTTTTAAAATTTTACAAATCTGTGTGATATGTGTATTTGGAAGTGAGATAAATTTACAAAATATGTCTTGTCCATATTTTTTCCCACTAAATGAATTTAAAATACTTGGACAATGTATTATCTGAAACTACTTGATTGCATACAATATGTAAGGCCTACGAATAACTATCTGCAAATAACTGTATATCACTAGCACAGATTTGTGGTTTTTGTCAGTTTGTAAGATTTTCACATTTTGTATAAAATGGCTACCAGAAAGGGTTTTAAATTTAGTAATTTTCCTGATGTTATATTTATAAATTTACAATTTTTTTTCCAGGTTGAATTTAATATTGGTGAACTCAAAAGATCTAATAGTAGAATTGCACTCAATGTCAAAGTTCTCTTCCGTAACATATCTACTAAGTGCCAAGGATTTATAGCTACACTTAAAGATAATTATGGATTTATAGAGAATGCTGATCATGAAAAAGAAGTATTTTTCCATTATAGGTAAAATATGATACCTGGTTGAATATCTGAATTCATTCTTAATTTTTTTTAAATTTAATTTGGTTTATAAAAAACATCTATGTGTGTGTGTGTGTGTGTGTGTGTGTGTGTGTGTGTGTGTGTGTGTGTGTGATTAAGTAATTATGTGTGTAAAGAGAGATAGCCATACCATTCTCAATAGTGTAATTGTAAAGATATAAATGATAGCACCAGCAGTTGATACTCATAGGGACATAATTTAAAACTTGCTGCTTCTGCCTTTTGGTGCTAGCACTTTAAAGTCACCCAGGTTGTGCTCAAGTCAGTGCAAGACATAAAGATTAATAGCTCACTGTACATAGCATGTTAACTTCATAACTATTGAAGGATAAATTGTACCTTCTGATAAAAGGGTTCTACTACAATATTTTTTTCTTTACTTATATACATGTAAATGCAAAATCATTTTAGAATTTACTGAGTACTAATGTATTTGTATTTTCAGTTCCTATGATGGAGATCCTAATGAACTAGATTTAGGTGATGAGGTAGAATACACAGTTACAAGAAAAAGTGGTAAAATCAGTGCTGAAAACATACGTAAATTACTTAAAGGAACAATTGCTCAAGAGGTTTGTGCCTTTCTTTAAAAATTTAAATAAAATTGTCTGAAATATCTCTGATAGACTAGAACCTTACCCTTATTGTATCATAATCAAAATTTATTATCTTGTAGTTTTGTTGGATCACTCAGAAAACTTCAAGGAGCAATGTACAATTCCATTGACAATAATTTTATATCTCTATGTGACGGCAAAATATTTAACTCTAGTTAAATGTTAATTACTTGATGAAGGCATATGTAGTGTAATTATTCAACTATTTTTTTCCAATCTGGAATTTTATACAAGTATAAATTGTTTAAAAATTGGCTGCCTTATAGGAAATGTTTTTAATTGCCTATGATTTAGTATTCAGAAGTTTAAATCAGAAGTTTAGATCTTAAGGCTGGTAAATTATGATATACGACTTCTGTTTTGTTTTGTGTTTGATGATAGAGATTTGGCCAGCAGTGAAAAAAGAGCAAAATTATGATATACGACTTCTGTTTTGTTTTGTGTTTGATGATAGAGATTTGGCTAGCAGCAAAAAAAGAGCAAATTTTATCATTTACTTTTGAAATATACATTTGTAGAAGAATTGACCTCAATGTTGTAAGCCTTGGTTAATATGCTAGTATATTGCATAAATATAAAGTCCTACCATGTTTCTTCAGTACCGTTATTTTTTTTTTTTATTTTCTAGGAAACTCTTCGTGATAAAGGTACATTACAAGGAAAAGTTGTACGACCGATGAGGATAGTTAACCCAGATCAAGATGAGTATTGTGGTCTTGTGCAGTCAGGAGTAGATGGTATGTTAATTTTATGTCTTAATTGTTTAAAAAAAATTATAAATCCAGTTAAAATCTGATTTTATTACTTAAGAATGTTATATTTAGCTTATCTGGGTGAAGTATATAAAAGATTTTTTATGGCTTAGTGTTAGGGTTATTGTGACCATTGTTTAATTTTTTTGCTTAAAGTTTGGTAGTCAGTATTTTAAAAATTTTATCATTACATGAAAACACAACATCTAAACATGCATTTGAAAAAAATTTAACTTTTGTGGGCTCTTTAAGTAACAGACAAATATAGAATTGAAAAATACAGGATAATTGGTACATCATGATGCGTTTTAAATAGGGGTACTCGTACAGTGTAGTAATACCCCATAACAATGGTGCAGAATTTAATTTATAGCTCCCAATGGATATGGAATACATTTACATTGTCTATTCTTAGAATTATGTTCTTTTAGCAAGGAAACAGATCTATCTAATTCTATATGATATATTCTGACAGCAAAGCATTATTCTATAGATATGTTTTATTTTCCAGTTTTCTGCTCTTATAAAGTAATTTAAATATGTGAGTGGATAGTTTGATATGTTATGTAGTATATGAAAATTGCTTAAAAACAATCATAATTTAAAAAAATCTTTGCTTGGTTCTTTGTCTTTTAGATGATTCTGACAATCAGTTATATCCATATGGCATCACAAGTTTGGCAGATAAACATGATTTTCTACAAAAGGGAGATATAGTTAAGTTTCAAGTGGCTATAGGTAAAGGTGGTAAAATGAGAGCTGTTTGTATTGCTGCTATGAGGAAGTATATTAGGGCTAGAGTAGACTCTGTTAAAGGACAGGTAAGTGATCATATTTTTTGTCAACATGTCTGGAATATATATATATATATATTATATACACAGTGTGTAGGTACAACCCTTTGTATCAGGTCTCGTTCTCTTTTTAGCAGCCGGTATCACTACGAGTAGCGACTCGTACTGTTACGGCTGCTAAAAGAGAACGAGACCTGATACAAAGGGTTGTATCTACACACTGTGTATATGATATTTTTATCTAACATTTTCAACAACGTTAATTAAAATAAAAGTTCGTGTGAAAAAAATGTAGTTTACCACAGAAAAACACTGAAGTTTATCATTACATGATATATGATGTCATGAAGTCAGTGACAAGTTTCTTTTTCAAAAAGTTCAGAATGACCTACATTACTTTAGTCACTTTCATCACTGTTTGTTATCATTCGAGGTAGTTTTCTCTTTGATGTTTCAGACTTGTTGATAAATTGTATAGTGACATTGCCAGAAATGTTAAAAGTATGTCCATGAAAACCGGAAAAAGATTGCCTAGAATATTGTTCGTTTATTTGTCTAAAATTAGCAGATTGAGAGTAGATCTAATTGGATGATTGGGAATTTTTAGAGAGTTTGTCACTGTATGTTGTTTGATTGTTTACATTTGCGTAACGGCTGGTTCCACATAATATGTTCGTTATTTCATGTTGCATGGATTTTGATGCGACTGCATAATTGTTTACACATGAAATGTTTTTTTATGACCGGACTTCTGACATAGAGAAGGCGAAAGCATGTCTTTTTTCTGGCGCTTGTGTTGGTTTATTATTTTTATTATTAAATTCTTTTTATTTATTTTTTATAAGATTTACATATTTATTAACAAAAATTAATTGTGAAATAAAAAAGAAATTGTGTATTCAGTATGCTACCTGGGGATTCCCCATGACATCATGAAAAGTAGTCAGTCTAAAAGTGCACATGTACTTTAATGCCATTGTTGTATCACCACAGTGTGGTGACAAAAGATTCCATATCAGGCGTGTTCAATAAAACTTGTATTTTGTCAAAATAAGTAGAAAAACTAGTCTGATGTTAGATAAATATGCTTAACCAGACTGTTATTTATTCTCCTTTCTATGACCAAAAGTAGTAAAATGTACAAGTCTCTCTCTCTCTCTCTCGCTCTCTCTCTTAATTTAAGAATATGCCAATCATTACATGGGTAACTCCTAGCATCTCTGCTGATTGTTATTCAATTTTGTTTGGTAAAATAAAGGATAATTATACATTGATTTAATTTTCTTGTTCAATAGCATACTATGCAATCAAGCTTAATATTGATACATTTTAAGTCTTATCTCAATTACTTGGAATCAAAACAAAAATACAAAGTGATAATTTAATATTAATTTTAAAAAATGTGCATACATTGTTAATGTATTGACAGATATCAGTTTTCTGTTTTAATTTTAAAGGAAAATTTGTGTCATTTTAAAATAAACTAGTGAGTATCAGTTTTTATTGTTCATAATGTATATAATTAATATTTTGCTTGATATTATTGTTTCTTTTTGATTAGTTTGGTTTCATAAACCATGAAGTTGAGGAAGGAAAGAAGCTGTTCTTCCACATGACCGAAGTTCATGATGGTGTTGAAGTTCAGCCTGGGGATGAAGTTGAATTTGTAGTGGTGCAGAACCAAAGAAATGGGAAATATTCAGCCTGTAGTCTTCGTAAAATAACGTATGATGTTAATTAGGCTAATTTATATTTTCTCGAAAAGCATATGTTATGTACTAATACTTGTAGATATCCTCATTTTAAATACTTTAAATAATTATTTTCGAGAATTTCTATATCAAAGTTAAAGCTACAATCAAATGTAAAAGAATATCATCCAAGTGATAAAATGAATTAATATAAATATAGAATTGTAATGTAAAAGAACATGCAGCTTTAAATATTTTTATTCCAGTTTTATAACAAACTAATATTATCATTTAAATTTATAAAATCATTAATTCAGCAAATAGGACCTGTGTAAAACTCCATCATTATCCTTAAAGCTATTAATAAATTTACATGAATTAGAACTTACCAGTTTCATTAAACTACATGTATGTGGTTAATGCCAGGAACAATCTTTGATGAGAATTAAAATTTACATGTATATGGTCAGTAGCTTTATGTTTTCTTGTTTTCTCTTTTTGTTTATTGTACTGTGTCATAAGTGGAATAGGCTATTTTGCATGTGAATTTTTCCTCTACAGGAAGTTTTTATATTCTGATATATATATATATATATATATATATATATATATATATAAATATAAAATTAAAGTGCAACTATTTATATGGTAATTTTACTTTTCACAGAGATAGACAGAGGCCAGAACATCTTGTGAGCCGACTCAAAAGCATAAATGAAGACGCAAATGGTCCAAGAATTATTGCTATACGTCAACCAAAAGGTCCAGATGGAAGTAAAGGATTTGTACAGCCTCGTGTTCCAAAATCTCTCACAGCATAAATCTTGTTCTCTTCCCAACAATTTTCCAACGTGACCAATTGTATCACATTTTACAATTGTGGTTGCTAAATCAAAAAATAATTTGTTCCAGATACAGCTTGCAACATTTGTTTCATATTTAATTATAATGTTTCAGTTTTATTTATTTTGGTTATTATTTATTTTATTTTATTATATTTTTTCCCATATATGGAATGTTCAAACAACGAAATTTCCATCATTATGACAAAAATTTTAAAAATTTATAAGAAACAAAATGTTCATGTTGGACCATCAGAGATTTATTGACAAATCTTTCAAAAAAAAATTTAAAATATATACAAAAATAAAAGCAATAAATTAAAATATCATTGCATATCAGTATATATCAATTGCAGACATGTCATTATCATGTAAGTTTTAAAAAAATGTCACCAAAAAAGCTTTTTCAAAGTTTTTCATGTCTTGTGTTAAGATATGACATTTATTGCATTCCTGTTTTCATTCTCTTTTTCATCATTATTTTAAAAAAATTATAAAAATAGAAATATTGTCAGATTTTTTTTCTGTGCTACATACACAAAATTTTTTATTTTATTGTATTTTTTCAAAAGAATTGAGGAAAGCAGAAAATCATATACATCTTGCCTTACCAGGGGTAAGAATACATCTAAAAATGTTACACGTGTTAGCATCATGTTTAAATTCATATAAGCAGTTCATAATTTATTTATATACATGTATGTTATATTATATTTTGATAAATACTTTATTTAAAGACCACATAAAAAGAAGAACAAATCGGAAAAAATTTTGCCATCAATAATGTAACAAATGTGAATCAGGACAACAAACTTCTAAATGTAAATTGTTTGTTCGTTCATTCTACAAATGTTGAGAGATGTCATTTACTGTGTTCAGTTATAAAAGTTGTTTTAATGTGTAAAATTCTAGTCTTATTAATTTTGTGTTTCACGTTTTGTTGCCATTTTGGCTATCTATCAGTGATATATATTAACAAATTGATCATACATGTAAATGATTACTGTGATTTTTACATCAGAATACAACATAATGTTAAATAGCTCTATATTTTTGTTCCATAGGGCTTTCATCTAAGTATATTGTGGGAAAATCATAAAGACAAACGAAAGTTCCTAACACAAGGACAGCACTATTGTCAATGTTCTTATGGTTTTTTAATGATTTCCCAAATATGGTGTAAAGATAAGAATTGACAGCTTGACAACTACAAGTTGTGAATTGATATATATGTACTGTCAGTCAGTTGAATGTAACGAGCCTGTTTTAGGTCACTTGTTTTTGTTTGTGAACCTTTATTAAATGGTCTAGAATGTTAATTATCTCTTAAGTATGTAAGTCCAAATAAACCATATTTATGTGTATATGGCTTTATTTAGAGGTCTGATTTACCATCATTATCCTTTGAGGATAATAATATATTTACATTGTGATACATTATTAGATATTTATTTTTATCTTTATCAGATAAATTGATTTCTAGTAACATTATGTTGTATTTTGAGGTAATTTTGTTAAAAGATGTCAAAGGTATATCAAGCTAGAATTTGTTAAATACAAGATTCTACCTCTGCAGATATAAACAAAATTATGTAAATTAGAACATGGTTTAATGAGAAAGTTATTACTTGGGGCTGAGATGGGCGCACTTGAAATATTAGATCTTAATCTTTGATCATTTAGTTTAAAATACAAACAAACAAATCAGCTGTAGAGTCACTTTTCTCTGTTTTGACCTTGGTGGCAGAGTGGTTCAAAGCACATGCTTATAAATCACAGTGCCTCTCAACTAATATTTTCCGATCCCACATGGGGCAAATCCTAGTGTGAGAAAGTTTGCCAACCAGGTTGTTATTTTCTCTGCACACTCCAGTTTCCTCCACCATCCCAGAACAGATGGTCTTCATATGAGAAAGAATTTTGACTTGGGGTAAAACAACATTACTTCACTCGACTCTAATATGGATATGTTTCATAAATCAAGTACATTTAATATTGTAAGAAACAATCAGCATATACATGCAATCTCAAAAGGCATATATGAGTACACAGGTCATGTTGTTACATGTGTATTTACATAATACTAGCTTCATTTTTGTGTGTTCTGTTAGCAGTATGTCTTGTCATTTACAAAAATTATTTTAAAAAATAATTCAAGAGCTTTGTGTCTATCTCAACTCTTATGACTTGAAACATTTGAATTTGATCTGCATTTATTTAGATCTCGGCAAGGTGCATGTACATGTAATACAAATATACTTGAGAATACATTAACTCCAAATGCTCCTTGTGTGGTCATTTTGGAACTTGGTCATTTTAGTTTGATCTGAATTGTTTTGTTTCTTTTGACCAAGAATTATGAACTGTTTAAAAATCTTAAAAGAAAAATAACATTATGCCAGGTATGTATCTATTCATGTCTAAAAGAAAAAAATGTTTCCATGTATGTACTCGCAGTTATTTACAAAATGACCAAATGTATTGTTTAAAAAAGAAGAAAAAAAATTAAGCTTATGGTCATCTTGTAAGAATAATTTGTTATAAAATTTAACTGCCCTGCTGCTTGCTTTAGCCAGAATGAAGAGGTTATTCATGTGTATTATGATCTCGATGCTAAGATTATTGTAACAAACAAATTTATTGCTGCTTTTGAAATTTTTTGAAAAATTTTCTCAAGTGGTTAATTATGAAGCCTTATAAAAGGGCTAATTGTTATGGAAATCCATTATGTCAAGAAAGTAAGAATTAAACGCATTAAATTGAATAAAACTGTACTTTGTTTTATTAATATATTGTTTGTATAGACAATTCAGAAAACTATATAGAAATACATAAACTAGTAGCTGAAAACATTTACTCAACAATTAACAAAGTTACCAATAGCAGTATTAAAAATGAAACATGAAATCAAGATGAGGTTAACACATACAAGATCTCTGATTATAAAACTCAAATTAAACACTGTGTCAATGGCTCTTGATAAGTATTTCTGGAATTCTATGAATAGAAAGCATAGAGATACAGAAGTAAAAGTTGTAAAAATATTTATGACTGTATAAAAGATCAATCAGTAATGGGCTGCATTGCCATTTATGATATTAAAAACGAGGGTTTGAGTACTGATAATTCAGTTAAACAATAATCACAGCCACTGTTCACACATAAAATGCATCTCTAATAAGGGACTATTCAGAAAAATTTAAGACATATATAATGGTAGTATTATTAAAGTGCTTATGTTACAAGAAAAAAGTTCTATTTGCTGACAATTAAATGTTTTATGTGGTTATTAGTCCCCTACCGGCGAAAGCCGAAGGGGACTATAGGTTTGCACTCTGTCTGTCTGTCCGTCTGTCACGCCTCAGTTTTCCACACTTTTTTCTAAATGCTTTTAGATAATGAACTGATTTTTGGTATATGAGTCTACCATGATGAGTTACAAATCAAGTTCACGTTTCCTTTCCATCTGCTAATTTTTACCAGAGTTATGGCCCTTTGATCTTTGAAAATTCACAGAAATTTTAGTTTTCCGCACTTTTTTTTCTACACACTTGCAGAAATGGAACTAATGTTTTGTATGTGACTCTACCATGATGAGTTACAGATCAAGTTTGTTTCGTTTCCATCTGCCATCTTGAACAACACGTATAATTTACAACTATAAATCTTTGTACCATATAATAAGGTACATTTTACCTAAAACTTTGGGATTAGTGAAATATGTGACCGGTAGGGGACTATGTATTGTTTTGCAATACTCTCAGAATGCTTGTTAAAGTGTTGAAAATAAATGAATAATCAGTTATAGCTAAATTTTACTTTGCCAACATATTTTTATGGCTAGACTCGATTGAAGTCAAAGATTCTTTTTAGAAATTGTTTTTTGGACTTTTATGAATCAACCAATTAGATAGGGAAGATTCGCAGATTTTCTCAAAGTATTTCTTAGAACTACCAATTTAATAAGACAAACCTTAAAATTGGTTAAAACATAAATATCTTAATAAAGTTTGTGGAAGTGGTAACTTCTTCAAAGATTGTATACAAATATTTTGTAAAATGTTGGATCTGCACTGAGATTTAAGCTCCAAACGTTTACGTAATTTGTAACAAAATAGCTTGTCCATTTCTACATGACCACGTTGCATTCGCCAGAGCTGTAGTTCTGTATCACATGTTGACATTGTCCATGTCAATGTTTGATTTTTATGCATTGGAAATATCAATTGTGGAAGTACCATCTCATGACTGTACAGAAAATTTATAGATTGACTTTCATAAATAAATAATTTTACCCAAGTTTTTTGTCTGTTGTCAGTGGAGACACAACAAAGTATTAAGTTACTGCCATCTCTAGTTAATATTAAAGATGCATCATGAAGTAGGTAATAATTATCTTCTTCCTCATCACTATCACTACCTGTTACAGTTATAGATCGGTTACCAAGGCGATGAACTTTTTGCTTAATTTCTGTTTTGTCTTCAATATTGTATATAGTAAATTTACATTTAGAGCAAAATTCATCCACAAGCGCTAAAATGATACTGCTTTGGTTGAAATGGTCAAAAACAATACATTGAAAGAGTTTATCTAAAACTGGCCCTGGCTGTGTGCCAATAAATCTGACTGATAAGTTGTCCTTGTGTTCTGATCTTTCCTTTGTGACAATGAGAAGTTTAGACCATTTACGACTCGCTATTACATGCCGATGAAGTCTGAGAAGAATTTGTTGACAGTCGTCACTTATGTGACCTATAAGTGGACCAATGGAGGTGAAGTCTCTCAAAAAATAACGAAAAGTATCATCAAAAATTTGAAGAATGCCTTTGTCTGTATCAACAATAAAAAATCTTATATATTTACAATTACTTTGAACAAACTGAAATAGAAAAAAGTTACCATGACAACCGATGCATAAAGGTTTTCCTATCACTCGCTCACAAAGTAATTCCTTTGGTAAGTTTACTGTATATACCTTTGATAAATTCTGTTGATATAAATGTTTTGTTGATTTAGCACTTTGAAAGAATTCTGTGATTACTAGCACCTCTTGTTCTCTTTTGATGACAGAATTCAGCAACCTACTCTGAACACATTCCAATTTTACACCTTCAAACACAAAACATTTAGCCTTTTCCATTATCAAAAATTACAACAAACACTGGGTGATTTGTAGATACTCAGCATTATGGCCTTTAAATTGGTGATTTCCTAAAAATGAAAAATTTCGATATTAAACTCAAATACTCAAATTTTAAATTGGGAAGGATTTTATATAACTTATTCATTTTATGATATTTGTAAGCTTCAAAATGGAAAAAAAAATCTGTCAGATTGGCAAAACAGCTCGGGGAACAGGTTAATTTTACTTACATTTCAGACTTGCCCAGTCTCAGGAGGAGGTTATAACCTTCTTCACAACCAACAACACTTGGGTGGTTAAAGTTGTTGATCCTGTTATTATTATTATTAAAATTGGTAGAGGTGTGTATTATTGATTTTTAAATGGATACAGATTTTCTAAACCATTTCAATGTCTTTGATGACATGAAGTTGTTTGATATGTTTTACAATTGAAGTTTAATGTGACTTTTAGTTTCCAAACTTACCTGTCAAGCTCCGTTGCCATGTCTCAAACACTAGAGCTACTTAATGTTGCTCTTCACTTCACATCGTCTCTCTGTATGTACAAACGTACGGATTTAACGCAACGTAAGCATCCGAGAGATCCGAAACCAGGAAACGTTAAATAAATAATTATGATAAAACCCGAGAATATAAACATGCGAAAATGGCTACCAAAGGTAAACACGTGTTTGTCAGATCAGACTAGGTCCGTCTTGTTTGATCAATAAGATTGGACATAAAGTGATGTTTATATTTTCTTAGGTTAATGGATAAAAATGTGTTTATTATAATTTAATTGACACGTTAGGTAACAGGTTTTTACACCAGTTAAGCAAAGCCCTTAATCTGCTAAGCTTTGCTAATTTCTGTTTTCAGACTAATTTCAGTAATGATAAAAACCATCTTGAACAAGACTAGTCCTGAAAATCATGACTCTTAACGGTTTTGCTATATGTCTACGAGTTGTGGTAAAAAATTAAAACCTGTTCACTAAATTTTTCCATAGTTTGGATCAATATATTTGGTCTAGATGTGGTTCATTTGGTTTAATCAAATTTACTAGATTTTAGGATATTTTTGTAAACAAGTAATTGTAAAACTGAGATTTTTTGCATTTCTTGTCAAAGCAATGTCATTCAGTGATTTTGACAGGGCAGTTTCAATAATTAAAAAAAAACTGTTCTGGCAACAATTTTATCATCACACTGTTGTATGTGCATTTGCCAATTAACTGTCTTCAACTTATTGATTATTAAACCATATATAAAAAATATTCTTGTGAAAGACTTGTCTTTTAAAAGATCCAAATTAAAATGCTTAAATATAAATTTAAAAATTAAGTGGCCAAATATGTTGTAGGCTTGTAGCCATTAAAGGTTACAGGAGAGACCAAAAGATCTTTCAGTTTTCTGCCTAGACTGTCTCTAATCATTCGTAGTTTGTACACCAATACACAAATCATTCTTTATGTGCAATAACAAATACAAATACATCATCATGCCACATAAATGCTGTAATAGATTCAAGTATTTCTCTGAAAATGTGATAAATAAAATAAATGTGTTTTCCCAGCATTTTACCAGAAAAATATAATAAATACATATACTGAACAAAATAAGTTTAGCAATATTTTTACTTTTGTTAAAATAGATTAAAAATATACAATTGCGTATATTTTTAGTATCAGGAATGAGGTGCTCTGTCAATTTTTTTATTTCATTATAATGTCATAATTTGTGATTTTAACCTAATTGGTGAAACCACCCGTGCATATAGTAAACTTTACTAATGGACACTGATTTTTACAGAAGTGTGTAATTGAACCAAGAGAAAACTTTTCAAAATGTCAAATGGGAAGACGTATGGCAATGCCAAGAGATGAATGTCAGCATTGGTATGTTGGATGCAGGAATGTCTGTTACTGAGGTTGCACATCGTTTTGGTGTCCATCCCTCAACTGTGTCTAGACTAAAGAATCGATACCAAGCAACAGGTAATGTGTCTGAATGTCCTCGTTCAGGTCGGCCAAAGAAAACTTCACAGAGACAAGATCGATTCATTGTTGTAATGTCAAGACGTAATCACTTCCTGTCCACTCCTAAGATTGCCAGACAATTAAGAAATGCAACAGGAGTCAGGATATCTGGTCAGATTGTCAGAAATAGCCTTCGATCAGTGGGACTGAAAGGTATGCAGCCTGTTGTCAGTGTTCCCCTTACACAATGTCATTGACGTCTGAGATTTCAGTGGGCAACCTTACACCAACGGTGGATTCAAAGACATTGAAACGAAGTGTTATTTACCGATGAATCACGGTTTAATGTGGAATTTGCAGATGGTCGAGTTCAAGTTTGGTGATGTAGAGGTGAACGGTACGATCCACAAACATCATTCAAGGTGATCGATTTGGAGGAGGTAGTTTAATGGTTTGGGGTGGTGTGTCCTATCGTGGTAAAACACAGCTTATAATTGTCAGTGGGAGACTAAATTCTCAACCTTACAGTAATGAAATTATTGTTCCTCTTGTGGTGCCTTACTTAAATCAGCATCATGCCACTATATGACAACAAGATAATGCTCGTCGGCATACGGCTAGACACATGCATGATACTCTGCAACGGCACAATATTAACACTTCAAATTGGCCTGCGCATTCACCTGATTTATCTCCGATTGAGCATGTTTGGGATATGCTTGGCCGTCGAATTCAGGAAAACCATGACGTCAATAATGTAAATTAATTAACGCAAGCGTTGTTGCATGAATGGCTGCAAATACCACTTATGGAAATTCAAAAGTTAATCAGAATCATTGGTCAACGATGTGGTGCTGTAATTAACTCAAACAGTGGTCATACCAGATATTGAAAAACTGATTTTGTTGTGTCTCAGATTAACGATGACGTTACATGTAACAAGACTATCAAATGAGATTAAATTACCCATAGATAAGAACAATGAAATGTTATAGCTTATGAAATATTAAATATGATTTAAACATCAAGTTGATTTATTCAATTAAATATATTTCTATAGCAATTGCTAAATTTATTTTGTTCAGTATATATATGTATTTTCTTTATGAAATGCACATTAATATTTCAATACAATATATTGCAGTAGTACAAACTTTCAGCTCTTCAAACAATAATTGCATTGTTGCATTTCTTTCATACAATTCTACATGTATCACAGTATGTAAGCCTTGAAACTCTGCAACAATATGTGATTTCTGTTTATTGAGGATACCTTCAGTATGATTCATTTCATGGAAAAAAGAGGTGATGGCATATTTATAACTTCACATAAGATTTTGCTGACATTAATAAAATTGTCTCAAGGTCATAGGTCATAGAACAAGATGTGAAATATTAAGTGGTTATTATTTATTTCTTTTCAGATTTACAGGACACAGGCATGGAACAGATTGGTGATTTTATAGACAGCAGTGATGATGATGAGGAATGGGAAGATGATGAAAAAATGGAAGAATTAAAAATAAAATGTTTATTTTGTTCTTTAAAATCTCAGTCAGCAGAAGACTTGTTTAAGCATTGTAGAGATAGTCATAACTTTGATATTTATGAAGTTAACAAATTGTGTAAATTAGACTGTATACAGTTTATCAAAATGGTCAACTACATCAGACAAAATGTAAGTGTTCAGTTACTGTTTCGTTTTATTCTTTGTTTTAAATATTTAATGATCCTTGTGTCCCTGGATCAAGGATCAAGGGGCCTTTTATTTTTGGTTCACCTGTTTTTTATTGGTCTTTGTCTACAATACTTGCAAAGTGCTTAGCCATAAAAGACTTTCAACAGAAACCGGGACTTAATGAATAGAGAACAGCTGAAAGACCTTTACCTTGAAGGACCTGCACAATTTTCAAAATACAGATGTGTCTGACAAATGACATTGAAGTATATGTCATTATCATATATTTCAATATTCTGATATTGTATAGTCATAGAGTTAATGTTTCCTTTTATTACAAAGACTGCCTTGTTACACAAAATATTTTTATCTTGTCTAAAAAGGCTGAGACGTAGGAATTTGCAGACAAAGCTTTGTGATCTAATGATTACTTGCAAAATTAGGTGTCACACCGTTTTTACATGTAAACACCAACTTTGACAGAGTTTTGTTTATATATGTATTTATAGAATGTTAGTCCAGATTTGGTCCAGACCATTAAAAACTGTGGAGAACCACCATGGCTAAGTGATGATTATATGAAGCCTTATGATGTTGAGGACGGTTTATTACAATATGGTATTATATTTACATATTTATTTTTAATAATATCTGTATGAAATATTGGACTTAGACAACACCCTTTACTATATTGTCTGTGTACAGGCATCTAGTATTGAAGTTTATTTTTAGCTTTTTACTCCCTCAATAGAGGCAGTAAGTTGTTGGATGTGAGAGGAAACCAGACTGCTTAGAGAAAAATACTGATATACAAGACGTGAGAGAGAGAGAGAGAGAGAGAGAGAGAGAGAGAGAGAGAGAGAGATTTGTGTTCTACATGTATGTTGTGTTAGGAAGACTCTTATAAATAAAATATGTTATACTTTTATAAAATTTAGTTGTTGATTTCTGAACGAATTGTTTATTGTTTGATTACTTCCACATTTAGGTAATTATAGCTTCATGAAAAGGAGTCATCTTTCTTTGTATTAAGCAACATCATGTATTATGTCATAATTGATAATAATAATTTAAAATGATAATACCCAGTACCTGTAATAATAATTTTAATAATAATGTTAATTTACCTTTTCAAACTCTTACAGTTGTTTACTATTGGATGGTATTTCAGATATAGAAGAATTATTAGAAGAAAATATGATAACCTCAGTATCTGTAAAGAGTAATAACATCCAAGTATCTACTATAAATAACCATTCAGATGTCTCGGAAGATATGGCTGAAAGATTGCTGAATGCTGAAAATAGAGCTCAAAGAGCTGAAAGTGATCTACAAAGAGCACTAGAAGAAATGGAGAAAATGAGGTTACTGTTGTTATTTTTTGACATGTCTCAGCTTATTTCTGTGTGATCCAAAAATTCTGATGATTAAAATCTGTTGCTCGGAATTTTCAGACTAAATATTGAAAACCTTTACCACATAAAACATGCCTTTATCTCTTATCTAAAACATTTGATTTTAACCAAGATATGAATTTTTTGGCTCCAGTTTGATATAAGAGAGCAAATTTTACATTCAGTAATAACAAAGAACTTTTTGTTTCATGTCAACATGTGACCAGTTTTTGTTCACAGCAAATTGTTCTTGTAGCTGATTACCTTAGTATTGTAAATTCACACTCATCACATAACAAGATCTATAGGTTATATAGCTAATGTGTTTTATACACACATACTGCTGCATTTATGTACTTGAAATATAAACCTAAATCAATTATTTGGCTTATTTATAACCATATACATTTACCAAGTCCTACTTAAAATTTTATGATATTTATAGAGTAGAGGATATATACAAAAATTATAATTAAAATTTAATTGAATGATTTTCAGAGTGGTTGCAAAAGACATGTTGATGTCACAGCCTTCTTCAGAGAATTTACCTGTTAAATCTGAGAATGTTATTGAATCTATGACAGAAGATGAGGATGAAGCATATTTTGATTCTTATTCACATTATAGTATACACCAAGAAATGCTTAAAGTAAGTTATAGTTCACACACATACACATGTACCCACTACCCACCAACCCACCTACCTTATACCTGCAGTTCCTTAACCATCCTCTTTTTTTACAACCAGTTGTTCTATAAAATGTTTGTTTTCATTTTAAAAATAAGTATCATTATACCAAACATTGAACCAATAATATTTAACTAATAACAGTTTACTGCCAAAAAAAGTACATTTATTTAGTATGTAAACAACTGCAGTGAATTATTTTTTGTAGGACAAAGTACGGACAGAAAGTTATAGAGATTTTATGTACCAGAACAAAGATGGTTTCAAGGACAAGGTCGTTTTAGATGTAGGATGTGGTACTGGTATCCTGTCAATGTTTGCTGCAGCATCAGGAGCAAAGCTTGTTATAGGAGTAGATCAGTCAGACATCATATACCAGGCTATGGATATTGTCAGGTAGATGGCATGCATGTCAATTTTAACGGTGCCAAAAGTTCACAATTCACAATACATCTAGTCTGAATTGATTGTGTTCTCCATATATTCTGTTTTCTGTCTGCTTTTCTTACTCTCAATCTACTCTAAATTTGTTTAAAAAGAAAATGCTTTAAAATACCAAATTTATATTGAAAGATTGGTTACTGAAATCAGTTGATGTGTATTTTGATTTTGCCTGTAACAGTTCCAAAAGAATTAATGTTATTTACTAAAGATGCACATCAACTTCTAATATTGGTGATATGTTTGATGGACAAGATGCTAAATTGACCTTTTTGAAAGCTTTTATTTATACTATTTATACTTAAACATAGAAATCCTTTTATCTTTCAGAGAAAATAAGTTAGAAGACAAAGTAAAATTAATTAAAGGTCGTATAGAAGATGTAGATCTACCTGTAGACAAAGTTGATATCATTATATCGGAATGGATGGGATATTTTCTCTTATTTGAGTCCATGTTGGATTCAGTTTTACATGCCAGGAATAAATTTCTTAAAGATCTTAAAGATGGTGCCGCTGGTAAGTGACAAGTTATCCTTCAGTTTTAATGCTTATTTTAGTACCATAGCAAGATTTTGGAAAGTAAGAACTGTTTCCCTTTGGAAAGTAAGAACTGTTTCTCTTTGGAAAGTAAGAACTGTTTCTCTTTGGAAAGTAAGAACTGTATCTCTTTGGAAAGCAAAAGCTGAGCACAAACTACAACAAGCTTCATAGTTTTTGAATGATTAATTTTGGCAAGGAAGAAAATAAAGTTGTTGATTGTGACCTAAATTTGCAGGGTCGAAATATGCATAACAAGAGGCCCATGGGCCTTAACGCTCACCTAAAGATATTGTCCAATGCTGTTTGCAAACTGCAATAGACAATATATTAAGTACAGAAACTTTAAAAGTTTTCTCAAGTTAAGAACTCCCACAAAACTTAATAAGAAATATATCCACTCGAATTTCATTTATAAGTAGCTTATATAATATGCATGAAGTAACTGTAGTGCAATGAATAATTTCCAAATCATAAATCAATTTCAGTATACTTATGCAGCTATGTCCTTGACCTTTGAACATATATGACCTCAAACCATATATATGATTGTCATGTCAATACCTACAATATTCTAATATACATGCCTATACAAAAAGTTAATAGTTTTCAAGATAATTAGCAATTTTAGTCCTCTTTTGCAGCTGTGACCTTGACCTTTCAACATATGACCTTGAACCATATATCAATATGATCGTCATGTCAATACCTACAATATTCTAATATACATGCCTTTACAAAAAGTTTATAGTTTTCAAAATAGTTAGCAATCTAAGTCTTCTTTTGCAGCTGTGACCTTGACCTTTCAACATATGACCTTGAACCATATATCAAAATGATCGTCATGTCAATACCTACAATATTCTTATATACAAGCCTATATAGAAAGTTTATAGTTTTCAAGATAATAAGCAATTTAAGTCTTCTTTTGCAGCTGTGACCTTGACATTTCAACATATGACCTTGAACCATTTATCAAAATGATTGTCATGTCAATACCTACAATATTCTGATATACATGCCTTTACAAAAAGTGAATAGTTTTCAAGATAATTAGCAATTTAAGTCTTCTTTTGCAGCTGTGACCTTGACCTTTCATCTTATGACCTTGAACCATATATCAAAATGATCGTCATGTCAATACCTACAATTTCTAATATACATGCCTTTACAAAAAGTTAATAGTTTTCAAGATAATTAGCAATTTAAGTCTTCTTTTGCAGCTGTGACCTAGACCTTTCAACATATGACCTTGAACCATATATCAAAATGATTGTCATGTCAATACCTACAATATTCTTATATACACGCCTATACAAAACATTAATAGTTTTCAAGATAATTAGCAATTTAAGTCTTCTTTTTCAGCTGTGACCTAGACCTTTCAACATATGACCTTGAACCATATATCAAAATGATTGTCATGTCAATACCTACAATATTCTAATATACATGCCTATACAAAAAGTGAATAGTTTTCAAGATAATTAGCAATTTTAGTCTTCTTTTGCAGCTGTGACCTTGACCTTTCAACATATGACCTTGAACCATATATCAAAATGATCGCCATGTCAATACCTACAATATTCTAATATACATGCCTATACAAAAAGTTAATAGTTTTCAAGATATATTGGCAAATATATTATTTTTAGCAATTTCCCCACTCAGTGCCTCACAATTTCCCCATTTTGAATCCCATGGCTACCACGGCGGACGACGCATGACGAACGACACACGACGCACAATGGACGAAGATGGATAGCAATAGCTCATCTGAGCTTTCAGCTCAGGTGAGCTAAAAATGCCTGATAATGGCATAAAATATAAAATCACTCAAATTTGTCATCTTAACTACACTGAACATACTTTAAAAATGACAAAACTAAAACTGTCATACTCTCAGTGTTAGATAATAGATGAAATAATATAATTAGTTTGTAATAAATATCTTTGAAATTATCTATTTTAGTGTATCCTGACAAGTGCAATATTACACTAGCTGCTGTAAGTGACCTTAACCTATACAGTAATCATGTGACATTTTGGGATGATGTGTATGGCTTTAAAATGAGTTGTATGAGGTCAGAAGTCATCAAAGAGGCAAATGTAGTAAAGATTGAGGCTGAAACTGTGATATCTGAACCAGCAATAGTAAAGGCAAGTAAACAATAAGACAGAAACATCATACTTTATTAAAACCCTGATTTATCACCACCCTTGTACAGTCAAATTTTGGCTTTTAAAGGGGTTTGGCTATAAAGTACATACACAAAAGAGACATACACAGAAAAACATAAAAGTAACAGAATTTTAACTTTAAAATACTGTGGCAATAGTGAGTCGGGGAAAGCAATCAAGAGATTTAAATGTAAATTTATAAAGGAGAAATCATGCTTACTTGTACAAAAATGCTTAATATAAGAATGTTGGTGGGTTTTAACAATAAATGGTCGGTTCTTCTGTGTTATAGTTTTGTTATACATGAAGAAACAATCCATGTCAAATTGTATTATTAGATAAGAGTTAAAGAAGGAGATTGTATGGCATATTATACATGTATATGATTTCAAGGTCTGTCTCAGATTAGTTATACATGTAGTCATAATGTCAGTATAGTATTACATGTATTGTGGTCAAGAGCAGATAAATATAATATCAAATAGACTTCATATTGTTTGTTCTTCAGTGGATTAAACAAACAATTTTTCACTTCTATTGCAGAAGTAATTTCTTGAATAATGGAGGAAATTTGAGTTTCAGGAGAGAAAAAGTCAGGCTAACTTACAAACTCCCTTGCATTTATACCTGCCCAATTTAAACTTGAATCTAGCTGGTTGAGGTGCTGTAATCTATAATTGTGTGATTTAGACCATTTTAAGACATTGATATATACTACTATTTTGAAAACTTAATAAATAAATGTCTTGTTGCCTGTTATAATCCACATATCAGAAATATTGTATCTCATTGTTTCTTACATAAACCTCAGTTACAGTACATGTATTTGTAAGTGTTTTGAATAAATAGATAATTATTTATAATTGGTATTTTATTGCTTCAGGAATTAGATCTTTGTACATGTAGATTTGATGATCTACAGTTCAAACAAGATTTTACTTTACAAATAAAGAGAGATGGACCTATAACAGCAGTGGTGGGATACTTTGATATAATGTTTGACAGGAACTCTAGTAATAAAGTATGTCAATTAAAATATACAGTTGTGTTCACTACGTGTGTACCATGTGACATCCCTTAACATATGTGTATAAATATTGTTTCTTTTGGATATTAATTCATTTTATTGTAAAATTGGAACAACATCATTACCTAGAATTGAAACTGGATATTTTTTTTAATCAGCAAAAACTATAGGCTGTTAGTATTAAATTTTCTAAAACAGGTAAATAATGTATAGTTATGTACTACAAAGCACAAAGGTAAACTCACATTTGTTAGGTCAAATTGAAATTATCTATCACATTGCACACAGGTCAACCTAAATTTGTGAGATCAAATTGAATTCAATATCTCATGTTACATTTAAGTAAATATATTTTACTCATAGGTTTTTATTACAATAACATTTTCCAGGAAAACTTCAAATTTGGAAATATTACACACACACACACACACACAAAAAAAAATCTGCATTGAAAGTATAACATGTTGTTCAAACAAGAACTGTTACAAAAAAGATATTAAATGTTGTAGAAAAAAGAGTTTATGTAATTAAATTTCCAAAATATGTTAAATTGTCAATCAGCCAGTGTTATTTATATTTGTTGAATAATGATTACATAATTGACATGGTGATAATTATTGATGTGAACTAAATTTACATTCATCTCTTTAAACAGTTTACTAATTTTTTTCCAGGTGTTTTTCTCAACAGGACCATCAAGCACAATGACACACTGGAAACAAACAATATTCTTACTAGAAAAACCTATTAATGTTCTTAAAGGTATAGTTTGAAATAATATTCCTTAATTTTTAAGATGCCTCAGTGGCTAGGTGGTCTAAAACATATGGATCATTCCAACACTTAAATTTAATTCACATTGGGGAAGATCCTGATGTCACACATTTTCTGTTGCCATTACATTTCTTTGTGTACTCCAGTTTCTGCCACCACCCCTGAACTTGGGTGTGAAACATATTACTTAATTTTACTTTGTCTAGAAAACCAATCTCTTTTTATTGTGTTAGAATTGCAGTGAGTTGGATATTTTTTCATTCAGAATTTTATACTCACAAGACATGTCATTGTATAGCATGCATTCAAAATGCAAATTGTAGGATTTTAAGTTACATGTAGTCTCTTTTCTTTACATATAATGTTGATATAGAAAAACAAATGTTCATACATTTGTTGAAATCTTGACTTTTATATAAATTAAATTCTAGGTAAATTCGTATCACAAAAATAAAGTAATTTAAACATTGAATCATTGACACCTGGTAGCATGTAAAACAGTTTGTATTTCAGTTTACAAACATATTTTTATGTCCCTCTTTATGAAAATTGCCATGGCATATAGTGTTACCCTATGCTATTTAGATTCGTTTTATTGGACCCACTTTCTTGAGTGATATGGTCTTTGGAAATTAAAATTTTCAGGTAATTGTTGCAGGCATGTTTATTCGTATCATTCTAGCACATTCTTGTTTGATGTAAGACTTACTTCATATAAATTAACTATCATATTTCAATATTTTCAGGTCATAGTCTGAGCTGTAAAATCCATTGTAGAAAAAACAGAAAAGATCCAAGATCATTAATTATTACATTAACTGTCGGTGAAAGAACTAACACTTACCTGATGCAGTGAGTTAGGGATTTTATTTTAAATGAAGTTTATACAAGAAATCATCAAAACCTCATCAATTTTAAAATAGGGCCTGTAAGCTCATTTAAATCTTTTGTTATGTACCCAGATGCAATACTCTTTGTTGCAATTGAATGTTGAAGAAGACACCTTGTATTCTGGAACTTAAATTAAAAGATTTTAACATTATTTGTTGTTTATTTGTTTGTAATCATTCACAAGGGATTCGGGTACATGCCAAAATAAAATACATGTACCGTATAACTGGTAATTTACGCGGTTATTCAATTTTCGCATATATTCGCGGTCACATTTTCACCACGAAAATTAGAGTCACTAAAGTTACTTGATTATTGGCAGTTACTTGTTTTAATACGTAACTTCTTTACCTGTAACGGAGCACCTCTGGTTACGTATTTGGTGAATTAAAGATAGTGGACACTTTTAACTCTTTCCACTATGAGGGTATTGATTTAGTATAAAAATAAATGCAGTGAATACTATTCTCAAACAGTTTTTTTCAGCTCAGAAGTAATTTTGGGTTAGCTGGGAGAGGATGTCGGTACTTAGGTTTGTCAAGAAAAAGGATGAAACGGAGGGAATTCTACCCAACACGAACGGACAAAACTCCCGAGTCAGTGAAAAAACGTGGAACATATTCAAATTATTCTCCAAGTTTTCTCAAACACCTTCAACGGCAAAAATAAAAATCGCAAAAAATTTTGATAGGGGCTTTTTACTAAAAAATCGCAAAAATTTCATACCGTGAAAATTACCAGTTATACGGTATTTAATCTTTTGAGCATAAAAAATGCTGAGGTAAGTGGTCACATGAGCCTGAAGTAGTGAAACTTTTATACCTCATTTTATCATGTCCAGAAGCTTGAAACATTGCATTTTGCTTTAGTGCATATAGCCTCACGAAGTTTGTTTACCTCAACTCCCATTAAGGTCAGTGATTTTTAGGTAAACTCTCAAAAACAATTTCCTGTAAAACACTAAAGCTTTTTGTCTTCTCTGCAATTAATTGCATACAATCAAAACTTGTGTCTGTGTTTGTTTAAATTTTTTTCAGATCTATTCTGCTCATCTTGCATGCCTTTGATGTCTAGTAGCTTACAGATTTAGAAATGACTTAGCAATTTCTGTCAAAGTGGCCTTGATTGTCAAGTCATCTAGTTCACATGCAGTGAATCTCTCTGTCTAGGTTTAAATTCTGCTTTGGCAGATCCTAGTTTGAAAAAGTTTGCCAGTTCGCTTATCAACGGTTTTGCGATGTTTTCTAGATTTCCTGTTTTCTCCACCATCCCAGAACTGATCTCTTTGATATAAGTGACAGAATCCTGACTTGGACAAAAAACACTATTAATCCTATCCAATCCAATTTGTGTCAAACCAGAAATCATAAGCCAGTTTAAATAATGATGGCTGTATAGGTTTATTGAGATAATCAATTGAAAGGAGAAAGCATGATTTTTATTCAAGCTTGTAGCTGGTTAAGATGCTATCTAAATAAATATGAACAACAGTATAAGCATATTGCATGAGTATTTATTTTGGTATAAAGATTAGTACAAACCAATCACATTTATGATTGTTTTCCAAAAAAAAAATGCTTACATAGAAGCAAAAAAAGGGATTATCTCCCTTGAACAGCTGATATAATTTCTTATAAAAATGAAATAGTTAAAAATTTTGCAAAATACTATTTTTTTTGTACACTTTATTATTTGTATATATTACAAATTAACAACAAAAAACAAAATATGATAATCTACCTACATATTATGTAACAATGATGCTAAAAGGGAATCATGGAAAGTATGGATTTCAAATTTAATGGTAAGGACATTTGCTCTAGAAATGCATAATTTTCCTAATGAAAAAAATCAAAATCAGTAGGAGCAAATAATGGTAAAAATGTGTACTTAAAAGATGACTTGACAAACAAATACTAAAGTCTTAATAATCACTAACTAATACAATATATATGATATGGAAAATAAGGATATAAATAAAAAATTTTTACTTACCGTATGTACTTTTGTTTATGAATAAGGAGGAAAAAATAAAAATCATGTGATTTGAAAAATTATGGCAGAAAAAAAACTACAAACTGTTTCCAGTTCCAGTTTTATTTAAAATTTGAAATTGGCCACAGATAAATTTTCAATAAACCTTGTCACAAGTAATAATATTCCTTTCAAGGTCAGATATGCAAAGAAATCTGGTAGAATAAAAATATCAAAATCTATATACCTAGAATGTTTTAATATTCACATGACCATGTGAGATAATTAGAAATTGTTTTTGGAGAAAATGGACCACCATGAAACCTTTTAACAAATACATGTATATCAGTATAAAAAACATTGTTAAAGTTAATTGAAGATAACAAAATATCAATGCTGAGAAAACAGAAGAATGACAAACAGGTGCTAAGATTAAGAATAACAGAGATAAAATGTAACTTCATGTATCTGGGGTTGGTATATAAAAACATAATATACTGACCAATTGTACATCATTATCTGTTTTAAGTGTCATGGTTTTATATTTTCAATATTAAGAGACATTTGTGTCAATAAATATTACTCGCAATATATATCACAGATTATATTAAGAAACAATTCTTTAAACAGAATAAAAAATCAGGACATAGACTTTTTTATCACATAAAAATATCTTTAAAAGAATTTTTTAAAGAAGTATTGAATAATATGTATTCAACTCTAGTGTCATAGCATTCTGCTATTGAGGAATGTTTCAAATGCTTCTGTAACAAAAATTTATGGTTAGGTTAATTGTTGTCAGATAAGGATCTGATTAAGTGTATCGACCATCAACTAACTGTTTGATAACAGATTTGCAGTTACTATCCCACAACCAACAAAAACTTGCTCTATACAGTAAGAGAACCTCAAAACGCAAACAGATTATCGGTACAATTATAATGAATGCAATATATTAATAATGCTTAAAATTATATATTTATAAATGAAAAATAAGTGACTATAAAGATAAAAAACAGATATTTAGAGGATTTCTGTCATAATAAGATTGCAGTAATATTGTATATACATGTATAACAAAACAAACAAGTGTAAATGTTAAATATGAAAAAAAAAAATTACTCCCCATTTATAAATTTAACTTCACTGATTTAGTAAGAAATTTTATTCTTTTCTTTCATCACACCATCATCTGTAAAACAATTTTGGTTGTTAAATTTAAACCCTATAATTTTTTACCAATTTTGTGTGGTTTCATAATTTTTTAAAATTAAAGCATCCTTGAAAAGGTAAAATTTAAAGCACAAAAACTTCAATAGTAGTACATGTATATAGTTTCTATCTAATTCTCTCTCAATTACTGAATGTGACACAAACAGTAATCACTGTACCTTCAATTTTGTTTTATTTACAGAATTACAAAACCATACTACCAGGAATTTTCTGACACCTTTTAAAAATTAAATCAACCTTTTTTTCTTAAACTGTAGAATAAGGTTTTGATATTTAAATGCTATATACATGTACATGTTTGGTTTCACTGGGAGAAATTATAGCCTCAATAAATTAAGCTAAAAGCATTTCACACAAAAAATTAACAAAGCCAATATATATTTAATAATTAACAGGTAAAATAATAACAATATATAAATATTAATAATAATAATAATTGTAATCAATAATAATGAATATATAAATTTACACCATTAACATAATACCCTTAAAAGACCACAGACATTGCACCTTAGAAAAATTAGAAACAAAACATATTTAATTATTTAAGTACAAAAAGGTGAAATGGACATATAGTTTTTTATGCCTCTTTCAATTTTTTCTTACTATATTAAGGTTGTCACGTAGCATATACCTTAGCAGGTTCAATCACTCTGTAGATGCTTGAAACTCAATTTTTTAACCTATTTGTTCGGTCATACAAATAACATTCAGTTTTATTACAATACTTTTACATTTTCTTATGTTACTGATTAAAAAATTAAAAACTGTCATCATTTATTTCATTGATGATTTTGGTCATATCCTGCCTCTATAGGGATAGAGTGGAGTAATGCTATTTTGCATCCCAGTCAAGATTCTCTTATAATGAGGCAGTCAGTTCTGAGATGGTGGAGGAAACCAGAATACCAAGTAAAGTAGGAACATCAATTAATCAGGGAATCCAAATTTAACATGATAAGATTAAATCTTAAAAGAACATATGTGCTTAAATGCTGTAAATATTTAGCACCAATTAGCTTCATTAAATCTTTGAAAGTGAATAAAATCAAAATGTTATTTTAACTTTACACTAACAACAGGTCACTTACATACCATGTAAACCCTCATAGTGTACATCATATTGCTTAATATGACAAAATCCTATGAAAATAATGTTGTTCCTAGGAATTTGTGATGTAAACTTTTCCAAAATACATGAAAAAAGTGGGGGGCTACTACATGTGCTACTACAGAATGTAGAAATAAGCTTTGAACAACTGCGCTGGAAAAAAAGTGATTTATTTCTTCAACCACTTCTTTAAAAGAACATACTGTGAGACTTGCAAAATAAGGCAAATTTTTACATGGAAAGTCATGTTACTGAAGTCCATAACCAATGATAAAGATAGTTCAGCTGACCTTAATTAAAAGGGTTATGAGTCCCACTTAAAAAGATTATCATAATTACCAGAAAAAAATCATTATTAAATAACAATATATAAATTTGAGATTCTATACAAGCAAAATGTTTTTTTTTTTCAACAATAATGAGCAAATGTTCTGCAATGCTTAGAAATTTGATTTCTAATATTATTATCTTAAGGCATAGCATTTTATATATTAATCACATGTAGAACTATATACATAAATATATACATTTTCATATCATTCAACACTTTGTTTAAAAAAAGGTGAGAACAGCCATGATTGCACAATTTACACAGTGTAGTTGTAGACATATATTTTTCTGACAAAAAAGTTAAATACGTGTACTGGTAAAGCATGAAATTTCTTGTTGTTAGAAACTAAATCTGTAAAAAGATTTGGTATATGTAATGTCTTGATCCTTCATGACCTAGTCTACAAGTGAAAACAATCCTTTCAAACATTTTTCAATACAGAAGAAATTCATTTTCTTAATACAAATAATTTAGCTCAAATGATAGTGAGAAACAAAAACATCATTTAAACACTGACCGATTGTGTGTTTTGTTTACTAGGTATTTCATAATTTGTATGAAAATAATTGAAATTTTACAATTTAATAACACATTTGTTCATTGAGAACTGACAATAGTAAATTGTTTGTTATAAGATAGCTCAGTTGGAAGAGCACTTGGATTGATCCCTTAATTTTTCTTCTTCCCATTACAAAAGTACTGTAATTTTTACACAATCTGATTATAATTTTGCTTTACCCCTAAGCATCAATAGAACAACTCATTACATGAGATTGTAGACTGTATATTAACTTAGGGGAGATGGAGATTCTTTTTTTAAAATTAATTATCACATAAAGCTCACAACCACTAAAAAATAATGTTTCTCATTTTTGCAAATCAAATGTTTATAAAAGTCACTAATATTTACTTAGACTTATTATTTCCATTAACAATTAAACTGTAAAACTCACAGCTATCTTTTTCATGCAGCTTGTAACATTATGTAAAATTAATATTAAATTTGGTTTTTTAAGTAAATACTAATAAATAAATGAAAAGAAAACTGAAATTTGTCGAAAATCTCATGATAGCTGAGATACCATAGAGAAAAAATCAAACTAAAGTACTGTTAATTACCCTTTTTTTCGAGAGCATTTTATATTAGAATACACTGACAAATTACCAAACAAAAACACTAACAACCCACAAATAAAAGTTCATAAACGGTTATTGGTAGATAAATACAACAAGGATCAGATATCACAAAAATTTTATGCCATGAAGTTATTTTTTTATACAAATGTTGAGAGAAAAACTTCTTATTTACACACATCACATAAAGCAGTGAGATACCCATGCCTCTTATCAAGTTACTAAAATTTGTGTCACTTAGTACTTTCTTTTGTCCATATTTGATCTCAATATTAATGATCCATCTATCCACATATTTGGTCGATCTAACATTGCTTGCCACATGGAAATTTCTTCACCTCTCGCATCCATCCAGTCAACCTGTTTACCATAGCTACGACCTGAATGAAATTAAAAGATGAAAGTTATATAGTGAACATGAATAATTACAAAGGTATATAGGAGTGGAGTGGAGTGGAGTGGAGTGGAGTAATGGTGTTTTACACCCAGTCAAGATTCTTTCACTTATTTGAGGCAGTCAGTTCTGAGATGGTGGAGGAAACCAGATTGCTTGGAGAAAACCACCGCCATTCAGCAAGCAAACTGACAAACTTTTTCACACAAGAATGTGTCCCAAGTGGGATTCAAACCCAAGCTGAGAGGTGCTATGATCTGTAAGCTCACTGTGTTAGACCAATTGGCCACCAAGGCCCCCACAATTGTATAACAGGAAAATAGTTCTAACGAAACTAATAGAAAGTATATCTGCAAAGCTGCAAATAAATACATGCAATATTATTAAACTATAATCATCCACATAATCTATGAGGTGCTGAGAAAATGGTTTCAAGTTGATTGAATATTTCATGTAGTATCAGTTATTTTTTCACTATTTTATGAGGTGCACTACCATGTGAGAGTACCAACTTGTGTAAGCAACCAACATTCATACTAATTTTATTTTCGTATTAGAAAGGCATTTAGGTTTCTTAAGATAATTTACTAACCTATGTTAATGGTTCTAAAAAAACTACAAAAGTCTATTAAATGACATATGACCTCTGTTCCTGACATATGACCTCTGTTCCTGACATATGACCTCTGTTCCTGACAACACCAATCAGGCTCTACTCTAAGATTTGGCCTCATAATATTGACCATAGACTTACACATCCTTATTTGGTATATGAAACATTGTCTGATTTTGGTATGAATTTCTTGATTAAATTTATCTAAAGATATGGAAGTTTTGAGTGGACATGGCATTGTGATGGATGGGCAGACAGATGAAGAGGGTATTCCAATATCCCACATAAACTCTGTTTATGGGGTATAATAATAGTTCAGTTTAAATAGAATTTCTCCAAGTTTGCATTAATATATTATATAATACACCTCTTAGTTATTGAAGTTTCAATTAATGAGGACAGAATTTCACAATAATATCCTTGACTCAATCAGGAAAGTTTTTTTACCAGGGAAAACTGGTGTTGCCTTATTAAGCAAATAAAAAAAAAAAGAGGGATACCAAAAAATTGGACCTTAAGCTGTAAATACTTGATGAACACAATACAATTTTTTATTATATATCCTTACCTACTCCTAAGTTAAGTCTAACTCCACCTAAGAAATCATTACTTGATATCTTATCAAAGTCCCATAATGTCAACTCCAAACTTCGTTCCTGTAAATCTGAGATCGTAACTTCCTCAAAGATAAATGTATGGTTCCACATAGGATTACAGTTCTGTTTTACTATAGGTGTCTTTTGTTTGCTTGAACGGTGTTTATCTGGCAACAGATACCTGTTTAAAATGAAAAATAAAATTTAAATTCCCTACAAACAGATCTATTAAAATGCCTCAGGAACCCAAAACAGCATAGTTATTAAAGCATCAATCTGTCATCCATTCTTGAAACATTCAAATGAGTGAGTGAAACACGATATTTATGTCTTGATTTATTCACTTAAATTGAGATATAATCAACTGTAGAGTTAAACAAAATTACTCCTATGTACTATATTCAGGAAATTTCAAAGCCAATACTTAGTTTTAAAACCATAGCATTATCACTAGGACAAGGGCATACCTTTCTATCAAGCTTTGGTGTTGATCACTGTAAGAAGTTTGGACTATCAGTGGTCAAATCAATGTCAAGAGTAACATAACTGGTAGTTTTTAAATTAAATTATTGAAAATATTCTTTAGGGTTAAATCATGAAATAGAAATTCTGATACATCAAACTAGTGGAAGTTAAAAACCTTAAATCAAATAGTGAAGAAAACTAATAAAGGGGGAATAACTCTGATAAACATAGAAATTTTATACTTATATGTAATGCTCAATTCATGTGCATTTTACAACATCAGTTATGAAATACATCATCCTTTCTTCAATACACAGTTTGATATCATGGATATCTGTATCATGTGTGTGAACATAGTTTTAAATAATTTTGATCACAAAGTTACATGAATGTACTTGGAGGACAAGTAATGAAATTCACAAATGTAGATAGTGGTATTTGCTTAAAGTTATGCAGAAATAACTTTTCCACTGTTTTTGGAAGCAGTTACTCTGCATGTTTCTGGACAAAGGTCATGAAAATATATGTATAGATGTGACAGCTATATACAGTAAAACCTGTTTTAAGAGACCACTAATGGGACAGTACAAAAGTGACCGCTTAAGACAGGTGACCTTTAAATCCAGGTTGTTTTCCAGAAGATATCTTTGAAGGAAAAACGACCGAATTTAATGTATGTGAGATATGAAATGAAATATTGTCAACATTAAACATAATAAAGAAAAGATCTCATGCAAAATAATCAGTGATTGTTTTCTGTTTTATGGATTTTAATAACATTTTGGAGAGAGAGAGAGAGAGAGAGAGAGAGAGAGAGAGAGAGAGAGAGAGAGAGAGAGAGAGAGAGAGAGAGAGATCAGGTGAAAATTAAGTGATTAATCAGACGAAGCCATATTTATATTTGATAATGTCAATTAACAAGTGTATACAGTCTATTGTTATTTATATTAGAGGTTTTAAATAACAAAAGAAGGATAACCTGTCACTGTCCGTCTTAATGTAAGGTGATAAAAATAATTTTACTTTAATGAAATCTTTAACTTTTAGAAGCTATAAAATCAGTTTCATTTAAATCGTTTGTAAATTGCAAAGACTTAAACAATTATTGAACCGGTTATTTTGATACATTTTGCTTGAGCATCTTTAAATCACTGCCTGCATAAATCATTAATTTTTTCATTACCGCTTACATGCTTCATCGTTTTTTGTCTTTACTTTATTTACTGTCGAACTCCTTAATAAATACGTATTATCTCTGTACAATATTCAAAATTTGCATTCGTCTGACATAAAATTCGTCCGCTTATTTGCGGGATGAAAATCCGAATTCGCTTTTTTGATAACATCTTTTTTTTTTCTTTAAGTGTTTAAATGCTTAATGTTCAGTAAATAAGACAAAGAAAAAGTGAATACTTCTCAAATAATTTTATTGTTTTACTTATAAATCGACTTGACAAGTGCGATACGGCTGAGCAATCAGCTTAACATAGTATCATAAACATCATTACCAAGTCATGTGACAATTATCACGTGATACCATGAAAGCAAAATGACCGTCTAATCCAGGTTCTTCCTTGTTGCCGGTCACAAAATTAGTGGCAGGTGACCGTTTATTTCAGGTGAAATATATAGTAAAATCCATTGGGCGGGATTCAATCTGACTGCTATCGACAGGTGACCGTTAATTCCAGGTGACCGCTAAGACAGTTTTTACTGTATTACACAACACACACACATTTGTCTCACTAACTCTTTATTTAGCAAAACAGCAGAAGACTTGTAAGATTTCCATCATCTGTCTTAAAACCACGAAGCTCTCCTGCAGGCCCACACTCTATTTTATTACTTACCCTTTATAGAATGAATCAGAAGTACCATTGGTTCAGACACACTTACAGAATGGATCAGAAGTTCCATTGGATTGGACTTAGCCATTACAAAATGGATCAGAAGTACCATTGGATCTGACGTAGCCTTTACAGAATGGATCAGAAATAACACTAGAGTGGACTTAAACAAAATGGATCAGAAGTACATTGGATCAGACTTACCCTTTACAGAACCAATCAGAAGTACCATTTGATCGGACTTACCCTTTACAGAACCAATCAGATGTACCATTGGATCGAACTTACCCTTTACAGAATGGATCAGAAGTAACATTGGAGTGAACTTAAACAGAATGGATCAGAAGTACATTGGATCAGACTTACCCTTTACAGAACCAATCAGAAGTACCATTGGATCGAACTTACCCTTTACAGAATGGATCAGAAGTACCATTGGATCGAACTGCTGTTAGATTTCTAGCCTCTTTCACAACAACATGAAGTTCTCCAGTAGATCCACTTTCCATTCTACTAGTTTTCTTTAGCTTTTTCTTCATCGGCGATGTTTTCTTATGTCCCATTACTCTGTCAGGTGGGACATACTGTAGTGAAATAATTAGGTCACCTTTATAGGACAACATTGGTCCAGAGGGTGATTCAAACTATAAATAGAAACACAAAAATAACCTGAGATTAAATTAAGTTAGAAAAAATTGATTAATTGTCCATTAAAGATTTTTTTTTGTACAAAAAAAATCAATTTTCTGCCTAAAGATAATTGTCTATGCATATACAATCAGTGCCATCACTAAAGAGTGAATGTCAGTATCTATATCAAGAGAATGAGAAACCTAATCAGACAAAATAAAAAGAAATGAAACAAATAAAACCAGATTATAATGACCATCCAGTTGTGTATAAGGCTGGTAGGTTGAATGAATGTTGTTTTTCATCACATCAGCAATTTTTCAGCTATTCATGATGGGAAAATCCTTGAAGATGAATCTTAACACAAATAATGTGGTGTGTGAATGTATTTGATCTGCATTGTATTAGTGCCCAATCAAGGTGACATTTGATCTGCATTGTATTAGTGCCCAATCAAGGTGACATTTGATCTGCATTGTATTAGTGCCCAATCAAGGTGACATTTGATCTGCATTGTATTAGTGCCCAATCAAGGTGACATTTAGAGTGCTAGTACAATTGCCTACAATGCTGCATATAAAATTTGCAGACTGCTCAGTTTGTTATACTACCCAGCAAACCAGTAATCAGGCCTAGGACAAGAAAAACCCTTTTTCACTTGTAGTTGATGGGGTGGAACCCACAACTGAGAGAGACCTCAAGTTTGAAGGTTAATACCTTAACCACTCAACCACCACAATCCAATGAGGGGGTCTAAAGAAAGTAGTTTTCATAAAAGATTTAATAAAGTTAATATACATACAGTCAAACTTCGATTATTTGAAGTTGAAGGGTCTTCATTTTAGATTCGAATAATCGGGGGGTTCGAATAATCGAATAAGTTAATTTGGAATTCCACCGTACCTTATCCTAAGACACAACAGTATTCTTTTGCACATTGAAAGTGTTTTATCTGTGTCAGTTATAATGAATAATATCATGACCTATCATGATTTATTCCAAAAAACAGAAATATTAATTTTATTTCAATAAAATTAAAATTTAATACCATCTGGTAATACATACGACACAGTAAGAACAGCCAACCAGAGGAAGAACACCATGCTTTTAATGCACGCAATACAAGTTTTTATGATTGCTGAAGCAGAATTTACACAACATCAGATACCACCATGCAGGGATAGAAAGACACCATTTTTGATAGATTTGTGAATTTCAAGTTAAAATTTAAAAGTGTTATCTATAATTTATACAATATAACCTTGATTTATTACCACAATTTGCTCTGTCAAGTTCAGGTTTGGTTTTATAAAGAAGTAATTAATTAAATGTCAAATGTTCACTGAAGATAAGCCATTTTTGTTAAATAACTAGTGATAAATAAAGAAAAACATATATATCAAAGGCCTGTTCAAGACAGTGTACGTAGGTTTTTGCTTTGACTTCAAGCCATTCAGGAATGATTTTCGGTGCAAGTGCACCCCAAGCGACCGTTATCACTATCATATGGTTGTTAGTCTTAAATTCAAGACTGTGTCCTTCAGACAAAGTTTATAAGAAATGCTTAAATAAATTCTGAAACCAACATGCTTTTCAATTTATATTTCAATGCAAGAGTATGGTATATTTGTAGAAGGGATATAAAAGATAAAATTGGTTAAAATTATGTATAGATACCAGTTTAAATTTATATTTTGACATTTTTTTCTCCAGTCAAGTGTCTGTGTCCAGATCTAAGGACGATTATTTTTAAAGCATCTGGATGATTATGACGACTTAAATTCAATGTGATTGTTCGTGACCATTCAATAGACATAAAAATTGTATGCACACAAGTGCAATGGAAAGCAACCAGTCTCTTTAAAAGGCCTGAAGTGCAAATATGGAATTTTTTACTTAAATTAACTGTAGGGGTAATACAATAAGGGCATTACAACAAGTTTTTAGTTTACTGTGGTAATAGGCCAGGTGGCAAAGTAATGGAATAGCATAAAATATAGGTTTTACTGTACTAACCCTCTCTTGAAGTGAGTACCACTTTGGTGCAGAATCACTGAATCTGAAGTAATCAAAATTAATGGTAACTTCTCCTAAAAAGTCATTTCTACCAAACTTATCACTATGCCAGACTGTTACCCATAACGTACGATTCTCCAACTCGCTTTTTGAAATTAAGTACTGAAAGAAATAAAAAAGAATGCATTCACTATCTAAAAGTGTTTATGAAGCAAGTAAAAAAATAAAAAGGATTTTTTATCTCTATCAAAATATTGGAGACCAATGTTTAAGTAAGTAACTAACAGTAATTATGATAATAACCATTGACTGCTGCCATGATTACCATAACATGGCACATTAGATTTTAGACAAATCAATTTTAGCTATTTCGTAATACTTTTTATTAGCCTGGCTTGAATCAGCTTAGCTGAAATGATATACTGTAAAATCTACACAAAAGACTGTAAAATCAAGCTTTTTTATATCTGGTGTCCATTAGAGGAAATAAAATATATCAAATGCAGGTTGAGTTGAATTTGTTGTATTTTACTAGAAAGCCTTCTTTAATTTGTATGTAGTAGTTTATGTATTTTGTGATGTCAGAATTTAAATCTGTAGTCATGAAATAACAGAAAGATAAAATCTAATCCATTAAAAACTGCAAAATGTTATACTGTGACTATATCATTAACTGTTCTGCACATTCTTCAAAGTTATGACAGGAGATGATCAAATTGGTTACAGAACAAGATATATATCACAGCAGCAGACTTTCATTGTAATATATAAAGTACCCATTTACCTCTTCACATTGAGCTCAATTTTCTTTCAAATAAAAAAAGAACTCTGTTTGGTACTCAAACCATGTCTCTTTGGTAATCTTAATTAGACATTCTAAAGGTCTTCACATAAATGATCCATTTCTTTTGTGATGGAGGACCTGTTGGCTTGGCTGTGAATCATCCACTAGTACATTATACATTTAAATTTAGCAGACCATTTTGTCAATGTTTAATATGATGCACTACCATCAAGTTACAACTTAGCTGTTGGTCAGTGAATTCCTTTGACATTTTGATCTCTTTTATTTAAGAGGTTATTTTTTACTACCCTAAACGTTTAGAATGTACATCACTGTAGTAAGATGGAATATCTCCGAGAATCATACAAATATGTTGTGTCAAGTGAAACTGATATATTTAAGGTAGTAATAAGCTCAGTTTTCCGAACAGGTAAAAAAATTGTATTTTGCTTCACTGAATACACTGTTCTATAAACTTTCTGACTATCACAGGTTGAAAATTTAACCATCTCATTGAAAGAAATAAAGAATGTATACAAGGGACAACTAATGTATACAAGTAAAGGACAACTAATGCAGACTGTAAAAGGACAGACTATAGATGATGACTATAAACATTTCTCTCAGGTCACCTTGATTGATAATTACCCTCAAAGTTTCTTCAAATGTGGGATTAAGTGTGTGTTTTTTCACTTTAGTTTTCCTTTTACCACTTCTTGTCTTGTCAGGTAATAAGTATGTCTTTACATATCTGTGAAATATAATAATAAGACAATAATTAACATATCATTGGTAAAAAAAATGTTGTCTTTCAAAGTTTAACAAAAATTAACATCTCATTGTTAAAAAACAATGTTGTCTCTCACAGTTTAACAAAAAATTAACATCTCATTGGTAAATAACAATGTTGTCTCTCACAGTTTAACAAAAATTAACATCTCATTGTTAAAAAACAATGTTGTCTCTCACAGTTTAACAAAAATTAACATCTCATTGTTAAAAGACTATGTTGTCTCTCACAGTTTAACAAAAATTAACATCTCATTGTTAAAAGACAATGTTGTCTCTAACAGTTTAACAAAAATTAACATCTCATTGTTAAAAGACTATGTTGTCTCTCACAGTTTAACAAAAATTAACATCTCATTGTTAAAAGACTATGTTGTCTCTCAAAGTTTAACAAAAATTAACATCTCATTGTTAAAAAAATGTTGTCTCTCACAGTTTATTACTAAGTATCATTTAAAAAAGAACCCCTGGTAAATAAATTTGAAAATTTTTGACTGCATTATGTGGAAAATGACTGAGTGAAACTAATATTCTAGTTGTTTAAGTAAATTTCAACCCAGTCATTTCAATGTCGTTTTTTCATTTAACAATGTTGATATATATTTTAACTTGTTTTTATTTTAGTCAACATGGTCATTGTTTAGCAGGACACACTTTGCAACTACATGTAATCTATTAATAAAAGACACCTTTTGCTCATTAAAATTATAATGAAATTAAAAATTCAAGGTACTTAAACTCAGGATCTTAAAAGAAAATCAAATTATACCTTTTGGTGACATTATTTTAATAGTTGAATGAACCTTGTCACTACAATATACTTAATCAATCCTTTCTAATACCGATTAAATAATTTTTTTATTAATGACATAATGTCTTCTTGTTGAAAATTACAATCTACAGATTCGTTATCAATATGCCAAGTTGCATTTTCAAAAAGTTTTTTGTTTTTTTTTAATGAAAGATTTACTATATTTACTGTATTATTAACTATATTTACTGCATTTTTCTTTAAGTTTTTTTTCTCACTATTTTAAGATATCTTTCATGATTTATTGCTATTCCATTTTAAAAGGTTAAGATGTTACTGAACAAACGTAAAAAATGGTGGTTAAAACATTGGTTTTACTGTATCATAACAACTGGTAAAATGAATAGTTTTATCTGTTGAATATATTGTGTGATAAAAATGTTTTTTTACCACAATTTATACTTAAAACAATGACTTATCTTCTAACAATGTATACTGGGAGTTATTAAACAGAGATTTTCTGTATAAAAATCAATGTAATGAATAGTCTTATCGCATTACTTTTGGCTGCTATATAAAATACAATGGTGTCAATTTATAAAATATAAACTCTGTAGAAACGAGGAATAAATCGAAATAGCAATAAACCTGAGAGAAAAACAGAATGTTTTTGGCATATTTCATCAGGTTTTTAGTACAAATGTATAAAAAGGTTTCTTTTTTTGACAAGTGCATAGTCAAATTAGCCCTACACGGCTATTTTAAATTTTTTGTTACCCACTTAAAAATGTTTCAAATTAATGTGAATTACAAATTTTGTAATAAAATTCATACTTAAATTAACAAAAATCCTTAAAATTCAAGGAGAAAAAAGGATTTGATAGGGTTAAACTTACAGAGCACAAAGTATGATCTTGGGATTCAGGGTAACATGAAATGATATGTTTTATATATATATGTAGACCTCTGCATGAGTTTTAAGAGTTTCTGGGGATTCTGGCTGACATGATTTTATCCAGTGATACCTATAGAGCACAACATGTGTTCCAAGTATTCTTGAAGATATATCCAATACAACTACAGAGCTTAACATAAGTCTTGGGAGTTCTGGGAACAAATTTTGATCTACAGTCATAATCACAAGAACTAATCCCTAAAGGCGGGATTTGATCTAGTTATACCTTTGAGATCAAACTTTGTTCTAGGGACTCAGGTAACGTGATTTGGTCTCATACTACCTAGAGCTCAACATGAATCCCAGGGATTCTGGGTGACATGAATTGAATCCCAGGGATTCTGGGTGACATAAATTGAATCCCAGGGATTCTTAGTGACATGAATTGAATCACAGGGATTCTGAGTGACATGAATTGAATCACAGGGATTCTGAGTGACATGAATTGAATCATAGGGATTCTGGGTGACATGAATTGAATCCCAGGGATTCTGGGTGACATAAATTGAATCCCAGGGATTCTGAGTGACATGAATTGAATCACAGGGATTCTGAGTGACATGAATTGAATCCCAGGGATTCTGAGTGACATGAATTGAATCACAGGGATTCTGGGTGACATGAATTGAATCCCATGGATTCTGGGTGACATGAATTGAATCCCAGGGATTCTGAGTGACATGAATTCAATCCCAGGGATTCTGAGTGACATGAATTGAATCCCAGGGATTCTGAGTGACATCAATTGAATCACAGGGATTCTGAGTGACATGAATTGAATCACAGGGATTCTGGGTGACATGAATTGAATCCCAGGGATTCTGGGTGACATGAATTCAATCCCAGGGATTCTGGGTGACATGAATTGAATCCCAGGGATTCTGAGAGACATGAATTCAATCCCAGGGATTCTGGGTGACATGAATTGAATCCCAGGGATTCTGGGTGACATGAATTGAATCCCATGGATTCTGGGTGACATGAATTCAATCCCAGGGATTCTGAGTGACATGAATTCAATCCCAGGGATTCTGAGTGACATGAATTCAATCCCAGGGATTCTGAGTGACATGAATTAATCTTAATTTACTCACGGATCAGATCTATTACGTTTTGTGTCAGCAGGAGCTAGATCTTTGCACTGTTTGATGTAGATTTCTAAAGTTCCTGTTCTGTAGTTATAATCTAATCCAAACTGGATTTCCCCTGTCACTGGAATCTTCCCATAATCCACTTCACCAGCATTACTATAGTAACTAACTATACTCTCTCTACTATCCTATAAACATAAGTCAAAATATTTATGCAAAAGAAAAAAAAAAACAGAATTTGAAATGGAAACTTCAAAGTTTACTTTTAACATCATTTCTGAAAAAGTTTCAAGACATTTTCAGTTTTAGTACAGCCTCTGTATATGGAAACAAAATCATTATAAGTTAAATTTTTATAATTATATCTGAAAAAAAATGTTTTTTATTTTTTAGAGCCTTAACTGATTCAAGCTATAAAATTTCACTGAAATTTTTTAGGATACAACATTAACATGATTTGTTAAATCACCCTGTTTAACCTGTAAAAAAATTCTGTCTGGTCTGTTCTGTCCTGAAGGCATTCCATTTAAACATAGTATTTCAAATACTTTATTGAAATGGTGAAACCCATACATGGACCTTGACAAAACCTGTTCTGCTGGGACAAAAAAAATCTTAGAATTTTGATGCTGTACTCAATTTAAACCTAAAACCCACCCCATTCCCTTTTCTCTGTATGAAAGTCTCTTTAAGATTTATGATCACATTTCTTGGTAAAATAAGATTGTAAAAGATAATTTTTGCAATGATAAATTGAATGTGTCATATTTAAAAAGATTTAACTCAGATAAAATTTCCATTAAATTGTACGAAATTGTTGAAATAGTAGTAGAACCAAATGGTACCGACATCGGAGGTTGGGACTCGGAACAAAAGTAACATAATCATTAATCATTTAACAAATTATATAAAAGCATGATACCAAATGGTCATGGTACAAATGACTTTTCAATATTGGAATATCTAACAAGAATACCAAAGAAAATTTATTTAGCCTGCACATCTAGTTCGTCATAAATTTTAACAATGGATGCTGATACTGATGCTGATCCTTACCCTAGAGGGTATGCCCTCCGTAACTTGTCCTTTGAACAGATAAGCTAAAATGCACATTCAATAACATTCTGATAATGTATATGGTACCTGTTATTTTGTGATTAACTGAATGGAATATTCTGCCTGAATAGGATAATGGAGGTATACAGTTAATGATATAACATTACAAAAACTTACATAGATGCATTAAATAATTAAATAAAAATGTCTATAAATAACAAAAACACCAAGATTTAACATTATAAAAACTATCTATTTTTAGGGATACTTACAGCTATAGCAGAAAGCAGGTTGCCATAGCGACCAACACTATGTGATTTATTATGCCTAGCAACTAAATCATCTATATCTGCTTCATCCTCCTCATCATCCTTCTACAATCATAAAACAACACACATGCAAAAAGCACAACATCAAAAAGCTAACTAACTAAATAGTAAGAAAAAGAAATGTATACAAACGAAAAAAGCACACAAAAAGACTCAACTCAACTCAAAAGTTGTTAAATGTTGTAGACAATGAATGGTATTACTTTGTTTTATAAACATTGAGTGGAGTTAAAAAATGGAGTTTTAAATCCCAGTCAAGATTTTTTTTCTTTTACTTATATCAACCAGTTCAGAGATGGTGAAAAATTCAAAAGTGCCTGCTGAAAAGGATTCAGAAAACAATGGACAGACAAAGACTGACAATGTATACTAGTAATTTAATAAAGGGCTTGTGCAGAATGCTTCAGTGACCATGTACATACAAATTCTTGGAATTATGTTGTTTTACAGGAAATGTCAAATTTTTCAATTCCATAGCTATTGAAAATTACAGTTTTGTATGAACATTATAGGGTATATGTAGTAGGTTGAAGACCCACTTAATAGTTAAGAATTTAATATTAAACATGTAACTTTGAAATTGAGCTTATATAACTAAAACTAGCAAAGAAAATACACGATACTAGCAATACTAATTGATAAAAAAAACTATTTCAGAATTTCAGACAGTTTATAACATTATGTACATAGAGAGGAAATTATTGAAACCTGAAACCTTAACAATATAGAATTGAAACTTATTTCAATTATATACCAAGAAAAAGTTGACTTTTTCTACTAAAAGACCTAATTTCTTTATCTGACATTTACATTCTTGATTTCTATGGAAGCATGGACAAGACATGTGACTGTTTTTATCTGATAGCCATGACTAGGTATCTTGTGGTCAACGTGAACACTTATTGCCCTGACAATTTAACTTAATGATGGTCAAGAAATACTGTAGATTTTAGGCTAAAGAAATGTGTAATCTAAGCCTAGTTTTTAAATTAATAAAAAGTAAACAAAAATTTCCTTCCCAGTACTAAGTCTCAACACATTTAAGTGTCACCAATGTTTGCCAGCAGTCATTTGAGAACAATGTTATGTTTGTGGTTTTGTGATGTCAATATGTTTTCAATAAAGACTAAAATGAACACTGTCAACCAATGAAATTAAAAATTTCATGAATTTTTATAGTTTTAATTTTTATCTAAATATCTTTAGAGTACATTGAGATTTTCACACGCACAGAATACAAGTTTATGGTACTACATAGAAAAAAGACACAGAAAACATTCAATTTTTTATACATGTATATGCATGATAACTGTAAAGTTCCCATTTGGATGGAAATTGTTTCAAATTTTTTCAAACCAAACTATATTCATCCTATCATACCAATGATACATGATTTCCAAGTCGAAAACATGGAACTTCAGTGGCTAAGTGATCTTTATCACTAGATTACAGACCACAGTGCCTCACAGCACGTAGTTCTGATTCCCACTTGATAGAATTTCCAGTATAAGAACATTTCATTTCATTTGAAGCTTACTTGCCCTGGGTTGGTAGTTTTCTTTGGGCAATGACTGTCTCGATAAAAATGAAAAAAAAAAAAAAAAATTTTGACTCTGGAACAAAACAAGATAACTCCATTCCATATTACATCAAAAACATATGAAAACTATTCCCTGTTTTATAACAACACTTAATTAATTAGTTATTATTATTGTCATAATTCAATCGGGGAGATGAAATGCTTGATTATTGATCTTAATGAATTGGGGAGATGAAATGCTTGATTATTGATCTTAATTAATGGGGAGATGAAATGCTTGATTATTGATCTTAACGAGTATATCAATTAATAAACAGCAATATTATATCACAATAAAATTCCCTATAAGCCTTATATCACATAAATATTTAAACAGTAAAATATTGATGTAATTAATTATGAAACATAAACCAGGATATCAAACACATGTGAGAAGTGTCTTTGTTAAAGAAGTAATCAAAACCATTAGGATAATCATAGTCATTTTACACCTGGATAGGTAAATATTTATGTTCAGGTATCAAATAAAACACATACCAAAATGTACTGGAAAAGAAAAATATGTAGTGGCCAAAATCAAAACCAATAAACATTCTAAATACGAGTAAAGCAAACAGGCTATTAGGTGTTTTAATTCAGAATAGGGTCCTATTTTAAACAAGAATTCACATATTTAAATGTCTCGCCTGGTAACTTTTCCATCAAGTAGAAAATACATTACTTTATCATAAACTTTTCACATTTTGACACACAACTGCTGACACCTTTAAAGTAACACCTAAATTTTGCCTTATGGCATTGCCTGGCTCGACAAAAACCAATACCATCAGGTTCAATCTACAGACCAACATGTTGTTTAGCCACTTCTGTAGGCTGACAAGCTTGCCACATGTAGCAAGCAAGAGAAAATGCAACAGAAACTAAAACCAGAATTAATAATAATTCAGAACTATGAATAAATATCAAAATATTTACATTAAAATCACGTACATGATATGAAAAATTTATCTTCGAGGCACACAATTTTTTTGGTGGAGATATGTTGCTGAGTGAATGAGGCTGAAGACTTAAAAAACAAGGTTCATGGGTTTAAACTACAACTTTATTGCTTCCATGTCATTTGCAAAGTCATTTAACTGAAAATACTAGTCAACCCAACTGCCAAATTATTGCTTGGGTACCAATAAATCTTTAAACAGACCAACAAATCATCTACCAAGTATTCTCTTACTCTGTCTGTTTTCACTTTGCACATGGAGTCAAAATGCCTTGGAAAGACTCTTGAAAGTGGTAAAAAGAAATTATCAAATTTTGTAAAGGGCGTCAATAATCAGCCACATGCTTTATTCATTGTATCTACTCTTCATGGAAATTCTTTTGGGTAATTCAAAAATCTGTGCATAAAATTTCAATTGTTCTAGCTTAATGCAGATCAACCAATAATCAATATTACTATTCTGACATTTAATGAGGTTTAAGGCTTTTTTAAGGATTTCTTTCGGGTGATTTATACTGCTTTTCTTCTAAGGAGCATATTTATGTAAATTTTATAGTTAGTTCAATATTTTAGAGTCATAAAAATCCATAATTATATGCAAAAAACGATAAATTCACCAATAAATCATACTGAACCTTCAGGCTTCCGTCTCATAATTATTTTAAAATGTTGTGTCCATGCGCAGATTTTAAATCTGACATTTTAACCTGTATGGAAGATGAAGTTTTATGATAAGCAAGTCAAACTTGTATCTCCCTAATTTGTTTTATACAGGCATGTTCTTGGTTGCTAAGGTAATTGTCAAGTATATATTGTTATTCTTATTTCCTATACTTTATCATTTCACACAGGATTTAAAAAAAAACATAGAATCATAATTATACAGTATGACTATTTTTGGTATGTTCTTGGTTGCTATGGTGATTGAAAAGTATATACATTTATTGTTATTCTTTATTCTGTGGTTTATAATTTTATTCAGACTCCTAAACTGAATGACTATAATAATATGGTATTTCTAATTTTTGTTAAGTTCTTAACTTGCCGTTTTGGTTGTTGTCAGGTACATGTTATTTAGCTTCAAATATCAATATTAATATTTACAAGATATATAATTCCTATGATGATCCCTGTCTGAAAAATCTGTTGTAGTTTTTAAAGAACCAGATTTTTACTTCACAAGATAATACAACTTTTTTATTTCCCCCTACCAATCTATTTTTTGACCATCTATATTGGAAACCATTATTATACAAAACAACACACAGACTTCAAAAATTGTCACCTGATGAAAAAAAAGAAAAAAACTGTTGAAAGTTGTAGATATAAAATTTGTTATAATCATTATTTATTCATAATTGATGACCTATTCTATTTCTCTGGTCAGATTGACAAGACTGACCTGAATCTGAAAGTGCATCCGAAGGAAGAGAATCTGAAAGTAAGTGGAGTTTAACTGTGACTATGGACTGTTCCAATTCTAGGTCATGACCTCAATTCAATTCTTTTTAGAATAATCCAAATTTATTTTCATTCCACAAAACTAGCAATCAAGTTTATAAATGAAAAAAGAAAATATTACTTTCTGGTTCAACAAATTTGCTAGTGTTAAAATCTGGTTCAACAAATTTGGTATATAGATAAACTTGTAATGGCCATTTATACATTTTTGCTATTTATAGTAATGGCAGCTATCTTGGATTTTAGACGGACAATTTGGATACAATCTATAACAACTAAAGACCTTCCATATTAAATTTTATTTGAATTGGCCAATTAGTTTCAGGTGAAAAGATTAAAGTTTATGGATGCAGAGATCCACAGAGGCTTTACCATGCCATAAACTCACCCTGGTTTCGTCAGATGAGCTAATGACCATCAATTCTTAAATAAAAATAATTACCATGAATAAAGAACTCATAAATAAGAAAAAAACTTACATAAATACATGTGCTTCCTAATGTTGGGTTTACATGCAACTTACTTTACACAGAGATAAAATGTAATCTCTGCTTGTATTTGATCAACATTTTAAATATATACACTGTTCTTACTCATGTGGATAAATTGTTAATATCTCAGGAGAATTTTTTTCGATATTTTCTCGGTATACATAATTCTATAAATCCCTTGACTTCATGGGAAAAAACAAAAATCATTGACTAAATATGATTTATCAGTAAACTGCCTTTGGTCATGAGCAAATGTTTAACATTAGCTTAAGTCACTTTTTATGGGAAAATAGATATTTTTTACACACCAGGCATCACTTTTATGAAATATACTCTTGAAATATTTCCCTATATAATTAATTATAATAGGATGAAAACATGTCTTCTGTATCAGTAATTGTATTACTGTTGGACCATTGCCATGTAAACATTTTGACCTAATTACTATGAATGTACCGTAAGTCAAATAGCTAATATTTGGACATCATTCAGTGGCTGAGTTTACTGCACAATATCACAAATGTCTTGGCAAGTCATTTTTATTTGAGCTATTTCTACTGTATGTTCCTTTAACTATTTCATAGGTTTTTTTTAAAAAAAAAAAAAAAAAAAAAAAAAAAAAAAAAAAAAAAACCAAATATATATTGCTTTTCTGTTCCTTCAAAGTTCAACAATATCATAGTAAAGAACATTTCAAATTTACTGAGTTTGAGTGAAGTTTCTAAAATTTTTACCAAATATGGATGCTTGTACAACTTGTTACTGTAGAGCTTATTAAAAGAAACCTATAAGTATACCATGCCATGAGGGTGAATGTATGTTTGTAATTGATTCTCTCCCATTAGCTATTTTAACTGAGCACAAGAACTGTTAGTCAGAGCATTTCATAATAATTTGAGAAACATGGCATTTGCATATAAGATTACAGACTATTTTTGATATTACAATGGCTTCTCATTATAAACATGCACAGATCTAATGTTGCAAGACTAATGTTAACATACATGTAGCTTTATTTCTTCATATTGGCTAAGATTCAATCTAACACAGTTGATATTATTTCTGAGCATTATTTCAGCCACCAGGTAAACAGCAGCTAGTTTTTCAGTCTATATATAGTACATGTATTAGCAATGTTTGCATAAAACTTATCTGTTCTTCAGCCCTATGTGATGGTGTAATGTAGAAATTTACACAAAACTGAAGAAAAAAAAATGTAGAAATTTACACGGAATTGAGAAAAAAAGGAAAAAAAAAAAAAAAAAACCCGAACAAAAATTCTAAAATGGTAAAATTTTATGGTTTTTATAAATTCCATTAAAATTCAACAATACATCAAATTAGGGCCATTTCCTTGACTAAGTGTAGTTTGACAGAAAATTGATCAATTTGAAGAATGGAGTTTATGACCCAGCTAATATTTCAAATGAATTACCATCTATAGCGAAGGATCACAATTCTGTGCTTTGTCTTATATTATTATGGAAATTAGTGCATGAAACCTTGGTTGAAATGTCTTATCCAATGAGCTTGTGACTATCATTTTTAAATATTTATTTCTTGCAAATAGAATATACCTGTACCTTTTTTTTCTCCAGTCTGACTATACTGGAAATCTGTCGTGCCTACCTCAGATTTGAACTAAACATATTGCTAAAATTCTTGAGGATTTATTTTTGTTTATTCTTTTTAATTTATTACATTTTGATCTAAACTTTAACTAAAGCAAAAGAATTACCGAAGCAAAAACAAACATAATATAATATCATGACCGTTAGTTGACCAAGTATAAATGATTTCTACTGGTATTGCAATATCAAATTGTTTTCAGTAATTACATATCATATTGTGTGTGGTTGTACATTTATTTTGTCTGAAGGTAAGTCTGATAAGTGCCTTATTATGCAGATAAGGAATAATAGTTATTGATATATATTGTCTTCGATATCAAAATATGTGACTTATTGAACAAGTTAATTTACAAAATACAGACATGAGTATCTAACCAATCTGGTTAATTGAATCTATCTAAATAATTTAACCCAAAACCTTATCTTTAAAAAACTGTTATTCTCAAAAACGGGGAAAAGTAATAAGTTTGACTGGGGCTCAAATTTCAATTCACCTGTACAATAGTGTTATCTGCAGACCAGATACAACATTGTTGATGTTCTTTATGATGTTACACATGTAAGAGAAGAGCAACAGTGAGAGTCTAACAACAAAAAACTTTAAAGGGGCTAAAGCATGGATGATTGATTGATTGATTTAATGGAGTGTTACATCCCAGTCAAGAATATTTCACTTATATCGAGAAGTCATCAGCTATTGGTGAAGTGCCAGAATTTTGTCCTTTGCAGTGTGCTTAGGGCAATGTGCAAGGAGGTTTCTTTAATGTTTCCCTGCCTTGACATGGGTCATTGGTTTATAAGGTGAAAATTAAATTAAAGATGAACACTCAACCACTAAGTTTATCAATAATTTAACAACATTTTTCACACATTCATATTCTTTTTATCTTCCATCAAAACTATTTTATGTTATAGATTTTACATTTTATTTGCTTACACCAAACATTATACAGCCATACAATCAATACTTCATGAATTATCCATTTTATGTAAATATTTACCAAAAAATATCAGAGATATCTGCTGTATGTATGAACTGTGTGAGATTTCATGGTTACAACAAACTGGCTAGCAGTACCAGGAGTTGAATCTTATCTTAACACAATACCTAACTGTAAACTTACATCTTTGTATGGCAATGAAATCGGAAATCCTAAACCAGGCTGGGTAATTGTTTATTAAAAAAAAAAACAGTATAGGAAGGAGTGTTGCATTCCTAAAAGTCTACCATAGCAAGCTTGTGATTTGAATTCATTTGTTCAATTCACAATGGTAGATAAATAACAAAAAGGGTGATGTTTTGTATAATCTATAACTGTGTACCTTTGATGAATTGACTTAGTTTGTAGTTGTCCCCCCTCAATGTCTATTAAAAATATAGAAATTTTGATTAAATATCCTAGAAACATGTAAGAAAATAGGTCACATAATATATACATTTTTCTTCAATAGCAATAAATATCTCTTGACCTCACCAGTTTAAAACACATGATATAATCCAGGTGTGTAGCCAAGAAGAACCACTGATTTACTGACAGAAAATAAAAATATCATTAAAAAATCTTCTTTCTACGGAGCCCACGAAGAGACATTGAAATAAATAGTTGTTTGCGTTTGCACGCATTAATATTTCGTTCCCACGCAAAAGTATTTCGTTCGCACGTAAAAGTTTTTCGTTCGCACGCAATATCATTTCGTTCGCACGTAAAAGTACTTCATTCCCACGCAATAATATTTCGTTCCCACGCAATGATAATTCGTTTGCAAGAAAAAGTATTTCGTTCGCACGCAATGTTATTTCGTTCGCACGCAATAATATTTCGTTCCCACGCAATAATATTTCGTTCCCACGCAATAATATTTCGATCGCACGCAATAATATTTCGTTCCCACGCAATAATATTTCGATCGCACGCAATAATATTTTGTTCCCACGCAAAAGTATTTCGTTCGCATGTAATAATATTTCGTTCCCACGCAATGATAATTCGTTCGCATGCAAAAGTATTTCGTTCACACGCAATAATATTTCGTTCCCACGCAGTAATATTTCGTTCCCACGCAATAATATTTCGTTCGCACGCAATAATATTTCGTTCGCACGCAAAAGTATTTTGTTCGCACGCAATAATATTTCGTTCACACGCAGTAATATTTCGTTCCCAGGCAATAATATTTCGTTCCTACGCAAAAGCATTTTCGTTCCCACGCAATAATATTTCGTTCACACGCAGTAATATTTTGTTCCCACGCAATAGTATTTCGTTCCCACGCAATAATATTTCGTTCCCACGCAAAAGTATTTCGTTCCCATGCAATAGCATCTCGTTCGCTTGCAATAGTATCTCGTTCCCACGCAGTGTCATATTACAATTCAAACAAAACGTATAATCACGTGACTTTTGAAAATATGACAGTAGATTCAGTAGAATTACGCCTCAGGTAAAAAGCAGCATCAGGTAAGTTTATTTGTGGATTCCGTCTTTAATTTGAGATAAGGCGGCTTTTATCAGTTACCAATCGATTCACCTCGATCTTATCCAATGTTTGCTTGTTTAAAATATTGTCATAAAACTTTATAATTCGGATTACCATTAGACTGGAGTTGTTTATTCAGATGATTATTCAGTATAGTTGTCAGTTGTATGCATGACTACAGTGTTTGATGCCAACTGTCTTCATAGACTAGTATAATAATCATTATTTGTTATTCAAAATAAATAAATTAATTAATTAATAATAATAATAATAAATAATTACAGGATATACAATTAAATTATGACTAGTTTAAGTCTTTTGCTGCAGATGCACGTTGTACACTGCTTATAGATAGATATACGTGTTATTTATATATATTTATAGTGAAATATGGAGCATCCATATACAACAAATAAGCTTTTGGAAGGCAATTGAAATTTTATTGCCAATGAAGGATTATTTCGGATAACCACTGGCTTTAAATAAATTAAATATCTACTTATTCCTCCAAAATATAGGAAGAACCATTTCTGAAATATTAACAATGGTTATATGTTAGTCAATTGACTTTCATATTTTTTTTTTATCCAAAAATGACCTAAACGATATCTTAAAAACACACACACCTTCGATTACTGATTTGTCAGCTATAAGATTTTAAACAGTTTTTTTATTTAACAACAATGTCAAATTATTCATCTAACTGCAAATTTGAATTTTTTTTATTTTCAGAAGAAAAAAATGGCTTAGAGAGAATGCTGGTGTTTGTGACTGGTTTTGATAAAGTACCTCAATTGGGTTTTGAACCACCATTGAACATGAAAGCGCGCCGTTTACAAGCACATGTGCTACTCAACTACATTTTCCAGTTATGGATTGTTTTGAAACCTTCAAAGGGCGTATATCTTAAGCTATGGATGTTGATATTACATTTACATAATCTTACTTTCTGAAACTGTCAGAAAGACACATGGTTCTATATAACTATAACTCCTTATAGGATAAACTGGTTTGTCTGTGTTAGTTCTTTCAGCCAATTGTCGGTCCGCCTTAAGGTGTTGAACATTTTAATTACACATATGACAAATTCATTAACCTGTAATGTTATACAATGTGCAGATGGCTTGATGGTTTTGAATTACCTTCAGTTTTAAAAGACATACATATTCAAACACAACTATGTCATTATTATATGACCTCATGTATAAAATCTCTTGTGCAATTTTAAAAAAAGTTAAACAATAGTGGTTCATTATCTTCTCTAAGTTCCTTTGTGTGAAACCTTGTTCGCTTATTGTGAGATGCTGCGTGCGTCTGTGATTAACCGGAACTATATATTAATTCCGTGTGCGGTCTAAAGTCAGGGATTTTACATGTATAAACATTTAAGTCTGGTGTTGTATTTATATCATTAATTATTTTTGCCATTTGTTAGAGTGCGCTTTTGGTGGCTCTGTTTTAAATTACTGTTTATTTAGCTCGGCAAGTTCCTTTTGTAAACTTCCGCAGAGTGTTGCACAAAATAATGTGTACACTTGTTCTTTACACTTGTTTTATGTTAAGGCACTAGACTGCAATTATGAAAAAGAAATTGCAGTGCAAAGTAAGTAATACTAAGGTCCACCCTATGTTAAATGCAGACCTTATTAATGTTGTGTTGAAACAATTACTAAAACATACAAGTAAACGCAAATAATCCTAATTACCGTAAATCCCCGCATATAAGACGGGGTTTTTTACCTTAAAATTTATTTTTTGAGAAGGGGGGTCGTCTTATAAGACGGTAAACAACTGAGGGGTTGAAATTCTTGAGAAAATGTCCACACACGATCGTAATGTCCGCCATCTTTGTTTTTGTATATTGCAGTTTCATAATGGTTGATATATTTTACATATTCATAACATACAAGAAACGCGAATCACGTGCTTTGAAATTTTTGTAGTTGTGTATATTTAATTATCTTTTAATAAAATAAAGTTATAATAAATGATTAAAATAAGAAATTAAAAGAAGTCATCAAGGTTTCGGTAAGTACAGTAATCAAGGAGGTGGGAAATATATTCTGTACAATATTTTATTCTTTTTGTTTACTTTTAGTAACAATCTAGAAATTACATAAACCACACTTTGTCTGCTTCACACGTAAAGGGCAATATGTTTTGAGTATCAGGGTTCCTGTCTTCAACAGCTGATTGATAATCTAATAAACCATAACGAAATTTTTAAAAATTTATTTAAAAACGGAACAGATATACGTCTTCATGATTACTGATGATGAGATGTTTTGGCATCTGATTTTATTTTTTACGTTTTCTGATTTTTTCAAAATTAAACTAGAATCAAACGGCAAAGAAATTAATTTCACAAGTACGGTATTAAAAACAAAAAATATAAACAATATTCGAAAATTGGTGGAAAGTTTATGGTCCGATCGGTAGCGTCAAATACCGTTACCAGTATGACCTTGTCTGAAAATCACGGTCGTCTTATAGGTGCAGTATCACCTGAAATCATAAAAAATGACGGGAAAATCCCATCCCGTCTTATAGGCGAAGTAGTCTTATATCCGGGGATTTACGGTATGTGTATTTTCACACCTCGTGACAAATTGTCATACATTAAATAATTCCCAGTCTATTTTGATAAGTATAAGACAATATAAAACAACTCTTACAACCATTATGAGGCCTTCGATTTATTAAACTTTTTCGGGTGGTAAACAAATTTCTTTGTTGGCTGTAATAGTGTTTATGCAAAACTGGATTACAACGTTGCAAATAGCTGCAAATGGCTAATGCGACGTAAAACGACATTCGACCAACCTACCAATTATCTGTCGATATGTATCGTTCATTTCGTGTTCGTATAAACCATAATCTTAATTCGTTTTTAAAGATACCTCCTGTTTGATATGAAAGTTTTTATGACATGTAGTAGGATAGACTTATTGAAAGGTTTTGTATAACTTTGATTGTTGGTTCGAACCACGTTGGGGCAATAAAAGCTGACAAAACCCGAAAGAAAAATTTTATTAAATATTGTAATTTTATGATTTATTTTATATAAGCAATAACAAACTGATTTACTTAAATTGATTTTGTCTTATTTATGTGAAACAAATTCGCACTTTAACATGCGCCGTGCGACAATCTACCTGGTACCACATGTAATGTGTTTTGTCGGTGTACAGTATTTCAACAGACATTTGTTGAATATTGAAGAATGAAATTGGTTAATTTTGTTTGTCAGATCTTAGCTATTCTTTATATTAATTCATTTCGCATCAATTTAAGTCGATATTATCATACTTTCTACGTAAAAAGAGGGGATAAAATATGGTAGGCATACTAGAACGTCCATACCATCTCGATTTAAATATCTCACTCGATGTTCGGTCTCACCCAGATGGCTCGAATATACAGACCAAGTCCCCGGCTTTACACTTCGGGCGATCAAAGTTCGACTAGATCAAATTTTTGATCGTAAGCGTTTTAACTGTTTATACATAACTGAATGTTTTAGAAATGTTTTTGAAAGCATTGAGAATAAAATTAAACTGAATTTTAGACCATCTAATCAGTTTGTCGGTGATTTATCAAAACACTAGGCAAAATACTTATACCATAGCACGTGACACTATCATATCAGATAGCGTAAAATAAACAACGTTGTTGTCATGTTTACTAATGTTTGTAATATTATTCTGTATTTTTGTTGATGTTAGAAAAAGCTAGTGCCACCAAAATCTATCTAAATTTTACAAGAATAATTTTCTGTTTTCACTTTTTGACCAACTTATTAAGGACAAAGAATATCAGATATAGAATTGTGCTGAAATACTGTGAAACAGTACAACAGATCATGAGAAAAAATGGACCCTAAATAATCAGCACAAACAGCAATAGTGTTCTACATTCTGTTAACTTTAATCCTCAAGACCAAATAACTATTACTATCCTAATAAAACAGTAACATATCTGTCAATGGTTTTCAAAGTTTTTCGTTTGACAATCCGAAGACAGAGGCATTCCCGGAATAAATGGGGAAAATGGTGTAAAGTCGTTCAATCACTTGAATTTGAGACATCAACAACGGCGGCGGATTCTACAAAACAAGAAACAAAATATTACCGGATCAGTATAAAATACCGGATATACGAGTTTTGTATCGGCCGTTGAAAATAGTACCAAACTGATAATAACTATAATAATAATGCTGTCAGTTTTAATTTTCAGGATATTTTGATTATGCGTGCGTTTGTGAAAGTTAAGTGTGTGGGCGTGATTTACTTCCAAAATGGACTTGACAGGTATCAGTCAGTATTTTAGTTCTCAGAAACCTGTACACGTTTACTGCAGAAATCAAATCCTTTGGGATATCTAAGTGGTGTCTTCTGATTGTTTCTGTGTATAAAGTATAAACATTTACATAGAAGATCTAAATTCTGCCTCAGTTGCATACACATCCAATTCCTCGTCTGGTACTGAACACAAATAGTCTTCCGAACCCCACATAATCGAATGAAATACATCAAATCCGGATGACCTGAAGGCACATTTTTATTTGTAGCTGGAAGTATTGTATACGTGTTCCATATTTCAACAATGTCATCCTATTCGTCCTGAAATAAAAATGCATATTTAAAATATATTTCAAAAAACAAATAAATAATCCTATCTGTTACAGCTTATAAACCTGCACACAGCAAATCTCATTGAAAACTGTCTTTATTTTAAATTCTAAGGGAAACTGTTGGTTCACTGCAGCTATTTGATGTCAATAGGTTATACTAACAGTCTTGTAGGACTTCTTGAAATTATTAGGGAGCTACAAACATACTTTAGTCGGTTGGTATGTTGAACGTTGTTTAACGTCATATCGATCATTTTTGAGTCATTTGTTTGTAAAACGCGGCTATGGTTGTTATAATTTATTCAGCTGAAACATTATATTGGATATAATACAGAACTATCAAACAGCATTTAACCTACCTGTAAAAAGGCCATAAAGCAAAACTGTACAAGATTTTTATCAAGAAAATCTCCATTGTTTAGCCCTTCTTCCTTCATGCTACGGATAAGTTACATCCAGAAACGGATGCAAAAATCCCCACCAGCATTCAATCATCTGATTAGTTGTACTTGCTACAGACATGTTAAGCTGTTTCGATGAAATGAGCTGTCTCAATGAAAAAATATCTGAATATGACGTGCATGTCCATTTTCTGTGCCGCAATCTCCTCTCACTATGCACAGTGATCCCTTACTTTCACAGATTCTAAGAACTAACCCCTATTATTCTGGGGTTGTTGTTAGTATAGTTAACATTCAACCAGATTATTCTTCTAGAAATAAGCCATCGATACTGCCGCTTAAGCATAGACCGAAAGGTTTCAGTTATCGTACCTATCGATGTGCCAAATACAATTGGGTCCTTTCGCAAAATAAGCGCGTCGAACAAGGCGCTTTGGTGTTCTTATTTCGACTCCTTCTGGGTCAAATTCCTGCATTATTAAACGTATAGTTAGTCTCTTTCCTCACTCTGTCTCGACATTTTGCGAGCATGATCCGATACCATGATGTAGACCTGGTCCTTTTACTTCTTCTTTTATTAAGTCAACAACATCTTCTAAATTTGAATATTGTCTTCGTCACAGATTTAAACGTGTTAAATGACGTTTTAAATGTCTTATACTTATTTTTATTCCATTATTTTCTGCTAAAACAAAGACTAAATGATCATAAATCAAACTATAGTTAAAATATAGGTTGATAAATAAATCAATTTTCTTTATGTTAAGTTGATCTGCCATTTTTTTAAATTACAATCCTTATATTGAACTTTCAGCTTTCAAAGTGTCTTTACGAACAACAATGCGTGTAAACGTAATACTATTGCGTGGGAACGAAATACCATTGCGTGCGAACGCAAAAACATTGCGTGGGAACGAAATACTTTTTGCGTGGGAACGAAATATTATTGCGTGCCAACGCAAAAACACTGTGTGGGAACGAAATATTATTGCGTGCCAACGCAGAAACATTGCGTGGGAACGAAATATTATTGCTTGGGAACGAAATACTTTTGTGTGGGAACGAAATACCATTGCGTGCGAACGCAAAAACATTTCGTGGGAACGAAATACTATTGCGTGGGAACGAAATACTTTTGCGTGCGAACGAAATATTATTGAGTGGGAACGAAATACTTTTGCGTGGGAACGAAATATTATTGCGTGAGAACGCAAAAACATTTCGTGGGAACGAAATACTATTGCATGGGAACGAAATACTTTTGCATGCGAACGAAATACTTTTGCGTGGAAACGAAATGTCATTGCGTGGGAACGAAATACTTTTGCGTGCGAACGAAATATTATTGCGTGGGAACTAAATATTATTGCGTGTGAACGCAAACAACTATTTATTTCAATGTCCCTTCGCGGGCTCCGTATCTTTCCACAAGCATAAGTTTTTTTTCCTGAGAATGAAATAAACTTTCAATAACTCATAACAATATTTGATTCAAAATACCAGTTATTTTTATTTTCAAAGTTAATATATAAGAAGTCAAAATACTTCTTTAAATGGATCCAGTTACTACAGGGCACCGAAACCAACTGTCAGACATTTTGCTTTGAATGTGACAAAACTGCTTTCATCATTGAAGTTATCTATTTCTCCTTAGAACATCTGACCCTTGAGACAACACCAGAAAATCTGAGCTCTTCAAATAATACAAACCAGAAAACTGTGGCAAATCCATTAAGAGGCTAAATCAGATTAAGGGATATACACTTTATATACAAATAAGTATAGTTATAATGGTAATCAAATTAATAACCCCAAGTGACCCTGGTGAATTATGGGATATGCCTATGTATTTGTTCTATGATATTTAAGAGCAATATTGGTTCATACATAAAAATTAATCAATTCTATCTCCTGAAATGAAAACTGACTCTATAGTGAACCAAAATATATTAACAATTAATAAAGTTACATGTTTTACAGTCAAGTTAAGATTATTTCCTAATTAGAGACCAGTAAGCAAACTTCTAATATAAATTCAGCAAATTTTTATATCATACCACTAACTTCATGTTTGCAAAAGAGAAATAAATTATGCAAATTAGAAAGGGTTTTTTCATGACATTTGTACCAAATAAAATAAAGAAAAATACTGTACATTATATGATGCACTAATTGAAACAGTTATGTGGAAGTTTGTGGAAATTTTTAAAATGAGGCTGGTCACATGACAAAACTTACACCTACTCTCTAGTAAATGTCAACAACTGCAGCCATAGAAGAATTTATACATATAATTAAGTTTTATCTGTAGATGTCTCTATTTTTTTAATCAAAACAATACAAAAGCAAAAGAATCAGTGTCCATTTTTACTCCAAACCTTTAAATTTATCCAAAATTTTTGAAATTTATTTTTCATAGAAATGTTGAACATAGTATTATTTAGACATTTTAAGGCTTTTTCAGTAAAAATCAAAATTTTAATAAAGGTGTGCAAACGAAAGAGTATGCGGTGAAAAAAAACAGCAAAAAACAATTACAGTTCATTATCTAGCAACTCACAACAACTAGAAACAACAATGACATGGTGTTCTATGGTAGCATTTAGTATTTAATCACTTACATCAGTAACTGTTGATAGTGTAGATGGGACAGACAACTGGCTTTGTAAACTATCAGTACGGTGGTGTTCTGGTGTATTCTCCTGTGTAGACGCCCCACTCACATGTCCACTGTCTTCCAGACTACCTGACCCCTCAGATCCAGACCTAGGGGACAGCTTCGGAGGTACTCCCCGTCCTGTAAAAAACAATTATTTCATTCACATTACTTATTTACATAATGAGAAAAAGTAAAAAACATATTTTAACAAATTAAGATTTAACAATATCGCAAAATGTCAAATAATACAATAGAAATAAACAAAAAGTTTAATAAAAATTCAAATAAAAATTCAATTTAATTATAAAATACTGTGAACTCTGTTTGAACTGAAAAAAAAAATGTTCATATTAGACAGTGATTTTTTTGGTTAACTCAATGCAATTTAAATCATAGACCAACTACAGTTTTGATTAAGACACTTTTCAGTTAACTCTGAATTCAGTTTTTACAGGTTCAACAGAAGCAGCATTGTTTTAACACATCTAACAAATGAAATAAAATCATCAAACATGAGGCAATAATGAAATGCATGCAGGATTAAAATCGAATATAGTGTGTCATTTATATTTAAAAGTTGTGATAAAAGACACTCATGTTTAAGTTAATACAGAAAGCAATAATGTTACATGAACTAAATGACAAAACTAATAAATACAGGAAGCCAATAAATGCATTTTTATAACATTAAATGTGCTGGTATATAATAAATTGACAAATCAGTCACTACATGTTTTCAAGATTTATATCATGAACTCCTGGGGATTCATTTTTAAAGAGAGCAAAGTTTACACTACCATTTGCATAAACAGATTTGGAATAAGAATTTCAGGAAAAAACTAAAAACAACAAAATTATATATATAGAATGTAGAATCATTAATATTCATTGGGTTAAAATTTCGTGGTTTTGCATTTTTAAAAAATTTTATTGGTAGAAATTTTCGTGGAATTGAGTTTCGTGAAAATAAATCCCATTGATGGCAATGGAAATTAAAAATTTTCAATGACATTTAATTTTGTGGTTTTCAGTAATCCACGAAAATAACGAAATTTAATCCCCCACGCATATTTGTGATTTTACAGTATATATATGATAATGTTTTAAGAAACTTTTAACCAAAAACCAAAAGTATAAGTTAAATTGATGTATAAAAGAGACAGATACTAAGAGTGACAAGCATGGACACAACATCTCTGACCTATATATACATGTGTGTGTAATTAACAAAAATTGCAAACTAAAATATATAGTCAATTACCATTCACAGTTAAGCTTCATTTACAACCCACATCTTACTTACTATATTGAGGTTGAATATTGAGTTTAATATCCTAATATTTCCTTCACTTTAATTGTTTTCTGATCATTATACAAGTGGTGTTAATTGCCTTACCCATGAGGAATAACATAACAATATATGTTCAATATTGGAAACCATCTTGTTATGGGAATATAAACAGTTTTTATGTTAGATACAAAATCAACTGATGTCAGCTGCCACAGCTACTAATAATTCTGACAACAATATTACAAATATCAGAATATTAAACTAGGAATGACTATATTTTTACATAAAACATAACTAACTCTTTGATGAAAATGGTTCTATTGGGTTTTCTTTTGTTTTAATTAGAAAAAAATAAAAAGAATCATTTAAATTATTTAAGAGCTACTGTTTGCTGTCATTGGACATTGTCATTTTAAAGGCTAAAAATTTTGAGAAACTAAGCATTAAAAACCAACATTCACTATTGTTCTAAGGACACAGAATACCTTGTGTTCATGCATAAAAACAATGATCATTTCAATTTAATGTGTAGTTTTATGCTTGCCCATATATGTTTTTTGTGTTTGAGAGGTTCATGCTTTAAGGGCCATGTGTTCAAACCCAAAGTGGGCTGAATGGTCTTGTTTCAGTCTACCTAGCTGGTAAATCGTTACTGACAGAAAAATTGGTGTCCGAACTTTATAACAGACTGGCATCAAATCAACATTGTATTAAATGCTGAATATAGGCCATGACATTAGTTTAAGGATAACCTGCAGCCTGATGGGTCTATGGTTCTGTGTCAAGACTTAAAAAACAGTCATTATTGCTAATGTACAATCAGGAAGGTCTTACACTCAGTTTTGTGTACATTAAGAGTATATAGTAAAGAATAAAAATACCAAGATCATACATGCAGATAAGGCCATGCAGATAAGTTACATCTAAATAATATCCAAAAAATGGACTTTTTACATTAATTTTTTTTATGCCAACAATAGAGCAAACTCAATTTTATCCAGTAGTAAACACAAACTTTATCAAAAAATGGAGCAATAACAAGTCAATTTTAAACATCTTGTGTTGATATACTTCATCTTATACAGCCAATATCCTAAGAGAGCTTAATTTACTTTGAACTCATGTTTTTAATATTGCTAAAATGTTTATTTCTATTTTTAGTATCAATACTGCTATGATCAGAATGCAGAAACTTTTTATACTAAATCAAATACAACAAGAATTACTCCTCAGAGAACACAGTGGTGATTGATTTCCTTACACCTGCCCTTTGTCTTTAAGTAGAGACAAATAGATTTCAAACAAGGCAATCAGGGAATACTCTCATAACCAAGGAAACTCTCATTCCATAATCAAATAAATGCATGTACAGTGAATACAATGCATTCTGTTATCATGGAACCTCTCATTCCGTAATCAAGTGAATACATCATGGAAAATCTTATTCCATTATCAATTGAATACATGTACAGTGAATACAATGCGTTCTGTTATCATAGAACCTCTCATTCCATTATCAAGTGAATACATAAACAGTGAATACACTTCAATCTGTTATTATGGAACCTCTCATTCCATAATCAAGTGAATACATGTACAGTGAATACACTGCATTCTGTTATTATGGAACCTCTCATTCCATAATCAAGTATATTTATGTACAGTGAATACACTGCATTCTGTTATCATGGAACCTCTCATTCCATAATCAAGTATATTCATGTACAGTGAATACACTTCAATCGGTTATTATGGAACCTCTCATTCCATAATCAAGTGAATACATGTACAGTGAATACACTGCATTCTGTTAGTATGGAACCTCTCATTCCATTATCAAGTGAATACATAAACAGTGAATACACTTCAATCTGTTATTATGGAACCTCTCAATCCATAATCAAGTGAATACATGTACAGTGAATACACTGCATTCTGTTATTATGGAACCTCTAATACCATAATCAAGTATATTTATGTACAGTGAATTCACTGAATTCTGTTATCATGGAACCTCTCATTCCATGATCAAGTGACTACATGTACAGTGAATACAATGCATTCTGTTATCATGGAAACTCATATTCCATTATCAATTGAATACATGTACAATGAATACACTGCATTCTGTTATTATGGAACCTCTCATTCCATAATCAAGTATATTCATGTACAGTGAATACACTGCATTCTGTAAATATGGAACCTCTCATTCCATAATCAAGTCACTACATGTACAGTGAATACAATACATTCTGTTATCATGGAAACTCTTATTCCATTATCAATTGAATACATGTAGAGTGAATACAATGCATTCTGTTATCATGGAACCTCTCATTCCATTATCAATTGAATACATGTACAGTGAATACAATGCATTCTGTTATGGAACCTCTCATTCCATAATCAAGTGAATACATGTACATTGAATACAATGCATTCTGTTTTCATGGAAACTCTTATTCCATTATCAATTGAATACATGTACAGTGAATACAATTCATTCTGTTATGGAACCTCTCATTCCATAATCAAGTGAATACATGTACATTGAATACAATGCATTCTGTTTTCATGGAAACTCTTATTCCATTATTAATTGAATACATGTACAATAATACACTGCATTCTGTTATCATGGAACCTCTCATTCCATAATCAAGTATATTCATGTACAGTGAATACAATGCATTCTGTTATTATGGAACCTCTCATTCCATAATCAAGTGAATACATGTACAATGAATACACTGCATTCTATTATTATGGAACCTCTCATTCCATAATCAATTGAATGCATGTAGAGTGAATACACTGCATTCTGTTATTTTATAACCTCTCATTCCATTATCAAGTGAATACATGTACAATGTACATAACTAATTCTATTACGAAGTGAATACATGTACAGTGAATACACTGCATTCTGTTACCATGGAAACTCAAATTCCATTATCAAGTCAATACATTACAATATCTTGCATTTCACTATCAAGGAATCTCTCCTTCCAGATATCTATCTCTATGTAGTGTGTGAAATTAGCGAGCTTGCTTGCTTCTTGAAAATGTTTTTTCTGCTCCCCCCATCCCACCACCATACCACATCAAATCACTTTAATTATATATATATATATATATATATATATATATATATATATATATATATATATATATATCCTTCAATGATAAGTAAGCAAGCCTTTAACCTTTCTATGAATAAGGAACCATAAATGTGCTATGTTAGTCTATTTCCTGTCTAGTGTATTACCCAATTTACTTATAAAACTTTCATGAACTCATTTATCAGTAAATAAATGCATTCTTGATAGCAAATGGTAAATTAAAGTCATGACCAATGTAAACAAATAACAAACGGACATTCAGTAAATCAATAACCACAAAACGACAGTCAAATAATACCCAATCACCTCGTCAGCCATAGATCAGGATATATACTCCAAAATAATTAATTGGATTTCTGTAAAGTTTTCCTATCTCAAACTGTTTTCATGACAATTGCACATCTTATTTTAATGAAAGAATTCCTTATCTTGATAAATAGAATACGAAACTCTGTCTAGACATTGACACTGAATAGATACAACCCCTGGCGACAACAGACAAATGTAGAGATAGATTAATAATATTGTCAATCGTAAGATCACTGATTAGATTTCTACCCAATAATTAAATAGATTAACACATTAATCACACAGTGTACCAGACATCAAGTTTCTTGGCTTTATTTGCGATTTTGTTTTGGTATGATATCCTGGATAATGTCAAGATGACATTTTTAAGTCCATGTAAACATGAAACTCATGATGTGTCAAAATTTACCTAAAGTTTCCATGTAAATCTTGTAATAAACACCTGAAAAAGTTTTTTGCTTGATAAGTATTCTGATAAGAATTATTCTGCATAAATGCATAAATGATTGATAAAGATATGTGTGGCAAAAAATGGTTAAGAAGATGTATAGCCAATTATGTCTTCTTCTTTCTTCTTTGCAGTAACATAAAAACTTCAGGATACTGAAGATTACTTAATGGTTGCGCATGCGTGATATTAAAGTAAATAATTTTAATGAAATAAAAAGACAAAATGAAAAGTAATTTACTGACTTATATAATGAACTTTAGAAATTGTGCTTATTTTACAAAAGTGATTAAAAACAAATAATGATGATTTTAGATATGTAATAATGGATAGAGAACAGCAGGTGAAAGCTTTTCTTTAAAACTGTCAACTGTGGTGCACTGAATAATTGTTGGTGGTAGTCTGTTCCATTGTACTTAGTATGAGGAAAAAATGACCATTTGTATGTATCTTTGGATGTTTGGATATGCCTAAATGTTTGTTCGTGATGTTGTCTAGTTCTTGTGTCTGTTGGAATGAGAATGTCAGATGGTATTTCTATGAAGCCATGTATTATTTTATAAAATATCACTAGTCTGGTTTGAAGGTGACGCTCTGCTAGTGTTGGCCACTGTAGTGTATTGATCATGTTCGTTACACTACTTGTATTTTGGTATCTGTTACACACATAGCGGGCCGCCCTTGTTTGGACCATTTCTAGTTGTCTTTGTGTTTCTTTTGTGTGGGGATCCCATACACTGCAGATATACTCTAGTTTTGGTCTTACAAGTGCTTTATATGCTCTAGATTTAATATCGGTGTTTGATATTTTTAAATTACGTTTTAAGAATCCTAGAGCTTTGTTCCCATTTGATGTTATGTTGTCATAGTGTGTATTCCATTTTAAGTTGGACTGAAGAGTTACGCCTAAATATTTTGCAGATGATACAGATTCTAAGGTATGTTCATGGAGTTTGTAGTTGTGTTTATAAGTTTGTTTTTTTGGAGATATAGTAAGTTTAGTACACTTGTCGGGGTGGAAAGCCATGAGCCAATCAGTTTCCCACCTTGCTGCAGCATCTAGGTCTTCTTGAAGTTTTTGACAGTCTTCTAGCGATTTAATGTCTTTATAAATAATACTGTCATCAGCAAATAATCTGAGTTTACTAAATTTAAGATATTCTGAGAAATCATTTATGTAAATTAAGAATAGAATCGGTCCTAAAACTGTGCCCTGCGGTACCCCTGATGTTACTGCAACAGAAGAAGATGTTATACCGTCGATTACTACTGTTTGAGTTCTATTAGTCAAGAATGCTTTTATCCAGTTAAGTGTGTTACCTGTGATGCCATAATATTTAAGTTTATAAAGTAGACGACGGTGTGGCACTTTCTCGAATGCTTTGGCAAAGTCCATGATGATCAGATCGGTTTGGATGTTTTTGTCGTTGTTTTTAGATGTGTGGCCATTCAAAAGACCATATGGTTAATGAGATGTTAGATTGCTGTGTATCAATGGGAGCTTGATCTAGACTTCAAGTCTTTCATTGTAGAATTTAGAGCCTACAATGATTTTGTGTATCATAATTTATTTTGTACAAGTTCATAATGTTGCGATAATATTGTTTAAAATTAATATACATGTACTATTAAAACAACAGTAATAATAGTACATGTATAATATCTATTTTGTTGTAGCTTTTTTACAACAGTAATAATAGTATAATATCTATTTTGTTGTAGTTTTTTTACAACAGTAATAATAGTATAATATCTATTTTGTTGTAGTTTTACAACAGTAATAATAGTATGATATCTATTTTAATTTGTTGTAGCTTTTTTACAACAGTAATAATAGTATAATATCTATTTTGTTGTAGCTTTTTTACAACAGTAATAATAGTATAATATCTATTTTGTTGTAGCTTTTTTACAACAGTAATAATAGTATAATATCTATTTTGTTGTAGCTTTTTTACAACAGTAATAATAGTATAATATCTATTTTGTTGTAGCTTTTTTACTACAGTAATAATAGTATAATATCTATTTTGTTGTAGCTTTTTTACAACAGTAATAATAGTATAATATCTATTTTGTTGTAGCTTTTTTACAACAGTAATAATAGTATAATATCTATTTTGTTGTAGCTTTTTTACAACAGTAATAATAGTATAATATCTATTTTGTTGTAGCTTTTTTACAACAGTAATAATAGTATAATATCTATTTTGTTGTAGCTTTTTTACAACAGTAATAATAGTATAATATCTATTTTGTTGTAGTTTTACAACAGCAATAATAGTATAATATCTATTTTGTTGTAGTTTTACAACAGCAATCATAGTATAATATCTATTTTGTTGTAGCTTTTTTACTAGGAGTACTGAATATTTATGCCGAGTCATCAAACAAATGAACACAAATGTACGAAAAAAAACCAAACAACTTATTAATGATATCTGCAGTGTATTTATTTGACAAATATCATACAAAAATAAATTATATTTCACTCTATTGTGGACTAGACTGGAAAGCATGAAAATGAATTCAAAGTTGCCAAATATGCAGTAGTTTATATTTCAAATCGACAAAAAAAGCCATTTGATGAAATAAAGCAATTTTCTTTCATATATATATATAAATATATATCAGGGCTCCGGAAAACTTTGACTGGGGTGTCGGACATTTTTTCAAAGCAACCGTACCATCGATGCTGTGTAAAGCAAAAAAAAAAAAAATAAAAAAAAATAAATAAAAACGTACCACCGATGTTTTGAATGGCAAACTAAAAAAACAGTTGTTATTGACGATATATTTTAAAAAGATTTTAATTTTTAATATCAAATAGATTTTAACAAGGATTTAACTATTACATAGAGGTTATTTAGGTACTTGATATCAGGCTCATGTGTCCACATAGTGTCGATTTTTGTATTGTCTGCGTTGACGGCACAAGGTTTGATGGCCATCTTTGTTTATTGACAATCGTGCATTTTCGTTTTTCCGAAGTTATGCGAACTTTACTGAACCTCATTTCGAGACCTCTGATTCTATTTGTTTATTTATAACTAAACAGTTTGCCAAGACCATACGATGCGCGTCATAGTCTTATTTGACATCCCACGTGCAACCTCTTTGATATAGTCCTTTAAGGATCAACCCTCGTTATCAGCTGTTTATGGCTTCCGTCTGTCAAGCGATGTGATTACTTAATAAACAACTTAACAACAAAATTAATGAGGGTTCGGACGATGAAACAAAAGGAACAGATTGAGACCATGGATTCTAACTGATTAATAAACAAAAGCCTAATTATTAGATCTGTAGTATTTATTGAAAACTGTTGACAGGTGATTAGGAAACAATACTCGAGTAAAATAATGACCGACAAACATATTTATTTACGTGTCCGATTAACTGAATTCTATTATTAACTATTATTAACTAAAAATGTCAGACAAGTGATTTTTCACATCGGACAAAAATATTTTTTGTCGGCCATGTCCGGAAAATATGACTGTTTCTGGACCCCTGATATATATAAATATATGTGTATATATACCAGAATATCAAAGAAAAACAACGTGGCTTTTGATAACACAAAACTTCATCCATTGAAATATTGTGCTTAAAGTCCCAGAATAGTACTCAATTTACAATAGTACTCAATTTACAATTTAAATTATATCACTTATACTGAATATTATTAGCTGATTCTCAGTAAAAATGTATATCAATATTAGGATATATAGTATGCAAGACATATATCCAAAAATCTATTTATTAATATTTCCTTTATGTTATATGAATTTTGTGTTTAGAGAGAATATTGTGAGTGATTACTGTGTGGATACAAAGTTATGGAATTGTTTGTTTAGAGATAACATTGTGAGTGATGACAGTGTGGATACAAAGTTATGGAATTTGTTTGTTTAGAGATAACATTGTGAGTGATGACAGTGTGGATACAAAGTTATGAAATTTGTTTGTTTAGAGATAACATTGTGAGTGATGACAGTGTGGATACAAAGTTATGGAATTTGTTTGTTAAGAGATAACATTGTGAGTGATGACTGTGGATACAAAGTTATGGAATTTGTTTGTTTAGAGATAACATTGTGAGTGATGACAGTGTGGATACAAAGTTATGGAATTTGTTTGTTTAGAGATAACATTGTGAGAGATGACTGTGGATACAAAGATATGGAATTTGTTTCTTTAGAAATAACATTGTGAGTTATGACTGTATGGATACAAAGTTATGGAATTTGTTTGTTTAGAGATAACATTGTGAGTTATGACAGTGTGGATACAAAGTTATGGAATTTGTTTCTTTAGAGAAAACATTGTGAGTAATGACTGTGTGGATACAAAGTTATGGAATTTGTTTCTTTAGAGATAACATTGTGAGTAATGACAGTGTTGATACAAAGTTATGATACAGTGGAGTTCGGCTATAACGAAGTCCAGGGGACGGCTTAATGGACTTTGTTATAGGCATATTTTCGTTTTAAACAATTTTCCAGCCCCAGTATCGTTTTGGAGAATGCAGAGACGAGTTATCTCCCTTCGGCAATATGTATCGCATAAACCGGAAGTAGAGAACGATAAAAGAAATTAAAGCTAATATATGGTTAATGCTAATATTTTTTTATAAAAAATAGAATATAATTTATCAATTTTGATTTTTTGTTTAAGATAATCAATCATAATCGCGAACCCTCATAAATATAACATGTATATATATTAAGCATTTTACCATCCATTAGCTTTATTAGCCGGTAAAGTTCTATCTGTTGTATTTTCAGTAAACTTGGGGAATTTTTTCTAGTTCGTTATAGGCCTAAATTCGTTACATCCATGTTCGTTATAGGTGAACTCCACTGTATTTGTGTGTAGAGATAATACTGTGTGTGATGACTGTGTGGATCCAAAGTTATGGAATTTGTTTGATTATAGATAACATTGTGAGTGATGACTGTGTGGATCCAAAGTTATGGAATTTGTTTGTTTACAGATAACATTGTGAGTTACAGTGTGGTTACAAAGTTATGGAATCTGTTTGATTATAGATAACATTGTGAGTGATGACAATGTGGATCCAAAGTTATGGAATTTGTTTGATTATAGATAACATTGTGAGTGATGACAATGTGGATACAAAGTTATGGAATTTGTTAAAAGATAACATTGTGAGTGATGACAATGTGGATCCAAAGTTATGGAATTTGTTTGTTTACAGATAACATTGTGAGTTACAGTGTGGTTACAAAGTTATGGAATTTGTTTGTTTATAGATAACATTGTGAGTTACAGTGTGGTTACAAGGTTATGTTATTTGTTTGATTATAGATAACATTGTGAGTGATGACAGTGTGGATACATAATTATGGAATTTGTTTGTTTATAGATAACATTGTGAGTTACAGTGTGGTTACAAAGTTATGATATTTGTTTGTTTATAGATAACATTGTGAGTTACAGTGTGGATACAAAGTTGTGATATTTGTTTTATAGATGACATTGTGAGTGATGACAGTATGGTTACATAATTATGGAATTTGTTTGTTTATAGATAACATTGTGAGTTACAGTGTGGTTACAAGGTTATGTTATTTGTTTGTTTATAGATAACATTGTGAGTGATGACAGTGTGGATACATAATTATGGAATTTGTTTGTTTATAGATAACATTTTGAGTTACAGTGTGGTTACAAAGTTATGATGTTTGTTTATAGAATATTGTGAGTTACAGTGTGGTTACAAGGTTATGTTATTTGTTTGTTTATAGATAACATTGTGAGTTACAGTGTGGTTATAAAGTTATGATATTTGTTTGTTTATAGATATAATTTTGAGTGAAGACAGTATGGATAAAAAGTTGAAGTTGGTGAAAAAGTTGCCTATTTAGCATATAAACTGATCTGACTGATTGTAATAAAGCTGCAATACAAACTATTCTGCTGCTCTGATTTATCATTCATTAAGCTACAAGACAACCATCCTGCTGAATGATCATTACAGACATACAAGACAAAAAAAATCCTGCTTTTATGAATTATCATTCATAAAGATGCATACTGCTGAACTATAATACACAATATTTTAGTATATCCTTTGCAGCTCTATAAAATATACTGTGTGATTCATTAATACAACCTTCATGCCAGACCTTACCTATTCTACATCAAATATTAGGACTAAATAGCCATCGATTAATTATCTGGAACAGGTAAACCATTAGCATGTTACAATGAGTCAATAATTCACAGCATGCCATTGTTGGATGACAAAACATAAAAGATATCCAGATCCAGATCCAGATAGCATCTACTTTTTTAAATTACTGGCATGCAACAACAGCACTGATAAAAGACGCCCTTAATATCTGAAGCTATTAAATGTAAAGGAAAATCAATTTCTAGTTTATATAATTTAACAAATTAAAAATAAATGTCTTGAAACATTGTTCATGATTTAAAATCAAGTTTGTTTTTTATTTAAACTATTAGAATGAAAACTTGTGCATACACTGAACACATCTGAAAGAAATGCTGGCAAAATTCTTTTAATAATAAAAAGTACAAACCAAAAAAAGATCAAAAATTCAAAAAAAATCTTCAGACCAAAAGGTGTTCTTTATTAAAGACAAGACCTAATGTAACAGGCTATTTCAGTTTCATCAACAATTCCGTTTCCATAACAATTAGGTTCCTTAGTTTGTATTTTACAAATAACAATCTCAAATGTACCTCCAACAAAAAAGAGTTCCACTAGAAAATTGTGTCTTAACAACTTAACTGTTCCTCTATATCTACGGAGTTTTAAGTCCAAACCATCTACTTTAAAAACCAGCTGTTTCAGTTCAGTTTTCTGTTTGTTTTGCCAGTTACAAGAAAAATTCATTTGTCTGGTCAAACCCCTGAAGAAATTTAAAATTGACAAATATCATTTAGAAAATCCATTACCAATTTAATAACTCCATGAATTATATATTAAGAAATAAAATTTATTCTATAATGGTAAATTTATGACCAGTCAATATTCTTCAATCCACATTAAGTAAGAGTTATTTTTATTATTTTCATATCTTAATTGCTTTTGAATTCTAAGATTTTATTTTAGCACTTGGTCATTTTCAGTCATTTTTATACGCCCGTCAAAGACGGGGCGTATTATGGGATCACCGTTGGCGGGCGGGCGGGCGTCCGGGCGGGCGGATGGGCGGGCGTACTGGCGACGGGTTTGTCCGGCCCATAACTTTGACATCTATGGTCAGAATGACTTGAAACTTGGTATGCTTACATACCACGATAATGCGAAGTGCAGTGCACAGGAACCGTAACTCTAGCTTCCTTAATTTTTGAGTTATTCCCATTTGAATGCTGTTATCATGTTTGGCCGGATCATAACTTTGACATCTATGGTCAGAATGACTTGAAACTTGGTATGCTTACATACCACGATAATGCGAAGTGCAGTGCACAGGAACCGTAACTCTAGCTTCCTTAATTTTTGAGTTATTCCCCTTTGAATGCTGTTACCATGTTTGGCGGGATCATAACTTTGACATCTATGGTCAGAATGACTTGAAACTTGGTATGCTTACTTACCACGATGATGCCAAGTGCAGTGCACAGGAACCGTAACTCTAGCTTCCTTAATTTTTGAGTTATTCCCCTTTGAATGCTGTTATCATGTTTGGCCGGATCATAACTTTGACATCTATGGTCAGAATGACTTGAAACTTGGCATGCTTACTTACCACGATGATGCCAAGTGCAGTGCACAGGAACCGTAACTCTAGCTTCCTTAATTTTTGAGTTATTCCCCTTTGTGTGCTGCCAGAGTGTTTGTCTGCATTATAACTTTGACACCATGATTGGAATGTTTTGAAACTTGGTATGTTTACTTATCACAATGATGAGAAGTGCAGAGCACAAGAACAGTAACTCAAGCTTCCTTAACTTTTGAGTTATCTCCCTTTGAATACTACCCGCATGTTTGTCCGGATCATAACTTTGACACCTATGGTTTGAATGATTTGAAACTTGAAATTTTCTTAACACGGTGATACAAAGTACATTGCACAAGAACTGTAACTCCAGTTTCCATAATTTTTAGTTATTCTCTTTGATCTCAATGTAGAGAATTGCAGTTCTTAAGAAACATAATTGTTTTTATCATAATTTTTGGTACTTATATAATTATGTCCAGGGCATATTTCAGTAATTATCAGAAATACAACTGAGCTTATAATGATATCACCTTTAGCAGGCATATAGTTAGCATGTTTGTCCTGATTACAATGTGGACATAGGCTTATAAGTAATATGTAAACAACAATTGTTATTGTCTCAATAATTACTATTGTTTTTTATTGTACTTGTTGACTTGTGCACTGCATTTTGTATCATTGTGATGAATAATTGAATTGACTTATTGATTATGAACAGCTCATACGAACTGTATAAGTCCCTTTATAGTTCATAATAAACAAAATATCCACATAAATGACTTGCAGATTTGACGGGCGTATCATGCTCTGCCATGCGGAGCTCTTGTTTATTTTAAGTTAACTGATAAAAACATTCAGAGAGAAAAAAAACAAATAGAAAAATTGATAAATATAAAAAAAAATCTAGAGATATAAATAATTTTGAAGAGCTCAACTACATCAAGCCAACAATATATTTTGGCAAATTATCACAGAAAAGTGTCATAAATCACCTGATACCAATGTTGATTGAATAATTTGTCAGACAGCTAATTCCCATATAAACATGATAACAACCATTTGATGTTGACATTAGAAACAACCAGCTGATGCCTATTTTGTTTTTATATAAGTTGTTTTTCTTTATTATGAGAGTGCTAGATATAAAGAAATAACCAGCTTCCACAAAGACAAAAGATCACTAAATATACCATGTACTGTGAATGGTAATTCCTGATTTGAAAACCATTCTTCGAAATTCAACTAGTCCTTGTTATGTCCAAGGTCAAAAGGACAAATAAGGTCACAAAACAAAGAAGAATTTATTTTTAGATATCAAACAAAAATGGCCAAGAATTTCCTTTCACATAAAGTGTTTTTCAATGATTATAGATTTTTGCCCCATTTTGGACAGATCCTTGTCTGAAAACATGCCAAAATTGGTAGTTTTCTATGGGTACTCCTTTAATCAGTCTGATACCTATGACTTAAGTCTGAAACACATTGCTCACTCACTTATATTGCATTCAGTGTCTCAAAGTCAAGTTTTCACAGACAAACAGAGGTTTAGATCTTGATGAAAGTATTAAGTTATTAATAAAATTAAGCTTTACAAAATCAATACATATGAAATGATAATGAACATTTATGAATGAAAAAATTGAGCATTCACAATTCACTGATCCTGTATGTTAGAAAATTAAACACATGCAATAAAAAGGAATAGAAGACTGACATCCTATCCTGTCAGTAAATTAGCGACAAAAGGCTTTTATTGGTGTTACAAAACACAATCAATGTAATATAATGATTATTTGTCACGTCACTGTTATTTTGACAAATTACTTCATTTACAAAAAGCTAGGATTTATCAAATAGGAAAATGGTAATACAAATCAATTCAATACTAAACTTGGGTAGAACAAATGTGTAACCAAAATTTTTACGTAGAATAAATATTCTGTTGAAAAATCAATCTTACATCCATTTCTGTACTATCAAACTTGAACATTTCTTAACCATTTCTAAGTTCATAACAACATTTTGTTTTAAAGTTCTTGGAAAATATTCATTTAGAATGCTTTTTTTTTTGGCTTTACATAATAATTGTTGAATTTGTATCGTACTTTTATATAGATGTGGCTTTAAACAATAAATAACAATTATTGTGATTATTATTATTGCTGAATTGAAAGCATTGGTTTTGATTTGCCTAAAATTACTACTGAATAAAGGTAGTTTCCCCAGGACAAATATGAAAATTAAATATTAAAACATCAAAATTTTCTTGTTTGACTAATAAAATTCCCCAAAAGCCAACAGTGACAAACAATCAAATAGCTTAAGTGAAATCCGCTGTATAGTTGTTTTGGCCAAAAAAAAAAAAAAATGTCAGGTATTGTCACAAGGTAAAGTCTTTGCAATAAACTTCAAAATTCTGAATGTATAAAAACGATTCTGATTTTCCCAATCTGAAAAGTAGAAGGTAGTTTTCAACATCTATGACAATATCATTGGAAAGTTACAAAAAACTTAAGTCAAGAACATCCATACAAAAAGTGATTAAATTAACACCACTAAAATCATGCACCTAACATCTAGTCATAATCTAATTAATACCAATCACCATGATTATGTTAGCCCCTAGTAAGTAAAGTTTACATTCATGCATTTGAATTACTGTAGAATCATTAATATTTATGGAGTTAAAATTTTGTGGTTTTGTAATTTACCGTTAATTGGGAGAAAATTTTGTAGAATTGTTATTTGTAAAATTAATTTCAATGGAGGCCTTGATAAGTGAAACTTTTGTTGACATTAACTTTTGTGATATTTGCTAACCTGGAAAACTGAGAAATTTTTATCTTCATGAACATTTTACGGTTTTACAACAGTTTGCATACATTATTTTATCTCTTTTGCATCATTAAACAATAAATAATTGTATAGTATTTTTAATGATAAATTTGAATAAAGCACCTGTTATTATTTCTACATGTTCTGAGTTATTTGTTAAAATTTTATACCATTTTGTACCTTTATATGTAATTAACAATGAACTATAAGCTAGTAATTTTCTTTAGGCATATTTATGCAACTTTGACATGAAATTTTTTAGCAATTCTTATTCTTTGATGCAAAATATAGCAAGTTTAGTTGCAAATAAAGAATACCCACTGATGAAATAGTGTACTTTATGACAAATTTAGACAATATTTATACTGAAAGTTAAAATCTTAGGCTAATGACCAGTCAGTTATCATTTTAGTGTGAACCAAACTTTTTTGTATTTATTGTTTTAAGGGATGGTCCTTTAAAATTGGAGATTCTGTCAGGTTAGAAATCCAGCAAAATATTGGATCAATTTCATGTTTATTTTTGGGTGGTAATAGCCATAACAACTATTTCATAGCATGTTATGGTTCTGCACAGTGAGGTGAGCTTTGTTAGTTCCAAGCACCTAAATCAAAACAACAGATTAGTTTAAGTTTCTACAATATTTGACACATTCTGTATCACTTAATAACAAAACTGTTGATTGTCTTATTAATCAGTTGCATTTCCCACAGTAATGATTTATTCTTCCTATAAATGATGCATACAATGACATTCTTTAAATGCTTTGCATTTAAACACATAATACTGTAACAGCCAACAGTTCTGAAAAAGAATCAGCCTTGATACCAAATGATGCCAAATGTTCCCTATTTGTGAACATGAAACATAAAATTAGAAATGACAGATTAAGCAACTATGTTAGTAATGTCGTGAAAATATAAATAAAGGCAAGCTGCTTTTAAAAAAATATGGTGGATGGGTAGGCAAGAGGCAGGTTACAGAATATGAGAGACAAGGAAAGGCACTGAATCATCATCAGCAAGCAGATTACTTCCCTTTAATATAGTCTACATTTGTGCAGTTTCCCACAACCTTTAAGATGCAAAATGACAGATAAAGTACCTGACTCTCGGTCATCATCCTGCTGTCTTGGTTTAAGAATATCTATAGAAATATTAGTTGTATTGGTATATTCTGCACCTTGGTTATTATCAGGGTTGTTTGGGACAGGCTCAGAGCTTGAGACAGGTTTGGAGATAGAGGATTTACCCAATGTGCCTTGCTGTGTTGAGCTATCTTTTGAACCATTATCTTTCAGAACTTCTTTTTCAAGCCAATGTTTGACTAAATCATCACCACTCATTTCCTGTTTAAGGGATATTGGGGATTTATTTTCCTTTTTGTCAGATTTTGCAACACCAATAGCTGATATTGGTTGAGCTGTTGTATTGTTCAATGTTTCATCAAGATCAAGTTCACCTTCCATATACACCAGTGTGCTACAATCCTGTGCATAATCTTCTTTTGACATATCAGCAAGGATGCATTCTCTTGGAGAATGAAGTAAAACAGTGTCATCGTTAATATTAAACTCTCCAACTGTGTCAGGTCTTAGTGGACTTGTCTCCATGGTTTTATCTGCTGTGCTAGCTGAACTAACTTTTTCTATATTGTCTTTATCTGTAAATTCTGGAGGTGCTGGTATAACATCTATCCCAATAGCCCCTAGAGTATTTAATACAATAGCATTACCAATACTTGATGAAGCCTGAACACCATTATCTCCACTTGCAATATCTTTATTATCATTGGTATCCGAGTGATGTGAATTGTGATGACTGATATTAGATTTGGGATCAATTTCTATGTCATTTTTCATAGCTCCTTCCTTATATTTTATATCATCCTTTGCAAAATCTTGATCAATTATTTCCTCAGTTGCAATAGCTGCTATGTATTCTTGGTTTTCATCTTTATTAACAGTCCTTGTCAAATTAAGGTAAACTTTATCAAGTTTATTCTCAACATGGATTGTCCCAAGAGATTCTTCATTCTTAAACTTATTAATATCCTCCACAGTTTTAGAGCATGTATTATTAGTTTCATTAACATATTCAGACTGAAGACTAACAGAAGTTGTGCTTGATTCACCAGTACTTGCAGATTTCTCTAGATCATTGTCTTTATCTTTGAAGGCATCTGGAACAGAGAATAGCTTATCAGATTCATCTGAATAGCTAGGTTTTATTTCACTGTCTTTACTGTTTTGATAAGTTTCCATGGTAACAGATTCCAAAATGGAGGATTCATTTACTGTCTTCTTGTTAACAGAAACCATTTTGGTTTGTTTCTGTGATTCATCTCCAGTAATTTCTTCAGTAATGGTTAGTGTACAAAATCTACTGTCAATATTGGGTTTTATTTTGATCTCTTCATTTTTAATTTCATGACAAATATTCTTCTTATTTTCATCATAATTTGGTATTTGAATACTTCTATTATCAACACCATCAGAAAGTATATTTTCACTGGTGTAACAAACATGGTTTTTCCTTGACTCCACTACATCAATGTCCACTTTGTCACCTGACTGGAAAGAGTCCATCAGTTCATTATCTAATGCTTTGATCACAATATCTTCTGGTGCCATTTTTACAGAGTCCTCTGGAAAACTTTCACTTTTTATTGCATCTGATGGTTGTATAACATGGGTGATTTCATTCTGACTTTTTGATGTCTGGATATTTTCATCTTCTAAATCAAAATGCTGGTCTTTTAAAGCCATTTTGTTACCCATTCCAATTTCAGACTGGTTCATTATTCCACTAGATACATGCATGTCAGTTAATTTGTTAGTTGTAGATATCTGAATCACTTCTTCTGAGTCAGAAGATGAATCTGTATAGCAAATTATTTCACTTGTTACTGGAAGAGGCTCCACATCATCATTTGTTACATTCCTTTTGATCGGTTCATTTGTTTCTTCATTTGAAACAGTTTTGATAGTTTGCTCATTTTGATTACACATAGCACTTTTGCCATCATATTTGTTTTCTTCCCATATTTCCTCATTTACCATTATAACTGGTACTGGTGAGTCACTTACATCACAAACAGGAACAGATTCCTTTATTTCCACCATTTTAATTTTGTCAGTTTTTAACAAGTTGCCATTTTCAAATTTTTCCTCAATAAAGCTTTCATTTCCACTGTGTTCCTCGTTTGACTCCGTTTCTTCTGTGATAACACTTAACAAATCAGAATCTATGGATTCCGATGACACCCTTTTACCAATGGGTATTTTATAATGAGATGTCATCTGTTCTTTCTGAGATCCAAATAAATCAATGTAGTCTTCTGCAATAGTATTGTCATCAAAATGCCATAAAAGTGATTTTTCAAAAGTAGCAGGCTCACCAGAAGACATTACCTCAGATTTAAAATCAACTGAGTGATCATCTTGATTACCTTTTAACACATTATCTGAATTAACTTCCTGTTGCATTCCTTGTAACTCAATTTCTTCCAAATACGAGACAGATTTCTTGAAAACTTGATCAAATTCTTCATCGTCACTTGGCTGCATTTTATCAATGTCAATCTTTAAGGAACTTACACTGTCATCTATACAAGCTGATTCATTGAAAAATGAAAATTTATACATGTCAGGCTTTGTTTCTGTTTTACTTCCTGATAAAGGAGTCAATGGGGAAAAGTTTATACTTTCTGTTTCTGATATTCTTTGGTGATCCGTAGAAAACAAGCGTGATCTTTGAAAACAAGATTCATCTAGAATATTAAAACTTTCATTTGTTCCCGAGTCACATGACAACAATGTGACATCCATACCTGATATTGTTGCTGAATCCATTGCTATCTCATATGTTGGATTAATTTTCTTTGGTGGAAATTCTAAACTATTTAATGAATGTTGGTTCTGAATGAGATTAGACTTCTGAAATTTGGCTTCAGATTGTTTTATGCAATCTGTGTTAATCAAGACATTATCTGTACCAGACTCTGGCTGCAATTCTAAATTAACATAGTCATCCATTTCAATTGTGAGAATGAGTGGATCTGAGGACTTTTGACCTTCACCTTTAATAAAAACCTCAACCCTTTGTGCATTATAATTTTTGGAATCAGCTGTGCCCTCAGTCTCATCCCTGCCCCTACCTGAGCCCACCCAATCCTGATCTAGCTGAGGTTTGGTAGAAGTAGGACCTAGGGAAAATTGAAATATAAGGAAATAATAAATAATGGAAAAAAGATTTAAAGCACTTAAACTGTACATATAACATGCAAGGGACAGCAATACAAACAGTTACTATATATCCACACACAACAGTTACCACATATGACTTAGTAGATAATCCATCCATGTAATTCATATATAAATAAATACATATCCTCACTAATTACCAAATAACATCTTGTTAATTAAGTGATTAATAAATAAATAATCTAAAGTTTCTTTCTATAAATTAGAATTATTATAATCATAAAACTGTTTTAGGGCTAGTTCTAGAAGCCAAACATTTAGCCAACTTTAGAATTCAGAAGCCGATCTACATATCCATGTACCATGCAAACTTAAAAGCTAGTAAGCATTGGAACTTCAAAATAGATTTTCTATATCACTCTAATCTTACGAATAATACCTCTAAACATAAAACTTTTTTTTTGTACATTTAGACACACTTTGTCAACAATGGGATAAATCTTTTTCTAGTTCGAAAGAAAACATTTTTAGAAGTTAATTAGGGTCCATTTTTAGTCAAATATTATAGTTTAATTGGCTAAATTGGCCAATTGAAGCACTGCCCATGTTGATAAAAGACTCACACAAAAATTACTGATATATTGTTGGAAAAAGGAATTGAAAAAACTCACACAAATATTACAGATTTATGATTAAAAAAAGAAAAAAGTATGTGTTAATTTAAATAGCCAGAGCAGACTCCATCAAGTAGAATAGTCTAAATCCAAATTTGTACTTAATCAAAATAATGAATTATGTAGCTAACTAAAATAATTAAAAACTTACTTGGGTTTGGTGATGCCATCAATGATGTTTTGGACATTCTGCGAAATCGAACTTTTGAAATTTCTTCCACTGTATATTCATCATTTTCACTACTAGCTTGTGATGGATTTTGTACTAGTGAAGATTCTGTGCCGCTATATTCCGTACCACTTTGTCGTGACAAAGAATCTGTATCTGAAGAGTCTCTATAACTAGGATTGTCTGATGCCATATCTACTAGACGGTGTTTAGGTAATGGTGAATTTGCATGAGATGATGGCAGACTGTCAAATGAATATGGAGAAGTAGAACCATTTGCAGGTCGATGTTGTTGTCTAAACAAGGGCAAATGAGCATTATCAAAACCTTCTGGTGATGTTGATCGCTGTGATGAAGAACTGTCTTTTCGTTTCACTTTTTTAGCCATTATGATTTCTGTTGGGGTTTTCTTTACATTGTCAGATCTATGTACAGAACTTACAGGAATATTTACATCTCTTTCTGAATTAGAATCAGAATGTATTTCTACTTTAATTTGAGTTTCTGTACTACTTTTTGAAAATGGTTCTTCATCAGAATGATCAGAATCATTGGAATGTTTTCTATATTTTCCACTTTGTACATTATTTGAGGTGTCATGTTTTCCAGAACCAACATCATTTTCACTTTGACTATGTGTCACTTTTGGTGAAGTTATCTCCCTTTCTGTCAATAAAGATGGTGAGCTTAATACAGTACTTGACATAACGGGAGCAGACGGCATTTCATCCTCAGATGCCGATGAACTTGAATCTGAAGAGTCAGTATCGTATCGTTTTGATGTCACACGTTTAACAACAGATTTTTCATGACTTTCTCTTTCTTCAGTGCCCTTTTCAGGGTGTTTAAATGTGTCAAACAATTCTGTAAGTTTCCTACGATCCGAAGTTTTTGGAAATCTTTCGGATTCTGATTTGCTATGATGCCGATCATTAAAGGCTGATCCATTGTGGGAAGTTGAGCCATCTTTATGTGTATGGCTAGCTGGTCTAGTTGATGCATTATCACTATTTACATCTGCACCTAAAAATAACAAAAATATCCTTATCAATTCTGAAAAAAAGATTAAATCAATAAAGACTTAGGTAAAAAGGTTCATGGAACTGAACCTTAAATAACCAATATAATTAATTATGTTCTACAAAAAGACATACCATAACTCTGGTTTTAATGGAGTTATTTATCTACAGTAGAGTTCAGCTATAAAGAAGTTCAGAGGAAGGCTTAATGGACTTTGTTATAGGCATATTTCGTTTTAAACAATTTTTCAGTCCTGAGTTTCATTTTGGAGAATGCAGAGACGAGTTATCTCCCTTCGTCGATGTGTGTATTGCATAAGCAGGAAGTAGAGAACGTTAAAAGAAATTAAAGCAAATATATGGTTAAATGCTAATATTTTTTATAAAACATAAAATATAATCTATCAATTTTGATTTTTTGTTAAAGATAATCAATAATCGCGAACCGTCATAAATATAACATGTACAGTTTATATATTAAGCCTTTAACCATCCATTAGCTTTATTTGCCGATAAAGTTCTATCTGTATTTTCAGTAAACTCAAAAAAAAACAAAAACAAACAAACAAACTACATATTAAATTATTTTATTCAATCACAAAAATTTTTTTCTTACATTCACTATAATAACTTTTCACACGCTACACTTAACCCTCGGCGTACCTTTCGTTAAGATCAGTGAGTTTTGAATAAACACGTGAAGGTATATAGCATCAAAGATGTTACATTCGGTGTATAGGTGATTTAACACCTATTATCCTATCATGTCATCCACGCGTAATGTTTGGTCGGTTACATGTTTTGAAGTGGTTTCTTTTTAATCTGTTGTCGATGGTAAGTCATAATTAGGATCGATTTTACTGACTTCGTTATACACCTTTTATTTACCATTATATTTTTTTCACGGGACGTGAAATTTACTACGTTATAGGCATTTTTTCGTTATAGGCCAATTCGTAATTAGCAATTCAATTAAACATAGATTATATAGTAAATTGGTCGGGGAATTTTTTCTAATTCGTTATAGGCCTAAATTCGTTACATCTGTCTTCGTTATAGGTGAACTCAACTGTAGTTGATCACATAATGATAATAAAGTATATTTCAGTGTGAAAAAAAACAAAGTATTCTCTAGCCTTGTAAGACAGCAAAGTTAAAAGCAACTCATGTCTTAAATCTCTACTGAAAACCATTATAACAACCTGCAGTCAAAATAGAAATACCACAGTAATGATTAACAATATTTTTTTAAATTTTTTAAGAATACACAACGGTCTTAATAAGCTAAATATCATTTTTATTGTATAATGTAATAGGCCAATAGGGTTCATGATTGTAAAAAGTGATATTTATCCTGTGTTTAAAGAGGAAAATATAGAATAAAATAAATCAACATTTTCCTGTAAAAATGATGTATTTCATTTCTATAGATTTTATGTCTATTGGATACACCGATTCTGCAGAAACATGATATTACGTAGCACTGCATGGTATTCTGTTAAACTCCATTAATATTTAAAATTTACATCAATCTTGTTAATATTGTTGTTGAACTCACTAATACTCTCTAAAAACACAAAATAATGTCCAATATATTAAAGCATATTTATTATAATATAGACTCATTATTATTTGTTGGGTAAAAAATTTTAGGTTTTAGAATTTAAAAAAAAAATCGTGGATTTGAGTTTTATGAAATGAATTCCATTGGTTGCCTTGGTAATTTTCAATGGCATGAAATTCTAACCCAAGAAAGTTAGTGAAATTTAATCCACCCTAAAACTTGTGATTTACAGTATGAACCAAATGCACTAACTTGTGGATCACATGATCTCATTCAGCCTCGATTTGATTCTGACAGAGGTATAAGAGGTATTTTATTAGTTATATTGCTGAAGGTCAGTGGAATTCTTCTTCAAACTTAGGTTTTCTTCACCATTCTAGAACTAATTTGCTACATAAAGAATCTTGACCTGGGTATAACACCATTTCCCAATTCCACAAACATTCAATATTCTTAAAACATTAAAAAAATGTCATACAGAATATTTTCAAGTACATCGTAAAAACAGCAATGGCTCAGTCTCTTCATTACAATGATGTATGCAACAGCAAAAAATTAACCTAGCATTAAATACTGAAGATGACACCAATAGGTCTAGGTCTTGTCTCCTGGGAGATAGGAATTACGAAAGTACTTAAAGCATAAATTTGTTGTTGGAATGGTATTTCATGTTTCAACATCACCCGTTTCCAGGTTATTACTTATGGAATAGTCGGTTATTTTTAATAAAAAAATCTTATTTCATTAAGGATTTAAAAAAAATTATAATTATAATTAAAAAAGTTAAAATATTGCATATTAAAATTTTAGTTTTTACCTGTCCAGTAGAAGTAAATAATTTCCAAGCTCCAATCAATAAACATTATGTTTTGTAAACTTTTAAATTTCGATATTATACATATACAACCAAAAATATAAAATGTAAGAAAACACAAAATTTTCTCACAAATAATAAAGAAAAGCCCATTTATAATTATTTTAAGTCATAATTTTAACTGGGTTCAAAATAGGTAAAGTATGTGGCAAGTTCAGAAATATGTAATAAAACATCAAGTTTTGGCTGTCAAAATTTTCAAATTACAAAAACAAATTTATTATCCATGTATATATATATATTCTTATAAAAACACATTTTATGATAGATTTATAGAAAGGACTTTTCATGTAAAATTGTATAATAATTCACAGTCCCCCTTTACGCTCCCTCCCTTTTTGTTGAAGTTGGGGGTTACTTCATCATCATTAAGCACAGGTAAAGACTGTAAAGACACCTGACTTTTTAATGACTGATATATCAGGTAGGACAGTTCAACTGAACACTTTTTAATCAGTAACATTCAAACACCTTAATCTATAAAGCTACAACAACCATTAAGGCCAACTCTATAAAAAACAACAACAAAAGTTTTACCTACTGTAATTACTATTAATTTGGACATCAGTTAATTTTTGTGAGAAGCATAATTTTAAGTTTTTCACATACACTTATTTTTGCATCATCAGATGACAATTAGTGCAAACCTTTGCATATGCAAGAAAACTGTATGTATATCAAAAAATAAATAACATGTATAAACAGCTACATTTTAACATCATGTTACATTATATTATACAAAAAAAAAAATAATAATAAATTAGATTTAGATTCCTTTGGTATCTTTTATAGACAAATTTGGCAGTTGTTGCATTAATTTCTTTTAAATACTTTAATATGTATGTGATATTCTTTTGATCTACAATAATATTTTTTGTGCGCCATGTAATCCTGAATTTTCCCAGACATAAGTGTAATTAATATAACCAAGTTATGTAAAATCGAACATTATTACATAATATAAAAACTGGAGAAAAAAATCTTATGACTCAGATAAAAATGATTGAAGCATATTCATACCCAAGTTCATTTGTGGCGACATTTCCCAATATTTGCTTTGGTTGGCTTAAATCTTTTATGTAAAAAGCTCCTTAGGTTCAATCAAAATATCAGGGCTTAGCTTAGTACATGTAATTCAAAGCTATCTTAATGCTTAAAGAAACTTAAGGGACCAAGCACTATTATACATGTATAATTGCATATATATAACTACAGCTTTGAGTTACCAGACCTAGACCTTCCACAAATTTCCTTTAGTATTTAAATAATTTTTCTAAAACATTGCTTTGTGGTATTTTTGTTGAAAATGCAAATTTAGCTGTAACAATGTTAGTAGGGCTTCTAATTCAAATACAAAAAAATATGCCATTAAAAAACAACAGACAATTTATAAATTAAAGTTATGGTCCGTTTTTCTTTACTGTCAAATAAAACTGTTCTCACATCAAACCTAAACATACACAAAAATGGAATAAATAAATTGAAAAACAAAAACAATTACTGACAAATTCAGAAAAAGTGGGTCAGACAGTATAGTCAAATCCTTAAGGGACAATAAAATACGCTGTGATTAGGCCAAAACACAGTGCAAAATCATGTAATATCAATATAACAAACCTGTAAAATTATATTTCATCTTAAAATAGTATGTAGTAACACTACCTATATTTAAACCAGCTTCAGTGACCACTTCTACAGTTAAACCTGCTTCAGTGACTACCTCTACAGTTAAACCTGCTTCAGTGACCACCTCTTCAGTTAAACCTGCTTAAGTGACTACCTCTAGAGTTAAACCAGCTTCAGTAGCTACTTCTACAGTTAAACCTGCTTCAGTGACCACCTCTTTAGTTAAACATGCTTCAGTAACCTCGTCTACAGTTAAACCAGCTTCAGTAACCATCTTTTCAGTTAAACCTGCTTCAGTGACCACTTCTACAGTTAAACCTGCTTCAGTGACCACCTCTACAGTTAAACCTGCTTTAGTGACCACCTCTACAGTTAAACCTGCTTCAGTAACCACCTCTACAGTTAAACCAGCTTCAGTTACCTTCTCTACATTTAAACAAGCTTCAGTAACCATCTCTTCAGTTAAACCTGCTTCAGTGACCACCTCTCCAGTTAAACCTGCTTAAGTGACTACCTATAGAGTTAAACTTGCTTCAGTGACTACCTTTACAGTTACACTTGCTTAAGTAACCACCTCTACAGTTAAACCAGCTTCAGTAACCTTCTCTATATTTAAACCTGCTTCAGTGACCATCTCTTCAGTTAAACCTGCTTCAGTGACCACCTCTACAGTTAAATCAGCTTCAGTAGCCACCTCTACAGTTAAACCTGCTTTAGTGACCACCTCTACAGTTAAACTTGCTTCAGTGACCACCTCTACAGTTAAACCTGCTTCAGTAGCTACCTCTACAGTTAAACCTGCTTCAGTGATCATTTCTACAATTAAATCTGCTTCAGTGATCATTTCTACAATTAAATCTGCTTCAATGACCATCTTTATATAAAAGACCACCTGTACATTAAGACAATTGTTTTTATGGTCCTTTCTTTAAATTTCAACCAAAAAAGAACCTCTATGTAAAGACCACTTTCCTATAAAACTTTCCTTAGGTCCGATGTGTCGTCTTTATATACCGTTTTTTACTTTAAAGTTTATATATTTTTTTATTATATTTGAGGATATGAAAAAAAAAAATTAAAAAAATTAAAATTGACATTTAAATTAAAGGAGGTCTTGATGGCATCCATAACAATTAAAAGTAACATCTAATACCATTCCTATGTTGCTTTGGAAAAGACAAAAACATTGATGCCAAATGGCTTACTGTTCCAAATGCTCATCTGGTGAGCATAAAATATTTCAAAGTTTAGGCCCTATTCTTCTGATCTGCTCACTTGGCAAGCATAATCTATTTCAAAGTTTCAGGGTTAAAACCCTAATGTTCAAGCATGCTCACCTAAAAAGCTAAACAATGATTACCATTAATAATCTAAAATGTAAGTGGATTAACGGAGGTTTATGCTACAGTCAAGAATAAATCACTTATATGGAGGATGTGAGTTTTAATATGGTGGAGGAAAATGAAGTGCCTTGAGAAAAACCACCAACCTCTTGCAAGTAAACAAACAAATAGTTTACAGCAGGATATCAAAACAAGGATCTGAACTTAAGGAATAAAAGATATGGCCAGTGTTTTTCAATCATTCACTCAGTTGAGTGTACACTCAACTCAAATATTCCTATTTTTCTCTCATCAATATTTTAAAAATTCTAAGTTTTTTGAGACAATGTTTTGTTTTGTTCAACAATTCTATACTAAACAATTTCAATATTACATTTGATATTCAATTTTAACTATGTAATGTCTTAGAAATTGACAATGAAATATTCCCTAATTTCAGTTGAGTGTATACTCAGTTGATTGAATGATTGTGAAACTGGGGCATGATCTGCAAATTGATTTTTAGACAGCAAGTCTGCCTTAAAAGAATTGATTTTTAATTACTGTACCAATAAATCAAGGAAAACAAATTACTTTTTCTTTTTTAAAAACATTATAGACTTCTAGGCATTTACAATATGAATAGAAACCAGTTTGACCTATTGTTTACCTGATAAATAATTTATTCCATTTACCCTGAAATGCCAAAACATTTTCAAGTTTACTTTGTTAAATCAACTCAGGCCATCCAAGTTACTTGCCCAATGTCTGACAAATCTGGACTGAATGCCCAGTTTGTCTTACACTGACTTCAATGATCCAAACTGAATCTATATTTTCTGAATTTGGGAGGTCTCACAGTCTGGACATCATAAAATATGAAATATTTAAAAGTAGGCATCTATACCAATAATCAAGATTTTTTTTTTAAGTTATCACCATATCCCTTTCCCTTTTATGGGGACAACACCCCTTAATTCATTTGTGTTCTCTTCACATAGACATAATCAAAATTGATTCAGTAGTTTCAGAATGACAACAAGGTGAACTTTTGCATAATACCTGAATGGTGGTAAACCACTGTAGGATTTAGGATAATTATCATGTAAAATTCTATTGATTAGTGAGTTATTTAAAATCAATATCACAAAAATAATGACCAAAACTTATTGAAATTTGTAACAATTAAAATGAAAACAATGACTAGACCATGTTTATTTGGTCACCATAAAAATGAAAACAAAGGCAGACAGACTTTTAATCTGCGAATAAAATATCTCGTACATCATAAACATCTGTTACGGAAACTGAGTAATTTATTAATTTTGGAGCAAGCACATGAAATTAAAAACAAAAAACAATGGTGCCCTGTATTAGAATCAAAACTACCTAATGTGTAACAATTCAAACAAAAATATCGATATCAAGACACAATTGAAATAAGCAATTGGCATGACAATTTTGTATTGCGATTAGAAATAATCAAATTAAAAATTAAAGTGATTAAAAATCAATATTTATAATCAATGGTACATAATAATTAAAATTCATCATTAAATGATACACAAAAATCTGTATTACAAGTATTTATATTATTAATATTGAAAAAGAGTATCAATTTGAAATTAGAATTAACAAAATAAAATTAACAACATGTACAGACAACACCTGAAGCACACACCTGAAGAAAACACCCGAAGCACACACCTGAAGTACACCTGAAGAAAACACCTGAAGAAAACACCTGAAGCACACACCTGAAGAAAACACCTGATGCACACACCTGAAGACACCTGAAGACAACATCTGCAAAAAACACCTGAAAACAACAGTTAAAGATAACATATGAAAACAGCACTTTAAGACAACATTTGAAGACAACACCTGAAGAAAAACATGAAAACAGTACTTGAAGAAAAATAATGAAAACAACACTAAAAGATAACATCTGCAGACAACACCTAAAATTCAATATTTCCTATTTTATAGACTAGAAATTACAGACATCATACCTTTTAAAGATGCCATTAATTTTTGAACAGAACAACAAAAATTTTAAGTGTGAATTTTATGAAAACATCACATGTAAAGACAGGCAACTGATTAAAGCTGATCTAATCACACATTTAGATCTATGTATGGATTTGTATTCCCAAGAGATTTAATATGCATGAATAAATTATTACTTCCCCTTAGCTATCGTCGCTGTTAGGCAAAATAAAAGAGTTTAATCATACACAGCTTTTTGACTCATAATAAAGGTCTTATATGTGAAGACTTGAAAATATCCTTTACAAAGGACATCACTAGAATAATAAAAGCAAACATCACTCAAATATAAAAAAGCAAATCATTCTCATTAAAGTTTAAACACAGGATCTATACTCGTTAAGAGCCTTCTAAAAACACCCATAAAACATGGTCTATGAGTGTACAACATGAAATCCAGTTTTATTTAGTATGCCATTATCGATACTTGTATTTAAAATCTGATAAATCAATCCAATTTTAAACAATTTTTTTAAATCACATTTTAAGAAGAAAAAAAATCCTTGATTGAAAAAAGAATAGAAAGAGTTTTTGTCATATTTCAGGCTGCCAATTCTTTTTAGTCTAAAAAAGTAATTACCAGTATCTTCAGTAAAGTAATAGACTTTTAAAAACTTTGACTTTTATACAGACTAGAATTTTTTTAAATTTCAAATAATCCTTTAATGAACTTGAGCTTTGGTTGTTACAAATTATCATTTCAATATTGATTCTAGACACCACCTAATTATGTCAGCCAAAAACTTTATGATATAAAAGTCATAGTGTTTGTAGCCAGTCAACATTAAAAAAAGTTTTTGATTGTTTTTAAATTACACACTTTTCTTTAGCAAGACTTGTGATCCAATTGAACTCTACTTCTATAATAATGACATATAAAGTGTTATTATAATGATGACTAGCTATCATGGTTGATTTAGCCTAAGAACAGTTAAAGTACACAATTACATGATATCTAGGTATATAATTATATAGAATTGTATTTAATCAATATTATCACAATAATGGAAAAACTCCAAGAATTCCCAATATAATTTTTTGTAAGTGTTCTTGCTCATGTCATGTTAACATTATATAATTACAGATAATTTTTATATCATTTTTTATAATTAACTAGAAATTACTTGTTATTAAGTATCATTACTGGCACATATATACATAACCTGACCTATTGTGATAAATTGGAAGCTTTCATTTGACCAGGTCTCAAATATCATATCTATAATCATTATATTGGCATAGTTAGTGTAGAGTGAGCAAGTGGGCGGATGGTCAACCTGGTGAAATTATTTTAGTTGTATCAAGACAGCAGAACCTAGAATCAGTAGAAATGGTTTCACATAAACTGAGCCATTTTATTAAAAACTTGATGTGGGGCCTCTTTGTTTTAAATTATGGCTTACAGATCAAAAACACTTATTGCAAGCTTTAATTCCACAGGAACAGATCCTAGTGTCAAAAAATTGTCAGGTTTGTTTGCCAAGAGCCAGTGGTTTTCTACAGGCTTTACCGTTTTCTCTGCCTCAGTTAAAATGGACCTGTGTGACGGAGCAGCGTAAAGCTCAGCTTATGGATCATAAAACCTCTCACTGCTTAGGTTTTGGCCTAGAATCTGAATTTAGACCCAGATGATGAAAGGCACTGTGATATGTAAAAGCTGTGGTTTTAGACGTAAAATAAAATATCACCTGAGACCAATACACAGAATAACAACTGATATATGACTGAAATCTTAACTGGTATGGCAGGAAAATTATGTCTATTAAACCTCTAGTACATTAATGAAGTGATCTGTTAGTTAGCATTTTCTAAATGTAAAGCATCATTGTGTGTAATCAAGCTTCTATCAAAATCTGTTCACATCACTTTAAATCATACTTAAGTATTGATCAGTGTGAATTATATCTGTATGTGTTCCAGATGACTCTACTTAATCTTTATTTCTGACAATTTTACAATATCTAAATTTTTTAATAGATACTAGTACACCATGATTCCAAAAATAAGACTTATCAGTATTTTAAATGTGTATATTCAGGGATAACTGAAAGTGTAAATTAAGTCAGATGGTGGTAAATGCCTAAAACTGTAACAGAACTACATGAATGATTGTAAAGCTATTGGGATGGTGGGTTAGAACTATAATTGTACTTAAAACTACATAAATTGTAATAAAAATTAGTCAGATGGTAGTTAGAGACATTCTTTTAGATGGTTGTAAAATTAGTGATATTGCGGTTAGAGGCTAACAGTTGTACTGCAACCCCACGGATGGCTGTAATATTGCGGTTAGAGGCTAACAGTTGTACTTCAACCCCACGGATGGCTGTAAAATTAGTAGTGATGAAGATTGGGACCTACAATTGTAAATATACTACATGGATGATAGATTAATTAGTAGTGTTATAGTGAGAGTAGTTAGAGAACTATAAATAAACCACTTCAACAACATTAATGGTAAATTAGTGGGATGGTGGCTCCTAAGCTCTACAAATGTACCTAAAACCAAAATTGATAGATTCCATAATATCATAACTTGAATTGCAAGACACTAATGTTAACAATTTGGCAACGTCTTCATGAGGCAACATGTGGCTTATTCTGTCTTCAACCTGCAAAGATACCTGCAGCATTCAAGAGGAAAAACTGATAATTTTGGCAAACAAACCGACAAGCTTTCTTACTTTAAGATTTGTCCCTAGTGGGATTCTAATCCAAGTAGATAAAACACAGTGATCTGTAAGTCATCACTTCAGACAACATGGCTTCTAAATTCCCATTGGGACATGAGGACTTTGTAATGAGTCTCATCCAAAAGATTATAATAGTACTAAGATTTTTACAGCTCCAATGTAGATATAAGATGGTTGTTTTAAAACCCCAACTCATGAAAGTGAATTACAGTATTACTCACTCATGCTAAACCCCTGTACCCCCCCCCCACCCCACCCCCACCACACACACACACACACACACACACACACACACACACACACACACACAAATGATTAAAAATATACTGAGAAATAATAAAATCATAATGAACCATATATCCTTTTATCAAGTTATGTCTGACTGCAATTTATACGATAATACATTAAAAATTCTTTATGTTTTCAAGGTCTGTCTGTCAAAAGAGTCTGCACATCTCTCTTGACAAATATAAATTTAAAACCATTCGTTTCAATTTGTAAATTATGCATGAAAGGAGTGCAGCATTGCTGTTTAAACCAAGTCAATTGTTTTTATTGATGCAGTCAATTTTAGGATGGTGGGGGAGCTGAAATACCTTGAAGATACTTATCTTTAAAAAGTGTACATTTATAAGATAGTACTTTGATATGTTTCTAGAAAAATACAAAATGAATGTGTAAATACAGTTCATGACAATCATAATGATGTCATCACAGAAAGTGTTCATTAAAGTTTCTAAGCATTTGCTACGACAATCACAATGAAGTCATCATGCACAGACAGTGCTTATTAAGTTCCAAAGCAGTTGTTATGATAATCAAAATGATGTCATCAAAGACAATGCTCATCACAGTGCCTAAGCATTAATTATGACAATCATAATGATGTCATCAAAGACTGTGCTCATCACAGTGCCTAAGCTTTTGTTATGATAATCAAAATGATGTCATCACAGCTCATCAAAGTTCCTAAGTATCTGTTATGACATTCAGAATGATGTCATCACAGAAAGTGCTCATTAAAGTTCCTAAGCATTTGTTATGACAATCAAATGATGTCATTACACACAGTGCTCATCAAATATTTCTAATGCTTCTACAACTTGAAACTAGAGAGTTTTGTGTAAGTAAAGGCATTACAAAACCAGATGCAAGGAAATCAGACAAAATGTCCAAAAAATAATAACCCGAAACATTACAAAGAAAGTAATGGATATAATCTGAGGATGGTTGTGGAAAAATGGAAACATTACTTCCCTGGCCATTAATAAAAAGAGGTGGTTATAAGAAAGGTTCGACTGTAATTTTGATATAGACACACCTATCCCAGACATATACCAAATACTGTAAAATTAAAAAATATCAAAAAATTATTAAAAAGAAAAACAAAAACAAACTAAAAACTAAAATATGTTAAACATATTTCTCTCATATTTCAAGACATTAAAAAAAAACCTTGCTACTAGTCATGATTTCTTTAGGTCCTAAAGTGTTTACCACAACTAACTACATTTACATATATATAAATGAAACTAGAATATTTTCTGCAATACATACACAACCAGCTACAAAGTTTACAAAAATGTTAAATGATCAGCTGACTACAAAAGACAGACAGATGCAGTTATTCTCATATACTCTCATAATCCCTCCAACTGGAGGGGCATTGGTAGCCAATTGGTCTAAAGCACACACTTATGGATCACAATGCCTCTCACTACCAAGGTTCCAATCCAACATGGGCAGATCCTAGTGTAAAAAAGTTTGTCATTTCCCTCACATAATGCCATTACCCTTTGTTTACAACTGCAGAAATAGGACATAGAAAAAATAACAATGGAAAATATCTGCTTAAAGATCTGACATGTGGATAGGCAGATCAGTTATATGGTATCATCTGACAAATGGATAGGCAGATCACAGAGTTAAATGGTATTATCTGACATGGAGAGATAGGTAAACCACAAAGAACAATATGTTAGGAATTTTATGGTATTATCTTAACAAGATGAACAAATACACATCAATTAGTTCATCAAATATTTAGGACGGTTACATATAAAGCTAACTACTCCATTTACTATAGACAGGTTTACTTGAGGTGTTGACTTTTAACATACACAGGCTAATATTGATCAAAGCAATGAAAATCACAGAAACTGATACTGGTATATATATATATATGTATATATATATATATATATATATATATATATATATATATATATATATATATATATATATATATATAGGTTACATGTACAACATGTACTTCAAATTCATGTTATAAGTAGACCAGAATGTACTTTTTTTTTTACTAATCATTGTCTGTTTAATAAAAAAAACAAAAAAATACCTATAGATTTTAAGCTGTATCTGAGTTAGTTTCTGTCAGTAGAGAGGTTTCAGTTTTCTTTTTTCTCATAACAGATAAAAGGACTATTTTAAGACTTAAACTCAGGTATAACAATGTAATTTGCCAGTTGTTCTAAAGGTAGCCGTCTATTAAATTAAAAAGAGCTGTCAGAAAGACAGGGTTTATATGTATCACAAAACTCTATAACAACTGACACAATGTTGTCTCTTGCACAGGTATGAGGGGTGGGGGTTGGGGAAGGGTATGAATCTAAGAACAATAATCAAAGACCCACCTAAAATATTTTAAATATGTATCAACTGTCTAGTGATAGACTACATACTAGTAAGCGAATTATTTAACTGCAATTGTTTTATTCTGTAGTATTGAAGTGGAGTACTTGTAATGATGTTTTACACCTCAGCCGTGATTTTATTTGCTAATTAGAGGTTGATAATTCATATCAGAGTCCTCAGAAAAAAAGATTGGATCTCTCTTAGTGATATCTAAACCTATGTGATGGGAAGTTCTTTGATCTATACCTAAAGTAGCCAGTCCCCAATGTTCTGTAGGGTAAAGAATACCACTGTCATATATTGTATTGCTGATTCCAAAGACAAACAATTAGCTGAAAACAAAATAATGATTTGCATACCCTTTGAAAGTGAATGGCACTAAAATCTATTATTTCTGAATAAAATAGAATAATTTTCTAATGCCTTACAGTGCATTATCATAAATATATTGTGCAATTCCTGAAGCAGTGGTACAATCAATGTTTTTTCTGATTACATGTAATTTCTTTACAAAGCTTATCCAAAAGTACCAACAGTTTTTGATGGTGTTAATTTTATCCCTTGATTCATGGTTACAATGTTAAGTATAAGATGTTAAGACAAAATAACCATATATGAATGCAAGTGATGGAAACATTCCTGACTGGAACAAGCACTGAACTTAATAGCAAAACGATGTCCAGTAATGTGGTTAAGGTACCTTTTGTTGGCCTAAAGTGTCTGTCTTACTTTCCAACCAGTGGTCCCTAAAACAGTAATCCAAGGGCTAAGAAAGGAATATATTAGCATACAATGATATAACAAAAATATTGTTTTATCAAACAATTTTATATTGCAAAGCTTTTAGTGATAAGCCTACATTGGAATCAGTGTTACATTATTTTTATTTAACTGGGCATTGGTTGATGATAAAAAAAACAAAACAAAACAAAAAACAACATTAATTCACAACTTACAACAAAAGACTTATAAGATTGTAGAAAATTAAAAAAAAAGAAGATATTTTTCAATCTCAATTCATCCCAATAGACAAGCACAAATTGTTCTTGACTAGTCCAAGAGAGAGCTTATTATAAACACATTGTCCCTAGTGGTTTTAACAATTGTTTCACCTTGTATTGTCGAAAGGTTATTATCTCATCAATTTTCTCATAAACACTAACAAAGAGATTTCTAATTTCTTGAAGAGGGATTTGGCTTGTAAATCTTGCATCTCTCAAGAGACTAATGAAGCAGTAATTTCTGAAGTATTGAAAAGAATCCATTTCTCAGTTCTCATTCCTATTTCTTATCTGAATTGATCTAAATCACACAATTTCAATTAAAAATTGATTTATTTTTTTTCAAATATGTATATATTAGAGTCTAAATTGGTTGGTTTTAATGCTGTTTTACATCACATCAGCAATTTTAAGCAATTTGCAATGTGAGCAAGATTATTAATCTCCGAGAATTAATCTAAGAACAAATTCACATTTCTATGAGATGTGTGAGTATGTATTATGGTCTGCCTTGTACTAGCAATTTAGACTCACTTTCTGTTGAGATGCTAGTTCTCTAAGTTATTATGCTACAGACAATCACACCAATCCTTCAAATCACATTATCCTGGCACTTGGTGAACCAGTTGTTACTCTGTGCTGATGCTGAGCTACGGGTAAGGAAGCAGCATCTTAATTTTAAAGTCTTATGTATGACCAGACCGGGATTTAAACTCTTGATTTTCCACTCTTTAGGCAGATACTCTTTTTGAGTCACTCTCATTGAGCCATAAAATAATCCTAGATGTTTACTCTTTACCTAGCTATTATGGTAAAGTCTTGAATAATGAAAAGCAGCTATTTGGGTTTTATCTACTGGTGGACAGAAAAAAGCAAAATGCAACTTAAACAATTTAAGCAATCATTTTGGTTTGGGACAACTGTTACATAAAAATTGGCTCATTCTGAAGCTTTACAGGAATTCATTGGACTGTAAAGTTTTCTGCTATAATAAAACCTCATTAGGATATCTGCCAGTAACTTTGTCCTTAGCCATGCTTATCACCACACAACTTTGGAGTCCTAAAATTTTATTTCTATATATTCTTGATAATCTTCCACAATGTATTGTCAAACCCTTTACAATGCCAAAATGAGACTTAACAGTGGTGACAATGAAGCAAATTTTACTTACAAAAGTGATGAAATGAAACTAAAGATTTCTGATTCCAAGTAACAAAACTGGAGCAAATAAATTAAATTAACAGAAGGAAAAACAAAATATTAAGATTTGAATTATAAGTCAAAGGTCAAAGACAACCAGGTTTATCACTGAACAAGTTATTTTTTTCCCTAGTATCATGCAATTGTCAAAATTTTGTGAAAGTCATTAATTTACAATAACTAAATGGCAAGTTAAGAAATTAACAGTCCCTGGATTTTTAGAATTTTGTTTTTCAACTGTACTCTCAAAAAGCTACTGTGTCCAGATTTTCCCATGGAATAAAAGAGAGAGTAATTTCAAAAATAATTTCATACCATACTATTTATTCAACTAGCTATCGCTAAAATGCACAAAACAAAATACAATGCTATAACATTAACTAACTACTTATTAATAATCACTACATGTACATATCTACAACATCAAATTTTAAACTTTTTAATTAATTAATCTAACCCACCTGTTGTGGCTGATGTAGCCTCTAAAATCAACATCCGAAATCTCTCTAACATAATTATCCTCCTATTGTTAGCATGAATAGTAAAATACACTTGTAAGCAAGATCATAGGACTTGATATCAAAGCCAAATGCTTTGTTGATTTCCATACTTTTACATATATATATATATCTATAGAAATTTATCCTAGCATTTAATATCCATTTTCGTATTAAACCACGCATTCACATGTAATAAAAAGTTCCAAATCAATAAACTCAACAAATCCACTACAGGAATGAGTTTTAAAATCCTTCTATTTGTATAGGAATTGAGTTACAATGTAAAATGCCAAAAGTCTATATAAGCTTCTCTTTCATTGGTCAGTTAATGTCAATGTGATGCCATAAGAATCAATATATATGTATATATAAATGTATATAACAGGAAGGAATTGAGAAGATACGTTACCAATAAAAATTATTAGGTATGATTCAATACAGAAATACTGGTCAATATTGTAACTTTTATACCTAATTGCGGGAACATGCACGGTTTAATCAGAATAAACAGAAAAACCGATAATTTGCTCGACTCACTCCGTGAAAAACAATGATGAGAAATGAAACTTTTATTTGTTTTATTGGCTTGATTTACTCTGAAAACAAAATCTCTTTATTTGCTCCTGATACAGGATATAAAAGTAATTGTGTTTTGAAATGTCAAATTCAATACAGTTACATAACACAATCTAAATGTATAGAATCATGAATTATTGAATCCTGCAACACAATATATAGAATATTTATTTTAATGTTAAATATACCAAGTTTAATATTGACAACAGAACCTCCTATGAAGTGATAGGACACCGTTTTTTTTTTACGTAAAATTGTTAGCACATTGTGATGTTTATGATTCAATTACTCTCATTATTTTAAATTACATAAAATTTCCTTACATAGCTTAGTTTTTCATTTCCCTTAAAATCAATAATAGGAAAAACACCATTAAACTCAAGTTTCACACAAAAAATTTGTGAATGGATTAAGCAAGATGAAAACAGATGATGCAAGCCTTAATAAATAGGTTAATTAAAATACTATCAGTTGTTATAGATGTTCAAAATGAGGATTTTAGTTAAGTTTACAGAGTTAAAAATTTAAGTCAGAATGGATGCCCAGGTTCTTGTCATTTTTCAGTCATATTTTGTAAATTCATGTACCATTTTCAGAAATTTGATTATAACTGATTAAAATATCACAATTTTTTAAAAAAAATTTTTATTTTTGGAAAATCATTTAGTAGCCTGTCTTTCCTTATTTTTTGTTTTCATTTTTATACTTAAAATAGTACTATTTAAAATACCCGGTATATATTATTTTATTTTTGTAGCTTAAATGGTACTTATATAAAAATTTTATGGTGAGATTTGAAATCAGAAATATTTGAGATTGTCAAATAATTTTGTAGGCAGTCAAAAAACCAAAGAAAGGATTTCACAACAACAAAACACATATTTCATCATGTATAATTTTACCATTTTGATAAGTGGTAGTAAGTTCCAACATAAAATTATGCTCTCTAGAATCAAGGAATAAACCTGCTGCACTTTATATTATGTTTGTTATATAATTTAACACATTTCTGGGGTAAAAAGGTGAAAAATCTTTTGAATATGATCATACAGTTTGAATTCACATGCCATTTTTTAATGTATGAATATAAATTATGCAGTTTAAATTAAATAATTTTATGATTTTTAAACAAATTAACACAGAAATTCATAATCTTTTTTTCATCAAAAATTTAAAATGAACAAACCACAGACTCAAAACCCTGGGAATTACAAATACAAATACCATATTAGACTTTGTCTTAAATTGCTCAAATCATAAAATTAGATATCTTTTAATAATTTTATTTTTGCTAAAAGGGAAATAACTCCTAAAAAATTATTGCACATACATACATGATTTCTGGATCAAGATGCAATTACCTGCCAGCCAATATTTTGTTAAATCTATTTTGGTAAATCACAAGAACATTGTGAAAAAGAAGAATAAAATTTTTAAACATCTAAAACAGATTTCCTCAGAACAACTGTGTAGCTAGTCTGAACATCTTGTACATCTAAATGTATTACAATGGACACCTTGAGTATGACAAGCTTTCCTGCTGTGCATAAATGAGGTAAAATTGCTAAAACTGACAAATTCTGCAGTGACTATGGTGATCAATAATTTTCTGTTTTTCACATAAAATTTTTATAGCTATCTTACAGAGAAGTTTTATTTCTCTTTAAGGTAAAAACAGTCAATTTCCTGAATGGTGAGAAAAATGATATTAAAACAATCAATTTCCCAAATGGCAAGGAAATTATTAAACCAAAATTCAACTCACAGTTTGAAAGACTATAGAGTCTTGCCAAAAAAGGATGTTTTTAAAAAAAATTCTAAAATTCTGTCTTAACAATTTTGTATTATCTCTTAGAAATGACAAATAACTTACTAGACATGTAATCATGCATTAATCATGAAGGTTCAAAAATGGTTTATATTACATATCTATATACAATGTACTATAATAATGTGGTTATTATCATGTAGCAATCAAAGTGTCCGGCTTCTAGCCAGTTTTACAGTGCTAACCCATTGGGATTTGTATCATATTAATTTAGTTATTTGATAAGATATTACACTGAGAACCTAGCTGTAGATAAACAGCTTTTATCAATATTTACTTGAACATTTACTCATCAAGTATTCCATTCGTCAGACATATCACCAACGAAGATTGTCTATACAGTAAGAATAAGAGAGAAAATATGTCTTTATATAATAAACTGTAATAAGAAAGAAAAGTTTGACCATTCTCAGATATTATCAGATATTCTCACATATTTTGCCTTCTTTAAAGGCAAAACATAAATAAATGAATAAATAAATAATAAATAAATAAATAAATAAAATTTTAAAAAATGTAAAACAACAAAAAATATAATATAAAATAAAAAACAAAATAAAAATAAATATATTTTAAAAAATTTGACTTATGACTTGTTTATGAACATTGTTTTGTTTTTGGTAAAATAAAAATAAATCAAACTAAAAAGAGCTGTAAAATATACAACACAGCTGATCTACATGTCAAAACTTAACACCAATATAAAAATCAATACAATTACACTGGATGTGAGTAGCTATGGATGTCTGGTGTTAAAAGTCTTGACCACTTCTACTTACCATTAGAGACAAGTGTGAATTTCATGGAAGCTTTAATTAAATCTGACCCTGATGCTCGTCTACCAAATTTTCCCTGGTTTGATTGTGTTAACAGTTTTAATTGCCTGCAAGTAAAACAGAAACATTTAATATGCCATACTTCACATGTAGAAAAAATTTCATAGGAGAGAAGAAACAATAGAACAAAAAAAATCTACTTTTTTTAAGAGTGCCCAGACTCAACATCAAACCTAGCCCTTTCATCTGGGCAATAAGCAATCTCTCTCTCTCTTTTTCCTCTCTCTCTCTCTCTCTCTCTCTCTCTCTCTCTCTCTCTCTCTCTCTCTCTCTCTCTCTCACTCACACACACACACACACACGCACACACCACAAAAATTAAATTATTAAAAGTTACCATGAAGTGATGAATCTTTTAAACATGAGCAAAGGGGGATAACTCAATAACTCAACATATGTCTAAAATAAAGCTAGATAAAAGTTATCTTAAATGGAATGGTTGAAATTGTTCACATTTAAACTTTTAACATATGATCATTTTAACTGATGTTATTCATTGCTGACTGATTATCAACAAAGGAATAAGTTTTAAGATATGTACAAAATGCTTTGGTGTAATAGATTTGCCATCACTGAGGCAGATTATATTTCTGTATCAAGTACTTTACAAGGATATTAAAAATTTTCACAGAAAATGTCAGAAAAACAGCAATAGCTGCAGATCTCATCAAACAAATTCTTACCATTAACTTTTTATATATCAAATAATTAAAATAAAAGAATTATTATTGGATACTTGTATTGACACTGATTATCAAGCACAGAGGATGACATTAACAGAAGTCTTTCCCTACTTAGAAAATAAGCTTAATATAGAAGATGAGTTGAGTATTTTTTTCCTATAATTAAACTTTAAAGAATGATGCAGGTCTGACAATGGTATATAAGATTGACAATCCATATCTATATGATCATACCAATACAACAGGTGTTTGTCAGATAAAGTATACCAGCTGTAGGGTATAAAGATATAACTATATATACCCCACAATATCATAACTACCTGGTAGATACTAAAATACAGAGGACAGAAATCATTTCCTAGTCAATCAATCTAGTAACAACAGATGCAATGTCCTAGAATTCAAATTTAAGTTCTATGTCAATGATTCTTTTATGTCTATATTTTTAACTAATTGTATATTGTAAAAAAAACAAAAACAACCAGAGTTTCACAGATTTAAATGTCTCGCCTGGTTAGTTTTTGATCAAGTAGAAAATATATTACTTTCACGTTTTGACATGACACCACTGCCTATGCCTAACTTAATGGTGATGCCTACACAGGGACAAGATATAATCTCTCATACATTTTGTACAGATGAGCTACCAAGGGGCACTAAATGAAAACAGCTACATGGATCATATCTTACCTTTGTTTATAACAGAGAACACAGAGCATGCCACCATTAAATACAAACTCCTGACACATTTTACACACACGAAATTTACACTTTGGACATATGTCTCCTCGGTTAAAAAGAAGTCCAAATCGTTCATGACAACGAGCACACATTTTTGTAAGGTCATCCCCAGCTTTAAGAACACTCTTCTGTCTTAAAGTCTGAATTTCCTGTCTTATTTGCCTAAAATTAAAATTACATTAAAAGTTTTATTTCAAAAACAAATAAGTCCTGTAAACAAGAAAATATCAGTGTTTTAGTGAACAGGGGCTATTACACCATGGTAACAGGAATATGTCCCTTGGTTTTTAACCAATGGGCCAATCTGCCCCATTGTCTCTCTATAAAAACTATAATGCAGGGCTCGCGCTGTCGATCGCCAGTGGCGCCAATTGCGAAAAATATTTGAATCTGGCGAAATGAAATTAAAATTGGCGAAAGTGTCTGGCGAATTCAAAATAAAACTGGCGAAAATAAAGTGTTGTTGGCGAATGTTAATATTAACTTTTCTGTGTCAAACTGTTGTGTATTTCACGGCTGAACGCACCTCATTTCTGTATAGTAAGCCTATAGTAGCTGTTTGTTTACATCGTCGATCACTGAACCGCGTACTTTAAACACTGTTGGAAGTTGATAAATGAATAAACACACTAATTGGATTAAAGGAATTAGAATTAGCCTCCATAATTAATTATGGCTAATCGGTTTCTGTTTTGAATATGCTAAAACTTGGTTGGTGTTTACGAAAATTTCGGAAGCTCCCCTAATAAATCTGCATTTAAACTCCGACAAATTAGCTCTTCCAGAGCTCTTTCTTATGACCAGTCAATGAGTTATTTTATTTACTTGATTCACGGGAACATGAAGCGCATTTTATTGTATTTTTCAATTCAAAACCCAAAACAAAAAAAGCCTGATGAAGAACCCATCTCTTCGTCTGTTGAAACACATAATCCTGTTAAAAATTATACAAAACCGCCCGACTCCTAATCTGATGTGAAACATATCTGTTTGAATGATGATCGTTTTTTGGTTGTCATTTGATAACGAAACTGGTTTTATGGCATGTAAATTTTGCATTTAGACAGGCAAAATAAACAGTTTTACCTCTGGATCATGCGCTAACTATCGTACTTCAACACTTATACGACACCAATCGTCTTCAGATCATAAAAAATTGTTGACACTGACTTGCAAACTACTTTTGAACAATCAGTTCAAACTTATTACAAGGCAAGCAAAAAAAAAAAAAAACAAAAAACAAAAAAAAAAAAAAAAAAAACAAAAAAAAAAAAAAAAAAAACTATATATTTAATGCCGTGCGATCTGTTTATTGGTTATTAAAGGAAAAAGTGCCTACATAAAAATGTAATTCTTTACTAGAATTGCAAACACTACAGGGTTGTACAGATCTAGGAAATTTGCACTCTGGTTGAAATGTTACCTATATGCCTGATTTGACCCCTATTTAGAAATCATGTCCCACTTCCTTCAGTTCTAGATTGATCATACAAGTAAGAAATGTTAAGCATCACTTAATGTTTGTGTTGCATATTGGCGAAAAGGATTTTCAGACTGGCGACATGTACATTGTTGCATAAGATGAGTTGGCGAAAACAAAAAAGATTCCAGGGCTAGCACTGTAATGTTAATTCTATGGTCTACATTTTTTAGTTTTCAATAAACAAGTTTAAAAATACACTCTTTCCTAAAGTAACAAAATAATTAAAACACTTTTGAGTTTTCGATAGATTATTATTGCTATGTAAGAAAATTATCTTGTGGTTTTTGTTTGAGGTAGCATCAGTATTTGTTTTACCAGAAACACAATAATTTTATTAATCTTTCTGGGATAAGGAGCGTTAAAGCAGACGTATGGAACATAAGGCCATAAGTGTACACACAAGTGTACAGACACACAGAAAAGAACAGTGGAACAAATTGTCAGTGACCAATGTTCTACACAGACATCAAAGGCATAAGGAAACAAGCTAGCTGTGCAAGTATGTGCTAGGGCTAGAACGATACACCAAAAACACAATTCACCATGATATTTTACTTTGCTTTGGTACACCTACAGCATTTCCGGAATTTCGGTTTTGTTTCGGTCCATCTCTCTGTTTAGTCTCCCCTTAAAAAAAAGATAGCAGACATCACCATAACTCCGCCAACACTGAAAAATGGATAGATGTGGTAGCTACTGATGAAGTTTTTCAGAATTTTTTTTTTATTTTCATTAATAGCAATGTAACATGATATCTTTTGATGAATCTTAATAGTTTTTTCAGGTCCTAGTTCTACTTATGTCTGTCCAGTCCTCTCATCCCGAAAAAAAAGAAAGAAATATTTCAAGTAATATATCATATAGAAAATAATCGTATCGTGAGTCATTTATCATGATACATATTGTATCACAAAGGGGGTGTATCGTTCTAGCCCTAGTATGTGCAGGTGTTTCTGATTTGTCACACAGTAAATCAAAGTTTATGCCGACTGTTACAGTGCTACTAGAACACCTAGGCTCACAATATTAATGCTGCAAATATCATTAACCACTGGATATATTATACATGTACTGGTAACAAACTGACCAGAAAGGTATGAAATAAGAATATCTACAGAAGTGAGCCACAGCTTGAGTATAAAAATAAGTCTTTAACACCAAGACAACTTGAAGTATTAGTGGAGATGTAATTACATGTATATTACTATCTAAGTGATGTACTATTCTGGTGACAGAGACCAAAATTACTTTAATTGATTTAATGATTAATTAATTTTTTTGGCAGAATTTTTTACTTTTACAATGTGTGGGGATGCTTCTGTAGTGTGCTATGCCAGCAGTGACATGGAACAATGGTTTTTAAGGTCTCCAATGAAAGCCCATGTGACTTTCATTTCTAAATGCCGAGTGCTTGGCAAAAGAACAGACACAACCAATTTCCTAGTCTTGGTCAGACCTGGCTGGGGTTGGAACCCTGACCTCCCACATACAAAGCGAGAATTCTAGCAACTGAGATACTGTAGTGGTAAGGCCTCTTGATGGTTAATTTGTCTATTGCACCAAATTTCAGATCACAGTACCAATCACTGCCTACATATGACTGGCAAATCCTTATGTGAGAATGTTTGCAGTTTGTTTGCTAAAAGTACTTAACCCCTGGCACTCATGTTTTCTCAACCATCCAAAAACTATCTGTCTCTATGTAAGTAAAAAAATCTTGTCTGGGACATCTACACTATTTTAAATTTAAAAAGGCATCTCCCTCATGAAATTGTTTACTTCAAAACCCCTCATAATGCTGTATACCCCAGAATTTACTGATGATCAATATGATTCTATTCACAAAGTAATTAAGTTAGACATACACATATATAACAAACCATATGTACATGACATGAAGGATAGTTTAAGTGTATGCAGGCATTTATCTTTTTTTTTCATTGATTTCTTATAAACATAAATTATGCAATATGATATGACTCTATATATAGACATTAATTACATGCAACAGTCATTCCTTTTATGTTTCAAATTAATTATCTAAAAAAATTTTTTGCATCATAGTTATAATCAATTAAATTGTTTATCTTCTAAATGTAAAAAAATTTAAAAACATGTATATAAAGACATTTTCAGAATTCATATTTAGGTGAAGTTGAAGATAAGTCTGAAACCAAATTTTATGAAGAATTATTGTCATTCAAGGGGAGCAACTGAGATTACATGTTTCTGTATTATAAAGTTCAAACTCGATCCATGTATGTATATGAATATGTTTGTGTACAAAATACTAAACAAAAGCAGTTTGACCTCTTGACCTTGACCTCTGACTTACACACCTAAATTTGTTATGTGATACATCATCCCTTGTTAGCAGAATTTTGTGCCAGGTTTGATTTAATTAAAATCCATTTGAATTAATGGAGCAGGCATGGTATTAAGACAGATTGATAGATGGTAGTAGGGACAAAAACACAAAAATTTAATAAGAACAAGCATTCTGAGAGTATTGCAAAACAATACATAGTCCCCTACCGGTCGCATATTTCACTAATCCCAAAGTTTTAGGTAAAATGTACCTTATTATATGGTACAAAGATTTATAGTTATAAATTATACATGTTGTTCAAGATGGCAGATGGAAACAAAACATAAACTTGATCTGTAACTCATCATGGTAGAGTCACATACAAAACATTAGTTCCATTTCTGCAAGCATGTAGAAAAAAAGTGCGGAAAACTAAAATTTCAGTGAATTTTTTAAAGATCAAAGGGCCATAACTCCGATAAAAATTAGCAGATGGAAACGAAACATAAACTTAATCTGTAACTCATCATGGTTGACTCATAAACCAAAAATCAGTTCATTATCTAAAACCATTTAGAAAAAAAGTGCGAAAAACTGAAATTTCAGTGAATTTTCAAAGTTCAAAGGGCTATAACTCCCGTAAAAATTTGCAGACAAGAATGAAACGCTAACTTGATATGCAACTCATCATGGTAGAGTCACATACAAAACATAAGTTCCATTACTGCAAGCTTGTAAAAAAAAACTGCTGAAAACTAAAATTTCTGTGAATTTTCAAAGATCAAAGGGCCATAACTCCATTAAAAAATAGGCAGATTGAACCGAAACTTAAACTTGATCTGTAACTCATCATGGTAGACTTATATACCAAAAATCAGATCAATATCTAAAAGCATTTTTAAAACAAGAGCACCGCCGAGCGTAGCATTATACGCCCGTGTTATATTGATCGAGTAGTACTATTTACTAGCGTGGCGACACCTTTAGGGGTTTCGAGATATTACCATGATTAAGGTGTAACTGTATAACAAATTTCATTTAAATCCATGTTTGTATTGTCTACTGAATGGAATACAAACCACATGGTCATACATACAAAAATTTCTAAGTTAAAAAAGGGGCATAACTTCTCCAAAAATAATCTGAAAAAGTTGTAATTCAAACTTGCACCAGATATTAACATCGTAAATGTGTATACCAAATGTATAACAAATTTCATTTAAATCCATGTTTGTATTGTCTACTGAATGGAATACAAACCACATGGTCATACATACAAAAAATTTTAAGTTAAAAAAGGGGCATAACTCCTCCAAAAATAATCTGAAAAAGTTGTAATTCGAACTTGCACCAGATAATAACATCGTAAATGTGTATACCAAATTTCATTTGAATCCATAAATAGTTGTAGGCTCTGATGATCGGAAACCACATGGTCATACATACAAAAATTTCTAAGTTAAAAAAGGGGCATAACTCCTCCAAAAATAATCCGAAAAAGTTGTAATTCGAACTTGCACAAGGTATTACCATGGTAAAGCTGTATACCAAATTTCATTTGAATCCATAAATGTTTGTGGTCTCTATTGAACGGAATACAAATTGTTAACAGACGCCCGCCCGCCCACTCACCCGGACGGACAGCACCGTAACATAATACGTCCCGTCATATGACGGGCGTATAAAAAAGGGCGGAAAACTGAAATTTTAGTGAATTTTCAAAGTTCAAAGGGTCATAACTCCCATAAAAATTAGCAGATGGATACGAAACATAAACTTGATCTGTAACTCATCATGGTAGAGTCACATACAAAACATTAGTTCCATTTCTGCAAGCGTGTAGAAAAAAAGTGCGGAAAACTAAAATTTCAGTGAATTTTCAAAGATCAAAGGGCCATAACTCCGGTAAAAATTAGCAGATTGAAACGAAACATAAACTTGATCTGTAACTCATCATGGTAAACTCATATACCAAATATCAGTTCATTATTTAGAAGCCTGTAGAAAAAAAGTGCGGAAAACTAAAATTTCTGTGAATTTTCAAAGATCAAAGGGTCATAACTCTGGTAAAAATTAGCAGATGGAAACGAAACATGAACTTGATCTGAAACTCATCATGGTAGAGTTACATACAAAACATAAGTTCCATTTCTGCAAGCATGTAGAAAAAAAGTGCAGAAAACTAAAATTTCAGTGAATTTTTTAAAGATCAAAGGGCCATAACTCCGGTAAAAATTAGCAGATGGAAACGAAACATAAACTTAATCTGTAACTCATCATGGTAAACTCATATACCAAAAATCAGTTCATTATTTAGAAGCCTGTAGAAAAAAAAGTGTTGAAAACTACAATTTCTGTGAATTTTCAAAGATCAAAGGGTCATAACTCCCGTAAAAATTTGCAGACAAGAATGAAACGCTAACTTGATCTGCAACTCATCATGGTAGAGTCACATACAAAACATCAAAGGGTCATAACTCCGGTAAAAATTAGCAGATGTAAACAAAACATTAACTTGATCTGTAACTCATCATGGTAGACTCATATACCAAAAATCAGTTCATTATCTTAAAGCATTATGATTTAGAAAAAAAGTGTGGAAAACTGAGGTGTGACAGATGGACGGACGGACAGACAGAGTGCAAACCTATAGTCCCCTTAGCCTTTTCCAGTAGGGGACTAAAAATAAATCAGTTCTCAGTTAACTCAACTTTAATCTTTAACACATTCAACTTAACTACTTTTAACTTTACATTGGTAACTGCTTTCCTTCAGTACTTTATTTGGATGCAGTTGCAATTGAACAATATGTCACTGAGGAAAGGTACATATAAATGAACATCACTGTTACTTTGAAATCAAAGTTACAGAAGTGTTTGCTAAATCCTAGTCAGATGATAGCACTCAACAGAACCTGTTAAAATGGGAACCTTCAGGAAACTTTATATTTTATTAGTTTAAACAATATTTGGTTTACATAAGTCAATTTACTACTGGTAATCAATATAAATGGCATTTCTCAACATAATACATCTGTTGTTCCTTTGAGGCAGAGTTGGGATTAGACTGCTTCAAATAAACATATGCAACTATTTTTCTACAAAAAATAACTCTAAATTTAAAAAAAATTACCCAATTTTAGAATCCTGTTTCATTCTTACAGATTCATCCCTCTTAATGACTGAAAGAATTTTTCTTTTTTCTTCATCTGACAGAAAATCCAAATTTGGTACAGTTTCCATGGTTACAGTTGTGTTTTATAAATTCAGTGGAAAATCAAAATTTTGAATATCACTGCTACTTAAACACTATGTAAAAAACATCATGAAAGCTATAAATCCTGAAGGCAAAGTTAACTCCCATATCTTGTCATGTTCATGTTTGAAATTCCAATTCTTTGCTAGATCTGAAAATACATAAAAACGAAATATAAAAATCAACAGGCAATTGCCAGAAGAACCAAGAGCACACAACAGAAAACAAAGAAAAAAAATAGACACCTAAAAATGAAAAGACAAAAAAAAAAAAAAAAATCAACAACAAACAAAAGATACAAAATAAACATGTTAACCAGTAAAACACATACTGAAGCAGAAAAAAGCCCTGATCTTGGGACTGAATAACAAATACACATGTGTTATATTAACCATGAATATGGTTGTGTAAATACATATATATATGTGTGGGTTTTATAAATAATTATACTTTATACACAAATGTTACCAGTCAACAGAAAATTATAATTGCTAAATGACAATAATGATGAATTATTAACAGTGTGGAGGTTTAACACTGAAAGTTCAACACTATTTGTCTTTGTATCAGGGATAGTCATACTGTTGGTATTTAGTCATTCCACAAGTGGGATGTTGTGAGTTTCAACCTGGCAAGAACTTTATTTAAAAGTTTGATAAGACAGTGTTCAAAGTTAAGCCTGTTTATAAAGTCCACCTGTTTATTAGAATCGAGTTTCGTAGGAATCTTTATATACACAGGTCTGACACTATAAAAAAGAACCCCATAAAAATACACCCTGCATAAACTGACAGCACATACCATTAATATTGTTTGAACATACAATTGATATTATACAATTATTGACTTTTGATGAGGTTAATAAAAGGATTTATGACCCCAAAGAAATGTTGTATTTACTAAGGCTGTAGGTCAAGGTGAATATAACATTTATTTTGGGGTCATAAATCCTTGTTTTACCCGAAATCAAAGTCAGTAATTGTTTTATTATATGACTGATAGACAGGTGTCTTTCAAAACAATTCATTACAGCTTCTGTTTTTGTCCCTCATGATTTTCAGAAAACCTTATGAGATGCTTTTAGATTAGGTCAATTCTGATTGGCTTATCTAAAGCTTATGACAGCCTTCTATTCTTGGACAATGGGAAAACACCATCGTCTATTTTTAGGGATCTCGAGGGCAATTTGGACCATTATATTACCCTCACATGCAGAATTGTGCTGTGAACATAACATTTTGTTCAATAGAGCTTAACATGTTTTAGCCAATCAAAACTGAGTAAAATCAGTAGCCATATAATAATGTTTGTTAATTTACCATGGTAATCATTTACCTGCATGTCTAGACCAGAAAAAATCTTTGTTATTATTTATTATTTTTATTTTCTATATATATATAATTTTTCACAATTTTAAGACAAACTAGTTTTAGATTGGAAAATATTGCTTACAGGTGTTGTTAGCCCTCAAGCAAAAATGTGCTAAAACAAATCAGATACTAAAATCAAATAAGTTCCAGTATGAACCCATATAGATAGATCAGTTTACAGTACCCTGGTTCTAACTGGGACAGCAACCAGATAAAAAATAATTGGTCACTTTACTGATTTGTAATGAAATAATGAAATAATTTGAAAATGTATGGTCCTCGGTATAATTGACCATAACGGGTCAATGAAATTATATCAGTAGTCTTGGTTTTTTTTATATAAAAAGTGTAACAACATCAATATTTGATGACTTCTAATTCCATATATAGCTGCAGTTAACACCAAGATATACATGTTCCAGGCTGTACATTTGACATACAGTTTTATTTGTTAACAGGCAAAGAGAAAAAAATTGAACTAAATTCTAATATTTCACAGAATCAGTAGGGAATAAACATTTAAGATGAAAACAGTATTCAATCATTACCGGTAATAGTACTGCAATATGCCAATATATCAGTAAAACAAAACCTCGTTATAACCTGACCCTCAATAACTTTACCACAATTATCAATGACACAAGATCCATTATGGAGGGGGGGGGGTGTAATAAAAGAATGTGATATAATATTGCTTATTTTATTAACCATCAAATTCCTAAATAATGCCAGAAACATACTCAAAAATGGCCAGTAAACCAAGGTTTTATTTCATATTTATAGCACCTAATTAAATTTCTTCAAAACAATAATTAGTCTTGGGCCAGACATAGTTTTTAAGCTATTAGCCTGTGACCTTAACCTTCAAGTTATAGCTCATGTTTGATATCCCATCCATAGATAACTATGGGTATTTTAATAATTACCTATTGGCACCCATGGTACTTATGATTGATTATACCATGGGTAGATGTTATCACAGAATAGAAATTGGTACGATGTATTATCTAAAATTTGTGACTTACACCCAAATAGATTGCAATGGTCTGTTTTCATCTCTAATTGGTCAAGACTAGCATAGTAAATCTTATTACGATCTTGTTTGGATGTATTTCATTAAGCAGTATAAAGAGGTGTTTACCTTATATGTAAAATTTCAATCAGATATAATTCCGCAGTACAATCATTAAAGCTGATTGCTGTTTTAGAATTCTGCCTTTGATTGTCTGAAAATAATTCATCCACAGTTGCCAATTTCAAATGTGTTATTACAAACTTATCCATTATCTTCTGTATGGGTTAGCAATATTGATGATAAAAATCTCCAATCGGTAATCAAAAGTAGTTAATTTTTACCAATGTTACCAATCAGTAGGATTGGTACCATAGTTGGAATTTCAAATGCAAGCATAACTTCAGATCATTGTACACTGGTTCTTTTTTATAAAAATATATGCCTATACCTCATTGTATGATGATAGTGAACCTACTTAGTAGATAAAACATTCAGCTAATAGAGTGCTCACTCCATATGTGTAAGGTTAGGAGTCTAAAAGTTTGTCAAGGCCTGATCAAGATATGAAAATAAGTAGTAACTGCATGAGTCTTTTACAAGGACTCGGCATTTAATAATGAAAGTCATGGGTCTTTCAAAATGAGTCTGTAAAATGTTATATCATGTGCCGGGGTAGGCAAGTATGCTAAAGAACTCTCACTTAACAATACTCTGAGCACTATTTAAAGGTCAAACTGTCTGCCAATTCACCTAATATATCTAAAGACATCCCAATTTAAATGAAATATTCTACACTGGGACATCAACAAAACATTACTCAAAAAATAGTTAAAAGCCATCTCTATATTATCAAGTAGGATGGAAAACACAGCGCTAATCCTAAATACTTTTAATCAGACAGACAGACAAAGAGTGATTTTTACATACGGTAACCCCAAATCCCTATTTAGTTTGCCAATTTACGTTATAAAAGTTGCCTAGTATATGGTATATTTAACACAAAGTTTCACAAAATATCCATTACCATAAAGAATACCGCAAGTAGTTCAATATTTATCATGTTTTAAAAATTAAAACTTACCACATATTGTTTTTAACAATTCCCATACCTTTTCTGTACCTGTGGGTTATTAACAGGTGTTAGAACTAATATTACCATATTAACATAATAATAACATATGTCACTTAAAACTATTAAATAAAATATTGATGCCAGACTTGACAGATCAACAGTCTTATACAGTCTTATACTACCGCGCAGAATCAAAATGACTACATACATCTATAAACTTTTCAAAGAGGGTCAAAAATGTCCAGTATTAATGGAGATAAGTTTTCAATTTTCTTATTTCTTAATAATACATAGCATTTGATAATCAGCATTATGAAAACATCAACATGATTCACTCAGAGTCTTGGATACATTGTTATTGGATGTTTCATAAATATACACAGATTTTTAAGTACACAGCAACTACAAGTCACGAAAATATCTGAAAAATGGATATAAAGCAGAAAAATTTCACACTAAATTTTTTCTAGTTTTCAGATTTTATCTGTCAATTTATAACTAAAAATTTTAAAACATATTGAAGTTTATCTGGCTATAATCAAGGAATATCATCTCCTTAAATTAAAAACAAAATTTTGTTTATATGTTTCAAATTTAGATTTTTTTTAACAGAAAACATTTTGCAAAATCAGATAGTCATTTTACTCACCTTGCGATTGTTTATATATTAAGTTTGGTATCAAGTGCACATTTTAAAAGATGGAACAAACTGGGTCATATTACAAATTTGTCCCAAGAATTCCTTAATCCAGAAGAAACTAACTTTTTTCATATATGGTAATGTTTCACAAAAAATAACAAGGAAATTTATGACAAAATACTATATAAAAGGAAAAATGTAAAATGTCACTTCTTGGAAAAAAGGTATCTTAATAAAATGAAACTGAAAAAACACCCAACAGCAACATGAATGAATGCATAATCACCCTGAAGTTAGATCCGTCTTATTATCAATTATTTAAAAATCCACTTAGCAAATAACAATAGACAAGGATGTGTAAGTGTATTTATATATATATATATATATATATATAATTCTTTGTGGGTATATATAATACTTCACAGAGAAAAAATTTAAAAAAACAAAACAAAAAACACACCATGATACAAACTATTTAGCGATTTAACAGCAAACTTATAATAACGTGTTCATTTCAGAGAAAAACTTATTTTCTGTTATTAATTTGATGCCAGAATTATAATTCAAGTTGTGGGTTCTGGTGCCAGCCAAGCTACATATTATGTCAATAGCCAGGCTACATGGTATGTCAATAGACAAGATACATATCATTTCAATAGACAGGCTACATGATGTGTCAATAGTCAGACTACATGGTATGTAAATAGCCAGGCTACAGGCTACATGGTATGTCAATATCCATGCTACATACATGGTATGTCAATGAACTTTTAATTTCATGTTGATCAAGTTAACCAAGCTGTCAAATAAATGGGTACTAATATGCTAAGGTTAACTGAAATAAACTGACATCCCATCCCAAAAATTCAAATCACTGAGACATGGATATGCCTGGAACAGTGAACTTTATAGGCTAGAGACAGAGCCCAACTAGCTTATCTTTTGTCTAGAAATTTAGGAAAGTTTACATGTAAGCAACAAATTGTACAGGATCTCTTGAATGGAGTCTAAAAAATCCAGCTGCACAATGTTCTAGATCTTTGTATCAATTTAGCAGAATTTTAAGGCTTAATTACCTATAATCAAAATCAGAATATCTAACTTTCTACAGAAAAATACCGAGCTTCATGCTAGAACAAAAAATTTATTGAAATAGCCACAGAGTAACAACTAGGGCTGTCACGGTTAGTGATTTTCGTAACCGGGTACCCGACATGCATTACCCGAACCGTAACCGGTTCACCGATATTAATAATAGGTGATGCGAAATACAATAATACTATTCATAAATGGATTGAACAAACGTTTATAGTTTATAAATAAACTTACCATAACATTAAATCTATATGTTTACCATTCTGTTTCAGTTTTACTTCCGTATTCCATATATGTTTGTTCGCGCGCTTTCATTTCTAAATTTCAATGTTTAAAAATAAAACCCAGTAGATCGTATTAATTTCACACTCCCCTGTATGACAGATGTTTCTGACCAGGCCTTCACAAATGCCAATTTTTAGCAAAAAACGCCGATTCAAACTTAAAAAAGCCGATTAAAAAATATCCAAATTGGCTTTTTCCCCCATAATAGTAAGACAAAATCTGATTAAAAATTCTTTAATGCCGGCTTGTTAACAATTAAAAGTATTCAGGACAGTGTCACGATTCACTGAACTTCCCTATTCACAGGTAATTACCTAATACCCTACAAGTTAATTGATTTCTAGTGGCTTCATCTGTTTACATCGTTTCGACTAGAGTATACAAACACATACACGTGCCTGATCGATCCCCAGTTTATATAGTTGATAACCTCCCCTGAAATCTATATACAAGAGCTGACTAGATTGATAACGGCAGTTTTCGGGTTACCAACAACAAGATCACGGCATTACACGTGTTTTTTGTATCTGTTATATGTCGATCAGTGATGGGATTGTTATAAGATATTAATAAGAGGTATTTCATGATAAACATTTATCTATATATGCGACAATGTCACACATCGACTTATAATTTATAATTAAAACGATAGATATCCTGATGTACCAAACAGAATTCAGTTTAACTGTTTATTGACGTTTTGTTGCATTACCAACGACTGGACAGTTATGGAAAGATAAAAATACATTTGAATGTAGGTCAACAGGACCAGTCACTTACATGTTTTTATTTGTTTATTTTCATTGAAAAAACTCACTGAACTTACAGACGTGTCACTGTTGATCCTAAATTTACCAAGATACATCGAATGTGCATTGATAGCAGTATATCGTCGGTTATCCGGTTAATGATTTTGTAACCGGTTACAGCATCTAACCTACCCGTATATCGGGTACCCGGGTAATCATGACAGCCCTAGTAACAACTATCTTTAGATAGCTAGATTAACTAAATAGATTACATAGCGAAGAAACGAAAAAAATCATGGGCATAAGGAATGGACAAGTAAAATTATAACTTCAGCCCAAAAAGTACAAGAAAATTTTGATACAATGCAATCTAAAATTTGTTTCATAAAATTTTGGCACTTTAAAAAGATTTTTGGAATAAATAGTGTATTAGTGTATTGAGCAATGTGGCAAGTTAATGTGGGGGAGGGGGGATTAAGAAGGAGGTTTAATGTAAAAATCCTTTTATTGCATTAAAAAATGTAATCATTCACAAAAGAAGGTAAATTTAAAACTCAGGTTATATGTATAGTCTCAGATATGCTCTGTACCAGGGCATACTTACTAGTACCCCAATTCTTATATAGCACACTCTCAACAAATAATATCACATCAAATTTTAAAAACTGACAAGAAAAAATTTACCGGTACTAAGAAGAGAAAACTAGAAATAGAGAACAAATAGTGGCAGGAATGCTCACATTAGAAGACCAATGCTTTTTAATTTATCATGCACTTGTCAACCACAGCCTCTTATGCTTGTCAAATTTTTATTTAAAAAATTGCTAAAAAATTAAAAACTTAAGTAGAAAATAACAGAATTGTCAGTCTTTATGCAAAATAATCAAATATACACTTACTGTTCATTTTAAGACATGTTTACATAAATATCAGAGTTAAGGCACGATTTTGATAAAATAATCTACCTCTAAACATTGATAATACCTTATTACAAAAATGTGTAACACATGTCTCATACAGAACAATGTAACAACCTCCCACTCCGTAAATATGGCCAGATATAATCTCTCATTGACAAACTATTGTTTTTATATATATTTACATGGATCTGTTACAATTCCTATGTAAATGTCAACAAGGAGGAGACTGGTTTGATTCACAATGATATAGGTTAATGTCCCAGGTATTAAAGGAGTGTTTATAAACATGCAACACTTATGTGAGGGGAAAAGGGAATCATTAAAAACGTGTTTTATCCAACTTCATGATCATTAGTACAAGGCAGTACCCGGTACTCTATATACAGTACTAGTAACTACAGAACATACAAAGGACTTAAAAATTGGAGACACTGCTTCCTCATCTGCCGTGCTTGGTATTAGTAGGGCAGCGTATCACCTTGTTCACCCAGACTGACCCAGTGCCAAGATAGTGTGACTAAGGCAGTGATATGCTTGTCTGGGGCATATTGACTTGATAAGCTAGTATCTGAACCAAAAAACTCACCCTGAGTGAGTTCTATACAATTTGGGGTTTGAATCTAGATGTTTAGAAACACTGTGATCTGTAAGTCCTTACTTAAGGCCACTCTGCCCCATGGAAGGAAATACATCATAGCTTGCCTTCAAATTAAATCATTGACTAAAAACTTCTAATATTGACAGTGCCAGGGTAAACTCTTAAGGCCCCATTACACTATCATTCCCTAACTAAGATTTTTTACTTAACTTTTGCAAATTTTGTCATTTATGATAAAACTTAATACAGATGTTAATTAAACTCCTGAATATCTAAACAATTAATCAATTATTAAAATTTCAAATTTGCCAGATTTAAGTTAAGGAAAATCTTAGTTAAAAAATGATTGTGAAACCGGGGCCTGATCATTTAATTCAATTTGATCTCTAATGCTCTTTCTTAACAAACAGGTAGAAATCTAAATACTGAAAACTTATACAAAATAAAAATCATAATGCATATTATATGTGTATGTGTGTTATAGTTTTATTTTTAATAACTATTATTACTGTATACATGTATATTATATATATATATGTGTGTTTTAAATCTCTACCTATGTATTATATTTGCTGATCCTAATTTTTAGGACAAGCCTTTGATCCAAATTGTCTTGTTCATTTAACTTAACCCAAATAAAAAGTACAACTGAGCTAAAAAAAATACCCAAACAGTAAGTTATGTGAACTTCGATACATTGAATGATGGTGCATAATATCAGTATTGTTTACTTTAAATCTGTTTTCTACATCTGACTACTGCTGAAAAATGACACACCTGCAAGCAAATGTGTTTTATATATATTTATACCATTCAATCTTTAAAGTACCTGTATATGTATGTTGGGTCATAAAAAAAATCCAAACTGCTGCTGTGTATGCAAAATAAAATAAGGTTTAGTAAAAACTGGACCTCTATATTTCAGATCAAAAGTCTTACTTACTGTATTTTGAGTAATGTAGAATGGAGTAAGAGCATGATACCAATTCAGAGGAAAGTGTTTAGTTGTGTGGACTGGAGTAAGGGGTAGTACCAATTCAGAGGGAGGTGTTTAGTAGTGTGGAGAGGAGTAAGGGCATAGTACCAATTCAGAGGGAAGTGTTTAGTAGTGTGAGAGGAGTAAGGGCATGGTACCAATTCAAAGAGTAATGTTTAGTAGTGTGGTGTGGAGTAAGGGAATTACCAATTCAGAGGGAAGTGTTTAGTAGTGTGGAGAGGAGTAAGAGCATGATACCAATTCAGAGGGAAGTGTTTAGTAGTGTGGAGAGGAGTAAGAGCATGATACCAATTCAGAGAGAGGTGTTTAGTAGCATGGAGAGGAGTAAGAGCATGATACCAATTCAGAGGGAAGTGTTTAGTAGTGTGGAGAGGAGTAAGGGCATAGTACCAATTCGAAGAGTAATGTTTAGTAGCGTGGTGTGGAGTAAGGGAATTACCAATTCAGAGGGAAGTGTTTAGTAGTGTGGAGAGGAGTAAGAGCATGATACCAATTCAGAGGGAAGTGTTTAGTAGTGTGAAGAGTAGTAAGGGCATGGTACCAATTCAAAGAGTAATGTTTAGTAGCGTGGTGTGGAGTAAGGGAATTACCAATTCAGAGGGAAGTGTTTAGTAGTGTGGAGAGGAGTAAGAGCATGATACCAATTCAGAGGGAAGTGTTTAGTAGTGTGAAGAGTAGTAAGGGCATGATACCAATTCAGAGAGAGGTGTTTAGTAGCATGGAGAGGGGTAAGAGCATGATACCAATTCAGAGGGAAGTGTTTAGTAGTGTGGAGAGGAGTAAGAGCATGATACCAATTCAGAGGGAAGTGTTTAGTAGTGTGGAGAGGAGTAAGGGCATGATACCAATTCAAAGAGTAATGTTTAGTAGCGTGGTGTGGAGTAAGGGAATTACCAATTCAGAGGGAAGTGTTTAGTAGTGTGGAGAGGAGTAAGAGCATGATACCAATTCAGAGGGAAGTGTTTAGTAGTGTGGAGAGTAGTAAGGGCATGATACCAATTCAGAGAGAGGTGTTTAGTAGCATGGAGAGGAGTAAGAGCATGATACCAATTCAGAGGGAAGTGTTAAGTAGTGTGGAGAGGAGTAAGAGCATGATACCAATTCAGAAGGAAGTGTTTAGTAGTGTGGAGAGGAGTAAGTGCATGATACCAATTCAGAGGGAAGTGTTTAGTAGTGTGGAGAGGAGTAAGAGCATGATACCAATTCAGAGAGAGGTGTTTAGTAGCATGGAGAGGAGTAAGAGCATGATACCAATTCAGAGGGAACTGTTTAGTAGTGTGGAGAGGAGTAAGGGCATAGTACCAATTCAGAGGGAAGTGTTTAGTAGTGTGGAGAGGAGTAAGGGCATGGTACCAATTCAAAGAGTAATGTTTAGTAGCGTGGTGTGGAGTAAGGGAATTACCAATTCAGAGGGAAGTGTTTAGTAGTGTGGAGAGGAGTAAGAGCATGATACCAATTTAGAGGGAAGTGTTTAGTAGTGTGGAGAGTAGCAAGGGCATGATACCAATTCAGAGAGAGGTGTTTAGTAGCGTGGAGAGGAGTAAGAGCATGATACCAATTCAGAGGGAAGTGTTTAGTAGTGTGAAGAGTAGTAAGGGCATGATACCAATTCAGAGAGAGGTGTTTAGTAGCATGGAGAGGAGTAAGAGCATGATACCAATTCAGAGGGAAGTGTTTAGTAGTGTGGAGAGGAGTAAGAGCATGATACCAATTCAGAGGGAAGTGTTTAGTAGTGTGGAGAGGAGTAAGGGCATGATACCAATTCAAAGAGTAATGTTTAGTAGCGTGGTGTGGAGTAAGGGAATTACCAATTCAGAGGGAAGTGTTTAGTAGTGTGGAGAGGAGTAAGAGCATGATACCAATTCAGAGGGAAGTGTTTAGTAGTGTGGAGAGGAGTAAGGGCATGGTACCAATTCAAAGAGTAATGTTTAGTAGCGTGGTGTGGAGTAAGGGAATTACCAATTCAGAGGGAAGTGTTTAGTAGTGTGGAGAGGAGTAAGAGCATGGTACCAATTCAGAGGGAAGTGTTTAGTAGTGTGGAGAGTAGTAAGGGCATGATACCAATTCAGAGAGAGGTGTTTAGTAGCATGGAGAGGAGTAAGAGCATGATACCAATTCAGAGGGAAGTGTTAAGTAGTGTGGAGAGGAGTAAGAGCATGATACCAATTCAGAAGGAAGTGTTTAGTAGTGTGGAGAGGAGTAAGTGCATGATACCAATTCAGAGGGAAATGTTTAGTAGTGTGGAGAGGAGTAAGAGCATGATACCAATTCAGAGAGAGGTGTTTAGTAGCATGGAGAGGAGTAAGAGCATGATACCAATTCAGAGGGAAGTGTTTAGTAGTGTGGAGAGGAGTAAGGGCATAGTACCAATTCAGAGGGAAGTGTTTAGTAGTTTGGAGAGGAGTAAGGGCATGGTACCAATTCAAAGAGTAATGTTTAGTAGCATGGTGTGGAGTAAGGGAATTACCAATTCAGAGGGAAGTGTTTAGTAGTGTGGAGAGGAGTAAGAGCATGATACCAATTCAGAGGGAAGTGTTTAGTAGTGTGGAGAGTAGTAAGGGCATGATACCAATTCAGAGAGAGGTGTTTAGTAGCATGGAGAGGAGTAAGAGAATGATACCAATTCAGAGGGAAGTGTTTAGTAGTGTGGAGAAGTGTAAGAGCATGATACCAATTCAGAGGGAAGTGTTTAGTAGTGTGGAGAGGAGTAAGGGCATGGTACCAATTCAAAGAGTAATGTTTAGTAGCGTGGTGTGGAGTAAGGGAATTACCAATTCAGAGGGAAGTGTTTAGTAGTGTGGAGAGGGGTAAGGGCATGATACCAATTCAGAGGGAAGTGTTTAGTAGCATGGAGAGGAGTAAGAGCATGATACCAATTCAGAGAGAGGTGTTTAGTAGTGTGGAGAGTAGTAAGGGCATGATACCAATTCAGAGAGAGGTGTTTAGTAGCATGGAGAGGAGTAAGAGCATGATACCAATTCAGAGGGAAGTGTTAAGTAGTGTGGAGAGGAGTAAGAGCATGATACCAATTCAGAAGGAAGTGTTTAGTAGTGTGGAGAGGAGTAAGTGCATGATACCAATTCAGAGGGAAGTGTTTAGTAGTGTGGAGAGGAGTAAGAGCATGATACCAATTCAGAGAGAGGTGTTTAGTAGCATGGAGAGGAGTAAGAGCATGATACCAATTCAGAGGGAACTGTTTAGTAGTGTGGAGAGGAGTAAGGGCATAGTACCAATTCAGAGGGAAGTGTTTAGTAGTGTGAAGAGTAGTAAGGGCATGATACCAATTCAGAGAGAGGTGTTTAGTAGCATGGAGAGGAGTAAGAGCATGATACCAATTCAGAGGGAAGTGTTTAGTAGTGTGGAGACGGGTAAGAGCATGATACCAATTCAGAGGGAAGTGTTTAGTAGTGTGGAGAGTAGTAAGGGCATGATACCAATTCAGAGAGAGGTGTTTAGTAGCATGGAGAGGAGTAAGAGCATGATACCAATTCAGAGGGAAGTGTTTAGTAGTGTGAAGAGTAGTAAGGGCATGATACCAATTCAGAGAGAGGTGTTTAGTAGCATGGAGAGGAGTAAGAGCATGATACCAATTCAGAGGGAAGTGTTTTGTAGTGTGGAGAGGAGTAAGAGCATGATACCAATTCAGAGGGAAGTGTTTAGTAGTGTGGAGAGGAGTAAGGGCATGATACCAATTCAAAGAGTAATGTTTAGTAGCGTGGTGTGGAATAAGGGAATTACCAATTCAGAGGGAAGTGTTTAGTAGTGTGGAGAGGAGTAAGAGCATGATACCAATTCAGAGGGAAGTGTTTAGTAGTGTGGAGAGGAGTAAGGGCATGATACCAATTCAAAGAGTAATGTTTAGTAGCGTGGTGTGGAGTAAGGGAATTACCAATTCAGAGGGAAGTGTTTAGTAGTGTGGAGAGGAGTAAGAGCAAGATACCAATTCAGAGGGAAGTGTTTAGTAGCATGGAGAGGAGTAAGAACATGATACCAATTCAGAGAGAGGTGTTTAGTAGCATGGAGAGGAGTAAGAGCATGATACCAATTCAGAGGGAAGTGTTTAGTAGTGTGGAGAGGAGTAAGAGCATGATACCAATTCAGAGGGAAGTGTTTAGTAGTGTGGAGAGGAGTAAGGGCATGATACCAATTCAAAGAGTAATGTTTAGTAGCGTGGTGTGGAGTAAGGGAATTACCAATTCAGAGGGAAGTGTTTAGTAGTGTGGAGAGGAGTAAGAGCATGGTACCAATTCAGAGGGAAGTGTTTAGTAGTGTGGAGAGTAGTAAGGGCATGATACCAATTCAGAGAGAGGTGTTTAGTAGCATGGAGAGGAGTAAGAGCATGATACCAATTCAGAGGGAAGTGTTAAGTAGTGTGGAGAGGAGTAAGAGCATGATACCAATTCAGAAGGAAGTGTTTAGTAGTGTGGAGAGGAGTAAGTGCATGATACCAATTCAGAGGGAAGTGTTTAGTAGTGTGGAGAGGAGTAAGAGCATGATACCAATTCAGAGAGAGGTGTTTAGTAGCATGGAGAGGAGTAAGAGCATGATACCAATTCAGAGGGAAGTGTTTAGTAGTGTGGAGAGGAGTAAGGGCATAGTACCAATTCAGAGGGAAGTGTTTAGTAGTGTGGAGAGGAGTAAGGGCATGGTACCAATTCAAAGAGTAATGTTTAGTAGCATGGTGTGGAGTAAGGGAATTACCAATTCAGAGGGAAGTGTTTAGTAGTGTGGAGAGGAGTAAGAGCATGATACCAATTCAGAGGGAAGTGTTTAGTAGTGTGGAGAGTAGTAAGGGCATGATACCAATTCAGAGAGAGGTGTTTAGTAGCATGGAGAGGAGTAAGAGCATGATACCAATTCAGAGGGAAGTGTTTAGTAGTGTGGAGAGGAGTAAGAGCATGATACCAATTCAGAGGGAAGTGTTTAGTAGTGTGGAGAGGAGTAAGGGCATGGTACCAATTCAAAGAGTAATGTTTAGTAGCGTGGTGTGGAGTAAGGGAATTACCAATTCAGAGGGAAGTGTTTAGTAGTGTGGAGAAGAGTAAGGGCATGATACCAATTCAGAGGGAAGTGTTTAGTAGCATGGAGAGGAGTAAGAACATGATACCAATTCAGAGGGAAGTGTTTAGTAGTGTGGAGAGGAGTAAGAGCATGATACCAATTCAGAGGGAAGTGTTTAGTAGTGTGGAGAGGAGTAAGTGCATGGTACCAATTCAGAGAGTAATGTTTAGTAGCGTGTTGTGGAGTAAGGGAATGGTACCAATTCAGAGAGAAGTGTTTAGTAGCATGGAGAGGAGTTAGGGCATGGTACCAATTCAGAGGGAAGTGTTTAGTAGTTTAGAGAGGAGTAAGTGCATGGTATCAATTCAGAGAGAGGTGTTTAGTAGCCTGGAGTGGAGTAAGGGGTAGTACCGATTCAGAGGGAAGTGTTTAATAGTGCAGAGAGGAGTAAGTGCATGGTATCAATTCAGAGAGAGGTGTTTAGTAGCCTGGAGTGGAGTAAGGGGTAGTACCAATTCAGGGGGAAGTGTTTAGTAGTGTGGAGAGGAGTAAGAGCATGATACCAATTCAGAGGGAAGTGTTAAGTGGTGTGGAGAAGAGTAAGGGCATGGTACCGAGCAGAGAGTAATGTTTAGTAGCGTGTTGTGGTGTAAGGGAATGGTACCAATTCAGAGAGAAGTGTTTAGTAGCATGGAGAGGAGTTAGGGCATGGTACCAATTCAGAGGGAAGTGTTTAGTAGTGCAGAGAGGAGTAAGTGCATGGTATCAATTCAGAGAGAGGTGTTTAGTAGCCTGGAGTGGAGTTAGGGGTAGTACCGATTCAGAGGGAAGTGTTTAATAGTGTGGAGAGGAGTAAGTGCAGGGTATCAATTCAGAGAGAGGTGTTTAGTAGCCTGGAGTGGAGTAAGGGGTAGTACCAATTCAGAGGGAAGTGTTTAATAGTGTGGAGAGGAGTTACGGCACGGTACCAATTCAGGAGGACATGTTTAGTAGCCTGGAGTGGAGTAAGGGGTAGTACCAATTCAGAGGGCAGTGTTTAGTAGTGTGGAGAGGAGTAAGTGCATGGTATCAATTCAGAGAGAGGTGTTTAGTAGCCTTAAGTGGAGTAAGGGGTAGTACCAATTCTGAGGGAAGTGTTTAGTAGTGTGGAGAGGAGTAAGGGCATGGTACCAATTCAGAAGGAAGTGTTTAGTAGCCTGGAGTGGAGTAAGGGGTAGTACCAATTCAGAGGGAAGTGTTTAGTAGTGTGGAGAGGAGTTAGGGCATGGTACCAATTCAGAGAATAATGTTTAGTAGCGCAGTGTGGAGTAAGGGAATGGTACCAATTCAGAGGGAAGTGTTTAGTAGCATGGAGAGGAGTTAGGGCATGGTACCAATTCAGAGGGAAGTGTTTAGTAGCGTGGAGTGAAGTAAGGGCATGGTACCAATTCAGAGAGAGGTGTTTAGAAGCATGGAGAGAAGTAAGGGCATGGTACCAATCAGAGAGAGGTTTTTAGTAGTGTGGAGAGTAGTAAGGGCATGGTACCAATTCAGAGGGAAGTGTTTAGTAGCATGGAGATAAGTAAGGGCATGGTACCAATTTAAGGAGATGTGTTTAGTAGTGTGGAGTTGAGTAAGGGCATGGTACCAATTCAGAGGGAAGTGCTTAGTAGCATGGAGTGATGTAAGGGTGTTTTAAGCCAAATACAATATCCTTTCAGTTATTTAATTCTTCTTTAGCGGAAAACTATAGAGATCCAACAATATATAAATATATAGAGTATACAATATACAAATGTATACAGGTGCTTTTTCATAACTCGAGACAAAAAAAATACATAAATGAAGACATTGTAACATATAAGCAGTCATAATGACAAAATGATATCCATGTGTTATGGTTTTTTGTAACATCTATAAGTTCCTAATCACTCATATATCTTTACCTAAGACTTTTGTAAAAATATTAAAAAAACGTTAAATAAAAGTATCAGCTAATCAAAACAATTGCAACATTTTTTTTTTATTGGGATGAAAAAATCACACACAAAATCTAACCAGATATGTTAACTATTTTCATAATTGATTCTTGTTAGAATTTTTTTAGTATATTATGAAAATAAAACCATAAATAATATATATATGTAATTTGAAAACATTGTTTAATGTATAAAAGATTAAAATTTAAAAGATAGAAATCATTAAACATATTGAAACTTTTTAAACCATAAATCAAAAATAAATGAAACATTTAATAAAGTAAATGTATATCTTACTAAAACTATGAGTTTTATAAATGATAATTGTTCTGAAAACTTTTCATTATACAACTTTTACTGCTTTATAATTGATAGATACCCTGTCACATGGGATGACAGGAAGTTCTGGTAAAAAAGAACTTATACTGTTATATTAGTAATTTTAAGATATGCTTGTATAGATTTTCACAACCTCAACCATTATGGTAGAGCATGCTCAAGGATCACATTGCCTCTCACCGCCCTAGATTCAAATTCTGCCTGGGCAGGTCCTAGTGTAAGAAAGTTTGTCAGTTTGCTTGCCAAAGGTTGGTGGTTTTCTCAGAGTCTTCCTCCATCCCAGAACTGACCACTTCAATGAAATGAAAGAATCTTGACTGGGGCATAAAACACCATTACCCGGTACTCTACTCCACTCAACAACTGTGGTTAACATCTCAATATAAGTGAAATTATCTTGACTGGGGCCCAGTTTATGCCCAATTATAATTTGATATCAAAATAGAGGTCTGTCACATGCAATGCCGGAAACTTGACACTCACTAGTATGATTTAAAATATTGTACACATTAAAATTTTAACCATAAATGTACGGTGTATATTAAAATTTTAACCATAAATGTACGGTGTATACCACTGATTTTACTGGAGAATAAACTGTTGGACTTGCAAGTTTAAAACCTGACAACTTTCGTTTATCAATTAGATGATTTTCTGAATGCCAAACTTTACTTCTTAACTAGTGGTACACGAATGACAAACTGATGACTCAAAATTCATAAACAAAGTACACCCAACATCTAAACATTTATCAGATTGAGATTTCAGTTACTTATCTAACATAAGAAACAGCTTATACTTGGATATATATATATAATATATATATATACAAATAAGAGACTCATTGTCGATTTCCTGGTAACAGAATGGAAGCATTGGCATTTTAAATACTGAACTGTTATTTATTTGCGTTTCAATATTATAAAATGGAACATATCCACATTGTCCAATTAATCCATATTTTGACTGGAAACTGATATTTGAACAAAAAGTTCATTTTATTATCAAACATTCAAACTTAACATTACACCTTGATAGAATAGCTAAACATTTAATAGAATATATTATTATTAAATGGCTTTTACCATTTTTTTCACATCAAGTCACATCTTATTCAGGATGACATTCACAACAAAATGGTGGATTGGCCTTTCATATATAAGTAAAAATTCATTCATTTATGGTAATTTGAGCCGATTAAATTTGTAATGGTGGAGAAAACCAGAGTATTCGGACACAAAAAGACCAAAGTTGTAAACTTTTCCACACTAGGATCTGCACTAGTGAAATTTGAGTCTTGTGAAATGTTGTAATATACAAAATGACACTTTATAATCCATGGTATTATAATATTATAAGACAATGGTTATCTTAAAAGTGATTAAAACTGATCAGGTGCAATCATGCCATAATACATGTAGTGAAAATCAGTCATCTTTCTTTGTTTTAATGTTTATTTACAACTGCACAAATACTGCAAATACTGATATCTAATGCGATTATTAAATTGTATTTATTTCTATTTTAGCACAAATATCTAATGCAGAGACAATTGTAACACATTTTGTAATATGGCATTGACATTCCAATATATATTGCAATATAGTTTAAGCCATAATGTTACATGTTTATTCCGTATTAGGAAAGTATGATAAATACTTTTAGACATTTACAAATTATCCAAACCATTATAATATTTAGTTTAGGATTTAGCTGTTTTAATACTACTGGTATTTATCAAGTGTAAATTAATCTCAGTTTACCTGTAGGTATAAAAAGCATTAGGTTTAGGATTATGTCATCTAAAATACTTGTTACCTGATTTTGCGTGTGAAGTGATTTCTTTTTTAATACTTATTAGACAATTGAAGTGGACTTTGAATGTCCATGCTAAGTCTTGTAAAAGGTGTTATTTACCATGCTAATTTGAAATGACATGTGTAATTACACAATGTTACAATTGTTTATGTTTTTAAAGGATAGCAACAAATTTTTACCTGAAATAACCGATCAGAATTTTCAAGTTCTGCAAAAAAAATGCCAAAGGTATCAGGCATAATAGGGAGAAAATAGGGAGGTCTATAAACTTTGGTTTAAAAAATAAGTTTATATCTTATATTTATTTCATTTTTTCAAAATCTTTTGGTATGCATTTTTACAATTATACAAAAAAAAAAAAAAAAAAAAAAAAAAAAAAAAAAAAAAAAAAAAAAAAAAAAAAAAAAAAGGAGGAAAAAAGGAACTAAATTCTTTTTGTTCTCAAAAAAAGTTTTAACAAAATGTCTATTTAACCAAGAAATACAACATTTATAGGAAAGCCTTCTTTTGTACCTTCAAATAAAATTTAAATTGTGTCTGTAATGACCTAAATGGTGAAATCCAGCAATTTTAACCATTTTTGTGATTTTTTCACAAATTTTTACAAAGAATATAAAGGGGGTGGTTACAAAAAGAGGTTTTACTAATTCATTGAATCTTTCTTACATTAACACTAACATACAGTTGTTTTTCTTGATACATGGATGTTCAATATTAGACAACAATGTTTATTTCCTGCTTGTATGATCTAATGATCTAAACTCATGATCTGTACATTTATCATTCATGAGGAGGGGGGTATGTTGGCAAAATTGCCCAGAACTTGTATTTAATAAGGACCACAGCATTTCTCAAGACTAAAACACCTCAAATCTAATTTTATATGTACATCAAAAGATGTACAGAATGGATAAAAAACTAAACAGTGGAATAACAGAAATAGCTTCCCAAACCTTCCTAGGTGAGCTAAAAACAGCTGGGTTTTCGAAATGTGGAGTTAATATGTACTACATACCTGTCTGACATTACTACATAGGATAGTTGTTACCTGCAGACATTCATCAATATTATAAACCTGTTTGTAATGTTTTACCTATATATATTTATATCTTCATCATCTTTATATATATAACTATCAATAACAAATACAATAACTAACTGAATGAAATCATTCATGCGTGTCAAAACATTAGATAAACTTTAAGAGAAATAATTGTGTTTTATTTAAAACTGTTTGTGCAAGTTACTGGATGAGAGAAACATTCTTTTTTATATTTTTTTTTATAAATTTTTTTAAAAGTAACCCACCCACAATTAACAGCAAACTTCAAAAGACTACATATATGGCTTGTTTAAAGAATGTGTATAAATCTTATGAGTGTTTGATTTCATATGGGTATCATGTGTTTCAGCGTTATATTATTGCACTTTTCTGAAGAATCAGTAGCGTTTTTTTTAAAAGATCTGCTCAAATTCTAATGCAACAACAGCCAAGGATTGAATTGTATTAATGGTGTTTATGCTCCAGTCAAGATTTTTTTTACTGGTACTGACATGACCAGTTCAAAGAAACCAGAATGCCCCCCACCCTCCCCCCTGCCCAAAAAAAGAAAAAAAAAAAAAATACAAAACAAAACAAAAAACAACCTTCTGTGAGTAAAAGACAAACTCTCTCACAATGTGATCTGCCTATGAGGCAGTGAGAGGCATTACAATCCGTAAGTCTGCATTTGCATTTTAGATTACTCAGCCACCAAAGAACTCAACAATGGCCCAACACAAAGGAAAAGTAATCGTATACTTATTATTAAGTTTTTTTCTTAGCCAAAGTGTTTTGTCTTAAAATAAACAGTGGAAGGTTGTTCAATTTTTATATGATGTAATAAAACGCGATAGCAGAAATAATACATAGCAAGCCGTTGTTTCTTTATCTCCTGCATGAAAAAAATTCATTTCTGATTGTATAGGACTATGTGAAATAAACAGCATATCTAAAACATGTATACACATGTATATTACAGCTGACAACTAAAAGTTAACTTGCTGTCTCTAGTGTAACTTCCTCCTATCATGAAGAACACTTCCAGAAAATTATGATAACTAAAGCAGTGTCAAACTTGGGTCACTACTGTTATTTAAAATAAATCACATTAAATATTTGAAGGCTTTATTCAATACTATTGAAATCAGAAGTCAATATGGTAAGCACTGAAGCAAAACTGTTAAGATTTTTCAAGTGAAAATTGAATGTAGATAATGAATTCAACAAATTAGATTTTACCAACCCTTATATTAAATGTTAAAAATCATTGAGACTCTTGATGGCAATGGAAAACACTAAATAAGTCACTTCTGTTAAAGATCCAATATTAATCTAATAAGCTTTAGGTAGCTGCATTTTAAAATACTCCTATATGTACCCATCAATAAAATTTTGATTTCGACTAAAATGGTCTAATAATGTGAAATTCAAGTATTTAGAATATTTCTGTGAAATTTTATGTCCAAAAAATTTACATAGAATTCAACAGGTGGGTGCATAAAATGAAGTCTTACCTGCATTTTTACCCAATTAAACATTTTCCCAGCCCCCTCCCGCTTTTCTTAATAGTACTGACCTTACAATCTCGTCTTCTATGTTCAATACACACTGAACAAATAAATGACTGTCCACTATAAACCAGTCAGTTGTGTATTCATGGTATTACTTATCCTGTAGATATACAAAATTAAATCTATTTTAATGTGGTGAAATGACCAGCTTAGTACTTAAAACTTAAAATTTTATGTTTAGATAAATAACCAAGTCAATTGTTCAGTAAAGATTCATTAATGGTATTTACACAACATGTATCACGGATTAAATTCTGAAATATGGAAATGTTTACAAACCTTTTTTTTCTCTCTTACAGTAAGTAAAAGTAACTCCTGCCATAGACAAGCTGTTAAAGCAATCATTTGATTTTTCAAAATTAGATTTTTGTACATTTTCAAATATCTGATGAAATAAGTGTTGAAAATATCAAAAGGTAAAAGTTGAGTTAAGTAATGGTGTTTTACACCCCAGTCAATATTCTTTCACTTATATTAGGGTGGTTAGTTCTGGAATGGTGGAGGAAACCAGAGTGTCTGGAAAAAACCACCATTCTTTAGCAAACAAACTAACAAACTTTCTCATTCTAGGATCTGCTTGAGTGGGATTAGAACCTAAGCAGTGAGAGGCATTGTGATCCCAAAGTGTGTGCTTTAGACCAATTGGCCACCGAGACCCCTCAAAAACAAATAGAATTTTGTCAAATTGAAGCATTTTTATAAAAACTATTGATTTAATTATAAAATCTTGATCATCACTGATGTTTTGAATTTGTGATAATCAATAATTACCAATTAACTAATTCAACTTTGAACAACTGTTTCCTGATCTTATTTTAAACTTTAACAAACAAGTTAAGCAGCAAGTCAGAATAACCCCACCTCACCACAACCTGAATTTGTTATTGGTGGTTGATAAATTATAATACCTCTGGCTAAATATGCTGAACATTCACAAAACAGTTTTAAGAGCTTCAGACCACCTCACTAAAAAGTACAGTAATCTTGCATCTTCTCTTAATTAATAAGTGCATTGCATACAGCATCCCCTACAATTTACACATGATTAAAACCTCATGCAGACCCTGGTATAAGGAAGTTCAGTTGCTGAAAGTCTATGAAGGTCTAGGTATTCCAGTTTCCTCCACCAAACCAGAACTTACCATCTCTTTAAAGAGTGAAAGAATCTTGACTGGGATGTAAATGCCCATACTCTGCTTTCTGTATCTGTTAATTTTTATGTAATTGGAATGGATACATGTTGAACTATCTGTTAAAATAACCTTACTGTATTTACTTTACCAAGAGTACTAAGGCTACTGTATGTAAACATATAATACTGATCATTAAGACACCTAGAAAGATTACAACTGAAGTAAAACAATATAAAGTCCAGTGATAGATATCACAGAATGACCTTAAATTTGTTTATCCCTCAGGTCAAATGAACTTAGGAATGTCTACACATTCAATTACCCCCAATATCAAATATTTCACTTGTCTTTGATCTTTATATTACTGTTCCTTGATAAAATAATAAAATTAAAAACAGATGTTTTTGACTAACAATAAATAGTGGGTTTACCTAGCAGTTATTTTTTAACACTACCTCAAATTTATTTCACATTGTATGCAGATCAACCCATGTATAAAATATCTACCATTCTTTAAACAAAACAAATTGCAAAACATGGGTAGGCCAGAGTCCCTCTCCCTTCACCCCATTTAAGCAGTATAAATTGTAAAACAAAAATGGCATCCTGGTCAAGATAGATCAACTGTGTACAGCAACATTTTAAGAAAGGTTGCATTTTAAAAAAAACTTTATATTGGATGCCGACAAACAAGCTGATACCAACTGTGTGGTAAATAACTTTTTCACACTTGGTGCAAACCAGATAAAAAAGTAAAGTTGTGATTTGGGTGCAAGACGAGGACTTTTAAGTTAAAACCTAGATTTTGAATTTTAAATAAACATCTTTAAAATTAACGTGAAAAGCCATAGTCGAATTTACTGGACCGGTTTGTAGTCGGCGACAATACCGAGAAGAAAAATTAAATTCATGCTTACATGCGCCTATGGGAAAATATTCTAAAATCCAAGATAGGTTTTCCATTCACAATTCTCTATCTGTATACCAACAAACTTTTCGGAATCAAAATCGTTTAAACTTACCGACTTAATCCAATAAAAATTAAAATGATGTATCATCTGTAATGGTATAATGTGAAATAGTTCACTTGAACTGATCCTGTAGATTAAAATAACGACAGGTGTTGTAATGACATTTACCTGTTTACCTGCCTGTATCGATTTGTGCACATATAACTCTGACAGCTTCAACTATTTACCTCCATTCCTCACGAAAGTCAGAAAAAATTACTCCATGTTTATATAATTTGTTGAGGACATAAACTAGACCGATTATTGTTCACCAACTACCTGTCGGAATTTTCTGAGGCATTGACAATGCGTGAACCAGAACGGTGTCAAATCACTTTCCATACGTACTAGCCAATCAAATTACACATGCAACTTTTTCCCGCCAAATATCAAATCATCACTGTGATTTCAAGTAGTCGGTCGTTCAATGTATTTAATTAGTTAAACATCAATAAAATCAACGACATATCATTATCAGATTGATACTTTTATAATATTGTGAGTTTATTTTGATGAAATTCTATACATTTTGACATTTTCATCACCGTTAAAATGTTGCTGATTTCACAATATATTTGAATTGGTAAAGCCTTCCTTTTGCATTCTCCACTGAAATTTAATTTTTGACTGAAATGGTCTAAAATGACGAAATCAAGCCACTTTGATCGTAAAATTTCTGGGAAAAATATTTTCAGTTTATTTAAAAACTTAACATTGAATTAAATGGGTGAGGATACAAAAGGGAGTCTTACGTTAAATTATATAAAATTCAAATTTTGTGGATAAACACTTCAAGCTTAAATGATACAAAATTCGAATTTTGTGATTTAAATAATTCAAGCTTAAATTATGCAAAATTCAAATGTTGCGCTTGAACTATTCAGGCTTAAATTATACAAAATTTAAATGTTGCGTTAAACTATTCAGGCTTAACTTGATTATACAAAATTCAAATTTGTGATTAAACTATTCAAGTTTAAATTATACAAAATTCAAATTTGTGATTAAACTTTTCAAGCTTCAATTATACAAAATTCAAATTTGCGATTTAACTATTCAAGTTTAAATTTATACAAAATTCAAATTTGTAAATTAAACTCTTCAACCTAAACTTATACAAAATTCAAATTTTGTGATTTTACAATTCAAGCTTCAAACAACAGTTACTGTTTCCGGGATGCGGGCAAAAAGTATTTGATGAATTCAAGCAATAAGAAATTATCTCATGATTATGAACAATTCATAGAACGTTAGCAATTTCCTAAATAATTACGGTCTAGCTAAAAAAAAAAAAAAAAAAAACAATTTAGAATAATTTTTGTATATTGAAGATTTCATAGTTACCGATTAGATGAACACTTCCAATTAAATTGAAAAAATGGTAAGGTTTTTATGATCATTAAAAATTACTAATCAAATAGTTTAGAGTTTTAGAGCATGTAATATTGTTATAATAATAATAATAATAATAATAATAATAATAATAATAATAATAACGATATGATAATTAAGTTTCGAATTTACAAATATTGACAAGGCTTGCTAAGATAAATTTATAGTGTTCGTTTAGATCTTTTAAAGGACAATCAGCTTTTCTAAGTTATTTTTGCACATGTGTTTATTTCCAGTTGTTAAAAAAATAAAATTTTAAAACCAGAAACTGTTCTCTCTCTCTCTCTCTCTCTCTCTCTCTCTCTCTCTCTCTCTCTCTCTCTCTCTCTCTCTCTCTCTCTTTTTCCTGGTCTTTCAGTCTTCTTATAACACGGCGAAGTGTGAATTGTTGTTTCCCCTTTAAGTCGCTAAGAAATTCTACTTATCTCCCCTTTGTAATCTTGGTGCGTGGTTAAATGGCAGGTAGCAGGATACCGACTAGCAAATTAGGAAATGCCTTGTCCTTCAAAAGAGTAATTGCCTTATTTATATCATTAACGATTTATTTAAATGATTTTCAAGATTTCTGGACGATTATTCAAATCATTTCTGCGTATGGTCGTTATTAAATAAAGTCTATTATTTTCAAGTTAGTAATGTTTATAGTCCAGTAAGAGTTACACCCCCTTAGTCGGAGAAAATTAGAGAATTCTGAAACTAATGAAATATAAAAATAATAGAATAAGCTCAACGATATTTATTGATTATTGGCAAATATTTATATAATGAATAATACAATAAACCGTATGCTTAATTTTATGCATATATATGCATAAGTTGTAACTTATTCACTATATTTTTTCTCGTATTTTTACTATGATATAACGCTTCAATGTTTTTTTAAATATACCGAAGTAATATCTGCAAACCGATGATTCCGTTTCAATGGACAAAGCAACACAGACAATGGATAGCATGTGACCGAGGGTACGGTTTTGCCAGTCACGGTGATCATATAATGACCAATTTATCAATATAATTTTCTCATCATGGTACTTAAACGAAAGAAGCAGTTTACTTAAGCAGTGAAATTAGGAAGTTGACAACAGTTTAATTGGAGGAAAATGTATTTTTTTTCATACCTTTCTGAATTTTTATGATTATAATATTTCAGTTTATGCTTCGATCTGAAGTACTGAAGTTATACAGAGAAATGTTACGAAATAGCTAAAAAAGTTCCAACGGAACAACAAAGAAAAGAATTAACAGACTGGATACGGCATGACTTCAAAAGCAACAAGCATGTAACTGACGAGGTACTCAAAACCTGATTGAATTTTATATTTGTTTCAAGTTTTGTTTCACGCTGTGCAATAGAGCGGAGTAATGGTGTTAAATACCCCAGTCAAAATTCTTTAACTTATCGAGGCGGTCAGATGTGAGATGGTGGAGAGACACGGAGTATTCGAAGAAACCACCAACCAACGACAACCTGACAAACTTTCTTAAACTAGGATCTGCATGAGCGGGGTTCAAACTTAGGTAAGAAGAGGCGCTGTGATCCGTAAGCATGCACTTTAGACCACTGGACAACTGAGATCCCCTAGTTTTAGGTAAGGGTTCAATATGTGCTCAGCTTCTACTATCAACTTTCTGACCGGGTAGAAGTTGCGGGACTTGTTGGCAAAAGTGACCTTAACTGTCGATAACTTTTCTCACTGCCTGGGTTTAAACCAACTCTCAACTGGCCTATCCTATTGTAATTGGTTTGAATGTTTTTTACCGTTACACCAGCAAATTTTCAGCCGCGGAGACAAGTTCTATATTAATCTCAAGGATATAAATACAAGTTGATGTTGTGTTTGATCTTGTACAGATATTTATGATCTGCATGGTACTAGTGACGTAGTGAGGACTTATGACGACACTAAGAGTGCTAGTTTACTTGCCTGTATTGTCGCAGATATACATCATTGGCAACTCGGTATACTAGTATTATACCAGTCATCTACCCCAAGGAAAACCCCTTTCTTACTTGACGGTCAACGTGTCGAATCTACAGTAATGAAACGCACTGGATGTTGAAAGCTAACGCCTTAACCACTCAATTATTGTGGCCATAAGATCCTGTACTGAGAAAGTTAATCAAAGACCGCTGGACAGTGGTTGTCTATGGATACTTCCATTTTTATCGGCTTTTTAACTGACCACCTTCTATACACCCAGCCTCATAGCAGCACCTTGTATTACCTTACGCTTTTCCGACAACCCGACTAAATTGGAATTTAACTTTGATAATGGATACATTTTTGAAAAGTATTACTTTGTTCCCATTTTTATGTTTATTGCAAATAGTTTTTTGTTTTGTTGTAGGAGGCCATTAAGATGATGATCACTAGAGGGCGTATGTCTTTAAAGGAATTACAGAGTACTGTAGATTTATCAAGATAGCATTACGTTATGTTTGTCATAATAAATGTGTTAAAAACTGTAAGATGAAGTTGGATAGTCTAGATATTCTAACAGGTGGTGAAAATGTTTTTGATTACAACTTGGTTAGTAAAGCATCTAAAATGAATTGAGATACTGAAAAAGAAAAGTATGATTTTATTTGATAAGTCAGTTTAAAAGTGATTGACAGAAAGAATGCCAAAAGGGATGACAAAAACACTTATTTTTGTATTTACAAAAATTAAATATATTAATAACAATACTATCTGAACACTTTGGTTGACGGATTTGTTATCAAGACTTAAAAAATTTAAACATAGGTTCGAAAATTTAAACATAGGTTCGAACTCTGACTTAGAAAAATGTTTAAACAGTAAACACTAGAAACTGGCAAATTTGTTTGACTTTTAGTTTCAATCAGAAATACTCATGTTAAAATTTAATCGACATAATTTTTATTTCATTTTAACATAAAATTATTTTTCACAATAGTTTTCAGAGTTTATAGTTTGTAAAACATGACTTTACAATGCATTTTGAGTTTTTATCAATTTTGAGAATGTTAGAACACTAGCACCAAAAAATAAAGGGTTTTAGAACTGCAAATGTCTTAACAACACATTTTTGTCATAATATCCCGTGCTTAATTAAAGTTGATTTTTTTATATTAATTGCTATGTTGGCGTTTTCTAATTTTATGCTGATCTGGTAATCACCAATGTAAATTAAATTGTGTTTACAAAACAAGAATTAATATCATGTCGTTTACATGGCTTCCTCATCATCATTGCTTTAGTCCTATCAGCACAGAGGCCTTGGTGGTCAAATAATAAAGCCCTCGCTGACGAATTGCAGCGTATTTCGCTCCCTAGGTTCGGGTCTCACTGGGGTAGATTCCAATTTGTGAATTTTTTAGCTCACCTGAGCTGAAAGCTCAAATGAGCTATTGCTATCCATCTTCGTCCGTCGTGCGTCGTGCGTCGTCCGTCGTCCGTCGTCCGTCGTCCGTCGTGCGTAAACTTTTTACATTTTAATCTTCTCCTCCAAAACCACTGGGCCAAATTTAATGAAACTTGGTAACCATCATGCCTGGGTGAAGCCCTCTCAGATTTGCACAAATGAAGGAGTTATGTCCCCTTGGGGCCCCATAAGGGGGGAAATAGTGAAAAAATTTAAAAATCTTCTCCTCTGAATCTACAAGACATATACCTTATTTATTTCATATATAACATCCTTAGGTCATCTAGTTTCAGATTTGCACAAATGGTAGCCATGGGGCTCAAAATGGGGAAATGGTAAGGTGCTGAGTGGGGAAATTGCTAAAAATTATGTATTTGTCAATATATCTTGAAAACTATTAACTTTTTGTATAGGCATGTATATTAGAATATTGTAGGTATTGACATGATGATCATTTTGATATATGATTAAAGGTCATATGTTGAAAGGTCAAGGTCACGGCTGCAAAAGAAGACTGAAATTGCTAATTATCTTGAAAACTATTAACTTTTTGTATAGGCATGTATATTAGAATATTGTAGGTATTGACTTGATGATCATTTTGATATATGGTTCAAGGTCATATGTTGAAAGGTCAAGGTCACAGCTGCAAAAGAAAACTGAAATTGCTAATTATCTTGACAACTATTAACTTTTTGTATAGGCATGTATATAATAATATTGTAGGTATTGACATGACAATCACTTTGATATATGGTTCAAGGTCATATTTTCAAAGGTCAAGGTCACAGCTGCAAAGAAGACTTAAATTGCTAATTATCTTGAAAACTATTAACTTTTTGTATAGGCATGTATATTAGAATATTGTAGGTATTGACATGACAATCATTTTGATATATGGTTCAAGGTCATATGTTGAAAGGTCAAGGTCACAGTTTCAAAGAAGATTGAAATTGTTAATTATTTTGAAAACTAGCAACTTTTTGTATAAGCATGTATATTGGAAAATTGTAGGTATTGACATGATGATCATTTTGATATATGGTTCAAGGTCATATGTCAAAGGTCAAGGTCATAGCTGTATATGAAGATTGAAATTGTTAGTTATTTTGAAAACTAGTAGCTTTTTGAATAAGCATATGTATTAGAATATTGTAGATATTGATATTGAGATCATTTTGATATATGGTTCAGGGTCCTTTCATGAAACGTGTTCATTATCATGCCTGGGTAAAGGGCTTTCAGATTTGCACAAATGAAGAAGTTTTGTCCGAAAAAGGGGCTGGTGGTTGTGGTTTAAGATTGTTGGATCAATGGTCTAATTCATATCTGTATTGGAATACAAAAATGGTTACGGTAATTAACTAGAAAACTCAACTTTTTTGTATAGGCATGTGTGTTTAAAAAGTGTAGGCATTGACATGACAATCATTTTTATATGTCATAAGTGCACTACTCTGTCATTTCACCTAACAACAATGTTGTCTTAATACAGATATAAGTTAAATATGTTGACTTAGATGTTTAAACCCATTCAATAAATTATTTCAATCAGTCAACTTAATTTCATAGAAATTGTTTAATGTAGAAACTTATAATATAAATGAACTCCAATAAATCATTGTTTCCTTCAGTGTAGTAGGTTGCATTTTGTTAGGGGAAAAAAAGAATTTTGTCCAAACATGATACATTTTAGTATGGTACAATTTAGTAAGGATTGGTTATTAAAAGATAAAAATGTGGTACGTTTTAGAAAGGATAGATTTCCCGCCATTTTTTCCTGCTTGTTTTGGAATGCCTTGGACTTTACCATTGCTTTTTATGACTGATTCCGATATGTTCCAAGTGTATTAGGTCAGCCATTACTGGAGGTAAGTTGACTGATAATACTTGTAATAAAATGACGAATTCTAGATCAAGATGTGACTTGTTATTGAGTTTTTAATGTTTTATATAGCAATTGAGCACCATATAGCCTAAATTCATACTGACGACGAAGTTAAAAGGAAAATGTAAACGTTGAAAATTGCGTCGGATACTATGAGCCTATGACCCATTTCTTGTCTACTATATTGTTTTAATCATAACATTTTACATCGAGGATTGAGGGGAGGAGTTGAGTGTGGTGTCAGTTTTATCGAAAATTGGCTTCTGATTTCAGACCCCCTCTATATGATATCTGCGATAGTGTATGCTCCCATGATCAGATAGACATATCTTGAATGTTTTTGAAAACCAGCAACAGCGAATGTATTGAAGTTTATGTGCATGTCCATGATAACCATGCCTGCAGTAATGTAATAAATATAAAACATGATAGACAATGTGATATGACCCATGTTTTGTAATGTTTTTGCCGCTAGTAGCCTAGGATTTATGTCGACTGGCTTGTTTATCATGTAATATATTTACTAGTGTAAGCCAAGTGTTACTAATCGTGGTCAAATATTTCAATATCTAAATCAATTATTCCAATTTACACTCTTATTATAAAAGAGAAAGGGAATAAAATTTCATTTAGATTTCAAACCTGCCTGTGACATATCTGTATTGAAGTTGCACATCGTATATCAGCAGATTTAATCTTTGTTGAAGAGTAAACATATCACATTTTGATTTTGACAATGATTGTATTACTGAAATGTTATTTTACAATGTTATGTTTTATAACAATCTGGTTTCTTTTGCACAGTTTAAAAATCAAAAAAGATTATCACGTAAAAATTGTATGGTGCCCTGTTCTAGATAGATGTTAACCCTCACTTTGAAATTGAATATAAAATTTCTTACAATTTTTATTACATATTGAATCATTATTATCAATCAACAAACCCTTTTAAAAGTACAGTAGAACTTCGATGGCTTGAAGTCCAAGGGACTCTGGTCGAATATATTTGATCCATCGGGGGGTTCGAGCGATTGAACATCAGGATACGATCGGAGTTATTGGCAGACAAAGAATCGTTAAATTTGCAATAGGTCCATGTAAATGTACATTGTATTTGATGGTCAAATAATAAAATTTCCACATTATAATTGCAGTATTTATCTTGAAATACTGAAAATTCATAGATAATGAAACGGTAAAAACGTGACAATTAAAAATAAAATATTCATTATTCATCGAGATATCTCGATAATGTTTTCAAACTTAAATGTTGATCTACGATCTGTCATATGATGTTTTAAATCTATGGGGCTATAAATGGCACTTATAATTTCAACAAGTGATGATACAAAATAAACTTACTTTATTATAATAAAATACAAAGCACACTTATCACCAGTCTATTTAATCACAGGAAATAACGATAATACACATTACTATACATACCCCAATGACATGTAAATTACAGAATTCTATGTGCAGTCATCAGGCGTGGGGGACATGTGTGATACCTATCAAACACTTCCACATGTCGTAATCGGATTAAAAGATTAAAGAACTGTGTATATTGAGCACTGCCTCATTAAGTTAATTAATAATCTTGAGTAGCACTCAATATTTCAGGTAACTGTTTAGACTAATTTGTTCCACTCTCTTACTTTTGAAGAAATCTGTAATTATATGGTTTCAGTGGTGTTATTTTTACAATGACGCGGGTCACATCTGTCTGAAAAAAATGTATTTGAGTGAAAGAAGTTGAATTTTCACTAACTTTTTACGTTTGAAAAATATTTATTGTTCGAGTGAGCAGAGGTATTCGAGTTACGAAGTTCAAGCCATTGAGGTTTATTTACATAGGATATTTTAGGAAATTTGTCGGGACTGACAGATGACTTTGAGCTATCCGGGGTATTCGAGGTAACGATGTTTGAAGCGATCGAAGTTTTACTGTAACTCATAAAATAAACTACATGAAACTGTGTGGTTTTTTTTTAATTACATATTTATAATGTGTAGGTACTGTTACATGTCAAATCTCAGAATTTGTTTTATTCGTGGTTGGAAAACAAAACATCTTAATGCCATTGTAACAATGTTCTTCTGCCCATCCCTTTAAAGGACATTGGTTATAGCTTAAGCTACATTAACTTTACCCATTTTTGAAAAAATATATAAATTGGTTGTTATTATGATCTGTGGTTCATTTTCTTCATTCTCATTAGCCCATACAGGGCTCGACATTAAAGGTTGTCCGCTTGCCCGGGGCAAGTAAAACTGACGGTCGGGCAAGTAAACTTCAGATTAAACTTGTCCGACGGGGCAAGTGAAAATTTTAGCCATAGATAATTAAAATTGTTGTTTTAACATAAAATTCTGAAGATTTTTTTTCCCGATTTTCGATGTTAAAGTGCAGACCATACTTCTGTATATTTTCTATGACTCTTAGAGTCATGACATGTATAAAATGAGATATTTGATTGATTTATTCTATTTATATCACTCAATTTAATGCAATCAGAGCGCTGAATATGTTTTCGTCTTTAGTTGACAATAGAAACTGCAAACATGACCGAATTAAAACAAAAGTCAATGTTGTCATTTTTTAAGAAATCTGAAGAGGAACATCTCTTTATACAGTAAAACTAAAGATAGTATAACTATTCATAAGCTTTTTTATCACCCTCTGAATTAAACTACAGTGAGTAAAGTCAAAACAATAAGTTAACATCAATCATGAAGATTTTATTAACAAAACAAGATTGATTCGGTCTTTTGTAAATGATTAAAACAGGATTAACTCGGTCTTTTCTTAGTGATTTTAAGACCTGAAATGAAAGAAAACAAAAAAGCAAAATAATTGTAGGGCAAGTAAAAAATTTAGGTGGGCAAGTGAATTTTCAGTTGCACTTGCCCAACTGGGCAAGTTGGTATAAAAGTTAATGTCAAGCCCTGCCATAATAAATGGAACATGGTACAACTTGATCAAATATTCTTTATCAGTTTGGAGCATGCACAGAAGTTCTACATGCATGTAAATGAGGGCTTTGGCAGAAAAAAAGTTTTTGTGCAAGAATGACATCAGATTCTGCAAAGAAAATAACAAGGACCAACTGGGACAAACTGATTCCAAGGATTCAAATCGGCCATGGTCAGATGAAAAAATGGCATGGAGGGTCTTAAAGTTGGTGTAAAGTGTATGCTTATGATGGTAGTGCATTTAATAGCTATTTACTGAGCAAGTTCTAGTGGGAGAAATTTAATATTAAGTATGTTTTGATGTAACTGTAGTTTGATGTAAAAAAATCCTTGTGCAATGAATTGGCTTACCCTTGAAAACAGTTGATTGTTATTTAGCCTAATTTGAATGAAATATATAAATGAAGATACATGTACATATGATTACATTATTGTGGCCATTGTAAAATATTACACTACACTACACAGCCTGCAATTTCCAGTTGACAAATTGATCTGCTGTTTATGTTGAGGTGTTTATTGTTAATATATCTTTAATGCTTATGAATGATTGATAGTGCTAAAATGTATTCAATCAGAACATTAGTCAGCCTTTTATGTTGAACCTCAGTAACCTCACAAAAAACCTCGGATGTAGTCGGATGAATACCCATAGAATGCATGGGATTAGTGATAAGGTTTCTGGCAGGTGATAGGTTGATTCCATTAAAAAAAAATTCCCCAGTAACGCTACATCTAATAGTGAAAGTAAGAAAATTAAATATGTTGCTATATTCAGCTACACGGTTGAAAATAGATTTATTGAATTTAACAGCATTTCACAAAAATAACTTTTTTAATGTTTTCTCAGGCCTTATTCAAGATGGTGACTTCTATGTTCTAGTGTGTTTTGCAATACGTGATGGCAAAATTGACATTGATTTCAATTTGAAGCAAAACATATTGATCCCTTAATTTCTCCATATGAGAGATACCCTTGCTATATTACCCACTGGCTATAGCAAGAGTATAATTTTCCAGCTTTTGCCATCTCACAAGGAAGCAGGAAGCAAGGACACTGCTATTTTATTACATGATGTGGTTAGAAGTAGCTCCAAATTAAGTCCGGCTACATTTGATGTTTTTTACAAACATTTTCTAGTTTAATCATAACTTGTTACGTTGATGCACCCTGTTGTTTCTGGCTAGAGTAGTAGTTTTTTTTAAAATTGTAATTATTTTGATGAAAAATTGTGAGTTTTTTCTATTTATATATTTCAGATAATGCCTAGGAAGAAGTCGTGGAAGAAGAAATTAGCTGCAAAGAAACAGCATGAAGCAATACGGACTGACGAGACTGAGGAAGATGGCCTCGCTAAAAACACAGCAATTGACCTTGACTTGACTGAGGAAGATGGCCTCGTAAAAAACACAGCAATTGACCTGACGAATAACGTGACTGAGGAAGATGGCCTCATAAAAAACACAGCAAATATTGACATAAGAAACTATGCAAAAAATCTGCTTACAAAATCTGCAAATAACAAACTGCAAAATTTATCTGAATATTACAAACTGCAAACTTTATCTGAATATTACAAACTGCAAACTTTATCTGAATACAATGAACTGCAAACTTTATCTGAATACAATAAACTGCAAAATTTATCTGAATATAACAAACTGCAAAATTTATCTAAATGCAATAAAATGCAAACTATAACTGCAAAATATGATACACTGTCTGAAAACAAAAGCTCACTTAATGGCAATGCTGGTGATGAAGACCGTGATCCAAATTTTAGAGGTAAAACTGAAAATTTGACACAAAAAGATGAACCAGGTAAAATAAATTTGAAAATTTCTAATAATTTATCACGTAGTAAAGATCCACTCTTTTATTTCTCTGATTATAATCAAAATGATTCAGCTTTTCCATCATATTCTAGAGGAGTACAATGTACATGCAATGCGTTGATGTCGATCATCATCATGGAAGATAGCAATAACATCAATTCAAATCTGTTAAATGCAGTTTTATTTGAAGGTGATGAGTTGTACAGAACTCGTATTGCTGAACTTGAATCGGAAAATAAACTTTTGTCCAATTTACTCATGTTTGATGAGCTTCCATCAAAAGTTTCAACTCCATCTGGGAAATATTCTGTAACTTATTATGAGTCTATATGTGGAACGCTAACACACACAAATTTCTCTGATACAGATGGTGTCTTGAATCTTGGAGAAGGAATTAGCTCTCTGTTCAATACTCACAAGGCTGGATTAATTTTAGTTTCCGGTTTGTGCTCAGCATTGTTCATCATTAATAATAAAATCATATTTTTTGATTCTCATTCCCACAACTCGTCTGGCTTATCAGCTGCAGAAGGGAAAGCTGTTTGTATTCACTTAAGTAATGTTGAACAATTAATTCATTATCTTTATTCATATTATAGAAGTTGTCAGATAGATATCTTGGCTCAATTTGAAATCTTGCCCCTTTCCTGTAGGAAAGATTTTTCACATAACAAGAAAGAAAATTCCACATCTGATCAACTACAGAAATATTTCAATTACCAAAGTGATATGCAAGAAGAAAAAAAGAAAAACATATTAAATGAACAAAGACTACAAGAAAAAAGAAAAAACTACATGAAGTTATATATGAAAAGAAGGCGACAAGACAAAACATTTACACAATCACAGAGGAAGCTTACTTTGACTAGTATGCAGAAATTTCGTGAAAGTGCAGAAAACAAAAAAAAAGAATCCCTCTTTAAACAAAAAAGCAGACAAGATGAAAACATGAAACAGATAGAAAGGGAAAGAACTCTAAAATCTAAGCAGAAATTTCGAGAAAGTGCAGACAACAAAAAGAAAGAATCTCTTTATAAACAAAATATTAGACAGAATGAAAACATGAAACAGATAGAAAGGGAAAGAACTTTAAAATCTAAGCAGAAATTTCGAGAAAGTGCAGATAACAAAAAGAAAGAATCTCTTTATAAACAAAATATTAGACAGAATGAAAACATGAAACAGATAGAAAGGGAAAGAACTCTAAAAACTAAGCAGAAATTTCGAGAAAGCGCGGATAACAAAAAGAAAGAATCTCTTTATAAACAAAATATTAGACAGAATGAAAACATGAAACAGATAGAAAGGGAAAGAACTTTAAAATCTAAGCAGAAATTTCGAGAAAGTACATCAAACAAAAAGAAAGAATCCCTCTATAAACAAAAAAGCAGACAAGATGAAAACATGAAATGGATAGAAAGGGAAAGAACTTTAAAAACTATGCAGAAATTTCGAGAAAGTTCAGATAACAAGAAGAAAGAATCTCTTTATAAACAAAATATTAGACAGAATGAAAATGTAAAGAAACTAGAAAGGGAAAGAACATTTAAATCTATGCAAAAAGCAAGAAAAAGTGAAATCTGTAAGGAAAAAGAAAGATTAAACAAACAGGAAAGTAGAAAACGTAATAGAGCAGAAGAAAGAATTGCTGATCAAAACAGGAAACGGTTGAAAAGGCAAGATGCTTCATTTGTTAATGAAGAATTGATTCAAGTTCAGTGTAAAAAGTATGGAAATTCAATGGATGAATGCATAAGTATTTTTCAGAAGGAATCTGGTACTGGACCAGTATATGTTTGCACTTGTTGTCACCAAACATGGTTTGCCAATAGTGTTAGAAAATTAACTGCACTGATTAACAAAGATAAAGATATTTGTACTGGATATAGATCTGTTGATAATGAAGAATGGATATGCAATACTTGCTGTTTATCAATAAAGGAAGGTAAAACACCACGTTTATCTGTAGTAAATGGTATGAAGTGGCCTGAAAAACCAGATGTATTGAATCTTCACCCACTTGAAGAAAGACTTGTTTCCCTAAGAATACCATTTATGGAAATAAGAGAATTACCTAGAGGTGGTCAGTTATCTGCCAAAGGAAATATTGTAAATGTACCTGTAGATATTCAACCCACAATAAATGCACTTCCTCGTCAGTTTGATGAAAATGTTACTATCGCAGTAAAGTTGAAGAAACGAATTTCACATAAATCAAGTGTGTTTGTTGAAAATGTAAGACCAGCAAGAGTTATTGCTGCATTAGAATGGTTAATGAATCATAGTGACTTGTATAAAAACTCAGGTATTCATATCGATAATAATTGGCAGGAAAATATCACAAACAGCACAGATAATACTGTGAAGGAATTTACAGGTACAGCTGATAATACACTTAGTGACGACAGTGAACCAGATACTGATCCTTTTTGTGAAATACAAAATGATAGCTCCATAGAAGGTAATGCTGACACACTTCTAGAAGATTCAAATTTAGATACAAATAAGACATATATATTTGCTCCAGGAGAAAACCAGAAACCTCTTAGTATGTTTGAGGATGAAAATTTTGAGTATCTTTGCTTCCCTACCATTTTCTGTGGCCAAAAAAGACCAGCAAATAATGAAAGAATGGTTTCTGTTCATTATAGTGATGTGGCTAAATGGGAATTAAGAAGTGTTGATAGGAGAGCTGCAAGATCGGTACCAAACATATTTACAAAACTTAAAAAGATACAAGCTAAACAAGTAAGTGACAAAACAAATTTTGCTTTGAGAAGATGTAAAACTGAAGGTAAAAAGATAACAGCTGCTTGTGTGCGAGACTCTGTTAAACGCGAACATATAGCCAGACTGAATGAGGGTTACTACATCTTTAGGACTTTACGCAATTCACCTGCATACTTAGCTTCAAGAAAGAAAGATGTATTTGCAATGATACGCCAGCTGGGACTTCCAACATACTTTATATCTTTGTCTTCAGCAGATACTAGATGGCCTGATTTATTGAAAACTCTTGCAAAATTGAATGGGGATATATGTACTGTAGATGATGTGCTTGATGCTGATTGGCATACTAAAGCAAAGTTAGTTCAGAAAGACCCAGTAACATGTAGCAGATATTTTGATCACAGAGTGCAACTTTTTATTAATATTGTTTTAAAGAGTATCCATCATCCACTTGGAAAAGTTGTTGATGTTTTTAGAAGAGTTGAGTTTCAACATCGGGGATCTCCTCATGTTCACATGCTTATTTGGACTGACAATGCACCAAAATACAGAAAAGACAATGGGACACAAGATGAAATCATTAAGTTTGTCAACAAACACATAACATGTTCCATTAATGTTGAAGATAAAAAACTACAAGAACTAATTGATTTGCAAATTCATAAACATTCAAAAACGTGTAAAAAGAAGGGCAAGTCAGTGTGTCGTTTTGGATTTCCCCTCCCACCACTTGCAAAAACAATGCTTTTAGAACCATTAGACACGGATGACAATGATTACAAAAAAAAGTATAGTGAACTACAACAAAAAATGAATGAGTATAAAGATGGATGCAATCTGACATATGCTGAATTTCTGAAACAAGTTGTACGATTTTCAGAAGAAGAATACATTAAGTGTATTAGAGCTTCACTGAAAGGACCAAAAATATTCTTGAAAAGGGAACCTTCAGAAATGAGGGTAAATTATTACAATTCAACTTTATTGAAAGCATGGAGAGCTAATCTTGATATTCAGTTTGTTCTTGATCCATATGCTTGTGCCATGTATATTGTTTCATACATAAGCAAGTCTCAAAGAGGAATTAGCTCTATGCTAGAAAAGGCTTCTAATGAAGCAGCACAAGGAAATATGGATTTACGTAGACAAGTTCGTCATATTGGTAACAAATTTTTGAATTTTGTTGAGGTTAGTGCCCAGGAGGCCTGTTATCTTATTTTGCAAATGCCTTTGACTCAAAGTTCACGTGATGTAGTCTTTATAAATACATCTCCAAAAGAAGATAGAGTGTTTTTATTGAAAGACAAGTCTCAGCTAGAGGAATTGCCCCCTGATTCTACAGATATAGAGGCAAATAATATGATTAAACGATATTCAAATCGACCAAAAATGCTAGAAAACTGGTGCTTAGCTGATGTCATTTCACAGCTTGAAATCAAATTTCCTAAAAAGGTTGAAAACAATGAAGACAACAATGATGATGAAATTGACATACAGGATGAATTTACAGATGATGCTGTGCTACTAAAATTAAAAAATGGCATAGTTATCAAAAGGAGGAAAACACCACGAGTAATCAGATATGTACATTACAGCAAAAAAACCAATGCTGAAAATTATTATAGGGAAAAACTTATGCTTTTTATCCCATGGCGTAATGAATTGACTGATTTGCTTGCAGGCTTTCAAACATATGAGCAACATTACTTACACAAAAAAAACTTCATAACTACAAAACAAAATGAGTATGAACACCATATGGAAGAACTAGAGCAGGCTAGATTACAAGCAGAAGGTGAAGATCTAGATTATGATGAATTAGCACCAAATACAGAACACATCCAGGCAAATGATGAAGAAGAAGGTTCTGTTGTATCTGATGAATTTATTCATTTTGATCCTGACTGTTCTGCCCATAGATACTATGATATTGGACCAGATATTGGTTTGACTAGTACCTCACATGACATAGAAACAAGTATCTGTAGACTTTCAGATGATGATTATGGACAGTTAATGAGATCATTGAATATCAAACAGAGAGAATTTCACAATCATGTAGTACACTGGATTACAACTTGTCAGGAGCCTATTTATGCATTTCTATCAGGAGGTGCTGGAGTTGGCAAATCTGTAGTAGTAAATGCTTTGTACCAAACTTTACATCGTGCTTTATGTTCAGAAGAAGGTGAAAACCCAGATGACGTTAGAATTTTGCTTTGTGCAATGACTGGGAAAGCAGCATTTAATATAAAAGGAGTAACCATTGCATCTGCGTTTCATCAGAAAATGTACCAGGCACAGCAACATATGCATGCAGATGAACTGAATACCTTCAGAACAAAGTACAGAAATTTGTCAGTTATAATAATTGATGAAATATCAATGGTTGGTAATAACAAACTTGCATTTATTCATCAAAGGTTAACTGAACTGACAGGCACTAAACAAGATTTTGGTGGAATAAGCATAATAGCTGTGGGTGATTTGTTTCAGTTGTCACCTGTTTGTGATGGTTGGATATTTCATGATCTAAAAGGGCCTGGTCAGGGTTTTGCTTCAAACTTGTGGAAAAAACATTTTCAAATGTTTGAACTTTTAGAAATAATGAGACAAAAAGATGATAAGTCATTTGCTGAGTTTTTGAATCGTTTACGTCGTGATACACTGACAGATGTAGACAAATTGTTGATTCAGTCTCTAAAGATAGATAAATACAGTGAAAATTATCCAAAAAATGCCCCGCATTTATTCATTGAAAATGCTAGAGTTGACGAGTTCAATATTGATCTTATGCTTTCATTGCCATCTGAGAGAGTTACAGTAAATGCTGACACAGATGTGTTGTCTACTTCTAAATTGTCAACAGATGTTAAAAGTGCTCTTCTTACCAGCTTATCAAAAAAACACACTGATACAGGTGGTCTTGCTTTCCAATTGACAATTGCAGTTAATATGATATATGACATATCTGTTAACCTGGATGTATCTGATGGATTAACCAATGGTTCTAGTTGCAGAGTTATGAAAATAGAATATAAAGAATCTCAAAAAAGACCTGCAATTGTATGGGTTCTGTTTGATGATGTTAATGTTGGCTCATCTCGCCGTAATCAGTACAGACATATGTATTCTACTGGAATTGACAAGGCTTGGACCCCTATCTTTGAAACAAAATGGACCTTTCTTAAAAACAGAAGAACTTATGAGAGAATTCAGTTTCCATTATTTCCATCTGCAGCAAAGACTGTTCATAAAGCACAAGGTTGCACAGTTGATGAATTAGTTGTTGATTTGGCTCAGTCAGGTAGAAATAGAAAAATACCTCATATACATTATGTAGCGTTATCTAGAGTTCGGACAATGGCAAATTTGCATATAGTAGACTTCAATGAGAATGCATACTGTGTTGACAGAACAGTTGAAGAAGAAATGAAGAGATTACAAATTGAAGCACAGATAAAGTTGTGTTATCAGCCAATATATATGGTCAGATCAGAACATGTGTTAACAATAGCCTTTAATAATGCCAGATCACTCCATAAACATTTTCAAGATGCACAGTCGGATCCAAATATCTTAGCAGCTGATGTTATAGGTTTTGCTGAATCATGGTTCAATTGCAGTGATGATAACAGTAATTATCATTTGGATGGTTTCAAATTGTTTCGAAATGATCAACAAAGTCATGTCCATAGACCTCACCATGGCCTTGCTTGTTATGTAAAAGAAACGTTAAATGTTTCTGTTCTTACTCACTTTTCATCAGATAAACTGGAATTAACATGCCTTAATATTCACAGTAATGACATTTTACTGACATTATTAATTCTTTATAAGAAACCGGCTTGTTCACTAAATGATTTCATAAATATACTAAATCAGCAATTGCTTTCTATTCATACCTTTTTCAGAGGAAATATTGTTATTGTTGGAGATTTCAATTTTGATTTAAAAAATGGACATCTTCAATTTTTAAACTACATGACAGAAACTTTTTCATGCAGACAGATAGTTCAGAAATCAACAACTAAATATGGATCATGTACAGATTTGATATTTACTAATATGAAAGTAGAGCATCATGATGTTTTAGAGTGTTTTTGGTCAGATCATAAAATAATTTATTGTGCTGTGTCAAAATCTGAAACAAATAAAGGGATATAAAACAGTTTGTAAAACTCGCTGATAATATCAACAGTAGTACATAGGAACTCATTGTTCCTCTGTCCTGCTGTTTGGGTGGTTGTATAAAAGATTGAGTTTCCACCCCAACTCTCCCCCCCCCTTTCCCTTTTCAAATGTAGTTTGTTCTTTTCATAATAACAGCTTAGTTCATTTTGTTATTGTTAACTTCAATTTCATTTTTAACAACTTGTTACTTTGTATCTTGTAAATCATGTAATGGTTAGCTTGAAGAACTTGTAACATTCATGTAGCAGTAATATTTAAGCTACCCATTACTAGTATTTATTAGAATTTTACAGTATATGTCCCAAATACAATTTGAACTTTGCTCTAAATAATTTTATCAGATTGCCACATAGACAGCATCTACGTGTTTTGTATGATCTTTTGAATCAAATGTATGTGCATGTATTATTCAACTTTTTCTTCTAAAAGGGACCATATTGGTATTAATGTAGTAATAAAGTTTTCATATTGTAATGGTGTAGTGATTGTAGGCATGTGGAACATATATGTTTGAGTAAGTTTAAACATAAGATGAGCCATTATGATGACTGTAGAAGCTAAGAGATCTTAATCCAAGGAAGTCTTGTCATTTTATATATTTATTTTTTTTTTAAATTTAGATTGAACAGTATGTGATAAATTTGAATGTAGTTGTTATTTGAAAAGAACAAACAAAGGATAATTTTATATAATTATGTACATGTATATAAAATGAGTAATTAATTTTTTAAATATGCAATGTATCTTCTTAGATTATTATGTATGCTTAACTTGCTCTGATTGATTGTTTGCATGAAATGCAAGTTATAACGAGAAAGAAATATGAACAATGAAACTAGAAATATGATAAAAAGTTATATTGTTATTACAAAAAACTTACCATCATCCAAGTTTTGTTTTGATGATTGTATGTTTGTTACAGATTTCTCTGTACATATGAACAATTTTATGATTTTTGTATTGAAATTATTTTATGTATATACTTTATTTGTTACTTAAATTAAAACATTACATTTGATACATAATTGAAATTTCATCACCTTGGATTTAAAAAAAATCTATGACACATTCATTTAACAATTGTGAAATTAACTCATTAACAGGTAAGTATTTTCAGTAAAGGTCAATGGCACAGCATTAATTTGCTTGTAAACCTTGCTGATATTATGCATAATTGCATAAAGGCAAATAATATTTTTCAGTGAGTGAAGGTCAGTTGCACAGCATAAGTTTGCTTATAAACCTTGCTGAATGATTAAATGTCCTTAAATATGTTTGATATAAAATTTAATAGATTGTGATCTTAAGGTGGTGTTAATGTGTTTTTGATTTATCATATAAGAATTAAGTATGATAAACAAAATGTTTCAATATCACATTGTATGTGTTAATTACTGTTAACAAATATTATGATAAAAATTACAATCAGTAGTGATAATAATAATGCTTCTGGTCCATCAATAATTTCAGTAATATTGTATCTATGATTCTATGTAATAAATACATTGGACTATAAATATTTGATGCATCTGATTGATGTTTATATGGTAATTTTTTAAGAAAAATAAATATAATGATGAAAACTTCAGAATTTATTTCTTCTCATTGTTATTTCTTCCTTTATAATTACCATTGTGATAGTTTGATTATACTATATATATATATATATATATTAATGCCTTGTTCAAACCTTGATAACTTGATTAACTTCACACACAACACTGGTGTTTATATTGAGAACAGGAAATAACATGGAGAAAGAAACCAGAGTTTTCAGACAAACTTTAAATTTCATGACAAACATAGCTGTCTATTCAATGATTAATAATAATTGATCATTTTATTGCATGACAACCAACATCCAAGTCCAGAATATTTCACTTGTATTAAAAATATCATCATTTTTGAGAGAATATATATATACACATATATTTATATATATATATATATATATATATATATATATATATATATATATATATATATATATATATATATATATATATATAAGAATATTGTAGGTGATGACATCATGATCATTTTCTTTTATGATTCAGGGTCATAAGTTCAAAGGTCAAGGTCACAACTGCATAAGATTATTGAAAATGTTCATTATCAGGAAAATTATAACCTTTTTTTACACATATACTAAATATATTAAAATATATTAGGTATTGATACTATGTTCATTTTCATAAATAGTTCAAGATCATAGGTTCAAAGGTCACAACTTCATAAGAAAACTGAAATGGTAAATTATCTTGAAAACTATAAAATTTTTGTATAGGTGTGCATATTTGAGTATTGAAAGTATTGATATGACAATAATTTTGATAAACAGTTTCAGATCAAAAGGTCAAGATTTAGTATTATCACAGTGGGAATCAAACTTGGGAACATTTGGAAAGTTTCTCCCATTACTAAAATTGTCTTTTGTAATTCACAAAAGATTTAGGACATATCTGCATGTGAGAGTTTAGGACCATGGCCCTCTTGTGTTCTTTCTTTTTTTTATCTTTTGTCAATCCTTTTTATATTACCAACTACAGACTTGTCTGGTAATTAAACAGTTGGGTATTTATGTTTGAGTGTTTTTTTTAAAAAATGATTGTGGTTAAATATAATTTTTCTAGTTCAATTTTCACCCCAATGTTTCATAAATTTCTGATTTAAAGGAAATTCAAGTGTTACCTAGGAATTTGAATTACTTGACTAAACATGATGATGTCATAGAAAAATAAACTAGTTTCTGTTATGATCATCTTTATCACAAGGAAAAACATCAGTATTATATTACCCATAAATAGGATACTGGAAAGTAGTTGATGTGAATGAGAATGTAGTTTGCTACTATATTAAGGATTGACAAAATAACTGAAAAATATATACACCTACATGTACTTATATATATATATGTTAGTATTTGATTGTGCTTGGTTCAAAAGTGTATTTCCTAGGAGTTGTTACACATTGTTTTTTATCTACAAGAATAGGAATTTTTAATATAGATTGTGAAATTTATATGGTGAAATATGTTCAATTTGAAACAAATTGATAAGGTCATTCATAAGCTCACTACCTTAAGGCCACCTGTCTATAAATGACCAGAAAGATATGATGTCATTCCTTAACAAATTTTTATAGTAATGTGTAAGTTCAACAATCATTGAGGGACATCAGTGAAATCCATTTCAGTAGACTCCATATTTAAGTTTTAAGCTATTTACATAATGAAATTTTACATGTCATGCTTTTCAAGTTAAACTTCTGTTGGATGAAATCAGATAGAGTTGAGTTGATTAATGGTGTGTAACGTCCCAGTCAAGAATATTCATACAGTGAACTACTATATTCACTTAACCAGTAAAATTTGATTAAATTGACCTCATTTAGTAGAAAAAGAAAGATTGTAAACAATGTTATGTTTTACAAGATATCACATCTCACATGAAAAGTAAGATGTGAAAATTCAGATCATGTATAAGGCCTTTATAACTGATTGTAAGAGATAGGCATAAATATTGTCATAATTCAAACATAAAATTACTACATATCTGATGATGGATCCAGGTTCATAATTTCTTTTCCAATTACTAGATATAAACATTTGTTTACACTAGATAAATGAATCAGTCTACATATTCTAGTACTAAACTTTTTTAAATAAATCATTCCCAATGTGTATTTTTATGTATATTTAATTTTATAGATGATATATACATTAATATAGTCTATATATATATAGTAATTTCAAAATTTTCACTTCCAGTTTATATCAAAATGTTCAATAATTGTTATAATTATGAATTTGTATATTATGAATCAGTTAACTAATGTTGTAATTATATGTTATGGTAAAAACAATTGCCATTGCAGTTTCCAGTGAATCTAGACAGATTTGTATATTCCTTTTAAAATATATGTAAAAAACCTGTGTTTAGACTCTGCAAAATTCAATTTTTTAATCTTAATATATCATGAATTAAGAAGCACATTATTTTTTTTTTATCATTTAACCATTTCAAACGTTGGAATATGAGGTGTCACAAGACAGCAAATTATAAGTTTGTGATGATCTGTATGTAAAGACCATTTGTGAATATAAGAACTAAATCGGACCTTTATTTAATGGCAAGTGTGAACTGCTTTCAACCTTTAATTGATTGCCAAGTGTTCAATTGAAACGAGGCTGGTAGAGTAATCACGTGATCAGAAAAATATTAGAGGATGTAAAAACGCGGGAAATCACTCGGCACATCTCTGACTTGCTCCTTTACTGAAAGCGAATTTCTCCGAGTACATCCGCGTAATCAGCTGCAAACTTCAAATCATGGCGACTGGCAACAAATTAGTAAAACGAGAAACAGATAACGAAATCGAGGGATTTCTTCAGAATGTTTCACCCATTAAAACTTCGAAAAAGAATAATCTCTATTTCGACGGTACCATTCAAACAGGACGGACAGAATATAAACACTTTGTTTGTTTTGATACTAATAAACAAAGTGCCTTTGCAGCGGCTGATAAAAGCCCCGTAAAGCTTAAAGACATAAGTCTGACGCCTAGCCAAAGGGAAGCCAATTCTTCAGATTTTATAGTAAAGAAACACTCCACAATGGAAATAAAAAAGAACGTCGACTTCCCATACAAAATAAGAGAAACGCCAACATCAACAATGACTACTGTTGCAAATTGCCTCGAGATGCCAGCTTATAACAAGGTAGGCCTAATTATCACTATAAAATAAAAACTCTTAGTAAATAACATGTTTCGCATGGCAACAGAAATAAGAATGGCTTGCCTTATCCGTATTTTTGAAAGTTTCAACTCTCCGACCGACGCAAGGGGTGGGGGTGGGGGAATGGGGTGGTTCGTCACATTTTAAATTTTAATATTGCACCTTTGGTTGTTCGGTAACTGTTCTCCCATACGTTGTATAAGTTGGTCTAGTAATCACTGTTCGTCTTCCTTTCAAAGTTCCACCTTGAATGCCATCACAAGTAGGCTTAATTCTAGGTCATATGAAATAATTGTCTCTTAGTTATGATTACTTACAAGGACATTAATGGAAAACTACAGTACAGCGTCATGCCATAAGTATTCGCGATTTTTCAAGATGGCGGTTTACGTGAAACACTATAACCACTTTTTAAAAGTGAAATTAAGACTGAAATAAAAAATGTACTTGCCTAATATTTTGTCAGATGTCCTTTTGCTTTTATGACTTCTAGTTTTGCAGGGGGGGGATTGATTGATAAAAACTCTGAATGTAGGTAATAGAAAAAGGAAGTCCAAATACCCATGATGGCGGTGAATAGCTCTTCGGTAGTAGAAATTTCTCTGTCCTGTATTTGTAACTCTCTTTGATGCGATGCCATACATTTTCAATAATATTAATGTCAGGGAACTGGGCTGGCCACACAATAGTTGGAATGTTATTTTGCTGTTTGTATTCTGTAGTAATATGGGCCCAGTGAACGGGAGCATTATCATTCTGAAAACTATGTTTGGTTACTAAAATGACAGGCATTAACTGGCCACAGGTGATTATCAAGTATATTAATTTACTTCTGAGCATTTATATTGCCTGTAACAGTACACAAAGTTCCGACACCATAATAAGTGATGCACCCCTAAACCATCAAGGAGACCCATTGCATCCTAAGGGAAAATCACCACTGGGGAAGGTGCGATTCTTTGGATGTCCTCCGGATGTATATTCAGTGATTTTCTCCTAGCACTATCAGACTTTCATTAGAATATATAACAGTTTTCCTATAATTATCGACTTTCCTTTTCTGGAAACACCAAGAAATATGCCTTTCCAATTAACATGCCGAACCACCATCTTTTTGCGTATTACACAGCGTTTAAAATCTTTTTTGCGTAAAAACCTTTGAACTGGATGTGCATGAACATGACAATCTGGTTCTTTTCTTCTATTTAACTTGGTCGTTATTTCATTTAAAGGCAAGTATTTGTTAACCGGAACTGTATAAAATGTAGCCAGATGTGGAGGGCCAAGGAAGTTGACACTGCAGAATAGAAACTGGCTCTGTATTTTCACACAAAGCAACAAAATATTGCCTTTAAATGAAATAAAGACTGAGTAATCTTGCTTTCGTCCGAAAATATTACTTTCTTCCAGTAATAATCCCCGTCTAAAATCCTCTCTCTCATTCAATTGATACACTTTTTAAATTTTCTTTGTAGAACCTATCTCTTCCATGCAACATTTTTAAAGGAACCATGTTTATTCAGATAAAATTATAACTTGTGTTTTGCAAATTGCAACTACCTTGAATTTGTTCTCATAAAATTTAAAAGTTATTTCATTTGAAGTGTCCTCTCTGTTGCATTGAACTAATCTTTCCAATTTGTAAAATTTCCCAGGCGTCTTAGAAACAGGACAACCACTTTGAATTTTGTTGACAATAAAACCACCGTTTCTGAAATGTTTGGCTATTTTGTTCTAATACATTATGAGTTAAGTTGAGTAATGGTGTTTAACATCCCAGGCAAGGATATTTCACTAATATATCGAGACGTCACCAGCTATAGGCGAAAGTGCAGAAATTTTGCATGTGTGTTGTGCTGATGGCATTATACAGCAGGGTTCTTTATCGTGCCACACCTGTCATGACACGGGACCTTGTTTATTTTAAGTTCCCATCCGAAAGAACGGTGACTTTTATTTCGTAATGCCAAGTGCTTGGCGAAAAAACAGCCACTACCCACTTTCAAGTCTTGCGTCAGACCCAGCCGGGGTTCAAACCCACGACCTCTCACGGAGCGAGCACTCTACCAACTCTAATACATTATGCATATATATATATATATAATTACTGTATATCAGGAAACTAATGCAAGCCAAAAATAAACTAAAAAAATCCAAGGCAAATTCATCACAATCATTTCTTTGTTCTGAAAATCATTTACCACTGTCTGTAATTTAAAACAACATGTTATCAGTGCATAAAAATTTACTATTGCTGCTCTTTGTAAACTTTCACTATTATTTTAATAATGTCTATACCAAAATTGTAAATGCTACTGAAGTGTGTAATTGAAAAATTCTATTATGTTTCTATTTGCCAATGTATCAGACAATTGATTCTCAGCTAAAACAATAAAATTTGCAAAACATACTGATTCATTTTTAAAAAAAAACTGCAGAATTTAAAATTATGAAAGACTTACTACGCAACTTACAGTACTTAAGTTGTGCCCTGTAGTCTGCCCTTATGTTACATTTCACATCTCTAGACAGCAAAGTTTTAACAAACTCAAATTGCCATTGTGAAAGAGTAGCCAGATCTTTAATAAAGTTACCAGTCTTGGACTATAGAGTGGCGTAATGAAAGTGTGTGTTATGGCCCAGTCAAGATTCTTTCATTTGAATCAAAGCAGAAAGTTCAGGGATGGTGGAGGAAACCATAGTGCTGTAAAACAGTAACCTACAAACCTTCAGCAAGTGAACTAACAATCTTTCTCACACTACAATCTGTTACTAGTAAGATTCCAACCTAGTCAGTGACAAGAACTGTGATCTTTAAGCATGTGCCTTAAACCACTTTACTACTGAGTCCCCCCTTTAGACTAAAGAACTAGAAATGGTGTCTAGGTGATTGGTCCTTTGGTAATGCTGAATTATAATACCATTTAAATACATAGTATTAATAAAACACTTCTTTCTTTTGCAGGTTTCTCTCATTGCCAAAGTTATAAAGTTAGGAACTGAAGATGTCAAAGATGTTCGAGGAAACCTTCTGTTGTTTAGAAAAGCCACAATCTCTGATGAGACAGCGTCAATCACTCTAACGCTTTGGGATGACCACACAACACAAGTTGAACCTGACAAAGTGTACATATTCACCGACCTATCAACAAGAGTATACGACGGACATACACTTACTTCTACACCATCAACTACGATAAATATGTCAGAAAAAACACTTAATATTGAAACAATGTTGGTTGCATATAAGGAGGACACTGTTGTCGTGGCAACAGTGTCAAATATTGTCTTAAACAAAAATGTGCAATGTTCCAATTGCAAAAAAACAATTGGTAGTCCCACTGACGTTCCACAGAATTCAACATTTGTACGCTGTACACATTGCTTGATGAAACAAAACACCAAGGACTTGATTCCCTCCTTCCATGGAAAATTAAATGTTCAGCCAACTTCACAACAAGGCCATCAGATTAAATTAACAGTTTTCAGTTCACCATTATCCATCTTTCTGACCAAAATAAACAAGGTAAAACTTCTTGAAGATGTTGAAGATTTGGAAGAGTTTTTTCTAACAACAGGACCATTTCAGTTCACCTACTCATCAGATTTTGTAATTGACAAAATCATTTTATATAAAAAAAATGACCAGTCAGTGGATCCACAGTCTGCAAACAACTGAAAAAATATTCATTCAAGATAGTTCTACCTTGACTCCCGTATTCCTTTTATTGCTTTCAAACAACTGCTTTCAGTACTACCAAGCTGCACATGTTTGTAAAAAGGAAACAAATCTTGTTGTTTTTTTTTTTATAAGTATGGAATTAGCCAGAAATGTGTAAATTGAAATTGATGATGGCTTGCAAGTACACTTACCTAAGACATATCCTAACGTTATCATCTAACTGTTGTTATAATGTTCTATTTATGTGGTCAGACCTTTTTTGTCGCTTTAGGTGATGTTTGGTCTGCTTCAGCAATGCCTGTAACCAAGTTATTTTTCTTGTAGACTAGTACATTTTATATCTGCTAGCTCCAAAGTCTGATAAAATTTTCATGTGTGTCATCAATGATTAAAAAATAGAAAGGCAAGTTTATACCATGTTTTGAAAAAGATTGGCCATATACTCACTGTACTGACCCTGTAAAATTTCCAAAATTTATAGTTTTGGTTTAAAGATTTATTAGTTATTTATAATGTCTTCTAAGGCTAGGTAAAATATCTTGAATTTCACGGGCAATTTAAAAGTTTACACAAGAATTGTAAATGTGAAAATTATATTTAGTATGAATTGTTTTTATGATTGCATTATAAACATGTAATCATGTGTATGCATTTTCTAACTTAAAAAATAATAATACAGTCACTATCAAAAACTTGATCATTTATTACAGTTCATTTTGCCCAGGGTGTTTAAGTCTCCAAAATTTTTGATTTTGCACCTGGAAATTTGAAAAATAACTTGCATTGAAAGACTTGTCAAAAGACAAGTGGTTACATTTACTAAGATTATTAATGTCAAACAATCTGGCACTCTAATGTTGCAAATTTAAACTGGTCACATGACCATACTAACAGATCCCATTAGCCCACCTTTCATTTTAAAATGCTGTTGACTCTATCTTTCCTTTTGTTAATTCCCATATTACCCACTTGTTAAATCTTGTCATGTGTTCAGTCAGCCAGTATGAAATAAAATGTATTGATATCAAAGTCTTAAAAGTTCCATCATTTAATAAGCTAAATACATTTGCATTCAGTAAATGCTTGATTCTTAAATTTTATTTGTTGGTTTTCATAATTCATTTCAACACAGTTACATCTTTGCTCAAGTTAACAAGTTGAAAGAGAATTGAGTTCTACTGAACAAAGTTTATTTTATTTTAAAATGTATTGATGTACTTTGTAATTTTGTTCATAAAATTTTGTGTTTTTAAGACATGACATTGTTATTTGTTTCCTTTTAGTACTAACAGAATTAGTGACTGTTTTCTATTAAAATTTTGAGAGACAAATTATTTAAATACATGTGTATTAGTGGTAATTTTTTTTTCTTCCAGGTAGGAATTGGATTTGTGGATATCATTGGATATCAGTTGTCATGTTGCAGGGAACCATTGTAATACCTGTAACATTTTTGTTACATTGAGTTGTACATTGCTTTATTTTTTGGTGTGATGTAAATAATTTTCTCTAGAAATAAATTGTTTTAAGAACAATATTATTTAGTTTTTCAAGACTTAAAATTAAAATGATCTTTAGATAATTACCTATAAGTGCAATGCATGTATGGTAATGTAATTTTGTTCATAAAATTTTATGTTTTTTAAGACATGACATTGTTATTTGTTTCATTTTAGTACTAACAGAATTGGTGACTTTTATATTAAAATTTTGAGAAACAAATTATTTAAATACATGTGTATTAGTGGGTTTTTTTTTTTTTTTTTTTTTTTTTTTTTTTTTCAATTATTTCATAGGTAGGAATTGGATTTGTAGATATCATCGGATATCAATTGTCATGTTGCAGAGAACCATTGTAAAACCTGTAATATTTTTTGTTACATTGAGTTGTACATTGCTTTATTTTTCGATGCTTTGTAAATAATTTTCTCTAGAAATAAATTGTTTTAAGAACAATATTATTTAGTTTTCAATATTTCAAAATGCTATCTTTAGAAAATTACCTACAAGTGCAATGCATGTATGGTAATGTAATTTTTTTCATAAAATTTTATGTTTTTTAAAACGTGACATTGTTATTTGTTTCATTTTATTACTGAACTAGAGACTGTTTTATGTTAAAAGAGAGCGAGATAGAAATTATTAAAATTCCTTTTTTTTTTTTTCTGTTAAATTATTTCCAGGTAGGAATTGGATTTGTAGATATCATCGGATATCAGTTGTCATGTTGCAGAGAACCATTGTAATACCTGTAATATTTTTTGTAACATTGAGTTGTACATTGCTTTATTTTCGATGTGATGTAAATAATTTTCTCTAGAAATAAATTGTTTTAAGAACAATATTATTTAGTTTTTCAATACTTCAAATTATAATGCTCTCTTTAGACAATTACCTACTTCAAATTAAAATGAGATAATTACCTATAAGTCCAATGCATCATGTATGGTAATGGATACTTAGTACATGTATTTGTTTTCCTAACCACACTTACAATAAGTTATAATGGTTCCAGCTGATAGACCTCACATGCTTTCAAGTGGGGCCAAATGGTTAAGATGTCTCACAGCTGAATCTTGGTCAGCTGCAGGCCAGAAAGTTTTTTTCTTGCCATAGACCTTTACTGTTCAGCACCAGTATAATTATTTAAGTGGCTTGTTATGTTTATCAGTGACATTGTACTAACACTTTTTGGTTTCCATAAGAGTGCACTAGTACCATGTATATAAGATTCAAGAAACACTTGTATGCACTCTGGTACCACATAACTAGCATTGAAATTAATTCTCATTATTTATACAAACTATCTCTTCACGAATAGTTGAAAACTTGCTGATATGACATAAAACAACATTAAACCAACCAGCCAATGTTTTCCAGTCTACAGTTGATACAAGCCAGGAATCAATTCCACCTCCCCATTAAGTATTGCCTAGTCAATGAGCTCTCTACCAACTGGTTATAGTTGTCAAGCCAATCCAAAATATTAGAAACCCAAAATTAAAATAAAATAATTGATAATTTTTTAGCTGTTTCTTTTGTATTGGGCTGTTATGGAGGTTATATGAATTCATACAAAATAATAAAATAAAAAAACTGATATATAAATATGACTGCAGCTCAGTTGGTAGAGTGCTCACTTCATAAGTGGGAGGTCGTTGGTTCAAACCCCGACTGAGTCTGACCCAAAACTTGAAAGTGGATAGTGACTGGTCTTTCACCAAGCACTCAACATTAGAAATGAAAGTCGCAATTTTTTAGATGGGAACTTAAACGAGGTCCTGTGTCAAGATATGCATAGCACATTAAAGAACCCTGTTGTATGTATTAACAATATTGTGAAATCAGTGCAATGCAAAGGCAAAATTTCTGCACCTTTACACACGGCTGATGACGTCTCGATATAAGTTAAATATTCTTGACTGGGATGATAAACACCATCACTCAACTCAACTATAAAAAATAAACACACTGTGACTTGTGTTTCAAAAGTTTGAGGGTAAATATTAAAAAAAGATTGCAAAAGATTTTGTATCATATCTATTTTTTTGTTGTTCATAGTCGATTATCAACACAACAGCTTTAAAGCTTGCAGCTATGGGAATTTCACAAGGCAAATGAAAATATATGAAATTATTTTAAGGATTGATATGACAATCATTTTCATATATGGTTGTAGGTCATAGGTTTCAGAGGTCAAGAACGTATGTATAGCTGCTTAAGTATTGTGAAATGGTTAATGATTTGGAAATTTCTTTTTGTACTATAGTTACTGTGCATATTGGCCACTTCTAAAAAAAGATATTTTCATTGAAATATTATGGCAGTTCTAAACTTGGGAAGTTTCTGTAATTATTACATTGTCTATTGCACTTTTCAAAAAAAAAATTGAATAATCTCAGGTGAGCGACAAGGCCCATGGGCCTCTTGTTTCAGTTTTGTTGCCAAAAGTCGATGACTCTGGGGACTCTGTTTTAAATTGATACCCTCCATGTAAGCGACAGAACAATAACTTGGGCTTTAAACACTTTACATCACTATAATCAGCGGTCTCCAAACTTTAGAAACAAACTTTATGAGGTAGAAAGTTATTGCAAAAATAACTAGATCCCATGAACGCAGAACTATAATGTTAAAACACACCAAACCACAGACGCCGTGATTGAAATAGTCCGAATTTCTCTGACCCTAACACACTTCACGCTAGCGAATAGGATTCGAACCTATGGCACTTATTCATAATCCAGAGTTTTAATAAACCACTTGGCCATCAAGAACATAATTCAGTAAAAAACCTCCTATGTTTGCGTAAAAATGCTCGTGCCTGTGGTATTAAAGCATTGAACAATCTGATGCTATGCCAAAAGTTCGGTCTAAATTGCAATTATGTGCACATTCAAGGAAATTTAGCTTGGTAAAGTTTTACATCTATTGGGTTGCTTCGACGTTTACCAATATCTTGCATAGCTAAAACCTTCAATATATAGTGTCTTTATACTTGCCCGTCTGCTATTCAGTTTGTGAATTTGTAATAGGATTATTGTTTAATTTACTTCACATGACTAATTGTAGGTATTGTGATGGTCCCATCAAACATTTAAACATACATCTGGATATCATTTGTCATTATGTACTCAATTCCTTAAAACAATTTTTTTTTAGATTTAAATATTATTAACAATTCAGATACGTTGTGTATCACATGCAAACCGGACTAAAAGAAAAAAGACAATATACATATAGTATTATAGAGACTGAATAGTTTAATAAGATGAGTTTGTTTCACCACTTATTTGCTTATGGTGGGGAGATAGACGGCTAGATACTAGCGATTCTTATTTCACCTGAGAAGAGCTCAGAATGTTTCATACTTTGTCTGGACATTAGCTGTTGTAAACAGAAATAGTAAAATATAAGTTTAATATACATATAAGTATACAGAGTTGTACACCACGAACTGGCCGTGCAATGGTAAACTTGTTACACACATGCCAAGAAATCTCTCTCTCTTCTCTCTCTCTCTCTCTCTCTCTCTCTCTCTCTCTCTCTCTCTCTCTCTCTCTCTCACACACACACACACACACACACCAAATAAATAATCTTTATTATTGTGTGCTTACAATACAAAAAAAAACTATTTACTGTGTGTTTTACAGTATGTTACACCTCATATTTAGCCGAGTTCCAGTGGCTTTTACCACGCCTTTCCCTTTATGCCTCAACACCACCCACTCCACGCTTCTAGGAGATTCAAAAAGTCATATCTTAAAAATTAACAACATACATCCTGATGATTTTTTTTGTCAAAAAATCGATATGGAATTAATCTGAGGTAGTTTTCAACAACCATTAGGTACTAGTATATGTTTTTCTGTCACCGGTATATTTGACAAAACCATTTGAAAATCTTTGGCTTACAGTAAAACATGCATCATAAGAACTGATACAACACAAAATTATTGAGTAAAGGTGTCAATACTGGCCAAATTATATATAAATATACTAGTTTTTTATACTACTATTTTGCCTGATTTGCTTGTTTGTTTAGATCTGTTTTTTGATATATTATTATTATTATTATTGCTTAGTTTATCCTTTTTCTTTGTTTTACTTTTGTCGTTTGGTTTTCCCTTTGACTTTCTTTTATTCCTGTGGTTTGGTTTATTTTTTGTATTTGTTTTATTCGTGTTGCTTGGTTTATCCTTTTTCTTTGTGTTATTTTTGTTGCTTGGTTTATTTTTTTCCTTTGTTTTATTTCTGTTGCTTGGTTTATCCTTTCTCTTTCTTTTATTTTTCGATTTACTTGTATCTCGTTTTGTTGTTTGTTTTTCTGTACTTTGAGAATTACTTTCAGGTATATCATTTGGACTTCGCTTTTTAGTACATGCTCTTACATCACAATATTGCCAGGTTTGTTTTTTTAATTTCAAACTTTTAGTTACAAAACACCATGGTCGTTTTCGTCTTTGTCCAGCAGGGTTTCTACAATAATTATGTTCTCCTAAACCATCTCTGTGTTTCTTGCCGGTGTATCCAGCCGGTAGCAGTTTGTGTTTCTGTGGATAGAACGAAGTCCATTTTTGACAGGTTATTCCATCTACGGTATGGTCTAATTGCCCCCTGTAATCTCGGCCATCTTTATACTTTAACGGCAGACATTTTCCCTTCAGAAAAGCAATAAAATAAAATATATACTTTACATAAATATGTTACAATCATGATATATGCATGTGCAATTATCATTTATACATTTTTGCCATTCAAAATGATTAATAATTCTGATTGGTAGAAGTCATAAGAACATTTACTTACAAACAATTGAAATAAGAACAAGATTATCCAAAGACAAAATATACCTCTAATTAGAGTAGACACCTAACTAAGACAAAATGACATTAGTTACATGTTATTGGTAAAGTGTTTTATCTTATTTAATATTCTATTACTTACTTTTTGAAGTTCTTTCACATATAAAGGAATAAGCATGTTTTGGAAGCTGCTTCAAAGAACCAATCCAAACGCCTCTCCATTGAAAGCTTTTCTCTGATTGGTTCCTGGTTAGTGCTAAAGATGAATAACTTGATGGAAATCCCTCTGCCCAGTTGTTGAATTTCATATCGAAGGACTTGTTTGTTTTCCCTGTATCCCACGCGAATTTATCTTTAATAAGTCTTCCACCAGTTCTCCAAACTAGAGTATTTTTAAACTTTTTCCACAGGTATTTTTTCAAGAATGTATCCTCATATTTAGAGTTAATATGAACTAGATTTGATCTCATGCCGTTACAGAATTTTTGAGCTGCTGCATACTGGTATTTTGGATTCTTCACAAACTTATAACAGCTTCGTTTGCTTTTTACCCAACCATCTGGACATACTTTAAAAAGAACCATAGTAGAAACTTATTACATTTTTTGATAACCTAACAAAGAAGCAAGTAGAATGTTTTTATTTTATTTTATTTATTATTTTTATTTTTATTTATTTATTTATTATTATTTTTTATTTTTGGTTATGAAAAAGCTTAAAGGTAAGACCAAGCCTACAAACCGTAAGGAAACTCGAAAAGGACAAAGGATATATGGTTTTTAAAAGCTAGCAATGAGGTACTTTTTAAAGTTTAATTTTTACATTATTCTTTAAATTGCAGTTACAACAATTTATTCAATTTTATATTTCATTTACAGTGATTACTTCCATCAACAGATTTCTTGCCACCAATATTTGAAAATGAATAAAATTTCTATTTACTGTATCTTATCAATCAAAATAATTATTTCGTAAAAATGCACCAAAACTGACCATAAGTCAGGAACCAATTATTTTTCACAACTGAAAAACATGTCTTCATTTGCGTTTTCTAAAGCAAGGACAACACTTTTTGTTAAAGGTATAATTGTTTTGGCACCTAAACAGATACTCCACTGAGTTCTTATTTTCGGTTTTTTATCATATAAGCCAAGGGGAATTTTAAGCAACATTATAATTTCAAGAAGCACAAGGCAATGGTATTTTAAAGAAGTAGAAGGCAAGGATACTTTAAAGAAGTACAAGGCAATGGAATTTTAAAGAAGCACAAGGCAATGATATTTTAAAGATGCACAAGACAATGATATTTCAAAGAAGCACATTTCTAAGGTATTGTATTATCTCTAAAGCGTTTTATGTTCTAGCATCAGATTTGTATTTAATCCGATATTTTTCTGTCAATGTTTTTGTTTATGATGTTAAAGTCTCTCAAAGGATTTTAATTTTTATATTTTTTTTTTCAAAAACGTGATGTGTGCCTTACCTGTTTGTTCAGTATCCTCTTTTTCATTACAGTTATACATATCACGTATCTGGGCGATGTCCAAATTACTAAGTTCTTCTCTTTGTCCAATCTCTAATCCTAGTTCCTTTCCGACTCCAATAACCTAATCAACATAAACACACAAGTCTTTTGTAGTAAGAAACTATATACATGTATATCTATAGCACAGTTACTAGACAGGTGGTTTAGGCTTAAAATGCTAGCACATTGTTCTACAGTGGCATTAGTGTTGGTACAAAAGTAAAATAATAAGAAAGCTTTTGGATGAGTATTTTTGACCAATTATGCCAAGCAATGGAATAAACGCGCACATAGAATTTGTGTGCTGGAATTTGATCAACTAGTTGTTTTTCATTGCAAATATAAACAGTTAAGAAAATGTCGAAAATATTTCATACATGTTATGTTGTTGATAGTTAAAAGTATTTGGCGGCCACTGAAGCAACAAAGATCTAGAAACAACAAACTCACCATCAAAGACAGCATTGAGACCACTGAAACAAACACCCGTTATTCATGGATTTATTACATTTCTTGGAGACAAGGCAAAAAACTAGATGATTTACTAGCCATCGGCTTGCATTCAATTTAAACATGCATTGTAACTTCTATGATTTTTTTCAATTGTTTGAAATTTTAGGATAATATAATAGCACTGAACAACTTGACCTTATCTTTTCTTTGAAAGCAAACCACGATAATTTACAGAAAGCAAATGAGTACAGAAATATATACGTTTCCATATCCCGTGGGACTGTAACCTACCCTTATTGTCTTTCCACCTGTGTAGGTAAACGATCTTTCACTATAGTGCATTATACTACTGTAATCATACGGATACCCTCTGTTGGTTGTGAAATTAGAATTAAGTTTCTCGAAATCCTTGACAAATCTTGGAGACACGTTGTCCAGTATAACCTTTACAAAGTTATCTCTGTCAGGGCGTGACTGTAAAAATAACGAATTTTATGGGTGTATTATTTATGAACTTTTATTGGCATATTGTTTATTAATTAATAAATGATGGCAAAACTTCAAACATTTGCTGTTTATCGACAAAACTGTTTACACAAAGTTCAGAGAAATTAAATGTATTGGCCACGGGTTTACATTGCCTAATTTTTTAACATTCTAACAATCTTTTATTGCAACATAGATGATATATGGACGCCTTCTTAAGGTCTTCTGAAATACTAGTAAGTAATTCAGATTTCAAATCTTCCAGAATTAGATTATTGAAACTATTTATTGAATGATTGTAAAACTAGAAGCAGTCTTAAAATATCCCCGAACTTCGATCAGTAGTAGTATAACATGCAGTTGAAAAAAAATACATGGTCGGTTTGATATCTAGGGATGTAATCAGTTCATCTTGACCTTTAACTTGGCACCTCTAGTCTTGAATATGTTCATTGCATCCATCACAGTATAGCGTTTATTTGGTTACCTGTACGAAATGCGTACGAAATTCTTAAGAGTTGTTAGATATACGTTAAAACAAACATATGAGGGTTGACAATGTCTTACAGCTTGTCTATACCATTTTAATCAATTCATTACACAAAAGACTACATACCTGTTCATGCCATACCCCGAGAGCATGTAATATTTCATGGATTGCTGTTCCAGTTTGTTCACACCCACGTCCCAGACTTAACTTCTGTTCACCTCCAACACGACCTATGAGAGACCAGCACCTATTAGTAAGAGAATACAAGGTTATAAGAGTATATGCAATTAAATAGCTCTTGTTCCGAATGAGAAACATGAGAATAATACAGTATATGATACATCTTTTGACTTATGACGTTTTCCAATTTTAGAAAACGTCAGTTTTATTTCAGCGGCTGATTGCATATATTTACTTTAAAATGGATCCAACATCAAATTGAATACACTACATCAAACCAAACATCATTGATCTATCACTTTAGAAAATAACTTGGATCAAACGTGATATTGGTTTGTTGGTTGTAAACCTCCGAACAGCATGAGCGACTGTGGTTTATTTAAACGTTCGTGTTGTCATTTGTGAGTGTATGTATGTAAGATTATCGACTTTCTTTTTGGTAAAAAAGATTTATGTATGCACATTTAGGGACCGCGTGTTTTAAAATATTTGGACTGTTAGGACCTCTTAAAAATTTAAAAAACTTAAGCCACACCACTGTTTACCGATTTATTTGATGCCCGTCCAAAGTCGAGAGATGCAATTCAGTTGTCTCGATGTTTGTTGATCTTAAACCTCTTTTAATTTAGTTTTATTTGTTTCTTATTCTTGGTCTTTCAAATACTGATGTGTCACAAATAAAGAAATAGCAATGAATTATTCCCAACCAAGTACGAATGAACCAAATATCTAACAATAACCATCATCTACAGGTTTTACTCTATATGGTTAGTTTTCCCTATATCGCTTATCATCAAATAAGGAATTAATGATACGTGTAATCAGAAGTTATAAGTAATAAGTGTTGATGTGTAATGTATGCTTCCTAATGTCAAGTTGTTATAGTATTAAGACGGAAATGACATGGATTTTATATGTCGTCAGCATTTTAGATTTCTGTGTCACAGATTAACTATATATATATATATATATATAGAGAGAGAGAGAGAGAGAGAGAGAGAGAGAGAGAGAGAGAGAGAGAGAGAGAGAGAGGCCTTACCCTGGTTCACTGATAAATCTAATATGATCTGGATGTTTATTCTTCTTCTTTTTGAATTTTATACACGTATTTTCTGTTATGTGTTTCATTGCTTTTCTTATCCCTCTTTTAGCAAGTGGATCTGTAATTATCAAAAAGTAAGTGTTCTTACCTTTCCATCAACTTTACGAGTAAAATACGTTATATCTCGACAATTGTCACAAAAACTGTAGGTCAATCGACAATATTCCGTCTAGAAAGCATAAAAGATTCATCTAGAAGACAATCAAGAGCAAAGTTCATAAATGAAGATATTGATTAAATTTAGCATCAAACCATTTGCCAACAAAAATATACTGAAACATAATTTTCTTTTAACAAATGTAAGTGTATATATCCCCAAACGAGATGCAATTAATCTGTAGATTCGGTTGTAGATACCAAAATGTCTGCCCACATTCTGGTATTCAAAGACTTTTTTGTTTCAAATGTTTTAATTGCATCTGTAATGTTTCACCTCGTCATGTAGTTGAAAAATAAAGGAACGAAACAGCAGAGGTCTCGAATCACAACAAAATCAGTTTGTTCAGTTTGTAACTTTTATTTGATTTTTTTCTTACATTTGCTCCATAAACCGGTAAGATGAATCTGGTCAATACATAACATCGTGTCAAATTCATTAACAAAAGTCCTATTAATTCCATGTTTTACAGAATTATGTTGAGTTTAAACTTAATCTAAGTAGGTACATGATTCTACTAGATTAGACTGTTATGACGCATCAACGACAAAACAAAATGAAATTAATGCACACAGTTATCCATGCGGAAGGCCTCGTCATTGAATGTCACGATAAGTTTCTATATTATCAGTTTATGTGATTCTGTCACTTCTCATTTCTTATTTGTAAACGGAAATTAGGGTTTACCTTTTTTATTACAAATTTTACGAGCAAGATTAAGGGGTTAAAGTACCAGACCACAATAAATACCCTGCAATAAAGTTGCACCGATACTATCCCAAAAAGGTTTATATTGATATTTTTCATAATTTTGGCCGGTTTCGACAAAAAACTTAATTAAGTGGAACAACACACCCTATGACAATGTTACATTAGAATTTTATTCGGAAGTCAATACAAGGTTTGTAATTATGATATCGATATAAAGTATTACTTATCAGAATTTCACGAACGATTGATGGCGATTATACACCAAAGTATACGCAATAAACCACCTCTTTCTTATATGGGAGCAGTCAATTTTGAAATGCTGGAAAAAACTGAAATATACGGAGGAAACAAAAACAAGAGAGTTGACAAATTGTTTGACAAATCGTCATTAGTAAAATTATTTCGGTTGTTAACTCGAGGATGGTAACGTTATATTAGGTGAGAAATCAACTAGGCATACCTTAACCTTAATACTTACTGATATCATCACTAAATGTGTAATACACTATCCCCTTTGGCCACAACCTATTCTTTATCCTCATTGTGGCTCGTTTCGTCCGTCGGGAGTGATATGGACTGCTAGTGTTCCGTATCCCCCATACAAATTTTTCTGACTCACTGTCCAGTACAATATCACCATTATAAAACACACTTCCACCTAAAAATGTAAAAATATTTATAGAAAAAAATCTACACAAGCATTATGATTGTAAAAAAAAAAACACTTACATTCAAAACCATCTAAACGAAATTAGTAGTAAAAAATTTAACAAACAATCTGCCGGAAAACGTGAGTGTAATTCTATTGCTTCGTTACTGTTCTGGTGCTTACCGCTTGCATTTCGTTTCTCGTTTTAAGAAAGTTCCTACAAAGACAGAAATGCGGGGATAAAGGCAATCACGTGTAGATACCATGTTTAAATTAGAAACTACTCGTTACTTGTACGTTGTAATTTTATATTCGACAAAATATTAGAAGGACACTAGGGTTTATAGGATTTGGGAATCAATGGGCATTCACAACGATCACAGATTACTTATAACGTTTCCATGACATTATTGAAAATAAACTAATGTGTATTATAACGATTTAAACATTTAAAGCTCCAATGTTAACACACTTCGTTTCTTTTACCTGTTCCATGCGGTCGCTGGCTTCTTGACCCATCAGTGTCTGCCGCTGAACATAATGATGGCGGACAAATATCTGAAATGACAGTATATTGAGGTATATTAATCTACTGGGTCTTCGTAATAAAATAATAGTTAAATGTATGCAGTTGTTGTCTTTAAGCTCGTCATATTGGATCTATCAATGAACAGTGTGAAACGTTTTAACATATTAAAGCCATGCTGTGCCAAAACCTATTCCCAGAAGCAATTAAAACTAAGACTGGAATATGTTTCATTATCTGTATTTGAACAACTATGTGAAATTAGTACACTATAAGTCAGAATTGTATTTAACTTTCTTTTATAGAAGACTGAGGAGGAAACTATTCATTTCCACAAAGGATTTTGTCATTTGAATAGTATATTAATTCATTTATCTAAAATTATAATTTTATGTATTAAAATATTGAAAAACATTTTTTTATTATTGAATTTAAACTAGAAAATTATAAGCTAAGGGTGGAAAATTAATAAACAAAATGACCTATTTCCAAATATCATTAAAACGGATTGTAGGTCAGTTTTTGTAATGTAGCTGTAACATGACACTATATATTTATAAAATGCACAATATAATTTCTTACTTATAAAGCTATAATTCTATATAAACCCGCTCACGAACTAAAAGGTGTCATATATATTTACTTATATGATTTACTTATCTATGCATTTCTACAATATACAGAGTTTTCAAACAGGGAACCAACAATAATAGACAATTGGCTATTTAAGCTTCAATTTTTCATACGTTAACACTCTATAAATCTCTTAAAGGTGCCATATTTAGGGCGAAAATATCTCGTATTTAAAGCGATAAAAAGATTGGGTATTAGGAAATTAAAGAAATATATCTATGACATTTCCTTTGTGTTTTTATAATCAGATTAATACAAAACATATCATCTACGAAATAAGGTACAAGAATACTCTTATAATGTCTTCTCTTTTTGTGTACATTGCTTAAGAATTATTTTGATATACTTGTCAATCAAAAAGGTGCAACAGAAAAAAAAGAGAATAAAATGAATGACATGTAAATAAATAAATGAATACAAGTAAAAAATAAATAAATAAATGTGAAAAACAAATGCTACTGAGGTTGCTTATCAAAACATGACATTTATTAATATCAAATGTATACTCTCAAAATCAAAATCATTCATTGCACTGCTCTACGTTGAATAGAAGAAAGCCATTGAACTTGGCCAGTGTATGAAATTAGCTAGAAAGACATAATGGTCAACAGGGCCCTTAACTTTTAAAAGTTGGTAGCCCAAATGGAAAGTTAATGGCCCTGAAATATGGAAGTTTGCGTGTCTCTTTAATTTTGCCAATTAAACCTCATATTAACTATACTGTATACATGTATTGTTGTATCTTTGCTATATTGTCTGTTGTCTGTTTTTCTAGTGTAAAGTGTTGTTCATTAATGTAGATTTCTTATTATACTGAAACAAACTACCACGAATTTAGGGGTCTCAAGGAAACTTACGTCTGCTATAGGAGAACCGCTGGTTAAACGAAAGAGCCAACCGGACTTGGAACTCTTTAAAGTTGGTGGCCCGAGCAAAAAGTTAATAGCCTCGGACTATCGGCCCGCAGTAATTTCGTACACTGTACTTAAGCAAATGCAAATAAAACCAAGGATAAAAAACAGCAATAAATGGAACAAAGTTCAAGACAATAGAAAAACAAACATACATCTGGACAACTGCTTATAAACTCATGACTTTATATAGCCACTTATTTAGCCAAATGGAAAGGTCATAGCACAGTTAATGGGTCAAAGTAATACGTTCAAATAAGGATATGAAAAAATAGGATTTCAAAAATAAATAAATAAAATAAATAAAAGTATGGTGATGTTTAGAATAATTTCACTTCTTAAAACCTTTTTTTCGCAAGTAGAAGGTGTGAGGTATATTAAAATATCTTGATGCTTATATTAAGTAAACAGATTACATTGAATACATTTCTGAACAAACATGGTATGATTTGATTTTGCAATTCCCCTTATGAAATAACAATATTTTTCTTATTTTTATACTGGTTTATCACGCTTGGGGTTTGTTATATTTTCAAATAATCTTATAATTCTTTATTTCATATGGAATGTGTTTAAATATTTTACCTCCACGTATTTTAAGTATATTTTACGAGAGGTTTTAATCATATGTAAGCAGCTCTAAAGTAAAAAGAATCCTTTTGTGTATTTCAAATTATTATCATACATACTGAGATACACGGATGAACGTCGCGGTTTAGTATTCAATTTTCACATCATTTGTAACAATATACCAGGATGTTTTAAAACATTAAAGAAATAAATAAAATAAAATAAAAAGCAAACTTTAGTTTGAAAAGCACTCTCTTCATCTTGTTTGTAGACGTTGGATTGAATGTTCGTATATAAAATTGATTAAAAGTTTAGCTTTTGCAAATCTGGTTTAAAATCTCTTGATAAAGTACCCGAATTTGAACGAGTTTTCTTTAAGTTTCAAACCAAAGTACAAACGTTGTTGTCAATTACGTCAGTTATTATTTGTTTAACGACTTAATTTGACGTGTTTTGTAAGCACTCTGATTGTTAATTTGAAATAAGGACCACCTTAACAACCCAGCCTCTATATTATCTTTAGTTAGATTTTCGTCAGCTCTGTATCTTAAAGTTCACCTAAAGTTTAACCAAATCAAAGTCTTAAAAGTATACAAATTAAAAAACATAGAATGTTATGTTCTTGGAAATTCAAAGTACCAACAGATTCCTTAAACTTATACAGCAGAAAGTAAAACATGACGACTGTGTCTTATGTAGAATACTGATATGTTACAAAAAGAATCATTCAAAATTCCTCACATGACAGATGCATAGATCTTATCAGGAAATCGACCAATTGACCTTTACCAAGCTTTGAATTAATCAATTAGTATTACAAAATCACAGCTGTCATATACCACTTTTTAATTTAATGATAAAAATACATTCAAAAAGTGGTATATGACACAGCCATGAAATGTCTAAAATAAAGCCTCATTTAGTCTGTGTCTTTAACAAAACGTTATATACATGTACTAGTATCATTTAAAAAATACATTATAAATACGTAGACTTGCGGTTTGCATACTGTTTTTTCCCACAAGTTGGGCAATAATTCTAATGGATATACTATTAACAGTGTAATTAAAGTAATTAAGTCTGTATTGTCAACAAACATTATCATAAAGACATTGTGTTATTAGTCATCACGTTAATCTTGTCTAATGATTTATTGTAATCTCGTGTCTCATGTTTCTCGGTCTGTTCGGTTTTATTGTGCTTGTTGTGTTCTTCGTTGCTTTTGTCTAGTAAATGCTTAGAAATTATAAAAATTGACAAAATTTGAAATTATCCCAATTCTATAAATTTATTGCCTTTCCTTTAATGACCCATTTTATTAAAATACTTGGAATTTAACTGGTAAATATTTGGAACTTCTTACATCCTAAAAATTTAAAAGTGTAGGTCCCGGTTCATTCCTTAACTAAGATTTTTCTTAACTTAAATCTGACAAATTTTAAACCTTAATAATTTTGTAAATTGTTGAAATATTAAGAAATTAAATGTGTCATTTTAAAGATCCCTTCAAGATGGTAACATCTGTATTTTGTTTTATCACAAATGTTTATATGTAACTCAGAAATAGATTGCTAAAATTTGCTTAAGTTAGGTTAAGGAAAATCTTAGTTAAGGCATGATTGTGAAACCGGGGCCAGTAACGCATCTGGAAAGTAAATCTGCATAGTTTACAAAAGTAACAGGTGCTGTGTTTTGAGGAACATATTATATCTAAGGCAAACTTAGCTGTTGCAGCAAATACTTCCACTCTACAAGTATTTGGTAAATGTTTCATCAATATTTTGACAAAAAGTTTATACTTTAAATGCTATCTTCTAATGAAACGTTGCTGGCTCGCTGTTACAAAAAGGGACACAGTATTTTTGGAAAACGGGGTTTGTGTATTGTTTTAGCGTTTAAGCGAATAGAGGAAATTTATGGCTGAAAACATGCAAATAGCAAAATTTAAGACAATTAAACACGAAAAACTAACACGAAATAAAAGTTAAAACATATTTGTAGCAATAAACAGCCAGTTTTAACGTTAACCAAAGGCTGTGATTGCATAAAACTCTTATTTCTTTTTTTAAAAAAATAAAGAAAAATTTAGTGATGTGAAAACCTTGAGACTCGAATGATGTTAATTGAAACTCCAATGATTTTTAGTCGAGACTCCAGTGATTTTTAGTCGAGACTCCAATGATATTTAGTTGGGACACCAATGATTTTTAGTCGAGACTCCAATGATTTTTAGTTGGGACACCAATGATTTTTTGTTGAGACACCAATGATTTTTAACTGAGACACCAATGATTTTAAGTTGAGACCCAATGATTTTTTGTTGAGACCAAATGATTTTAAGTTGAGACCTAATGATTTTTTGTTGGGACACCAATGATTTTTAGTCGAGACTCCAATGATTTTTAGTTTGGACACCAATGATTTTTTGTTGAGACACCAATGATTTTTAACTGAGACACCAATGATTTTAAGTTGAGACCCAATGATTTTTTTGTTGAGACACCAATGATTTTTTTGTTGAGACACCAATGATTTTTGTTGAGACACCAATGATTTTTAACTGAGACACCAATGATTTTTAGTTGAAACACTCATAATTGTAAGTTGAAATTCCAATGATTTTAGCTGATACTTGCTTCAGTCAAATGTAAGCTATCCATTGACAACGTTCTTTACGTCTTGTGAGTTATTGCTATCGTGTTTGGTTATAGACCCAAGTATTAATATAAAATGTTAATAAATTAGATGAATTCTTTATATCTTCTATACTAACATAGCACATACTTGACAGTGAATCTTTTATCTACATAATGATATTACAAGTTACTTACAAGTAATAAATAATGTATATTTATCAGTTTCAATAACATACCACTAGGAGACAGACAATACTAATGTGAAGTATGTTCGAGATAGAACGTGTCACAGTTCATGATTATTCCTCAAAATTTATCTCTGATTATTTGTATTGCTGAATTTGTAAATATTTCATTAAATAATGGTTTTGGAAGAAATTATATATGTATATAAAAATCTAAATGTAGACAGTAAATGACATATGTCATATGCAATGTGATTCGGGCATTAAATAACACAAAAATGTGTTTGTTTATATAAAGTACTTACACAGATGAGTAGGATAAACATTTTTCACTTATGCATCAATGAAAGTTTGCAACAAATTAAACAAACACCAACACATATGGCATGCATAAATGCACATGTACAAATGCATTTTAGTTTTCTCACAGAAAATTGACAAAGATCCTACTTAAGGGCCAAATACAAAATAGCATTAAATGTCATATCATCATTACATAAATTGCAAGCATCAGAACAGGATGAATTAATGTTATAGTGTGTGTGTGTGTGTGTGTGTGTGTGTGTGTGTGTGTGAGAGAGAGAGAGAGAGAGAGAGAGAGAGAGAGAGAGAGAGAGAGAGAGAGAGAGAGAAAACATAAGAACTTACTGCTGTTTAGCTGCCAAAAATCCCAATATTTTGAATAGCGCCTCCTAACCCGGACTATAATCTTGGCAGTAGGTTTTACATGCCCCGGGACCACCATAACGTCCGTACCCACCACGGGAGCACCATGTGTAAATGTCGTTATAACATAGATATACAAATATATCCAAAATAAACTAAGCTTACTTAAAACTTCCTTATACATTCTTATAGAGGATCAATAAAACAAGAATTATGTTTTTTACTTTAATTTTTGACCTGAGATACACGCACTGTGATTGATTTCACGGTAAATGGTTTACGCTGTATTTTCACTATTTGTGTCAATATTTATACTAGCATGCGATAATGAAAAAGTTTATATCTAATAATAATCCAAAGAAATACGCAACTAGAATTTATAATTGCAGTCTGTTCTCTCTTAAATAAACCGGGTGTTTGAATATTTCCATCATTGTTTATATAGTTTATAATAAATGGTTTACGTCATCTCAAACTTGGTACACTCTTCAACAATTAGGTACGAAAAAAGTTTGAATGGGCCTACTTAATAGATATTTAAATTTCTTCATCGGAAGGTCAAAAGGTCAAATATTATAGTAGGTGGAAATTAGTGTCTTTGTATATTTATTTTAAGTTTAGTGTATTTATGATATTAAGTGAAGTGTCAGTTTAAGAGACTGTTTGCCGTTAGAAGAGATTAAAATTTCGGTATTTATAAATTGGTGTTAAAAGAAACAAATTTTAATATGTATAAATATATCTTTGATTTCTCAATTTCAAGAGGTCAATATTCTACGAGTTCAAATGAAATTGTACTTTTAATTTTTTAAAAACATAATTTTAGAGTAGAACAAATATCCCCAGGTGTTTATATAAGTTTATCACGGTATCTTTTTAATCTGATTACAATGATACACTATGAAAGATAGTGATAAAACGGAAATGTTAAAGGTTCGTCTTATTTTGCGAGCTGACTGAAGTTTTTCCTCCAAAAGTACTGTCATGTACCACTTTTGATTGTATTTTTTTTTTTTATAAAATTCAAAAGTGGTAGATGACAATACTAATAAGTTATAACAACTAATATAGTGTATTAAACGATTATGACGAGGTCAAAGTCGATTAGGGCACATTGAAGCCAAAAGGATTGATCGTATTACAACCGCAACCCTGCAAGTAATGGATTATGAATCATAATTTATTGTAATATGTTAGATATGTCATGTGCTACTTTTGAATTTTTATGAAATAATACAATTCAAAAGTAGCACATGGCAGATACACAATTTTGAAAAAAAAATTCCAATGGCTACTGGTTTTAAGAATTTCTTTTAAAATGAACCGCTCTTCGCAAAAAATACAAAAATTGTTACCATTTAGCAATTTTTTCAAAGTATCATTTAAATTTGAAAATCGAGACAAACAAAGCGGCCACATTACTCGAATATCTGTAATCAACAGATTGAGCATAAAGATTTGTTGGACTTGCTTGTAATTGCCTATCTTACTATTTGATAAAACACATATTATTGTTTATTGATAATGGATTACGTTTTATATCTGTTTTATTCAGTAAGAATCACGCTAATTATTTATTAGTCCCAAGGTGCCATGATACACGGATTGTCTTCGACAAATACATGTAACTATTTATGACAATGTTCGCTAAAATATCAGACGTACGTTTCTATACCCAAAAAATCTAATTTTTACAAGTAAGCATAAAAGTGTTTTATACAGAAGGTTTATTTTTAATCTTCTCAAATCTAAACACCTAGAATGTTTTGAACACACACACACACACACACACACACACACACACACACACACACACAATGGCGCGAAAAAGAGAAAAAAGAAAAACATTTTCTGATTGTCATTAATTTTGGCACATTTTATTAGGAATAAAATGTTTCACATTAAACTTCCCGTTTGTTTATTTATTGTGATTTACTTCATATTTTACGATATCAGATAGGGATCTATGATCTATAAATTTTTCTAAAATCTGTCACCTGTTGAAAAGCAACCACGGCAATCTTTGATTCTAATATGATATCGTCAGTTTTTTCATTCCATAGTGAATTAAAAATATTTTTTCTCAAGATAATGTGCAAAGATGGAAATCTGATTTTAGACAGATAGAATCAATTCGAGAGAATCTTTGTCACAAGATGCTGTAATTTGAGTTGTTCAGACTGATTTTTATCTATTTAAGTGAAGAAATTGTTTATTTTTCTTTGTCAAATTTATGACAATATCAAACATTAAAGCAGATAAATAAAACGATTCGAGTTATCTAAGTATGTCAAAAATGCTAAGCAAAAAGTTGGAATTTTTAAAGTAAAAAAGGATTTAGTTTCCTAATATGAAATAAGCTAGCAAAATGTAAACATTAAATCGAGATTTCATTTTAATGAAATTAATGTTAGTTAAAGCCCCAGTGACAATTTACAAGAAGTCCAGTGGGAACATTGCTGACTATAGGTGTTTTGTTGATTTTTAAATTCTGAACATCATAAAATGATTGATTTTTTATAGTTACCAGTCATTTCTTTTAATAAAAACTCCAATATGGATTATCCTTGAATCTCTTGAAGAGCTTGCTATTTTGGTCAAATCGAAATGTTTGTAGTTTATGATAAATTTAACTTTTTTAGTATTCTAAAATACGTTTCGTACTAAAACAAAAATGTACGATTGGTCTCAATTTTGTTATTAAAATCAGTGTCCGTCACAAGTTGAGAGTCATTGTTTGTTTCTTGATCCTTTGGCTACTGCGAAAATGTTTTTTACAGCTAAAATTGATTTTCTATTTAATGAATGAAAATTTCATATGTTGAGCGACTAAAGCCATTATTGTGAAATATTTTGTTTTACGTCAGCGTGCTGGTTACTTATTGTTGCTTTTGAATGAAAAAACGCACAAGTTTTTTCCCCCGAAAATTCCGGAAAATGCGATCGTTTTTTCAACTCTAAAATTATATACGTCAAGTTAAGACTGAAGATCAATGTGTCGTGTTGGATAAGTATGCATTATAATTTATTAATTATAAGGATATTGCAAGCCTAGGCTAATCAGGGCCCTTAAAAAGTTTTATGGCCGTCATCACAATATTGTTGATAAGTATGTAGTCACTGTATCCCAACTTATACTGGATATATTTGACTTACCATAGGTCTTTGTTCCTTTCATTCTCAAAATTGACTTACACGTGACGGGTGTAGCTAGCTAAACAGGAGGTGCTTACCCTTCCGGAGCACCCGGCCTCACTTCCTTGATGGAAGTTCACGTGTATCACCTATTTTGCCAGTTTGCAAAGTTTTTACTTTGTTTTTGGGATTGTGATATGGACAAGGACTGGTATGTTTGTTTTATTAATATCATGAAATAAAAAAATGTTTCAAAATTATTTGTGTTATATTTTTTGTGTGTTTTTCCCTCGCTTGCTTGTACCTTTTAAAATTTATCTTGAACGTAAAACAAAGATAAAAAACAACACGGCCTAATCTTTCAGAACGCTCTCACCAGATTACACCAGTTATGTTGTTGTTCTTCCTTTTTTTATTAATTTTATTTATTTATTTATCATTTTAAAAACATTTTTTGAAGTTTTTTAACAAATTAACATATGTTTACTGAATTCATTTCTAAAACAAAACAGTTCCATAAGTAAATATTTCTTTGAACACAAAAGTGTATTTATTACGGGATGGTGATGTCAGTAGTATCTTGTTGTTTTGCACGGTATTTAGGTAATACATGATTATTACTTCCATTGCGTCAGAAGGTTATTAACTTTTAAAAATTTTAAATCAGTAAGCCTCCCGGAGTGTTAAATTCACAGGAAACTGTAATATTTCATTTTAAACAAAAATGCAATAAAACTAATTGAAAATCTATATGTCACCATAATATTAAACAATTAATTCGACAGACAGTTGATGAACGATTAATGATAGAAAAGCGTTTTAAGGTAATCCCTTTTTGTAATGACGTAAGTAGTTACATCCGATAACCCGATATTTCAAATGAAATTACAGGTATCATGTATAACTCATTAGCATTTATTAAATATCACCTCCGGGATAAATACCTTAAGTCATTCATTAATTTCATGTTATGTGAATTTTTTTTATATTGATAAGAACTAAAATCCATCACATCTGACAAACATAATAGGAAAGTCCCTGTCAATGTTTCTATAAAAAGACGTTAATTTAGTTTCAAGGAACTATGCAAAAAGTTCTTAAGTACTGTAAACAACAGATCAAAAGTACAAATAGGTTCAACTGTACTTAGTTTAATTCCATTACTTTTTTAAGTATTACATGTGTAAGTATTTCATTCATCAACATAAAAACAATGGCTTTAATGTTAAGTTATCCGATAAACCATCTTCAATTGGACAATGCTTTCTTTACGGAATTTTTTATATAACTGTTACTGACACCCTTTGAGTATTTTGCCGCAATGTGCTGAAAGTGTAACCGTTCGATATGTATAAAGATTGTCCCAATTTACGTTTATTTAAGCAAAACTGCATTTTGAATTGGGCGATATGGTATAGAAATCTTGTATCAGAAAGTTAAACGTGCTTCCTCAAATGTCTTAATTGTTCACGCGGAGTATAGGCTTTTTATCGGGTCAAATCTCTCTGTAAGAGACCCCGCAATGACAAAATCTAAAATTTACCGTCACAAAAACCGCGAGTAATTCTCGTGTAAACAATACAAGTTCCGGTATCAACAATGCCATTCCTTCTTAATCGTTCCCAATCGATTATCACTCGGTTGTTATTGTCTTGTTCCTGTCCTGTATGTTTAAAGTGCCACCGTGTACATGTATGTGTACCCAGATAGTAGTACTTGTTGGTGTCTGTGGGTGTCTGCACGCACCAAAATCTCACCCGTTCAACTCGATCAGTTGTAAACAATGTCGGTGTCATATATATTATGTAACAAGATTAACGTAACATTGCTAACCTTACCAGATAAATAATCTTACTTATGTCATATTTCAGATCATCTTTCTGTTGTCAACGACCCATTGCGTTATCTAAAGCACCTTTATGTAGTAAGAATGATTTCCTCTTTAACATACTTTAATAATGAAGATTAATTTCGAAATATTATTGTTGCTTACAAGTAAAATATTGTCAAACTACAATAGGCATCAAAATTATGTATTTACACGTATGTTTTCTATTAAACAAGTTTAATTTTATCAAAAGGTGGTATCTTTGTGACGCAATCATCACCATCACCATCATCATCATCATCATCATCATCATCATCATTATTATTATTATTATTATTATTATTATTATTATTATTATTATTATTATTATTATTATCATTATTATAAACGATAAGGGAAGTCTAAAGCTATTCCAGTATTTTTTATCTTCGTTTAGTTGCATTTTTATGTAAGTGCAACGAATAATAGAGTTCTCATTTTCTTTTAAACGAAAAAACCACGGAGGTGGAACTAAGATAGTAAAACTTTTTGTCATGTTTCTGGATTTCGGTACTTTGAAAAAATGTACAAATGTATCTACTACCCACAAAACACAACAGGTTTTTACACATCCATGTATAATGAAATAATATGTCAGTTTTTCGTATATCTAAAGGGGTTTTTATCCTTTGTATAAGTTACGAATGTGTATCTTTAAGTAGAAGAATAAAAGCATTGCAATAGATAGCTGTAATTGCACAGCATGCACCGGGCAGTAATTGATACCTAAAAGTTAAACCTGAAACTGAAATAGCAAAGAGCCAGATAGGTGAATTTACTCAAGTTATTTCCCTTTCTTTAGTTTTATGTTAGTACCCTATCTTAATGCCTTTTGTTATTTGTTCCTTTAAGCGTCTGGGTTCTTATTTATATTTCACAAATATTTTACAATAAGAATATGACATCCATGAAAATAAGATAATATTCGGAAAATTCTTTTGAGAAATACATAGAACAAAGACAATACAGTCCCTATAAAATCTTGTAAATTCAAAATATACTTAATGTGTTTTGATTCCGGAAACCCTTACCCATCTGAACTTCCCCTTTCCTAGACAAACATTCTAATTAGTTTTGTTGAAAAAAAAGAATGAGACTAAATGGATACGAGTACCTGCCAATTAAATACATTAATGAATGAATGAATAAAGGTAGGAATAAATAAATAAATAAATAAATTAATTAATTAATGAATAAATAAATAAATAAATAAATAAACAAGACTCGCATATTATTAAATCGTTAAATATAATTTTCAGAATTACGAGAGCATTTACATGTATGATATGATAAACATTAATAAAAATTCAAGATAAGGTTAACGAGATGAGATCTAGTTTAACGTCAAATTGCTAACGTTTTACATCAATTTGATAAAATATAATTTAGAAGCATTTTAGTGCAAATGTTCGTGTTCTTACATCATCACAAGTAGTGTTATGTATAAAACTGTAATATCTTTGAACCAGATACGTTTAGAGTGTGTTATATTATATGTTAACACTATGAAACACATGAAATGATAACGGCAACATCTCTAATTTATATTTATCTGATTTCAATCAATGTGCTTCTTGTATTTATTTGGGTAAAACACAACAGGGGTCTCGTTATTGATAAGTGATAATAAGTTCGTTTGTACTCGGAGTACATCACTTGCTCGTATCAATCATCCTTCAGATGGTAAATGTTATTTGTTGAAAACTTTGAACGAGATCAGAATGTCCCTTGTAATTCTAGTTGCATTATTGCATACCATCCTAATGATGTAACACACGGGTTGCTTATTGTATATTGGATTCTCATTCTCTCCATAACCTTTAGTAGAAAACGAGTTAAATTACAGTTCTTAAAAAGTGATTGTTACTTAACTAACAAATCTGCGGGTTTTTTTTAAGTTAAACATTATGAACTATTTTCCGTACCAGATTTCGCCTAGTATTGTTTATCAGTGTTCCTCGGGTAATGTTTTTCTGTATTTAACGGCCGTGCTCTGATAGAAATAAAAAAAATAAATAAATTAAAAAAAAAAAAAAAAAAAAAAAGAAAAAGAAATACTGACATGAAAAAGGTTGCTAAACTGAAAGGAAATGTCAGACTAAATGAAGAAGTAAACACGTGAAGGTGAAAACATCAAAGAATTAACATATAAGACACATTATAACACAGCAAAATGACGGAGCTTATGATAATAAATAAGTTAATAAAGTAACTGTTATGAAAGCTCAGAAAAATTGAATGTATTTTACAATAAATACTGTAGATCATAAATGATTGTTATAATTTCGTAGTTTTGTCAATTTGAAAAAAATTGTTAGGAGAAAAATTTTGTTGAATTTATTCTTGTGAAAATAAATCCCATTGTGGACAAAAGTACTTAAAATTTTTTAATGACATTTAATTTCTTAGTTTTCACTTACCCACGAAACAGCGAAATTTAATCTACACGAATATTTGTAATTTTATTGTATTAAATAAAAATCTTTTGTTCCTGTAAGGGGAGACAATTCGAAAAATTTTTTTTTCAACATATAAGTACAGATGTTATTTTTCAGTAGTATACGTTTTTCCCTCGGTATAAGGTTACTAACCTTCTGTAAGACGGTCACTTTTGGTAAACTATAGTGTCATAAGTTTAGATAAATAAGTTCATTCTAAGTTCTTGTTTCGTGTTAACTTTTGAACAAACACTCATTTCTCTGATAAGCATTTTATTTATTGATATAAGTTTTCGAAGTCTGATATTTATTACCTCACCAATTTAGGAACCGTAAACAAATTACTTCAACTAATCATTACCAAAGGTTCGCTGATCGAAGCTAAGTTTTTTACGTGCCCCTGTTTCCCGAAACAAATGAAAGAAGAAAGTTGAACCCAATTTTGGTTAAACCCACTTCTTCAGCATTTTAAGAAAAAAGACATAGCTTGAAATTAAAACTTAAAAATAAAAAAAAAATTAAAAAGTTTAAATTTGTTTGGTGCTAGCATGTGCTCTAAAGTCATTTACTTGTATTCGGTTTATACATGAATGTAATTTATGTAGACATAGCCCATTGCAGCCTATAATCATTACAAACATAATAAAAAGGGGAACTCTTTGTCAATGTTTGTGATGAGCGAGACCTAAAACAAAATCACATCAGAATGTAAGCAGTATTGGTGATTGTTGCTAACTTGACTGAAATCGGTAAAAGGCAAGTGTATTGGAATAAACTGGGCATAAATACAATAGGATTTATAGTCATCTATTAGGTAAAAAGCAACAGACAGCAAATATAGAAAGACACGTAATTGTCTTAATTTGAACATATTTTTTTTTACTTCGGATGAAAAATGCCAATTGCTCATACTTAATTAAACAATTTCCTAAATAAGATTCCTTAAAGCTGCTGTATAGGTTTACTATAAATTTTTCTGTTAAAATAATCTTGATGAACTTTCTTGATCGCTTTCCATTATTTGAATGTATGTATTTAAAAGATATTTGTTAAATGATTAAAAACAATAAATCTTCATGGTGGTTTTAAATCTTTTAATACGTATATAAAGATCTTTGTTGAGTTAAATCCCTTTGAAGTACGTGAAAAATACCCCAGATACCATTTTTTCTTTATGACCATTGTCGGTCTAAAGTGATCCCAATGTGTATTGATTTTTATTTCATCGGTTTTGTCCTGACCGTCATGTTTTTTTACAAGTACAATTTATTTTAGCTATGATTCCTATAATTTATTCTAAATCATCACGATTAGTCTTTGTGTCATCCGTCATGAGGTGTGTAGTTAAGTAAAACATTAAGATTCAAAAACACTAAAATCTGTAAATTGAATATAAATTTTAATGCTTATATAAATATATACTGATAAAATATACACCAATATCGACACAGCCTTTTGTATCTAAATGAGTAAAGTGTTATACAAACATATTATAATTGGTGCACACGTGACCTAATAATATTAGGCAACAAGAGCATTTGGATATCTATTAAACTATAGTGTTTTCATGCCAAAGTTTATATCATATGTTTTTTCTATCACAGAGAGTTTGTACATACTGGTTCTTTATCACAGTTAAACTAAAGAATAAAACATCAAAATAAATATTTCTACCAAATTTAATACACTGAATACCTTATATAGCTGTATGTCTAATCTATGATGAGATATGCTTGGAAGATTGATTTATAAACTTATAGCACACCAAACCCCATATTTACCGTTTATCAATACCATAATTGAAAAAAAATTAAAGATTTAACTTATTAACGGCTGTAAAACATTTGTGTTGTTTGCTATTATAAGACTGAAACAGACTATAAAGTACTCTTTAGACATGTACTACCGGTAGCTTTTACTCAAAGCATGATGTTAATAGCATGTACCAAAATGTTCACTGACATCTTATATACATGTAGTTTTGCACTTTACATATACTACTGCAAATATTTCTCCATTTATTATTTTATAATTTTTAACTTTAGATCAATACATATTGGTTCCTTTTGTGTTTTGTTGATTGTAAAGGTTGCTTGGTTAATTTAATTTAGAATTCAATCTTCCATTTACAATGTGTTTTATAGTGTCATATTTTCATCCTTAGATTAACGAAAGTGAAGTTAAACTTTGTGGACAGGTTAACTGTTGGCACTGATAAACTATTGAATCCTAACTTGTTCACTATCAGTTTAGCAAAATATTTAAATGCTAATTGTTATAATAAAATAGTGATGATGCCCATTTGTTTTGACACTAAAATAAATCTATTTCCACCTTTGCCAAATGCTGAATTGTCAAAAGAACTATTTCTATAGTGAATTTGCAAGTTGTAATATTGAACACAACTTTTTCAATTATTTCTATTAGTCACCCAACTTGTTAAATAGTGATCAAACAATATTTAGTTTAATTTAATACCCAGCTTACTTGGCGCTCAGTATAACATTTTAACTTTATTGTATGAATGATAATTTGAACTGGCAAATTATTGAAACCTAATTTGTTTAGTAGTAATTTGACACTCAGCCTTATTGTCAAAAATTGATCTATCACTAACTTATTAAAAAGCAACTTGTAATCGGACACTTTTTAAATTCTGAAAAAAAGCGACATGAATCTGGAAAATTGTGTCAAGCTAATTATATGAAGAGCAAATTGGAGAAAATATAATTATAGCTAAATAGTTTAGTTTAAAAATTTAAACTTATATCATATTCGTTTATTTATCCTGTTATTTTAACACTTTTTGCGTCGTACGTCGCCCTACAAACAAAAAAACTGTGGTTAAATTGACTTAGGGGCAATTCTTTGCACAAAACCCAATAGTACATACATAGAAAATACAAAATACGTATTTGCTTCCAAAATTATTTTAACTGAAAAAACGTTATATATATGTAAATTAGGAAAATAATGCGTCATGAAATAAATGCGAATTGCCGATTTTGAAGTATTTTGAATATATATTAAGTAGGCTGTTCCAATTAATGGTTACCTAGATGGAAACAATCAATGAATATCTAGATAGAAACCATTTTGTTTCTAAAAATGTTATTAAGACTTACAAAAATAAAAATGTAAGTATCAGAAATTGTATCAAAGCTAAGGTTTAAATCAGTGCCAACATTTAGCCGTTCATAATCTGATTAATAAACAAATATCGCATATCTTTGTAAACAAGATCTTTTACCTCCTACCTGTCAGATTATGTGTGTTTAGTAAAACAATTCTTATTTATTTTTTCTGGCATTTAATACTTGTTTCATTATTCAGAAGAATCGAAATAAACGAAGCATCATCAACCTCAATACTACCTTAACTTTTTGCAGTTTCTTAATTTTCACATCATTAAGTACAATTGAGGTTAAATCGGACCAATTACATTTAAGATGGTTTTTCTCAGAGACCAGTATAAAGTATCGGTTGTATACCACAATTCATAATTCACGTTTGTAACAATAATCGAAAAATGATTATTTTCTCGAGCTCTTGCGAAAACATGTATTATAAATACGTTTATTGTAAAAAAAAGTGCAGCTTTTAAAATGTTATAAGTTTCTCAAATAATGATCTAATGTTCGAATGTTTTCCCTTTATGATTACTTGATGCCTGTCTATCTAATTTATATCCAAGCTATATATTGAGATAAATGATTTTGAGTTTGAAAATTTTGCAAAATAAACTGGTATGTTGAGACATAATAAAAGTCCGATAAACAAGGACGAGAAATTATCACAAATCATTCATATAACAGATATCTGCTTCGTGTTTTTCATCCAAGAATAAAATGACACATTCTTAATGTCATTCTAAAGATTAATGAAAGTAAAATTTTGAAAATATACTTTTAAAAATAAATCAATCGTTTTACATTCAAATTTGTAAAGACAAATATGTGTTCAAAAATTGATCTTTAAATTTTAAAATAGACATTCAAAAACAAAAAGTTTTGATATTTAAAGATTGTCATAAGTAGATTGTGGTCTGCTCTCTTCACCTGACTTTTGCGATGACAAACTGCAGTCAGATTTTCTTTTCGATTCTTTTTCCTTTTTATCAGCTTTTGATTGTTTTCTGTCATCTTCATTATCGTGTTGTATAGAAAAGTATCTCTGACGAATGTAAACAAATGGTCTTTTCTTAGGTGGTTTAGGTGATTTTGGCTTCGGTTGTTCCACAGGTACTGGTTTGAACTGTTTTCTTTTAGTGTCATCTTTTGGTTGTGGTTGTTTGGGTGGTTCTGCGTTTTTCTTTTTCTTGGAAAATAATTTATGCATAAAACCAACATTTCCGCTATCTTTCTTCACCGGCGGTAAAGGTTTATCAGGATACGTTTCCTCGGCTTCTTCCGGTACTGAGGTAAATGGTATTGGAGAAAGTCGAGCTGTTGCAGTATTTATTTTTAATGACATAAGATCCCCAGCTACATCAGTTGAAGACTGTGATGAAGCTGCGGATACATACGAAGATGCATCGGATTCAGAACCGGTAGACTGAGGCCTTGTTTCTGTTATTGCCGGTAGCCCACCTCTTAATTTAGATTTTATTTGAGGAGAATAAAACTCTGGTACTGGTACAGAAAATTCCGAATTTTGCTTTTGTGAAACGGGGATTTTGCTAGGTGGAAATGACTTTTGATTTGTCTGAATACCTTTCTTGATAATAGACTGGTTCGGAACAGTTGCTATTCTACCAGGTGCTGAATTATACCTAAGAAGCGGCAGGCGACTAGGGGGAGATAACTGACTTCCCATTTTCACTGAAGCACCGTTATGATCAGTCGTGTATTGCCTGGGCAGACTTTTTGATTTCTCTTGTTCGGCGTCATTATTTGGAGGTACTAAATATTTTCCTTTTAATGTAGTAATTGGTTGAGCCTTTCTCACTTGGCTGAAGTCTTGTCTTGCTTCTTTTGGCTTCAAAAGATTTTCTGACTGAGCGACCAATTCTAAAATATTTTTGCGACGCTCTTCATCTGATGATTGTCTCAAGGACTGATCACTGCTTCGATTGGAAATTTCAGGCATAATAAGAAAATTTTCCGCGGAGGAACCGCTGTCCGTCATAGATTTCCAGGGGTAATCAGGCGGGCTTTTACATGTTGGACTTTGCAATCTTTCAGAAACATTCCTTAATTTTGAAATACAAGCGGCCATTTTACCGTCTAACTGAGAGTTGTCAGTAACAGTAGATGCATCGACTAAATCAGACGTTTGTGTCATGGTTACCTTACTTGATTTTTCTGCTGGCGGTTTATTTCCAAATACAGTTTCAGCAATATGTCTCGTATTATTAAATGTGCTTGTAGACTTATCAGTTTTAGCAATATAAAATGTCATCGTTCCTTTAGAAAACAAATGTCTAATTGGAGTTGATGTCTCTTTTTCGAATGTTACTTTAGGCATTGTATTCACGCCTACATTAACCAACACCTTACCATCTTTTTCACGTTTTGACGTTTCGTCTGTATCTACTAAAACGAATTCGTCCTCATTCCAAGCAGACGATATTAGTGTTTGTGTTGAAGTCTCTATAATAGGAACAAAATCAGTTGTGGTTCCATCGTCAACCATTTCTACTGGTTCTTCATTTTCATCGAATGAGGCCTCTGAATTAACCAGATCAAAAGCTGATTCTGGTATCAAAAACAGTTCATCTCCTTCTAATTCACTCAAGAGTCCTATATATGGAAGCGATTCTGTGGAGGTGGCCATATCACAATACTCAATACTGCGAGGTTCTTTTTCATTTAGTTCCCTAGATGTAGAAACACATTTATCATACAGACTTATTTCAGACGTTTGAGTGTCCATATCAATAAAGCAGGTTGATGTTTGGCCAAAGGACAACGCCATTGTACCGCGATCAGTTGTTCCTGCTTTAATAGGGTCGGTTGATTTTTCTACATGTGACACGAGATCGTTTGAGTTGATGCTTGTTGACACGTCTGTGTTACCGACGACGTCCGTATTAGTGGCTATTTCCTTATTTTCAGGGGATAACATCTCTGTACAGGCAGACGTCATTTCTGGTTTCAACTGTTCGAACCAGTCAGCGTCTGTACAAACAAAAGTATCGATCATTATCTTCTGATCTGTGCTTGTTTCACTATTCTGTGTCTCTACATCGACGAAAGTTTGTGCGTCCTGTAACTTAACTTTGTCGGTCAAGGTTTCATTATCTTGAACAACGACCAAGGTTTCAATGGCAACATCTTTAAAATGCTTCGTTTCAGTATAAGTTGATTGGTCCATAAAGGAAACATGTGTGGTCTCCATACCCGTATCACGAGTTGCAGGTCTCGCGGGTGAAACACCGGTATTTATCAGTACAGGAGAAGGCGTTGTTGTCCATTGGTCCACAAGTAATGCATTGATTGTCCCCGTTTCTTTGTCAGTGTACGTGGTGGTATATGTTTCTGTACTTGCGTCGTCATATGTTTTCTCTGAAACGGCAATAGAACCAGCAACAGACTGGTCAGATAATATTGAATTGTTAGTAACTGCATCACTTATATTTGACGATTGTTCATTAGTTGAGACCTGCAAACTTTGGTCCCTATATTTAACAGGTGTCGTGTTAGTATCCCTTGATAACATTTCTGGTTGAACCTGAAGACCTTGGTCGAAATTTTGGACAGGAGTCATTTCCGTACTTGATTCACACGTATCGCATACATCAGTACACATAGCTCGTTCTGACGTCTGCAAGATATCCGTCCATGTGACTTTATTATCGTACGATACCACTGGCATTGTAGTACCGTTGTCAATGGACGTTACTATCGGTGTTGTTGTCATTTTGTCCGACTGCCCTGCATAGTCAGTTGCTACCCCTTGATCACTGGTCTTTTTAGATACTGTTTGAGTATCTGCCTCACATTGATCAACCTTTGTATTTGTTCCAAATTCTCTCAATCTCGAAGGATAAGTAAATGTTGCAGCATCTCGTGTTTCTGTATGTGATTTTGATTCAAAACTTGTCATTGTAATTTTGTCTCGCATTCGTCGTCGACGCGTACTAGTGATATTACTATTTGTTTCTCCAAAACCTATCGGATCTGAAGCTACAGATCTGAACTCAATCACACGATTTCCAAATGTTTCGGTGCCACTATCTGAAACACTTCGTTCAGGGACATGGCGAAAGTTTGGTGACAGCAAATCGTCCAAACTATCTCCAGACGATGACATTGATGATATTTCTGTTTGAACACGTCTACTTTTAATAAGATGGCGGCGCCTTCGCCTCCATTCTTTACCATCTTTGTCAACGGTATTCAAGATGATAATGTCCTGCACCTTTGGTGCTTCACCTTCACAAACACCTAACTTTCCTACATCTGACTGGATTTCCTCACTACACTTATGACAGATCCCGCCTGTATTACAACCGGCTTCTGTATACACCTGCAAACACTTACTTTCCATAGATTTTGTTTGAGTATTGAGTCCAACATCAGATGTAGATTTTGGTATAGTTTGTATATTTTTTGAAGTACACATATTATTGGTGTCGGTTTGTGAGTGAGTTTGATCTGTGTTAACTTCTTTATTGTTTGTTACCGATTTTGTTGTTTGCACAATACTATGTTTCATTGACCGTGTGACGTCATTCATCATTGTTGTTGTAGCGTCTGCCAGTTGATATATGTCTGTTTGCGTGTCAGTGGTTGATATTTTTGCCTTTGTAAGCACCGCGTGATTTTCACAAATTTCTGAATTGTGATTTTCATCGGCATCTTGTAAAATCGACAATGTTCCAAATGTTACCTTTCCCGGTATAAATTTTAAGTCTGCTTCAATATCATCCGGCATATTTGGCAGTTCCGGTTCCAGCAAGGAGTTTAACCTATTCTGCATTTCCCTTTTTAGCAGTAACATTTCAACACCTTTATCGCGCATGATTATGTCTGTCAAGTTGCAAGCGCTTTGTAACTGGTCTAGATTTTCTTGAAGCCATTCTCTGTTTTCTAAAAATCCTACAACTTTATCACCAAAATATGTATCCACTTTTTTCAACAGTTCTTTTTCTGTTGATCTCACCTGTTGAATATAACTAATCGCGAGATCTCGTATACTTTCACGAGTTTCTTTGATCGCTGTTTCACATTTGTGTATCATTCCCATTCGCTCTTGCACAAGTTCCAATCTGTTTTTACTCGCGTCAAGTAATGTCTCGAGCGAAGATTTATATTTTGCGTAACCTTCATTGAATGAGCATATTTCGTGATCTCGGTGTTCTTGAAATGTGCAGACGATACATATACAAGTGTCACAAGGCTCACAATAAAACCTTACGTTTTCTTCCGGATGCACTTTGCATTCTATATCTTTCTCTCCCTCCACGTCAATTAAACTATGATGTTGCGTTACCTTAGTTGTTAAATGGAGCCCCACACACGATTTACACAATAACTTTGAACAATCTAAACATTTTGAGCATGCTTCATTACTGCGCGTTCTGACCAAATGACATATCTCACATGGAGGTATCTTTGATGGTCGTCTGCGATCTATTATTTCAGTAAGATTTGACAACAAAAAGTTATCTGGTAACCGTCTTATACCGCCTGTTGGTATTTCGGTCTTTGTGCGACACAGTGGACACGTGACGTGCCTATTATACAAGCTTGCAAATCTTGAACGTGTCGTTTCTGAATCCAAATGTTGCTGGAGACAGTCGACACAAAAAGTGTGTAAACAAGACAATGTTTTGGGATTTTTAAATGGTTCCAGGCAAATTTTGCAGTGTAGAAATTGATCACTGATTTCCTTCACAAGTCTATGGTTGGTAGCCATTCTTGGTGTTTTAAGTAATTCCGACAGTTATCTCAAGAAAAACTTCTCATATTTTTACTATATGTGTGGCTTTTATCGTTATCAACTTTATCGTTATCACACATTTTTCCATTAAACAAAACATTTTTTACACGATCATGAAGTCGAAAAAAGAAATGTTTCGTCTGCTGATTCTAACATTTGGCATAAATCAAAAATTCTCGTTGCTTATCAATCAGATTTACGCCCATGTCTTTTGATAAAACTTGGCTTGGTATCATTAAATGTTATGACGTCATAACTTCAATATTTCGCTATATTCGACAGCTTAAATCAACATCAACATATCGTGAAAATCCACAGTGTAAATTTATCAGTAGATTATAAAATATAACTACCTTAGCATCCCAATGATAATCACTCATAAATTATTTCCGATAAACTTCGCAGCTAGAAAAAATTAAAATCTTTTTTTTTTCTAGAAACCTGCTGTTTTGTAACATTTCTTCATGTTTTTGCTCGCCATATGTTGTTCTTCTTGCTTTTTTAATTGCTGACTTCACGCTAATTTCGTAATTGACAATCCAACATAATGTGTACAGCTGCCGTTTGATAACTTAATTTTGATTTATCTTGTTCATTCAAGATATTTTAGTTAGTCTTATGTATAATATCCTCGTGATTTATATTACATCCAAGTCATTAACATAATCAATTTCTGCGTAATAATATTTTAGTAGACAACCTTTCTAGCAAGATTTTATTGCTTCATCTGTTCAATTTATGGTTTTCATCTTTGGTATAAATGCATTTTATTTCCCAAGAATCCTTTCCTTATTGTTAAGAATTTTTTTTAAATGGATGGAATCTGAAAAAAAGTAAAAAAAATTTTCTTTAAAATTAAAAAAAATTAATAGTAAAACATAACGATAAACCAATAAAAACGTCTTAAATTATGATCAACTTAGGCAATTATAGCGTTAGACAATCTTCACGAAATGTCTAGATCAAGGTAAACAACATACATTTATGATGTAGGATAAAAAGTATGGAAAAATCAATTAAAGCAAGAATCCTTTCTAATATGAAAGCTTCTTTTTAATTGCAATGCCGAAGTTATATATTATTAAAGGCTTTTCAAAAGCGTACTAAATATAAATTATGAACATGACGTTTGCATTCATTAAAATGAAACGAATCGTTTAACTGTTTTAAAAAAATGGTACCGGAAATCATGGATATTGAAAATCTAAAAGTTTGATAACAAGATTTGATATTTTGTCGATCGTGCTGTGTTATATGTTACGATTCATTTAAAATAGACGCCAATACTTATGTAATAGATGAACAGATACTTCAGTGCTTGTTTTTTATTTTATCAATGACTAACTCATGTTTGTCCTGACGTACAGACTTGGACTTTTTGGCATGCTACATAATTACAACCAGGTATTTATAAAACACAATATTAAACAAGAAAAAATAAATTTTCTTCCACAAATTCAAGAAATCTTGAAACATATCACATTTTCTATGACACAATCATAACAACGTTTTACTCTTATTGAAGGAAACTGACAAATTCTGCTTCTGATAAAAAATGTGAATGATATAACGGTGAGACAACAAAAACAGACATCTTATATTGTGAAATGTCATTTCTTTCAAAATTTAAAAGTAACCAAGACTAAATAATGAATATAGGCATAGTAACAAAAACGGACGTTGTCATGAAGGACTTAGCTACTTTTCAGGCTCTTAAATATGGTTAGTTTCAGCCAAAAAAGCGTTCACTTGACAGTACAAAAACAGACACAAAATATTCTCTCTCTCTCGTGTGTGTGTGTGTGTGTGTGTGTGTGTGTTTTCTCGAAGAGTTAAACATGATTACAAAGTTAAGAGTATACATAGTGATTCAAAGATAGAGAATTGATGATAAATCCATCTGTAAATAAATAAATTGATATTTATGTACATGTTAGTGTAACACAGGTTGTGTGTGTAACAGACATTAATATGCATTTGGGTATAGTAACTGATAATACACTGTGTACCTTACACTCATCATACACACATCAAAAAGATTATTATTTTTGTATCAACTGCTTCAAGCTGTGTACCGTTCTTTAAGTTGAGATATGTAGTGCTAAATTGTTATGACAATCTGAATGAATGAGCTGCATGTTGTATCAAACTACCTGCTGACTCTCATATCACACCCAAAATCTACAAATAAACTACTCAGAACGACACCAGATATACTTGGCAACTGTTACTATGGAAATACAGCAAAAATACACAGAAATTGTCTGAAGTAAAAATTAGATAAATAGTCTCATGATTTAAGAGACAGACGGAAGAAATATAAACATGCACTTTTTGCACTTGAAAAGAACGCATACGATTGAAAACATTACACAAATGTAAGGTGTGGCCGGTAGTCTCAAATAAATCACATATAATGAAATGATAAAAATAACTTCCGTATATCTATAAATAATCAAAATTCAGTATTTATATAGAAGTATAGAATTTATGAATATGTTCTTTGCAAAAGTCAAAAACAAAAAATTCAAAAGCAAACCAACAAAACGTGGAAAAGCGTGTACCTAACGAATTCCTGTGCCTGTTGATTGAACAGCTTATAGGGCAACGGTAAAATTGTACATGATTTTTAAAACTGTCTTTATTTCTGTTCTACGTCGTAGTATATCCATAACATAACCATTGTTTTCTAAATCTTATATATGTAAATTATACCATTGTTGTAGTGTAAGTTTTTTGCTTTCTTTATAAGCACTTGCATAGTTATAATATCTCGATAATGTCGTCTTTGGTCGAAAACAAACAATAAGACCATTGCCAGAAATCGGAAATAAGACAGATGTCAGTAATGACGAAGGCAGAGAATGGAGTGTATTTATAGATGCCAATTTTCTAGCAGTTTTGATTGATAACTGGATATTGATACACAATCTGACAAGGTTAAGTAAGAGCTACGTAACTGGTAATTAGTGTGATAAAATCGAAAACTGTACTGAATCTTACAATAGCTTTAAATGAAATTCAATATTAACTTGAACCAAACTCGGAGGTAGAAATCGCGACTAATCGTAACAGATCAACAATATTACCATCAGAAATAAATAAATAAATAAATAAATAAATAAATAAATAAATAAATAAATGAACTCATCAAAGCCTTTTACTGGAATTATTTACAATAGATGAGTTAGTCAAGGTCATGTATGCAACATTATTAGAATAAAAATGATAACATTGTTTTAACTGAATGAAGAGATTTTATACTAGATAAATGTCGTTTTGACGAAAACCATAATGTAACATTAAATGCTGAAAACAAAAGAATGTCTATCTCAAATATTTTAAACTAAATTCATCAGAAATAAAATAAAATAAATAAATAAATAAATAATCCTTATGTGACATTCGAACCATAGTTCATCAAGGCGTCGTCGGAGAATTTTCGGACCAACTGAAAATAACGGAAAACGATATATTTTATGCTAAAGTAGTTTTAAAGGAAATTAAAGTAATTATAATCAATTATTTTACATCTCTAACTTACAGAATACAATCGAAGAGTATGACTAGAAACAATAATTAATCTCTTGAATAATTACATTTTTATGAAGCAGCACATATTGTACAACACGACTTATACAACTGTCAGTAAGCTGTTTGTATCACTAATTACACCTGTCGACAAGTTGATTAATATTAACGGCCAGGTTACTCTTCCTCGTATAAGATACAGTGCAAACTGCATTCTTAATATTTTCAAGACGAACCAGAAATGTTACCAATAGTTACAATTCATAAACATACACAGTATGAGATCATTCTACTCGAATGTTCATTATAAAAATGACAAATATCTTTAATTAAATTTATTTTTTAATAAATGCACACTGTAAATTAATTAAACAAAAATTTACAGATTGAAACAATCCTTTTATACACAATTAACGTTAGCATTAGGTCATCATATTAGCATTGAATTTTCCATTTATTCCTAAAGTTATATTCATCAATTATTCTGAAAAGTTTTCTTTCTCAATTATATCAGAATATTGATACAGTTGTCATGTGCTGATTTTGAATGCATTATTTTAATAGAAATTCAAAATCAGCACATGACAACTCCCCCCTTTTTATCATGTGCTGATTTTGAATGCATTATTTTAATAGAAATTCAAAATCAGCATATGACACTATGATTGGCATTACGAAATACCTCTAAAAAAGACTGATTCTTGAAAGAATATAGACCAATTAGTAAAATAATACTTATATATAAAAAAATATAGAAAGTTAGATCATTGTACAAACATCAAATATTTTTAATTAATTATTCAGCTTTGTATCATTAAGAGTTTTTAAGTATCTTAATGACATGATAGAAATCTTTGGCAGAAACTACTGGCGTCTGAGAACGACATGCTCAATCGTCTCTACGATAAAGCATTTTATAAACATCATTAAGTCTAGCAAAGAGCTAATTCTGTCTAAAGCAATACACATCCATTGATAATGATACCAATGAATTTCTTAAGGTAACAATGAAGCCATTCTTTTGAAGTTAATAAATGCCACTGGCTTTCAATAAATAAATGGACAATGATATGCAATGTAACTAAAAGCATTTATGCAACGATACTTACGTTAAATAATGGGTATAAATACAATCCAATATTTCTGCTAATAATAAATAACTGTTAAGTTAATTCTTTCTGTTAAGATCCTGACTATTCTAGTTAACAATACACTCTTATAGATACAGAGGTTATAAACATCAATATCGTGAGTCAGATACTAATGTACTTGTCACTGCACGAGAGAAGCACGCGCGGCCATTAGAACGTGCGCCGTGTGTACATAAATAGAACTCTGTAATTCCTTATACCTTGGGATCAGACGATGTTCGTTTTGTTCCGGTTATTGTTGTTTTACTTATACATGAATTATGTATCACTGATTACATGTTACTGAAATTAGATTTATTTTCTTTCGGTGGTCGTTATATACGGAAAATTTAAAAAAACTGATAACCTGTGGCTTTTAGATTTAGATACATTAATTTTATTTATTTATTTATTTAATTTATTTGTCTATTTATTTATTTATTTATTTATTTGTTTGTTTGTTTGTTTTATTTGTATTTTTTTTAAATATTAAAACTGTCCTAGCTAGGTTATTTCCGTTGTTGTTACTAACTGAATCTTAAAAAAATAGTTTTCTATGTAACTTTTGAAATAGACAATACTCGGGATTGCAATACTGTGGCAAGCCGAAAATTTTTATATACCAGAAGGCGATTGGAAATCATAATTCCGATGAGAGCATTGGTGCACCTAAATGGGGAGGTTGTAGGTTCACACTCCGGCCGAGTCATAAGTAAGGCTGTTAAATCAAACACAAACATACCCCCAATCCATGTCCAAATCATAATTTTAAAAGCAAAATAAAAAACTTTGAAAACTGGTAAACCTGGTCCATCCAGTGCCAAGATAATGAGACATGGGGAGGGGTATGCTTTTAAGCACTTACTCAAAACGTCGCCCTCAGTGCGCACTAGTACAAAGAAGACAATAATACATGCTCGCGCATCTCTCAAATACGGGAACTTGTTCTTAGACTGATCTGTAGAAATTAATAAACTTCATCATATCGCGAAAAGCTGAAAAATTGCCGATGCGACGTTACCCAACACTAAAACCAACCAACAATAATTCAGATGTCGAATTCTTAAAATAAAACCTATACGATTTTAAAACTTGAACGCACAAGATTTTCTTTTTGGAAAGTTTGACCATTGTTGTCTTTAGTAAAGTTAAATCTTGATAACGCAACTTATGATCCGCAGTTTAAATTGATTTGTTAATATAATCTAAACATATCAGAATTCTTCTGCAAAATACAAAACATTAATACAAAAATTCTGTAACAAAATATTTGATATGAATACGAAAATCTCGAAAGATATCACTGTGTTTAATTAAAACGTGGGTGGTAAAAACGAATTACTGGCAACATTACGTGTAATTTATCATTGTATAATTGTATTTTATGAGATTATCAGTGACTAAGGTCCGATCCGGAATGAAGATTTGTTTTAAGATGAGACATAATAACGTACCTTGTCATTTTTAAGAGGAAGGTTACATATAACATCGATATTTATTTTCAGTAATTTCATGTACATGGATATTTTGCCAGGAATGAGATGTGTACAGGAGCATAATGACCTTAAACAAAAATAAACGTTTGAAGTAATCAACTGATATTGATAAATGGTATATAGCAATTAGTCGTTGAAAAACGTTCTTGTAATAGGATTCTTTTTAAAGTAATCATTAATTAACACATTACAGCAAAAAAGATGAATTTAAAAAACTAAATAAAATAAATACGCCTGTAACGAAAAATGTTTATAAAAATCTCCTACTTTGGACAGGCGTTGGTAATAATACAAGTAATGTTATGTCAGTGGTATGGTTTTTCGGTTTAAGTGCTTTTTAAGGGTTATTACCATTCCAGTTATTCTAGCTTAGCCGTGAATTAATAACGATGATGAGGATTTAAACAATAACTTAATCACTCACTCACTTTTTAAGATAGTTGCATTGAATCGCTTCCTATTTTACAAAACAGTGCACTTACAATGAGGCTTTTATCTGCATTTTTATTCAATTTACGTCTTAAACTGTCTACATTCTTATATATATATATATTATATATATTATTTATATACATCTGATTAAATGTCCAATATTGATAAAATAATAGTTACAGATTTAATTCTATTGCATTTATTTTTAGTTTTAAAATCATCGACCAGAATGTTTGCACACGACCCTATCGTAATATCCAATACCAATCCAAAGTCGGGATCTTTTAAAATGTGATTTGTAAAACTTATGACTAATATTGTGACGCGGTAACAGCTAATGTCATATCTTTGCTGTCTATTACACGTGACACATTTGTAGCGATTAGCTTGATTGGTTTGTATTGTTATTTAAGTAAGATCAAGCATCACATCCGTTTAAACTTCTGTCACTTTGAATACATCTGTCTGCGTAAAAGTTCTAAAAAATGAGAAAAATCATTCGTGTCCCTAGCATTATTAGGAAGTCATTAACATTTACGAGTTTTTGGATTGCAGCTCAATATGGGTTTCATGACCATGCACGTGGGACTTCATTTAACTATTGAATTATAAGGTTGAGTACTGTTTAAAAGTAATCATGAAGTATCAAAGAAGTTTTGCGTGCCCGTTAAAGTGTATTAACACGTACTGTTACACTTCATTAACACAGAATATTTTACAAATTAAGTTTATCTCTCGGTATCCCGGCCTGTTATCTGTTTTCCAAGATAAAGTTTTATAAAGCTATTAAGTTTCTTCGCTCTGTGATACGAAGGAAAATCTAGTTTTGGCTATATTTGTGAATATTTAATATTTTTTATATGTCTTAATCTAGGATAGGCTTGATAAGGATTGGATGCGAAAACACTGGGGTTTATAATAAATTACTTAGATTGGATAGTACAATATTTGAACAAAAAGTTATATTTTTGGAAACATAAATAGTTACTTTCGAGGTCCAATTGTTCAAAGATCTGTTAGCTTACCACCATCTCTCTCTCTCTCTCTCTCTCTCTCTCTCTCTCTCTCTCTCTCTCTCTCTCTCTCTCTCTCGATAGTAAGATTGGTAGTATGGATTGTGCACCTTTGTTTTGGAAGCTTAGACTCAAAATCTCATTCTGCTGTAGAGACGCAAGACTATACAGTACGTCTTTAACTTGAGTATGAACCAAAGTCATCATCAGCCCACTCATTTCCTTTACTTACGGTTAAAAAAAAAACAACAATATATTCACCTTGTAAAATTATCGAAAGTCACTCTCAGATATAAATCACTTTATTATAGTACAAATGTTATATAATTCGTATAAGTCACTGCAATTTTAGGCCGTGACTTAAGATAGCACATATACACATATATAACGATTCGAAATTCTCTAGCTTTTGAAAGAACTGATATATCGAGAAATTGTTATATCAGCAATTTTACACTGAGAACAATCTTTGATATAATCATTTCATTTTTAAGGAACTAAATATAATAATTTTAATAGAAATTACACAACTCGTGCAAAGAATTAAAATTTTTATTATCCATGCGTTTACCTAAATAGCTTTTTTGAACCTTGATTAACCAGACCAAGAAAAACCTTAGGTTTTTTCTATAAAAAGTTGGTTTACCTAACAAGTCTAGGGGCAGTCTCATTTAATTGTGTAAATCTGTGAATTCAATACTCCACAATGAATGATTTGACAGACATCTGTAAGAATGTTAGAGAATTAGAACATTTTTAGAAATACTTTTTTGATATCTTATCGCTCTATAATTAGAAAACTCAAAAACTTCGATGTGTTTTCAAAAAGCCAAATAATGCCTATTACTGCTATTTGTGAAAAACACCTTGATACCACCTTCAAGGATTTTAGTCAGCAGTAATTTCGATAGTGATTGATGAATGTTACCTTGGAGTAAAGTTAAGAAACATACAGATATCTTTACTACGATACCATCGTTAGATGGTTTTTATGAGGTAGGGGCTATGTAAACGTCAGACATGTTCGTACAATGTGTAATTCTATCGTAAAACATCAAACTCTACAAGTACTATCACGGCACCTACAGTGTAGGAATATTTTATTTGTTATTCTGACGAAACTGAATGAACACGGATGGTGTAACGGAGTTTGAGTCAGTATGTCAATCATGTGACGTTGATTGACAATCCATTTCGAGTAAATGAATAACGATATGTAACAGCTAATTAGTGTTATTTGGGAACATGGACAAGAAAAACGCCAAAGTGTTGTGCTTTGCATATCCTACTTAGGAATTTTTTAAGAAAACTCTCGGAGTTTTGAAGTTCTTTGATGTTTTTAAACTTTTTTACCGCTTCATTCTGTTTAACAACTTAATCCAACCAGACCAAACTCAAACCCGCATGAAATTGTTGCTTCGAAAGGTTCACTGAAAAAGCCTCATGTAGTTGTGTCATGTGCTTCTTTAAAATTTTTTATGAAATAATGCAATGCAAAAGTAACACATGACAGTTGATATCGTTGTATTTGATTACCACACACTTGCAGTATGTTAGTTTTGTAATTGACAGTGCAAAATTAAATACATGTATGTTAAAAAATTACGCTGAAGTGTTAAAATATAAGTAAAAATTAATCATTTCTGCTGGATTCACACTTATATTAAATGAGCAAGTAATGGTTAAGATCTTGAAATACCCGTTACTTATGGGAAAATGTCGAATTTGTAAAGAAAATAAATATAACCAACATAAAATTGTTGGAAACCCCGCCCCCCCTTTTGTCCAAACTAGGATGCTTATTATAATCAGAGATCCTAATAAATGTTTATCTAGAGAAAAATAAATAAATAAAAAGTTTTGCATTAACAAGTACGATCGTGCCAACAATTATTCTCATTATCGCAATGGAATGTTTTATTTATTGCATGTAGGCGATACGAGGGCAGTATATTTCAACCTATTAAAACGTTTTTATCAGCAAAAAATTATCTTTTTTTCCAAATTTGATAAGACTATTGCAAAAAATGTTTCAACCACGTGTTTGACTTTTTTATACTTAGAATTTAAAGCGTTAGCTGGAAGAAAAGGAACATGATTGGTTTTAAATATACATATGTACTTATTTGTATGTGTTTGTATGAGCTTAAACATAGACATGTGTATGTCGTGTTATATGCTGATTGTGAATGCATTATTTTTATAGAAATTCAAAACCAGCACAGGACAGTTGTATTAATTCATTTTTAATGTTACGTATCGAAGGTCCCGATATTCCTGATATGTCAAAATATGTTAAACAATTATTATCTATTCGAACAAACGGAATTTTGCAACTGAACACACAGTTCACAAATAACTGCAAATGTGAATATTTTGAAATTTGACATGTAAATAGTACAAATTTGAATGTAAAAAGTTACAAATTTTCCTTAAAATAATTTAACTTAATAATAATAATAATAATAATAATAATAATATCTGTACTATATACAATGTTTACAGTTTTTATATACTCTAATTTCGTTACCATACATACAACACTACCTAATAAGCAATTCCTACTTTAATTAATCAATCTGTAATATTATATTTTATTTTAAAATTCTATTAAAACAGCGAAATCAAACAGTACAATGTTTTTTAAATTATATTTTAAAAATGACACATAACTGATTGGTGAACACAACTAAGTCATATACATCTGTGCAATTTTTCCAATTTAATACAAAATCAAAAATATAAATAAAAAAAAAACAAAAACAAACAAAACAAACAAAAAAATCGACACTTGAATACTTTAAACTGTCTTGAAATTGACATCTGTAGATACCACTTCGTTTTTTGATAAATCATAATAAACATAAAGACAGGAAGGAAAAATATGGAAAATCATTTTGTCTGTCTTTCAATTAATTGCCAATACTGAAACCCAAACTAATTATTTTTTCTGGCAGAGACTTAGCTAATATGTATATAAAACGTCTATTTTTATTTAGCTAACGAGCAATCTAAGTAATGGTCTTACCTTGAATCGAAAAGTCGAAATCCCGAAATCTATCATACGTCCTTCTAACCTGAGTTGATGAGCCAAAATGATGTTTGATTTATCAGAATCTGTGATAATCAGTTGGTACACAGCCATTCAACGTAACACTTAATAACACTTAAGTGTAGTTAGGGAACCAGTTCTTCAAACAGACGGATGACTCTTCGGAGATAACATATGTTAGGTCGGAGACCCGAGGAGTGACGAATAAACAGCTTCATCGTCATAACCTCAGTGGGAAAAAGTTTTTATCTTATCTTGATTTAAAAACTCTACTTCATCAATTGCTATATTTGTCTATGTTCTCAGCAGATGTCAAAATGGAAGGAATGGAATTAACGTCTTAAAATGATCCAAAATGCCTACTTCTTTTTTCACCATCAGTATAACTTCAAGCTGACTGATAATCTGAATGATATATTTATTTAGTTTTTATTTTTTGACATAAAATTCATTTTTCTATTTGCGTATTTTCTGATAACCTCTAACTATATGCGATAAATTTGCCAAAAAAATGATTGGCAGAGAACATTCCATTGATTTTATTTTTTGATATAATTTTATTTGATAGTTTCAATCGGCCTTCAAAAACGACTTTTCAGTAGTAATAAGGGATTTGTAAAAATATGCTGTTTTCTATGGACATAGTTTCAAAGGAAGCACGGGGATTCCAAAAAGTGACTATCATTAGTGGTGAAAATCGTTGTTGGTATTGTCAGTCTTTACACAATTTACAGCATCTAAAAGAACAGATTTAAACAAAATAAAAAAAAAAACTTTTACTTGAAAAGACCATTTGACTAGCAAATAATTTCAAATCAACTTTATTTTTTTAATGCAACTTATTTATAGAGTCATATAAAGACAAACCTCAGATAGATATCATCGGGAAAAGACTAGTGCTTCGTTTTTTTTTCTTTCGATTTTCTTCTATATAACATTTTGGTATCGTAGGCTTTCAAATAAATTAAATTGGATTTGTCATGTGTTTATTCTTTCTGTTTCATTCTCAAGGTGAACACCACAATTATTCTTGTACATAGATTGCGATAAATATCGCTTCTGTCTTTTAAGCAATTTGGTTTCTATTCTGATCGTTACCTAAACCTTTGACGTTATTTGTGCCAAGTCGCATTGTGTTTGTTCAAGACTCAATAAGTTCTTGATAGTTTGTCAAATACAAAGCGGTCTTAGTTGATTGATATGTGTACATTGTAGTATTCTATATATAACAGACATTTAATGTTTTTTCCACATGAATTTGTTTTCTATATCTTATTTTCTCTTACTTTTTGTTTAACTCAAAAATATTAGTTCGTAAAACAAAATTATTTACATAACATTTTATCACATTATCAAATCTGCCTGGTAAACGAAATGTTATTAAGGGTCACCTGTTATTGCAACAGCCAGTTTAAAAACACGTATTAAACCGTTTTTATCCTTCTAGAAATTCAAACCGTTGCCGCCTACAAAACGCACGTCCAGTCATTGAAACATCAAATCAACCGACGTCAAAAGTGCAAGACACGTTATCAGTGATACAGTATTCACAAGTCAGAATTGCCATTTGGTCAAGCAAATTATTCTCGATCATCGTTAATGTTAATTGTTTAAACCTGTATAACTATCGCCTGTCCATTACCTATCTCTTTAACAGTCTTTTCATAACCTTAGTAGACAGGTGAAACTACACTACATATTATCCACAAGTTCCAATTCATTAACGCTGCTGTTATATCTTTAACGTTTTTATAGACCATTCATTTACTTGCCGATTGACCTAACACTAAAACTGACCATCAGATATAATGCATACATACATGTCTACATCTCAGGAGTGTAAACATCTTGTCCATCAAACTCAGCACAAAAATTCTTTAGTAATTATAAATGTCCATCCCAGCCTCATCCCGTGCTTAGATTTATCTATCTTCTCATTCAGCCATGTCGAGATACATTTAATAGTAGTGTTTCAGAGAATTATCAACATTTTATCTTGAAACAAGTCATGATGAGTCTATTACCGAAATGGTGAACGCATTCCTATAAGAAACTAACTGTGTGATTCCAAAACATTTGCATTTATTTTAGCCCCCCTTGCTGTGCTCTTTAAATTTTCTAATTAATCAATTAGTTAATTAATCTTTATTGTTGTCAAATTGTTTTAGAAGTGCTGGTAAATAGATTTTAGATGTTTCAAATACCATCCAAAGAACTTAAACATTGTCTTTATATATAATTTTGTCATTATGTCCAGCGCCCGTCCAAAATCAGGGACTTCCATTTAATTTTATTCTTTAGGCAAACATTCATATAATGTAACAAAAAACAAAAAGTTTTTTTGTGTTTTATAATGCCGTTATAAGGACTTACAGCAACTTCAACAACAACAACAACAATTATAATAATAATAATAATAATAATAATAATAATAATAATAATAATAATAATAATAATAATTATTATTATTATTATTATTATTATTATTATTATTATTATTATTGACGTTATGATAGTTGACCATGGCGGATAACCTTTTAAGGAAGGTAAGATTTTATTAGTGGTGTAAATCAAGTCAGTTAAGTCACATTTTATTTTATGCATAAGACATTGTTCAATTAGGCCCCATTATACGAACACAGCTTTTACTCCATCTGCGACATTGTGGTCCAGTGTACATGCACTCTTAAGGTCGTCATAAGTTCGCACTTGTTTTGTTTCTTGCTGAATGTGTATTTCATACCAATCTCACCATAGTCGACATTAATCGTATGCCCAAAGCTTAAATCGGTGCATCTTCATCTTTATGATAGTTTTTAAGTACTGGATGTGCACATTTCTTTGAAATACTTAAGTTAAAATTTGTATGTAGGGGTAATGTTTTTATCGCTAAAAAAGACTGTTTTTGAAAATATTAATACTACTTATATTGTATGTTTCTGATGATTAAATGTTCCAGTCGTCCTTTACACGGATCCAAATGAGTTTTTGATAGACAGGATTTAGCCTGACGTTAATACAACTTTTTGTGGCCTCTTTTAATAATTCTTTTACCTGGTATGTTTAGGCCAGGAGTGCTAAACATGTATTCCAGTATTGGTAGTCCCAGTTTCTTAACCTGGTTAAAGTCAGATTCTGAAATTCTTGAACTCATTTTGTTGCTCTTCTTTGTTCTTTTTCTATCGTCTATTTGTCCTCTGTATAAAGAATGCAAACCAAATTGTTGTATATCTGGGACTTGTCTTCTATTACCCTGAAATCTGTTTCTTCATACACTTTAAACATTACATTTTTGCTTCATGAGTTAGATTGTATTTTGTCATTGTTATTGTTTCTTTGACCATTTCTTATTTGCTTGCTTTTCAGTCCATTTACATATTTTATCTATGTCCTGCTTGAAATTTTGCTAACCAAGTTATTCTGGAAACTAGAATATAGTTTAGCATTATTGTCAGCAACATGTTTAATAGTACAGTGAACTTTATCAGGCATAACATTTATCAGGCGTACAAGAAAAAAGAATTAAACCAAAAACACACCTTTCTTTTTACTTTCACATTTCCAGACTGGCTTTTGTTATTTTCTACATTTTTGTCCGTTTGGGACAGAACAATCTTTATCGTATACAGAACCTTTCTGGTACACCATGATTATTTAAGCAGTAGTTTAATTTGACTTTATTTTTCATTTTTAAAGGCATTGTGGTGTGTTTTTTTCAGTTTATTTTCAAAAACTCGTAATAACTCGATGATAAAACATACAACAGAAATGTTAAACAACTAAACAAGAAAGCAAAACAAGTTTTTTTACCGTCCGTCATTCAAAACTTTACACATAGACAATTATATGGTATATTCTTTCCCTTATTCTCATAATCTGACAAAGCTAAGGTAAATTCAATTAAATATCGTAACACATGTACATATAAGATACTAGACTGTTTTTCAATGTGCTTCAATGATAATGTTATACAAATTATTTATTTGTTTTACGTCTACATTGTAGACATTGTGATCATTTAGGTCTTTGAAGTTAGTTTATCAGTTAAACTTGAGTCAATACAAGCTTTGTTTTTATACTGATTCTAATTTCAAGATAACACCTTATGTTAAGCAATATTACATAACAGAATCTATCACAGCTTCTTGTACAAAAACAACACTCCAACCTTACGTATAGCTCTGTATCAGTACATGCACATGTAATCATGTATGAAAACAAACCTCAACTTCATTAAAACGCCTAATTGTTTACATTGTGTGACTTTTGAAGAGATTTTAAAATGATCTTCGCGTGTTCGAATCTTTCAATCAGCTTTTAACTAAAGTAAAGAACATATGGTTTCCTTAAGGTTAATGAAACAATTTTATCTTTGCTCCAAATAACACTTAATCTAATAAATATTTTGAAAAAATTACGATAGCAATCAAAAATGTTAAACAGTAAAGAAATTCTTTGATAGCCATACGTTTTATGTCTTACAGTGAAGGTTAAAAAAGAAATAAACGATTTTATCCAGTTATTGAAAATTAAATAATGAAAGAAAACAATATGATATAAGGGTTCTCTAAAACCAAAATTGTGTAAGCATTTTTTTTGTATTTTAGAGATTGATGTATGGCATGTAGATAGGATAGAACATTAATCGGAAAAACACAATAAACAAAATACTTGTATATTCGAGTTGAGTAAGGCTGGCTAAAAGTTTTCTGTTTTAAACGACGAGATATAAATATTTAATCAACAAAAACGATAGGGAGACTAAGGGGTGAAAAAAGTCTTCATGATTACAATAAAAAAAAAAAAAAAAAAAAAAAAAAAAAAAAAAAAAAAAAAAAAAAGGTTGAGAGATAACAAAAAGCCCAGTATGGTATTTATCGCTGGACTAGCACAAATCGATACGCCAAGACTCCAGCGGTTGAATTTAGATTAATCTTCTATTAAAAAATACACTGTTGTTTGATTTATATCACAATAAAAATGGAACACAGCAAAAAGAGAAACAGAAACAACACAAAAATAATTATATAAAATAGATTAAATAAAATAAAATAATATTTTTCACAATGTAAGTTTGAGTAAGCGAAATCAGAGTTTACCGTAGAGTCGAGATAAAATCCCTGTGAAGAATTAATGTGTGTAGATTCTTTATCAAGGTGTTAGTTAATTTTGATAACATCAGAAAATTAAGCCGTTAATCTTACCAAACTGCTGTGTTTAGGAACATCCTCTTCTCATATTGCACTAGAAAACATTTTATAGTCCAAATGACGCCGGAAGGTAGATCTAATTTCTTCTGATACACGGTTCCCGTTAAGCTGTGAGGTTATATTTTCAAATTCTACAAGATTTATCCTTATCAATACTAACTGACGTTATTTTTTAAACATTTTTATGATCTTTTAGCGAAACTCACACCTTGTTTTTTTATTCTTATTTTCGGAATATTTTTCCGGTATATACACAAAACTCGTTTTGCGTTCGTTGGAGGCGTAAATTTCACCACACCAAAACTAAAATGAAGTGATGTGATTAATTAACTATTTCATCAATAACTTTAAATTACTCGGGTAATGTTTGATGCTTAAATTATAATGTATTTATTCAAACCTTGCCCGCACTGTAAAATTTTGATAAAAATCAGACACTAGTTTCTTACAAGGAGTAAAGGAGAATCACTTAAAATGACCTTTTTTCAAGAATTTAGTTCTAAAATCATTATTTAACTCAACAACCTCCGATTTGTATTTTCGTATTTTAGAAATTGGACCTTTCTCTACTTTCAATTAAAATAACTGTACAGAAAATGGAAAACGTGGAAAACAATTCTGTAATTTTTAAACTTTGGGACTTGTTGCAGATATTGAAAACACTTTTAATTGACCAAACAAATAAAAATAATTATATAGCAATATATATTTCACATAGGAATAAAATCGAGGTTTTAGCGAACAATATGTATCGATATTTGCATCCAAACTTTGTTCCGGTCCGACGTCTCCCGAATTCATTTTTCGTATTGCACACTTTGCCAAGTGACACTGATGTCTGAATCATGGCTGAAGAAGATTTTTTTTTCAAAAATGATATTGCGCTAGTTCCTATATCAATATATAAGAACGAGTGCAATATTTGTGTATTTTAAGACAAAAGTGGTATTTTAGATGAAATACAAGTGGAAAAGCAAATGAAATACTCGCAAGCTCGTGCAAATGTCAAGTCACCTCGGAACAATATTTCACAATATCAGTTCAATAATCCTATAATATAATTGTGTCTTATAGCCTTGCAAATTAAGCGAAGCTGTAATTGAAAAAATAAAAATGTTTGAGTCTTTAATGAACATAGGTGTATTAATACCTGCATAAGATACAAAAAATTGTTAAAGGTAGTTGTAAAATAAATTTATGAACACGAGAGGTTTTACTAGCTTCAAACATCTCAACCCATTACTATTGTTTTCTAGACTCTGTGCACCCATTCTAAATTTTATTTGTGATGATTTTTAATTTGTTAGTAGGGCATCAAGACAAAATAAAACAACTACAAATCAGTAACACGGTCACAGACAGACAGACCGTAAAACCTTCGTAGTAACTGTGGAAGGTGAGAGCGCCATCAAAGTGCTTAGTAAACCATAATGTTGAATAAATACCTTTTTCATTAACATGCAGTACCCATCCGGAGTCAAGTCTTATAAAAAGTAACTTCAATATGTATTGCTCTTGTAATTCGGTTTCATTCTTATACTGTTAGTGTTGCGGTTGCTTTGATAATACGTGTTATGCAGCATCTGATTTCTATATTAAATTTCATAAATAATTTCCTTTGGGGGTATTTATAAATAATGCGGTATTGTTTTTCTCATATCCGTTTGTCGTTTTGTAACACTTGTCGACAGATATAAATAATGACGGACGGTCAGTACACCCTTGTTTTTTATTAACGCCATGGCCGACAGTAAAATATTTGGCAAACTTCAGCAATTGCCAGAAGAAAAAAAACTAAACATGATGTTTCCGACCATTAAAAACTAATGAAGCGGAACAAGGTTTAGCGAATAAAACTTTGTGAACACAAACCAGAACTGATAATATTTAATGGGGATTATTTGTTGTGATGGAAACAAATTAAGCATAATATGAAAAAGTATTTACTAGTTTAACAGATAAAGTATTATCAGGTATATAAATAAGTATGATGAAGTGAGTCATCTGTATCACCGCCAACACATGGGATCAATTCCACATTAGTAATCTTGATAAAAAAAATGAGAATTGTGAATAAATCGTTCAGAGTGACATTCTTACTGAAGTATCTAAAATAAATATATTTAGTATGTGAAAAAGTCTTTGAAGATATCAATTTTAAATGAGAATTTAGATATACGTTTATTTACAGAAAATTGAGATTCAACTAAAATAGCAATATGTAGTACATATATTTCAGGATATTTGACGTACGTTTTGTTCCTGAAGGAAATATCAAAAAGATTACTTATATATTGAGCCAAAACTTTTAATCAGAAATAAACATGAAATATATTATTTAAGTTCCTTTTCTGATTTTAATTGCAATTCTTTTCCTTTCTTCTGCTTCTTCTTTTTTATTTATATTTTTTAATTTTAATTTTTGAGGGCATTTCGAATCATATGTTTGCTATTACACGTTATAGGATATAGTATTCAGATTTTCTTCTATTTTACCTTCTATTATAAGGAACCTAAAATTCGGTAATTCAAATCTGTGCTGGCTTCACCCTGTTTTTTTTCAACTCAATTCGAGTCAATAATTTTGAAAGTTATGATGAAATTAATGTATAAAATCATAATGTTATACATTATGTTACAATAGTGAATTTTTTGTTTTGTTCTATGTATTAGTAGAGACGATTAGAACTGTCATGTGCAAAATTATGTATTTTTACAAAAAGAAATATACAAAATTTTGCATTTTTACATTTCTTTTTGTAAAAGTTCAAAATTTTACACATTGCAGAACTATTGGGGCTTATTCGGTTTGTTAAGGTCAGTATGTGATTCCTAAAGTGTTGCAAAATTTTGAAATTAAGCAGTTTAGCTATAGGTGATACTCGTGCGGTTTTGAATTTTAATGACTTTATACTTATCACCGTCGGTTATATATAATTCTACTGGCAAAACAGGTGGTCACTCAAACAAACAATCCCAGTATATTTGAGCACGAGAAGTCTTCTTAAAATACACGTGATGGTATTGGCATTAATGGCACAGAACATAAACAAAATTCTTTAGAAGTGAAAAACAGAGTTAGGACTATAAAACATATACTGTATAAATAAGATATATTACGTGGTCAGTAACAAACACTTATTGATCTTAAAAACTGAGTACTTAAATACATGTACATACCTACGGAAGGCAAATATAGCTAGTCAAAATTATACAATTTTATAAAGAGACAAATTAAACGTCAATCGGAAAAAGCACATGGATTAGAAACATTGCATTTTTAGAGGCGTTTCTGCACCATGATAAAAGAACATTGCTAATATAGTAAAACCTTGTATAATGAAGATAAAGGAACATACATAATTATAAAGTCTTCATAAAGAGTTTAATTTTAAATATGAAGCAACAGAACCTAAGAGCGCTACAAATGATCCTTATAAGGAGATTATCATTATAACGTTATTCAATTTATTACAAGTTACTGTGTACCCAATAACATGTATAACTTATTCAATAAACTTGACCGGGTTAAGCTGCTTGTTCACGACACAAACGTCTGCAAAAAAGACGTAGGTTTGGTTTAAAATGTACTTTGCGGGGTACAGCGACGTAAAGTGAATATCTTTGCTTATAGAGGTGTTGGTGAGGAAGGCGTTTGCTTCCGGCTGATGTACGTGTTAACTGTGTCACGGATATAAATTGGAAGTTTTGAAAAAATATAACAACAAACATAAAAGTTTTTCACATTTATTAATGACAAGCCCATTTAACCGAGACAATTTACATCAATTGATAACGAAACAAATGTGGCATAATAATTATATTCATCAAAATTAAAAGAAACAATTAAGTACGCATTTGTTACAGTGGATCCATGCATACCAAGACAACGTAATAAAAAAAGTTTGGTAGATCTCGGAAACAATTTGTGCCCCTATTGATACTATGGTCTTGAAAAAAATCAAGGTTTACATTTGCAAAATTGGAATCAATAACAAGAAAATACCGCAATTGTATGTGATAGCGATATTAAAATAACACAAATCTGTTTATTAATGCTGCCAAAAAAAAACTTACAATATTGCTTGAAGTTGGTTGTCTAGTCGAAATTATTAACTTAAAAGATAGGCGGGTATTCTTTTGACATTTGTTTTCACACGGTTAGTTTTAAAGTAGCTTTTCACTGTTTTATGAATTTATGAAGACATAACGTTTTGACAAAATTTTGACATGTCGTCTCGATGTATAAAGAATCAGGTGGTTCCAATATTCTATAGCAATAGCCTGTATAAAGTATAAAGAATGCAGCAGAAACTTTCTAGGTTAGATCTTAAATGTTTATCTTACAGTGTTGGTTAAGTGGGAATAAGAATTTTAAAATGTTAGCTAAATGGAAAGAAACTGTATCTCTAGATGTAATACCAAGAAGACACCGGATCTGCACGTGTTAAAAATATCAAACTAATCAAAAAGACACTGATAATTGATGCTGCCATACAAAGGAAGGAATTACGAGATCATTTAACGTGATGCATCATGAAGGTAAAAAATTACCTAAGTAATAAAGCTTACCTATACAAGTCATTTATTAAGCACACAATGACCATCGTTTATACATTTCAAATAAAAACGAAAATGTTATATAATGAAATTATGAAAATGAAACATTTAAGTTAAATTCTGGACTAGGGCGGGAATAAGAAATCTTGACATTTTTTTTTTTTACAATTTTAGGACATAAACAAGTCCTTTAATGATTAAAGAATTCTAATTTTACCAATGGAAGATCAACATTGTAATGTTTAATATACCTCATAAAAATTATTTTTACTAGTGTATGTTTACTGTGTTAAAGAGAAAATACTTACGATTTTAATATTTCAAATGGGACCGTGCAAAATACTATTTCATTTACAAGCGCACTTTTTTTGGTTCAATTATGTACTACACATTTGATTGTGCGCGGTTGTTTTTAACTACCCGCTCCACATAAATACCTTTTACGTCATTATCACTTTCCATGAATAGAAATGCCATTTACATTCAAGTAAAATATAATAATGAAATACATCAATTATATTTTGTAAATTTTCTAATCTTTATATTTAGCTAACAAAAAACAAAACAATGAATAAATAAAAATTGAAATAAAAAACTCAATAAGTCTGAACTTTAAAATTGAGAAACTGTTCGATGTTTCTACATTTAGGAACAATGTAATTAATAGTATACATAGATACATTTAGGAACAATGTAATTAATAGTAAAGTAAACATACAAATGATTTTGACTTTTTTAATCTCTTAGAGATTTCATAAATGACATAACTGTAACCGTTACAAATAATATTATATACAAAGAGATAACAATAAAAATAATCTTTGTTATTTATGTAGCAAAATTTTCAGCTGTCTTAGTTTTTAAAACTTATATAAGACTAAAATATTTTTCCCAATTGCGAAACATTCCTTCGCTGGATTTTGATTCATTCGATTTTGGAACTTTAGATGTACTAATTTTCAAACGTTTAGCTTATCTTTTTTATCTATCAATAATTTCCTAGTGTCAGTGACGAGGAATTAATTTCCGAAATATGCACATATGACATATCAAAATTAACACATGTATTTTTGTTAAACATTTACTTCTTCAAAGAAATACAAATAAACAAAATTGGACCGGAAGTATGACTGGGCAGGTATTATAGCTAGTGTTTCATTGGTGAATATGAAAAAAGGTCTGCTGCCTAGAAATTCTTTTTTATGTATGATTGTTGTATTTTCATAAAACGAGAACTGGATGAGATGACTGTCGTTATTTTTTCTCTTAGTGACTGTAAAAGTTTAACCCCTGTTTTTAACAATGACAAAATAATTACGATTATAAAAAGTGTATGCATGATATGCATAATTGAATACAATGACAAATATAGAATAAATTCCCTGATTTATAACTAATCTTATCTGGTTAATCTCAAAGTGGTAAATGATGAAAGAATTTATAGATTGCAAAACTAGATGTATAGAAATTTTCAAATTACCAATATAGATTAACGAGTCATTTTATTAACAAACATTAACCATTTTCCTACCAATAAATCATAAATCTTTAAAATTCTGTTTTTTTTCCCCGAGAGGGTTGATTAATTTTATTTTAATGTAAGCACTTGTCTCACTAAGTGACGACTACATGATTTGGTGCAAAGACAGCTAATTAATGCTTGTGAAAAAAACGGACAACGTTGGTCATATTTTACAGTGCAACAAGCAAACAGATGTAAACAAATACATAAACCTTGTCAAAAATTATATTAACAGAACTACGAGATTCAAATCCCTTAATAAATTGCACAATTCATATAATGAAATATATCAGTATTTTACATAATAATTTGATCATAAGAAGACCAACAACAAATCTAAATATCTTATCTCAGACCAATAGGTCTACTTAAAAAACACTGACAAATATGTCATTATAATATAAAAACCTTAAAGTGTTTTAATTTTTCTTTGTTCTTCAGGCAAAATAGAAATATGTTTGCCAATAACTGTTTTTAAAACATGAGTACAATTCTGGTAAAATTTAACTTATTTTTTTTTAAAGTTTAAATGTCTTCAATGTTTCCATTTCTTTTCTGTGACTTAAAAAACGGCTTAAAAATCCAATTAAATACTTCTTTAGTTGCAGCCATAGCATGACTAGAATTTGATCCTGAAGGTTCTTCTGTGGTGTGTGGATGTAAAGGTTGTTCTGTCGGATTTGCATTTTCTGTAAGTGAGGATGTGTCAGAAGATAATGAATTGGGATCTAAGCCTAGACCCGCAATATCTAAAGGTTCGTTATCGTGTGGAGGTTTGTAAAAATTCTCACGCACATTTTCATTATGTAAATACTTATCTTCTTGAGAGGAACTAGGTTTCTTTTTATCCGCGACAGATTTCCATATTGCTTTTTCTTCTGTTTCTTCAAGCTGTTTTACTGTCATTATTATTGGTCTTAAAGTCACTGTTTTGATTTTTACAGTCTGGTCCTCTTACAGTGTCACAAGATTTATGATATGGGTAGACGGTTGCAACTCGATGGTTACCATGATAATTATCGGATGAAGGAAATTTGTCATTTTCCTCCAAGCTTTTAATATCAGCGATTATGTTCATTTGATTTTCAGATTTGCTCAGATCATTTTGAAAATAATTGTTATTTTTTCCATTAACTTGGATGTCACTTTCGGATAAAGATTTACTGTGTAAATATTTGGGTTTCAATATACCTTTTAAGTTCTTTCTGATATCAGCATTACTAGCATTTAATTTGGCATTATAATTTCCTTGCGATTGTCCTTTGTATTCCACTTCGTTATACCTTTCTTTCATACCAATGGCCATGCCACTATCAGTTTGGTTTTCTTACATCCGAATTAGGATCTACAAAACATAAATACCTGAATCCATAAAACATATGCAACAATTGTATATTCATAAATGTTAAGGACATTTGCCCGAATAAAGATAACGGTGATTTTTTCGGCTTTCTAAAATTAATCTTACAGTTAGCCTGTTGACTAACCTTCTAATGATATTGCGTTTAAATGTTACCTTATAGATAACAAAAATTCTAAATGCAAACAACAGATGAAACAAGCATTACTGATGACACCACATATTCCGGGTGGATAAGCCAATTCACACGTTTAAAAACAACCGTGTTTTCTTAAGGTTGTCAACAACTCTCTTTTAATCAGGTTTAAGTAAGTCAATATTGCAAAATGGTAACGTTATTTTGAAAATTGTCAAAATTATCATTATGCTTATCAATACAGCATCGCTCTGTCCTTTTTGTGTTAATGGGAATGTTATTGTTTTTTGGTTCATTTATTTTTTACCTTAAAATTCACAATTTTTTACCTTTAGGAATAGCTGGCAAACAAGTAGCTGGCGAGTTAATTGAATTTTGAAAAAATCCTTCGACAAAATTCCCTCTTTTGTCATCCTCATCGACTGGCTGTGCAACAAAAACTGTACCCTCAAGTGACTTTTTATCAGACTTTGGATAAGCTGGAAGACAAGTTTGTTGTCTGTTTATCTGTTTTTTGAAGAACTCTAAATTGTTTGGATTACTTTTTTCAGGTTCCTCAACTGGTTGTGTAACAATGCATTCATTCTGTTGTAAGCTAGTGTTATCTTGCACAATCTTATTTTGATCTTTGCTAATGCATTTATTAACTTCTTCAGTTGGGTGTGCGACTATTGCTTCGTCATCTGAATTATTTTTTTGACGGTGAAATTCTTCTGTTTTTCTTTTGTCTAAAGAATCTTTGTGTAGGTCAACAACTTGTTTCAGAAGAATGTCTTTTACTTTGTCCTTGAATTCTACAAATAGAAACAAAAAAATAACTCTATTCATGCGTGTACATAAATACAAATGACTCGTAGTTTCTATATATTTACAAGCTGAATTCAAGCGAGGTTTAGATCGATCTAGTACAAAATTGTATATCTAACCTTTATTCTTGAATCTTAAGCACATTTTTCAAAAAGGATAGTAGTTTGTAAGGATGAAGACAAATCAACCGCTAAAGAACGGTGCCTTTGGCGAATGAAACAAATGTGCACAGTGTCCAATTAGTTTATTTCTCAAAGACCCAAAATTTATTATATTCATTGTTTATAAATTAACTGAGGAAACATGAAACATTTTTATCATTCTGACACTTAAATCATATTTTTTAAATGCCCAAATCATATATAAACGAGCAATGATACATTTCCTGCACTTTTCAGCCATAGCAAACCTCTGCTTTACTACATGATGATAATGGTCAATTTGCACCATATGCGTACGTGGCTTATTAATGTTCAATTATGTTTATTTATTTATTAATTTGTTTTGCTTATTTATGTATTTATATATTATTTTATTTTGAAAAAAATGAAATGTTTAGATTTTGTCTTTGAGTGTATTGAAATCAAAATAAAAAGTACTAACAAAATTTATGCTTGTGACAAGTCTAAGAAAACAACTAGATTATTTGATACTGATGTGCTGCCTTCTCTTTGTAGTTACTTACACTTCAGAATTCATCCAATTGGGTACAACTGTCCAATCAGATCGCTACATCGTCACTTTTTATGTAAAACTTGTTTGATTGTTTAATTGTACAATTCAGGAAAACTTGTAGCCGTCTTTATTTTGAAAATTATTTAAAACTAAGGTTTGTTCCCTCATGCAAAGCATTCCTTAAAAGGATTTGGATTCAAATACTTGTAATTTTGGGACTTTGGATTCATTAATTTTCAACTGTTTGGCTTATGTTTTCCGAAATGTGCACATATGGCACATAATAATTTAACAGTTATTTTTGACATAAAATTAAATGAGATATTTAGTACATTTTGCAAGTTAAAGCTGCATTAAGTTTTCCAAGGAAAAAATTAAAAATGGTGCTAATCTAATAAATGATGTTCCTAATGAACAATGTTACATTTGGTTCAACGATAAAAGCTCGAATAAATACAGAAATAACAGTAATTACCAAGCGAGATGCAGCATTCGGGATCTAATATTAGAACATAGTTACGTCGTCAAAACCCGGGTCATTTAAACACAACTTTCAAAACGATGAAATACGATAAATTTAACTATGAACATCGTTGAATTTGTCATTTGTGACTACTAAGGGATACATAACACCATTTCAAACACATCTGGATATTAATTAAGTACAATTAATGCAATTTGTCGCGTTTCACCTTCGATTCAAGGGTTTTTTCCGTACATCTGTGCGCATACTCCAAGCTTATAATTATCATCGTGAAACATTGACCAACCGGTCAGAGAATTCCGTTTATTTACAGCTAAAAGAAATGAAATTTGAGAAAATGAATCTCACGGATCATGGTTAGAAGATATCTCTTTTTAAAAAAAATATATTTTTAGAAATTCAAAAAAAAAAAAAAAAAAAAAAAAAAAAAAAAAAAAAAATTCAGAAAATGAAAAAATTCATGCAGCTTTAAATCAGCATCAGGGTCAATATGTTATTATCCGGAAATTATCGAGACAAAAAAGAACAAAAGACTCCATTGGCCAAATTACACTAACGTGATGGATAATGACTAGTAAAATGCTTTAGTTCCAAAATAAAATTCAGTTTTTTGTATTTCGTAAATTGCATAAATAGCAATTTCATAAAATAATAAAATTATGTAGCAAAATACATTTCACCTAAAATATCTTATTAAGTGAGAGAAAAAAAGAGAATAGCACAATAGGCAAAGTGTAGTTTTTCAATACCAAAAAGGTCAACGTCAAAGTCATAAAATCGAAAATGTTATTTTAAAAATATAAATCTGCTTCAAAATAAATTAATACATGGCTTTACAAGAGACCAAGGGGCCTTAACGCTTATATGAGGTTTCGAGAAGTAGAAAATTATGCAGATGACACAAAACCATATTAAATTTGTCTATACCCCTGTATAACTAATAATTTTTATGAAGGAGCTACAAATATATTTTTGTCTAGACGTTTGGCACCAATGACTTATCGTGTCCAGTGCCCATGTCAAAAATCGAAGTTATTAATCAATAATATAATTTTTTTTGTTTGTGTCATGTGCAGAATTTTGAATTTTTACAGAGGGTGTAGTGCAGTAATGGTGTTTTACGCACTAGTCAAGAATCTTTCACTTATTTCGAGGCGGTCAGTTCTGGGATGGTGGAGGAAACCGGAGTGCCCGGAGAAAACCACCGACCTTCGGCAAGCGAACTGACAAACTTTCTCACACTAGGATCTGTCCCGAGTAGGATCCGAACCCAGGCGGTAAGAGGCACTGTGATCCGTAAGCGCGCGCTTTAGACCACTCGGCGACCGAGGCCTCTGAATTTTTACAAAGAGAAATATCATAATTTCTGAATATTTCTCTTTGTAAAAATTCAAAATTCTGCACATGACATTTGTCTTAAATTATATTTTTATATTTTGTTATAGTGTGAACGTTGTTGTTTTAGCTGATTTTGTAGACTTATGAGTAACAGTTTAAGGGAAGTAACTCATGTTCACATCGATTTTTTTATACAAAACATACATTTAATTGGCATACAACGCAATGTAAACAGCGTCAGTTCGGTTCTTTTCTTAAATATAACGAGTTATTTTATTCCTGAATTATGAATAATTATTATTTATGAACAATTTTATACCATTTTGACATTTTAAGGCATTATTTTTCGAAAAACAGACAGAAATGAATCAAATTACAATTTCACAGATGTTTTACTATTCACCAAAGCAAACGTCAGTATGATTGTGTTGTAATGAATGACGCCACATACAAATCATGCTATTTGGCACGTGAGGGGCGTTGCTAACCTGAATGAAACAGTAAGTATGTAATTACTCAATTATTTTACCACAAATTTATAAAGTGAATTTAATGCGTACTCTTGATAAAAAGTTAAAACATTTTTATAAGTTGCCAAGAACACAAAAATTTTAGTAAAATAGTAAAGTACTCACCTTCACGCAGATTTTCCACAGCCTTTCCAACAAGGAGATATTTCTGGAGAATAGGATGACATGAAATTGTTTGTGTGGCCCTCATAAATTTTATCATTCCGTTATATCTGTATTTTGATACAAAGTTCATCTTAAATTCTGCTACTGTCTCAAACCCTGATATCAGAATAAAACAGTTGTTAAATTGGAAGACAAAAACAATAAATTCAATATCAATTAACGTATAAACACAAATCAATCATATTTCGAAAGAGTTAACTAAATCCTCCTCTATTAAAAAAATCCTTTTTAGGACTTGGTTCTTCTCAACTTGTTGGACCTGTTTAAAAACCCCAAACTCAAAGACAATAACTTTGTCACGTGATCCATAAGGATGCGTGCAGCACCGAAATCCACTGAAGTTTTAAGGTCTCAGTTGTTTGTTGTTGTCACAAAGAAAAAGAAAAAAAATATTTTGATAGTGTAGAGGTTATCTTTAATTTACCAGCCAAAGTCATCACATCGATTAAATATTTTGCAATGTTAAAACAATTACAAACACACATGACTATCAGCACCAACATATATTTTTCAACACATAAATTTGAGAAGCTTGGTAAAGCGTGTAGTTTTGCTTTTATTAGGTTTGGATTAGGTTTTGTGTTTATATTGTTAGATTCTGTTGTTGAAAGTATAGACCTTACCATTAACAAAGTGAACTATGTTATCACAAAAGAATCTTACCATACAACTTGGCTAACTTTTCAATTTCCATTTCTGGATCCAAGTTATGATTGTTCTTTTTCTCCAATAGCAAATGCTAAAGAAACCAAATTTTTTCTATCTGTGTCACCTAATCTGGATAAACTGGTATGCAAGCTACGGTCTAAAGAAGCAAGTGAAATAATAAATTAACAAATTGAACAAATTCATTTGGTTCCCACTACTGTCTATTATTGATCTAACAATGGATTTTAATTTTGAAAAATAAAAACATGAAATGTGGAATAGTACACCATACATTCACTAGGTCTCAAAGACAGTGTGTGTGTGTCTGTGTGTGTGTGTGTGTGTGTGTTATATTACTGTTACAGTTAGGGATGTCAATATAGAAACATAGGTTTTCATGAATATACAGATCAAAAACATCAAGACCGTGTAAATTACAAGAAGAAAACACATTGCAGTAAACTAGTACTATTTATGTACATTTACAGTTGCTCCGTCTTTAAGAACCAAAACAAAAGACACACTTATATATATTGACCGGTTGCCAAAATATCTAACTTACGGTAAATAATATTATACTTTTGTATAGACTAAAACATTTTGAAGAACACCACAAGATGGTTATTGTTCGCAAAACAAAAGATTAACTTACGAATGACAGTAGTTTACTTTATCTATTACAACTTCAATTTATAAATCGGTAGAGTCGAAAATAAAAAAAAAACCGTTTTATTACGCCAGGTCAAAATAATATTACTTTGTGCTGTCAGAAAATGTACCATTTAGCCAAATTTTCAGCCGTCCTAAATCTTTAAATTTATTTAAAACTAAGGTTTGTTCCCTCATGCAAAGCATTCCTTAGCTAGATTTGGATTTACATAATATTGGAACTTTAGATTCATTAATTTTCAACTGTTTGGCTTATGTTTTTTATCTATCAAACCTTTCGGTCTTAGTGTCACTGATGAGGAATGAATTTCCGAAATTGTGCACATCTGGCACATTAAAATTTAACTGGTAATTGTGTTATATATTTACTACCCCTGAGCGGGTACCGCTGCTGGTAAGAGTAAAACTCCCCGAGGGTATCTATAACTCAGTCGGCAGTACTTTGTGCTGTTAGAAAATGTACCATTTAGCCAAATTTTCAGCCGTCTTAAATCTTTAAATTTATTTAAAACTAAGGTTTGTTCCCTCATGCAAAGTATTCCTTAGCTAGATTTGGATTTACATAATTTTGGAACTTTAGATTCATTAATTTTCAACTGTTTGGCTTATGTTTTTTTATCTATCAAACCTTTCGCTCTTAGTGCTCACTGATGAGGAATGAATTTCCGAAATGTGCACATCTGGCACATCAAAATGTAACTGGTATTTGTGTTATATAATTACTTCTATCAAGACGCTGGCGTTATTGCTAAAGACACGAATTTAAAATTACCTATTCTGTGATCAGACTCAAGAAATTCATCACTGACAATTTCTATTGTTTTTTCTGTCAGTAAGTAAACCATTTCTTCTGGGCTGTACATTTCTCTAAGTTGTTGTCCTACAAACATGACAATAATGACCATATAGTATTAAACCAAATTATCTATTCTTAGGCTTACGTTTAAAAACACTGATTTTCTTAATGATTAAGTATATTTCATCAAGATAACCATCATGTAGCACATGCGATGATAATGATGATGATGATAACGGTTGATGTAATAAATATGCATATGCAAAATATTATCTGCTAGTATAAAATAGTTTGATACAGAAACAGTTTTCATTGAAGGCAATGAAGCCTTTCCATAGTGTAACTCATAGACAGCATAGAACTAACTATCTCTGATGTATTTTGGGACTCAAAGGACCACAAAAATTATCTCCGATTTCCGTGTTTTTGGAAGTACAGTAATGTAGATGAGTTACCTGCATTAATGACTGCCATTGGTAGTCCAAAACACAGATTAGCTATTGCTGTAGCCACATCATTCCCGTCAGACATAACCGAATCACCAGCAACTTCTCTGAGAAGCTTCTAGAGCGTCATCGTCTTCCAAAGGTTCAACATCGATTAATTCTGCAGCATTTCCATACCGTGCAAATTTTGCGTGACGTGTTGAATCAATATATAAATAACTGTTTGGAATTAACTTCTTAAAAATGTCTTCCCAAATATTATCCCATAATGATTTATCTAGAACATCAGGATCAGTTCCATCGCGATTTGCTTTTGGCATTGCATTTTCTAAGTTGTTTAAAACAAATACACATGCTTTGGATTCTGAGTAGTTTTTCTTTATTTCTTCCAAAACTTTGTCTACTAGCTCATATATGTCATCTGTTATTTCGTTTTCGTCTTTTTCACTGTCGTTTTGATCCCATTCAATCTGAAAACTTTTTGAAAACAGTTTCAAAAATCGTTTGTATGTTTTGATTTCGTGAAAGTCAAACTCCAGAACTTTTAAGTCTTGATTCTTTTCCTTCAACTCGGATATAAATTTCTTTAGTAATCTTGTTTTTCCTACTGATTTGTGTCCGTATAACCCGAATATTTTATGCTGATTACCATTCCATAACTGTCTAAGTTGTTCAAGTTCTCTATTTCTTCCTATGAATCTGTGTTCCATGACAACTAGACCTGTCAACTTCAATCAGGTGATTTGAAACCAAAACTAAAGAAAAACAGACAATAGCATAAATTCATTGCCTTGCTTACTATGACAAAGCCACATACACTAATTTCTAAATAACAAATTACGTAAAACCCAAATACTTAATACTTATAAAATGAATTTCCCTGTTACACTCCCATACTTGTATATTATCGCTTTAAGGAGGAAGAAATATTCTAGAAAAAATATTTGTTTTTGATAAATGCATTATGTTCATAATAAGATAAAATTGCTGTTTGCATGTGTTAATTTATGATTTAAAGATCTCAAATTTCACTGTGGCAAAATTAATTTTTAAACATTTGTTTTTTAATTTTATTACAACTGTCACGTACTGGTCTAAAATAAATACGGTTTTCCAAAGACGGACTTGACGAACCTGTTAATGAGTATGCAATTTATAACATTTTAATTTTCAAGAAATATTGTGAAACTGCAGTTCATACATTTTGACCCCGTCACACCTTTTACTGAAACCGTAGAAGCATTAACAAGCTCTCTGGGACTTTTTTAAATGTACCGAGTTTTCCGTGTAGCGTGGACCAGGATTAATTGTTCTTCAAGTAAAATATTTTCCTTGGGTTATTTACCTTGACTTTGTGTTCTCTTTAAAGCTTCATTATTAAGCAAAATACTTATTTTGTGCATTACGCAACATATTTTTAAATGCATGTATTCAAGTTTAAAAAGTTATGCATACAACTGAATTTTTCAAAAAGAAGCAATTAATGTCAAAAACTATTATAACTAATGGTTTTAGTTTCATTTGCATTTTGGAATTTTATTAAACATTCAGTTAATCTCAAGGAGCTTCTAAAACCGAGCTGTGAATTCCGTTTTCTAATATGATGTATTGATAAATAAATTAATAAAAACAATGTTGAAATTTGAAAGTATGTGTATTTTGAAGGTTCTAGTTAATAAAATATTTATTCAGATACCTTTGTCTAATTCTGAAATTCAATCAAATCGTTGGAAAGAGTTTCCTTGTATATAAGCAATGCTTTACTAAAGAAATGTATAAATAATGCTTAATTACAAAGTTAAATTCATCCTCTAAACAATTTTAAAAAACAAAAACTATTGTATCAACATATTGTATTAAATTCATAGTAATAGTTGACTATTTTTGACAGAAATTACTGTTTCATGTATCAATCCAAAGGTGATCTTTAGTTTTTATCCGTTCATGCTTTGTGCCATGGCCGTTTTGTACCCATTATGAGTGGCTGGTTGATTGAATAATATTTCAGGTCCCATCAGAATTTTTTAGCTATTTGCAAAGATAACTTTAAACACAAGTTTAAGTAGTGTGTGAGTTTTCGTTAGTGTTTCTGATCTGCTTTGTAGTAGCGTGTACTTATGGCGACCTTTTAGAGAACTAAGACAATCGTAGCAGATTAACATTTCAGACCTCTCGGTTTACATAATATTACATGCGGTACAATTCTTTATTTTTGTATTAAGAAACAACGAATTAATTAACTGAAAATGTGGTAAAAGGACAGTATTTAATTATGTTAAGAAATGGTAGAGAAATAGTTACACTAGATAGCTTGATTTAATTTAATGGGGTTTTACGTCCCAATCAATGATATTCACTTAAATCAAGACGTCACATTGTGAATTGGTAGAAATTTTGACCTTTGCAGTGCGCAAGGGACAATGTGCAAGGGGGGTTTTTAACGGCCATGCCTATCGTAACACGGGGGATAGATTTTAAGGTCTCTTTCGAAGGACCCCTTGACATTCATTTCTAATTGCCGAGTGCTTGGCGAAAGAACAGTCACTATTAATTTTCAAGTCTTGATCAGACCTGATCGGGTTCGAATACATCAAATAGTTTGAAACAGTAATAAGGGAAGGTCTTTGTGGTACGAAGTCATTGCACTGATATAAATGTTTATATGTGGAAAGGGGTTCCTTTTGTACCCCTGTAATTTTGTTTCCACAGATTTTTTTTCAATTGTTCAAATTTATTTCGTCATTTTGTAGCTTTGGGAAAAAAAATTAAAGAAGGGTATAATATGAATTGTATTCAAGATCTTAATGCATAATGTAAACAAATCATTGAACTATTTGAATATTTTAATATGCTCGCGAACCTAGTTAGTAAATGTTTCAATTCTATATTATAGTGTCCTTGACACTTTGTACCAGTCTGAAAATATGTTCTGGGTGTCTTATGCAAATTACTGTTCAAGTATTTTAGATTCAAGTATCAAATTAACAGTAATTGAAAACAAAAATAAAAATAAAATAAAATATTATCAAAAATGCATATTAACAAGTTACAGTGATAAATATATTACAAACCGCTTTAAAGCTTAACGGCCGTTGTAAGTAGATTAATGTTAAACTAATTCATAATGGGAGTAGAAAGAAAAATTCACGCTTACTTTACAATATCACGTCTATAGTAAATTTAAAATTCCATCCAGCAGGTAAATCCTTGAATAATGATAGAGATATGTCTGATTGCTCTTTCCTTACATTATAGTTATGCATAGTAAATTATTAATTCTAACATGCGGATAAATCCTAAAATATTATTAAATATGTCTGATTGTACTTATCACAAAGGCATAGTGAATTTATGATTTTCACTAAGTTAAACTATGAAACCTAAAATTTTGATGAATATGTGTCTGATTGTACTTACCTCAAATTATGGCTATGCATAGTAAATTTATAATTCTAACCAGTGGATAAATCCTAAAAATTGAAACATATATGTCCGACTATTCCGATATGTAGAATAAACTAGGTTACATAACTGGTTTAAAAGAAAGAAAGTGGGAAATACCAAATTGAAAATTCTTGGAAATAAACCGGGGAATTCCCTAAATGATAATTATGTAATAAGCACAATACTTCTGCTACCGATCGATAATTCATTGCTTCTGCATCTACCATATTGTATAATAATTTTGATGTCCAACTAAAAATTCTTTCACTTAAGGTATATTGGGGTTTACAGTTGGTGAATTCACTACGGCTTGGCAACAGCTTGAGAAGGGAATAGTCACAGGGTGCACAATCTCACCAATATCTCCTCTTTGTTATGGGAATGAGTTTGATCACAACAGCAGCAGAAAGAGAAACAAGGGGCCCACAAATAAACTCGGGAGTTTACCAACCATCACTAAGAGGGTTCATGGATGACCTCACTGTGACCACAACATCACATGTCCTAAGCAAGGTGGGTTCTTAGTTCCTTGAAAAAAAAAACCAGGTACATGGGCACGAATGAAGTTCGAGCCAAAGAAGTCACGCTGCATAATACTGATAAAAGGAAGAATAAGCCAGTGGTTCATAATAAAGATCCAGGAGGAAAAAATACCAACGATAGTGGATAACCCCATCAAGTGCCTTTGGAAATGGTTTGATGCATCATTTAAGGATACTGGTCAAGTAGAGTCGATACAGCCCACAGGAAAATCTTGGTTGAAGAAAGTAGACAAAAGCACACTACCAGGGAAGTACAAAGCGTGGATATACCAACATGGAATCCTACCGAGGTTGATATGGTTGCTATTGATTTATGAGATAGGTCGAGGCAGTTGAGAGAACAGTAAACAGCTTTGTAAGAAGATGGTTAGGCGTCCCACCAAGCTTTACGTCAATTTGACTCTACAGTATGACGGCACAATTACAGCTACCATTGTCATCAGTAGTTAAGGAGTTCAAGGTGGCGAAATGCAGGACAGTAATGACGCTACGTGACTCACAGGATCAGAAGGTGAGAGATGCAGGAGTACAGACAAGGTCAGGACGGAAATGGTCAGCAGCTCAAGCAGTAGAACAAGCAGAGAGTATGTTGGAACTGAAGGACAGCATTAGAAACACCTGCTCAGGAAGGGAAGGCATCGGGATGTCACACTTTCAACAGTGGAACAAGGCAGATAAGAAAGAGAAGAGAAACATGGTTCAGGAAGAGGTTAGAAGAGAGGCGGAAGAAGTGAGAAGATCTAGGGCTGTAGAACTAGGAAGCAAGGAGCCTGGACAAGATGTGAATTACCTCAGCGTAAGATCACGTGGACAGGACTATGGAGGATGGACCACTTTAGGGTGTCATTTCTACTGCGTTCAGTCTACGATACCCTACCATCATCCTCGAACCTCCATGTTTAAGGACTTGCCCAGGATCCAGCATGCAAGTTATGTGGAAAGATAGGAACCATGGCTCACATCTTGTCTGGTTGCGGTGTAGCTTTGAATCAAGGAAGGTAAAGATGGAGACATGACAGAGTCTTAGGAAAGCTGGCTGAGATAGTGGAAAAGGAGAGAGTAAAGAAGAGACCAAAGAAGAAAACATTAGGTACCATTGCGTTTGTCAAGAAAGGCATGACATCAACAGAAAACAGCACTAGACAGAGACAATCCGTGCTAGACACAGGCAGTGATTGGGAACTCAGGGTAGACTTGAAGAAGAATCTAGTCTTTCTGGACATAGTGGTTACAACACTGAGACCAGACATTTTACTGTGGTCCAAGCAGGTCAAGACACTGGTCGCGGTGGAGTTAACAGTGCCGTGGGAAGAAAATTGTGATGAAGCCCATGAGAGGAAAGCACTGAAGTACACAGAACTGATGTCGAGTGTAGAGAGAAGGGATGGAAAGTACTGCTTCTTCCAGTCGAGGTGGGGTGCAGAGGGTTCCCAGCGCAGTCAGTATGGAAGTTGATGAAAACATTGGGGATGGTTTCAACAGTACATAAAGCTGCTGTAAGACAACTAGCAGAGGTAGCAGAGAAGTCTTCATGCTGGGTATGGCATAGACGAGATGAGCCGAACTGGACGTCTGAAAGCGAGTAGTTGATTGGCCACCAATGCTGACCAGTATGAACAGTATGCCAGGACTTCAAAGCAGGATACCATCATCTGTAAGTGTATTTATTTGGATACTGAAGGGAACCGGTAGTATCCGGAGAAGACCACAAAGCAAATGAACTGTCAAAGTCCAGCGGTTTTCTCTGGGTGCACTGGTAAAAATAAACTAGTGATGGACTAATCTGTATATATTTTCCGTATTTTTATTCCTTACTGAAATTTCCCCCACTATATTCCTTCAAAACTGGTATTTTGTTTCCCCTTCTGCTTTAAAACATCTTCTTGATGTGCAGATTATGATCTGCATTTTTTACTATTGTCACCAAGTATAAGAACTAAACAGTTTTATTGAATAACATTATTATTATTATTATTGTTGTTGTTGTTGTTTTCGTTGTTATTATTGTTGTTGTTGTTGTCTGTATGCTTGTCTGTACATTGTTTATAGAGTTTAACGTAGAATAATCAATTTTTTAGTCATTCGAGAAGAGAATCTCCAGATTTATCTAGGAACAAGTTCATGTATGCATGCGATATACAAGTGAGTATTATGTCTGTCGTGTACTAGCGAGCACTTCACTTGGGGCGACTTATTGGCAAGGTGCTAGCTTCACAAAGCAGTATGTCGCAGATATGCCGATAACCCAGTCCGTTATCCTCGCACCGGATGAACAAGTCAATACTTCTACATGTGTTAAAAGAATGGCGTCGGCAGGAAAAAGTGTTCGTGCGAGAACGACATCATATTCCGAATATTAATTTTAATATCTAAATTGCTTTCAGTGAACTCGCTCGTAAATTACTGTTATTTCTGTATTTATTCGAGCTTTTATCGTTGAACCAAATGTAACATTGTTCATGTGGAACATCATTAATTAGATCAGCACCGTTTTTTTTTTTCTTGGAAAACTTAATGCAGCTTTAAAACTTATTTGCTACACTTTATCATTTTCATTAATTGCATATTTTTAATAAAGATTTATTTAGTAAGCTTTTTACATAACAAGTCAGCTATTGTTGTTGTTGTTCATTGATTATAAAATCATATGTATATTAATTAAAATAATTGTAAGCAAATTCTCCACAAGTCAATTGATTTCCGTCTTACCAGCAGTTTATAATTCATTGGTATTCAGTAAACATCTAAAGTTTGTAATCTTTCTTTTCTTTTTAATACCCCTTATTGCACTGCTAGCGGTGTCTAGTCGCTTCTAAATAAAGGTTGAATTATAATTTGCGTCAAATTGAAAATTTTATCACGACTGAAATAATAACATCTTTTATCAAACCAGAGACGAAAGTAAGGTTCCGTGTGATATTTTGACACGTTTTGGTAAGCTATTTTTTTTTTCGAAAGCATGTACATAATGTTAATTTAATTATCTTAACTTATGTCCATAATGTTAATATAATTATCTTAACTCTTGTACCACCTCCGGTCATATGTGGTTAAAACTTGCAGAACAAGTCGTGCACCATAAGCAAAATTATTTCAAAAATACAATTTCAAATTTTGAACACCTTTATCTTTGTATACGTGGTTAAGTACAGGAAAGATGACAAGAAAAGGGTATACTGATCTATATGATTAAGTGAAATATGGCAAACATTTAAGAATACATGTATTTAATGTTTAACAATAACCTCTGAAAACAATTCTTTGCATGAAACACTTTTAACTTCCCTCACAAGCTGTGTAAATGATAGAGGTGGAATATAATCATTGACTAATACTGTTATAAAAAATAAATTTACGAATTTGTTTTACTTTTAATGTCTACCGTGCATGGTTAAAATAAACTACGTATTCTTAGCTCACATCATGTACACATAGGCATTTTTATTAATGGCCAATAACGTCAGTTTAGGTTTTTATAAGTAATACATGTCTATCAACAAAAAGTTTAAATAATTCTGAGCACGAAATACAATTTACACACGGCAAAATATTATAACACGTTTACATGTATGTTGTAATTAAAAACTCATGGTTGATGAGCAACTTCATTATCCAATATGATGTAGACATGACACTTCACCTTTATCGTTTGGCATAATTTATTTTAAATTCAAATAATACAGAGCAAGTTTTGCATAAATTGACAATTAGTTTTGTGGAGTTATCTTCGTTAACCCCATATGGACTTTTACAATAGAAACATAAAATTTAATAACTTTATTGGTACCTATATCCAAATAAGGATTGAACCATACAAAAAAATAATACAACAATAATACATACAACAATACAACAACAAACAAAAGAAAAAGTACAATACAATGAAACACAAGAAAAAATGCAATACAATGATACAGATAAAATGGCTGATTACAGTGTCAAGAGCAATTGGCCAAAATGGAGCTATCTCTTAGTCTAAGTGACTCTTTCATGAAACTCCCAATAATGGAAAATGTTCCATGTTTGGGTTAAGTAAGTAATAAAATTTTTGTTCACTACTTTTGATATTAAAATCAGAATAATCTTTTACTAAGGTATTAAATAGTGAACTTCTAATAGAGCTATTAATACTACAATTTAGAAAGAAATGGCTCTCATCCTCAATAGAACTACAAACTTTACAAAGTAAAAGGAAATAAAATTTTCTCAAACTTAAATATGTGTTCTGTTCGTATAAATTTATGAATAGTTCGATTGTTAGGAATATATATTTTTATGTATTGCACAATAATAAAGCAATTCTTTTGTAAATGTGCTTTACTTGTGTAAACATATAAGTAGGACCCATAAATAAGTTCCTGTTAATTAAAGCAACTTTTGTTATAAACTGGCATTGTTATTACGGAATTTTCTATAATTGTAAATAAATAATAACCAGACAAAAAGGGGAACTGATGGGAGATGAATTGTTGCATTGGAGGACGGGCGATTGAATAAATTTACCTAATAATAGTATGTCTTATTTGTCGCAAACTTTTACAAAAGTCGGCGGTTAGAGTTGACCAACTATATTTTTCTCCTAGTATTCATTTTATCTTCAGAAATAAGTTAAAAATTGACATCAAAAACATATTTTAAAAAATTCATAAGTTTTAAAATTTTGTAATGTTAAGACTAACGACAACGGAAAGAAGTAATCGAATAAAAATTAATAAGAACCAGGTCCAACGAAAAGAAATAAAGGGAAAATAAATTAAAAAAAAAAAAAAAGAACCAGGTCCAATTATATTGGACGGGCTACCAACCGGTGCCTATTCACGGGCGCGATCCCACTACTGTTTGACACGGGAACTTTTGCCTGCTGTGTTTCCACCCTGGGCCAGTACGTCCCTCCTTAGACAACCTGGTCAAACTAGGCTCCCCCGATTTGACCATATTGATGCCGAACTTAGTGCGGACGCCCGATCGACATAGCACACCGGAGAGCAGAGCCCCCGCCCTCAAACCGTCCACTGACTCATGCCTCCAAGTAGCTGGATTACAGGAGCACGCCACAACTCCCAGCCATTAAATCTTGATTTGCCTGATACTTTATATCTACGTGTTAAAAAGCTATCCGTCCTACCGATTTTTTTTTTCATGTGAAAATTTTTTATCATTTCAATTTAAATATGTGTCAATTTTGCATTTTATTCATAAATTTGTTTATATTAGAAATAATCCTTAACAAGTGCCACGTCAAAAAAATCTAGATAACTTAAACACTTCAAATACATGCGTTTGTAGCCATTACTATCAAACGCTCAAAAGATTATACCAATAACTATGGCATAATATAAAATATAGAGTTAACTAATTGCTTTTGGGCTTTGGAGTTGTGCATGCTTTGCCCGACATCATTGGAGGCTCGATCTTTATTACCGCCGAACGTTTTACAATATGTGGAACAATGTGGAGAAAGGAAATAATTTGAAAATAGATAGGACTCAATAAATGAGTTCAGTTGCAGTGGACAGATGTTCACGTAATAAGAGTCCTTGATGCAAACATCGCTTAGGGGTTACCGGAAACGCACTTTTAGTGCGTTGTTCATAACAAGTACTTACCTCAAGTGATTAAATACATCGTCCTTGATAAGTGACAACATACAAATAACACATCAGTTTGAACGTTACTTTGATAACACTTTAGTTTGAACATTCAGCTTTTAATTCTAAATATAGAACACATTCATGGATTTCCCAATACAACCGGTGTAGACACAATTTTTATATCCAATTATTTTTAACCCCTCCCTTCAGTTAAACCAGTGCAAAGGTTTAAGTAGGAGTTGTTAAGCATGATAAACAGACTCGGATTCAAAATTGAGCAGGCAACATTTTGAGCTCGATCAGATTTCGAAATTTAAAAAAGCTGTACCCCTTTCACAAAAGAAGCCGACAGTTTTTACAGAGGGGAAATTATTTCATGTAATACTCTAGACCGAGATTTCTGCGGTCTTTAGATTTATCCTTTTCAATTTTTTTGCCTTGGCGGAAAAATCAAAGACGGTCTACTGCACGATTGGAGATTGGAGATAGACCGTCAGATTTTCGGACTAGTAATACTCACACTAAGTATCAATTTGCTATGGTAAAGAAAAAACATAATCTCTAAATATTTAATGTAAATTCCGTCAAATCAGCATGGTCAATTTTCTTAACAAATATTTTTGGAAAAGTGAACTTTTCAACAAGCCATCATCATTCACCCACAGGAACGTGTAATTATTTCTAATAATTTGTAATAATAGAAATAATAACAAATAATTCAATACAAGATCAACACCACACAAAAAAAAATGCCAAACAAAATAAACATCAAACACAAAATAAATAAAAATGTACAAAAATTATATACAATCACACATCACACTTCCAAAATCAACAAGTATAACCAAAACAAAAAACACATAATAAAATATTGACAAAATAAATATAAATAAAACATTTACAGTATATAAATACCATAAAGTCTGTAGTGATGGAAAGAAATATCAAATGTCCACCAAAGTTGAGTACAAAAGTTTCCAATCCGCAGAAATAATAAACCAGAAATCTAGTTCACATTTCCAAGTTAAAGTAGTCGCACTTCCATGACCTGAGGTAATTCTTGTCACGTGACTACGGTTTTAAAGGTGTATACACAAATTCTTTCTATCGATATCACTGTATAAATTATTATAGTAGCTGATGAATTTGCATCCTCACTTACTAATAACACACTCCGGAGTAAATCTAATCACATATATAAGAACACTGATAATCTGGTTAATCGCAGGCACAAAATAATCTGGATGTTGATTTCACGTTGGGCGCCATTGTAACCGGGGTAAACAAACTTGGAATACTAAACAAGTTGAGCCGAGGCATTAAATGAAGTTGTTTATTTAATACAATAAAGTTGACAGACAATCTGTACTGCAAGTTATTAACCTGCAAATATATATATAATAAAACTATCGTTACAAGTATTCCATTACACACGACTAACATACACGAACACAATCACTCTAACACAATTTACTAATGAAATTATAAAAATTACAAATAATACAAATTATTAATAAAGATTAAACTCACCAGACAACTTGCGTTGATCTTGTTCTTTATATGTTTAGTTATATATATATATCCTGTTTAGTTATAACATTTCTGAATAATTATTTAAGGTGTGGTCATCAGGACCATCTACCTTGTTTAAGAAATGTTTTGTATGTGGCGGGAAAAGGTAAAAGTGCCCATCATGCAGTGCGGCGTAGTAAATGTCAAGGTCAATGTCAGCTGAAAAGTATGAATGATAAAATGCAAACTGACAAACGAACACGGACATAACACAAACATATACAGTTACATATATTTTACCTGGTTACATACTCCCCCCTTGAGTTGAAATGTCTCCTGGCATTCGTAATTATTTAATATCACACTGGTTCATCTTATCACAATCAATACATCATCAATTCTGCAATATAAAATCAATGATAATTAGTATAGTATTCACACTTAGCAAAGTAGATAAGTAATAATAATAATAATAGAATAATTATTCAAATTTAGCAAAATAATTTCATTATGTACAATTTGAATGATTTTTAAAAAAAAATGAAAACACTTAATAGTACCATGATATTCTACAGCTGCAGCAGAAATAAATGTGATAGGATAATATCTGATCATATCACAAAAGGCTCTGCACAAGCTGACTAAACAACATAATACAAATGATAAATTTTGTGTCCATTTTCAAACTCATAGAGCTGTAAAATAAAGCATATTATTTCTAAAAAAAAATAATATATATGAACAGGTATGTTCAAATACAAAAATTATAAATTACTTTATAATTAAATAACACAATATTGTGTTAAACAAACACTTCCTCCTGTTCATTCAGCTCTAATTGGGAATTATAAATCCAATTGCCATATCTATCCGGTGGTTGTCTCTGTCTCTGTGATTTCCTTGTCACAGTTGGTTCTGGTTGGTCCATCCTGTCTTGACTAATAGTTCCAGTACTTTCTGTTAAGCTTCTGGAATTCTGTGATGGTGAAGTTGGTGTAGTAGATACAGTATCCAAGTCAGAGGGAGTAACTGAAGAATTTCCACCTTGCTGTGAATTTTCAGTCATTCTTCTATTGAAAGGACGACTCTTTCTTCTCTGTGGTATTACGTATCTTGGAACTGTTTCTCCATCACTACTATCACTATCAGATGACGAAGCAGAAGTCTCGATGGTTTGATCATCCAAACTGGTTGTATTTTTTTTAATTTTAGATGTATTTGATTTTCCTTCCATATCTGTAGGTGGAATAGAGTTGAAAGGCAAAAGCATATTTCTATGCAGAGTACGGGTGGATCCAGATCCCGACTCTAATTTCACCTTATAAACTGGCACAGCATTATCTGGTATTCCCACTATAATATACTGATCTTTACACCATCTGTCTGCCAGTTTCAATCCCTGAGTTAATACATTCCTGATTAATACCCTATCCCCTACTTCTAATTTTGTTTCCCTAACCTTTTTGTCATATATTTCCTTATTCTTTGTTGCATTCTTTTCTGCTTCAGCTGCTGCTAGTTTATATGCCTTCTCCATTCTTTCTTTAAGTTGTTTGATGTAAATAGATGTTGTCTTACTTTCTGGATGATCCTGATCTAGGCCTAAAAATATATCAATAGATAATTTCGGATGCCAACCAAACATGAGGTAATGTGGGGTAAATCCGGTAGCGTCGTTTTTGGTACAATTGTATGCTTGGACTAGGGAAGGTAAATAGGTTTTCCAGTCTAACTTTTGTTCCTCTTCTAAAGTTCCTAACATTTTTAACAAAGTCTGGTTAAATCTTTCGGCGGATCCATTACCCATGGGATGGTACGGGGTAGTTCTGGTTTTCTTAATATTGGCTAATCTACAAAGTTCTTTGATGGTTCGACTTTCAAAATTTCTTCCCTGATCACTATGTAAACTTTCTGGAAAACTAAAATGGTTAATGAAATGGTCGTACAGTGCTTTAGCAGTTGTATGTGCGGTCTGATTCTTACAGGGAATAGCTTTGGCATATCTGGTGAAGTGGTCCGTAATTACTAGTATGTTTTCATATCCGCCTTTTGATCTCTCCAACTTTAAAAAATCCATACAAACTAACTCTAATGGTCTTGTTGTTACAATTGGTCTTAATTCTGCACATCTTCTAACAGGTGTTTTCCGACGAACACAGCGTTCACAGTTTTCGATATTTTTTATGATAAAGGATTCCATACCTTGCCAATAAAATCTTTGTTTAGCTAGCCAAACACTTTTATCTTGACCGGGGTGCCCTATTTCAGAATGTATTCCCTCAAATGCTTTTTTCCAAAAATGTTCAGGCAAAACTAACTGCTTTCTGTTTATTCCATCTAGTGTGGTGTTTCTATACAGTACTCCATTTTCTAATATTAATTTCTTCTTTTCCTTCAAATATTTTCTTACCTCTGGTGTTTCATTCCTCCTATTATCCCCTGCAGATGTTAAATCATGTCCCATGATTTGTATAAGTCTGGAAATAGTACAATCTTTCTGCTGTTCTGCCTTCCAATTAATAGTGTTCACTTTGACATGAGCAGGTACAGTCTCATTGGCCAGATGAGATGCACAATTTAAAGATATACTCTCTATCAAAGGAACGCCTATCAAAACAGAATCACAGATCGCCTGCACTACCTCCTGGTCTAACCCTGGTTGTCTTGACAACCCATCTGCATCGCTATTCAACTTACCTGATCTGTAGCGAATGGTAAAATTATAATTTGATAGTTCTGCTACCCACCTTTGTCCTGTTGCATCAAGTTTAGCTTTGGATAATACATATGTCAAAGGATTATTGTCGGTGATGACTTCAAAAGTGCTGCCATATAAATAGGAGTGGAATTTATCTGTGACGGCCCATTTCAACGCCAAAAATTCGAGTTTATGAGCAGGATAATGTTGTTCACTCTGTCTCAGTCCTCTACTGGCATATGCAATTACTCTGTCTATTCCATCTTGCTTCTGGTACAGAACTGCACCCAAGCCTTTTCCACTTGAATCTGTATGTAAGGTAAATGGTTTAGTATAGTCTGCATATGCTAATATCGGTGGTTCAATTAATTTCTGCTTTATAGTGTCGAATGCTTTTTGTTCTTTTTCTGTCCAGATCCAACTTACTTGTTTTACTTTGTTATGTTTCTTTTTCTTGGATACATTTCCTCCATGACCTTTTAATAACTTATTTAATGGTTCTACAATCCTGGCGTAATCCTTGACAAATCTACGGTAATAACCAACGAAACCAAGCCATTGTCTTAACTCTTTAATATTGACAGGTATTTTCCAATCTCTCACAGCTTTAATCTTTTCCGGGTCAGTTGATATTCCTTTTTCCGAGACTATGTGTCCTAAATATGTTACAGAGGTTTTAAAAAGTTCACATTTGGATGGTTTTAACTTAAGATTATGTTTTACAAGTCTGGCAAATACAGATTCCAATCTTTTGATATGTTGTTCAAATGTGGTTGAAAATATTAAAATATCATCAATAAATAGCAAACAATCCCTTAAATTCATATCTCCCATGCATTTTTCCATCAAACGTTGAAATGTAGCTGGTGCATTTGTTAACCCAAAACCCATTTTATTCATTTCATAAAAGCCTATGTTACCTACCGAAAATGCAGTTTTATATTTATCTTTTTCCTCTATTTCCACTTGCCAATATCCAGATCGTAAATCAAGTTTAGAAAAATATTTAGAGCCTGTAAGTGTATCTATTACATCGTCAAATCTCGGCAACATATAAGCATCCTTCCTTGTTTTAGAGTTCAACATTCTCATGTCTAGGCAAAATCTTAAAGAACCATCTGGCTTACGAACTAAAACAATATTTGAGGAGTACGGGCTATCCGATTCTCTTATAACATTAGCAGATAACATTTCTTTTACATGCTGTCTAACTTCTTCGTACATGTTGGGTGGTATCCTACGGTATGGTAATTTAAAAGGTGTATTATCTATTAATTCTATCTTATGTTTTACCAAATTAGTTGTTCCTAGGTCTAACGAATCTTTTGAAAATGCATGTGACCATTTATTTAATAACTGTCTTACCTTGTCTATTTCTGTTTCTGACAAATTCTTTTTATCTAAACTTACCCCAAGTTCCTCTGGCTCTGATACAACAGTTTGACGATTACAAACAATATATTCATCTGAGGCTAAGTTATCCAAAACTCTTACCTGAGAAATACTACATAGTTCTGACTTTGGTTTTATATTCAAACACTTACCACTGATATTGCAAATCTTGACTGGAATTTTTACATTTTTGGTATTTTGTTCTAGTTTAACAACCCTTGGGCAAACTACAAAATTATTATCTTCATTTATGCTTTCAGTTACTACCTGTGATACATCAGTTGGTACACCTCTTACAATTCCATTAATAACCACAGACTGGTAAGGTTCTATTTTTATACTCTTCTTATTAACAGATTTAACCATGTAACATCTGCTGGTCATTGTATCTATAGCAAGTTTCCATTCAGATGGCAAATTTGATTTTTCACAATTTGTACATAAACGTATTACATTTGTACCAACTATAACTGGGCATGTATCAGAAAACTTTGTATCTGGCACTACCAATACTGGAATAAAATAATCTTTCTGATTTAAAAATGGTATACTTACCTCACATTCTATGTAACCTAAATATTTAAGAGGTGTTCCATCAGCAACCGATACATTAAGTCCAAGATTTTGTAAACTTACCAAATCTGGTTTATCTACTAATTTTTCGTATGCTGATTTACAAATGGTGGTTACCATTGAACCACTATCTATTAATGCTTTAAGTTCCTCCCCTTGTAAAATAATAGAACTATTATTACACTCACCCACTAATCTGGATTTTAAATTATGGCCATGATAGTCAGTTTCTGTGACCCCTGGTCGGCCTGTAGCAGAGGTCATTTCTAGTTTGGGTGAACATTTTGGTTGTTTTGACCTCCACCTCTACCATTTTCCATTACACCTCTGCCTCTTGGATGTCTTGTCATATATCTGCCAGTGCCTCTGTTACCGCCACTGCCAAATCCTCCTCTAAATTGACCTCTATAACATCCTCTATCATAATATGGATATCTGTTGTAATTTCTCTCATTTGGCAACTTCTCATCTAATTTCTTTAATATGGTGTCGAATTTCTCTTCAAACTTGCTTTCAAGGCGTTTCTCCATTAGTTGTAACTTCTCATCAAATTTCTTGTTCATCTTTGTTATTTCCTCTTGTGTCACCATTGCATGATGTTGTGCTTTCTTGTCATTTAATCCTGTTACTTGTTTCAGCTTACTATTATCCTCCAACTCCTTCTCCACTTGTCTTATCTCTCTTAACAAAATGTCGTATTCCTTAATGTTATCATATTTGTGTCTAGTCTGTGATTGTAGTGTTGGTGAATTTAGGGATGTCCAGAACTTGTGTCTTAAAAGGTCATTTTTACTACCCTGATCTAAATACCCTTGGTCAATTGCTGATTGCAAAATCGACTCCAATCGGCATCCAAAAGATGTTACTGATTCACCTGGTTCTCTGTAGGTATTAAAAAACTGCTGCATAAGCATACCATTAGTGCTTATGTCACCAAACAGGTTATCCAATTTCTTCAAAATTTGTCCAACAGTAGCATTTTCCCCTAACGGTATCAACATTCTCTTGGCAGTACCCCGCAATGATCTTCTAATTGCCTGCACCAAAACGTTTGGTGTCATGTCAGTGTCATTGGTTAAACAGCTAATTTCATATCGCCATTCCTTATACAGTACATCTCCTTTTTGAGGTTGTTCATCTCCAGAGAACATAGGAATTTTAGGAATATTGGGCGTCGACTTGTATATAAAGGAGGCCTCGGAATTCTCTTTGTGTCTTGATTCTAAAGTACCTACTTTCAAATCAGGTCCTAAATCGTACTGTTTAGGTCTAGCACCACGACCTCTACCTATATCCCATGTCAAATTCCATCTAACATCCTTCTCTAATTTTGGTGTACTTGTGCCTAAAGGTTTTTTCATAATATCATATTTCTCACTTAAAGTTTTTATCATATCTTCCTCTGACATTTTGGCCATTTTGTATTTTAGTATACATATAAAAATACAAACAACAAATAAGTGTGTACTCACCTCAAGTTACAAGTTCAATTGGTACACATGAGCATTCCAGGTTTCATTAAACATCATCATTTTGCATATTAAACCAGGTGAGCAACGTTTTAAAAAAAAAAAAGTTGATCAAATTCAAATTCACTATCAATTATACTTGATGCTGAAAGATACAAACACAAAATTAAAGAATTCTATTACTCAAATCAAAAGAAATCAATTATGTAACCCTTGGTTTAATTAAACAATTACATAAATTTGTACAAATCACAACACTTAACAATTAAATGAATGAAATGTCAATTTTATTAATATATCCTGTCAACTTATGCTAAGTGAACTGTGCTAATGCTAAAAGTGAAACATGCAGGATAAAGTGAAATTGAATGCTTGGAATGCTTATTTAAATAAATTTAAATAAGAAATAATTATTATTAAAGTTATGTAGACTGACTTATTTATTTAGAGATAGAGAAAAATAAAATTTACCTGATTACACCTGAAATTATTTACTATGAATTTTTTTAAATTCCACCTATCACAATAATAGAAATAATAACAAATAATTCAATACAAGATCAACACCACACAAAAAAAAATGCCAAACAAAATAAACATCAAACACAAAATAAATAAAAATGTACAAAAATTATATACAATCACACATCACACTTCCAAAATCAACAAGTATAACCAAAACAAAAAACACATAATAAAATATTGACAAAATAAATATAAATAAAACATTTACAGTATATAAATACCATAAAGTCTGTAGTGATGGAAAGAAATATCAAATGTCCACCAAAGTTGAGTACAAAAGTTTCCAATCCGCAGAAATAATAAACCAGAAATCTAGTTCACATTTCCAAGTTAAAGTAGTCGCACTTCCATGACCTGAGGTAATTCTTGTCACGTGACTACGGTTTTAAAGGTGTATACACAAATTCTTTCTATCGATATCACTGTATAAATTATTATAGTAGCTGATGAATTTGCATCCTCACTTACTAATAACACACTCCGGAGTAAATCTAATCACATATATAAGAACACTGATAATCTGGTTAATCGCAGGCACAAAATAATCTGGATGTTGATTTCACGTTGGGCGCCATTGTAACCGGGGTAAACAAACTTGGAATACTAAACAAGTTGAGCCGAGGCATTAAATGAAGTTGTTTATTTAATACAATAAAGTTGACAGACAATCTGTACTGCAAGTTATTAACCTGCAAATATATATATAATAAAACTATCGTTACAAGTATTCCATTACACACGACTAACATACACGAACACAATCACTCTAACACAATTTACTAATGAAATTATAAAAATTACAAATAATACAAATTATTAATAAAGATTAAACTCACCAGACAACTTGCGTTGATCTTGTTCTTTATATGTTTAGTTATATATATATATCCTGTTTAGTTATAACATTTCTGAATAATTATTTAAGGTGTGGTCATCAGGACCATCTACCTTGTTTAAGAAATGTTTTGTATGTGGCGGGAAAAGGTAAAAGTGCCCATCATGCAGTGCGGCGTAGTAAATGTCAAGGTCAATGTCAGCTGAAAAGTATGAATGATAAAATGCAAACTGACAAACGAACACGGACATAACACAAACATATACAGTTACATATATTTTACCTGGTTACAATGTGAAAATTTTTTATCATTTCAATTTAAATATGTGTCAATTTTGCATTTTATTCATAAATTTGTTTATATTAGAAATAATCCTTAACAAGTGCCACGTCAAAAAAATCTAGATAACTTAAACACTTCAAATACATGCGTTTGTAGCCATTACTATCAAACGCTCAAAAGATTATACCAATAACTATGGCATAATATAAAATATAGAGTTAACTAATTGCTTTTGGGCTTTGGAGTTGTGCATGCTTTGCCCGACATCATTGGAGGCTCGATCTTTATTACCGCCGAACGTTTTACAATATGTGGAACAATGTGGAGAAAGGAAATAATTTGAAAATAGATAGGACTCAATAAATGAGTTCAGTTGCAGTGGACAGATGTTCACGTAATAAGAGTCCTTGATGCAAACATCGCTTAGGGGTTACCGGAAACGCACTTTTAGTGCGTTGTTCATAACAAGTACTTACCTCAAGTGATTAAATACATCGTCCTTGATAAGTGACAACATACAAATAACACATCAGTTTGAACGTTACTTTGATAACACTTTAGTTTGAACATTCAGCTTTTAATTCTAAATATAGAACACATTCATGGATTTCCCAATACAACCGGTGTAGACACAATTTTTATATCCAATTATTTTTAACCCCTCCCTTCAGTTAAACCAGTGCAAAGGTTTAAGTAGGAGTTGTTAAGCATGATAAACAGACTCGGATTCAAAATTGAGCAGGCAACATTTTGAGCTCGATCAGATTTCGAAATTTAAAAAAGCTGTACCCCTTTCACAAAAGAAGCCGACAGTTTTTACAGAGGGGAAATTATTTCATGTAATACTCTAGACCGAGATTTCTGCGGTCTTTAGATTTATCCTTTTCAATTTTTTTGCCTTGGCGGAAAAATCAAAGACGGTCTACTGCACGATTGGAGATTGGAGATAGACCGTCAGATTTTCGGACTAGTAATACTCACACTAAGTATCAATTTGCTATGGTAAAGAAAAAACATAATCTCTAAATATTTAATGTAAATTCCGTCAAATCAGCATGGTCAATTTTCTTAACAAATATTTTTGGAAAAGTGAACTTTTCAACAAGCCATCATCATTCACCCACAGGAACGTGTAATTATTTCTATAATTTAAAAAAAAAATAACCATACACACCACAAAAAAAAAAAAAAAAACGTCTTGGTTGTTTTTTTTTATGGGGTGCATGGTTAAATTTTTTTTTTTAAATTATAGAAACAATTACAAGTCCCTGTGATCCACCACTAGAAGAATGACATGTTTTTCGTACCCTGAACAACTCTTGAAACAGATATTTTTACTGGCTTTACAAAGTTTGGGTCAGACATCTGCTGTACAAAAAAATAATCAACTAACGGTATTACATGTTTTGATAGTTCAAATCTGGATGAAAAACAATTTTTGATAATTTGATCAAATTGGGACACCATTACCGTAGCTACGTTTGAGACAACCGAGTTCGTTGCCTCGGTAAAAAATACTCCAATAATGTTACTACCTTTTGATAATAGATCTACATTCATAATGATGAGCATTACATATGATAGGGTCAGAGGAAATTCGGACTAGGCCACATCATCACCACTATGATAAATTGTACGTCTTTCATGGCCGTAACTACCATTGAGGCAAGTGAGGCAGTTGCCTCACCTAGAATTTTGCTGATTTTTTTTTTGACCGATTTTAGATTATAGGGAAAATGAATTAAATGTAGATCAGGCTTCTATGGTTTTAGGACCATCAAATATGTTATTTTCAGATTTTCAGTAACAACCCCATTATGATATCAAAATACATGAATTCAAAACACATCTTTTAGCCTTTTGAATACCAGGAAAATGCAGGAATTTAGCTTTAAATTTAAAAAATTTTCCGTGGGGGGATGCCCCCGGACCCCCCTTTATAAAGGCGCTTTCGGCACGTATAGGCGCATTCGGTGCATCATATGTTTGCCTCATATACAACCAAGGCCTAGTTACGGCTTTGTCTTTAGTCAGGTCACTGCATCATATCCGTTATTATGTGACTATAAGCGTTTTTATGGTTTTATTGGAGATGTTCATCCAGTCAGTCATGGTTAAATCATGTTATGTCGTACGTCTCACAGTTAAGCAAATATTAAAAATAATTATTTATGATGAAAAATCATGAACTGAAATGGTCTTTAAAATTTGTGGGACACTCTTTTAAAATGACAATTATTGTCTTCGTATCATGCCCCAAGGACACCCTTACATGCGAGTGTCTACACTTTAGACTGATCCGCATTCCCTATACAAAATCCGCCTCGGTAAAGTTTTGGGTCTAACTACGGTAGTAGACATCATCAATTCACTAAACGACAAAACATCTGAAACAATTAATGCAAAGTATTCTTGATTCTAAATTAAGTATTGTTGCCGAAATCCCTTTTCAGAATGGAACTGATTTGCAATCCAAAATGATGTCTCATCACAAAGAAAAAGCAAACCGAATTTTTGAGATCATTCGGACAAACATTGGGTTTTAAAATGCACAGAAACTAAATTTTCTATTTAAAGTAACTGTTACCTTGACATTTGACCTGATTTGCAATCCCATATGATGTCACATCACAAGAAATAATTTGACCAAGATTGATATCAATCGGACAAATGGTGGGTCTTTAGATGCACTGAAACTGAATTTATATTTATTGCAACTGTTACCTCGACCAAGTGATCTGATTTGCAATCCTATGCGATATCTCATCACAAAGAAAAAGTTAACCGAATCTGAGATCAGTCGGACAAACGGTGGGTCTTTAAATGCACGGAAACCGAATTTCTATTTATAGTTACTGATACTTTGACCTAGTGACCTGATTTACAATCCCATGCAATGTCTCATCACAAGGAATAAGTTGACCGAGTTTGAGATCATTCAGACAAACGATGGCTCTTTAAATGCACGGAAATCGTTGGGGACCGACCCCTTTTTCACCGGTGGGTGCATATAAATCGGCAAGAATGAATGCTGTCCGACTACTACGCGAAAGAAACTGGTTCATTCAGAAGCGTATTAAATTCAGATTTACCTTTTTTTATGGCACACATACATTTATTTTATTGTTTTTGGTAAACAGTGTTTTGGTTGTAAAAAGCGAGAAAGCAGTATGGGCCTTAAAAACTATTTTTCAGTGTTTGTTTTTTCAATTATCGTGATTCATTTAAGCATCACGGTGAGGAGGTCAATTCACTTTCAAGTAAAAATGACTTTTAAGGTTCACTATTATAACATTGTCACTAACTCCTGTCAAATTTACTTTAAGTAAATAAATCTCATTGTTGATTACGTTATTTGTCATTCTTGTTCATGACATTTTTAATTTCAATCAACAATATTACACATTTTGCCAAGTGTATGTTCAAGTATCTGAAGAATAAAAAAAGTACAAGGTTGGAACAACAATACGAAATCCTGACTCACGAAAAAAACATTATCTTAAATTACATTTCTGTTACAGTTACAAATCGGTATCTAAAATAAAGACAGCAGATGACAATTTTCAGAATCCCTGTGACATATGGACATTCCTTCAGTATTTTTAACATACAAATAATCTTTGTCTGAAGTCGATAGTAAAAGAACAATTAACATGAGCTCTTTTGAGCTTTAAAACAACGGCTAAAAACCACTAGGCTTCTGAGGAAGCCAGCGGATTAAAAATTTCTCTTTCAATATCAAGAAGCCCATGGGCCTTAACGCTCACCTGAGGATATGTCCAAAATTGTTTGCAAAATGCAATAGACAATACATTAGGTACAGAAACTTTACAGTTTTCTCAAGTTAAGAACTGACACAAAACTTTATCAGAAATATCCAGTCATATTTCATTTATACGTAGGTAATATGCAAGAAGTAACTGTAGTGCAATAAATAATTTCCAAATCATTAACCAATTTCAGTATACTTATGTAGCTATATCTTTGACCTTTGAACACATGACCTTGAACCATATATCAAAATGACCACCATGTCATTACCTACAATATTCTTATATACATGCCCTGTGCATAAAGTTAATAGTTTTCAAGATAATTAACAATTTAAGTCTTCTTTTGCAACTGTGACTTTGACCTTTGGACATATGACCTTGAACCATATATTAAAATAATTGTCATGTCAATACCTACATTCTAGTATACATGCCTTTACAAAAGTTAATAGTTTTCAAAATAATTAGCAATTTGAGTCTTCTTTTGCAGCTGTGACCTTGACCTTTCAACATATGACCTTGAACCATACATCAAAATGATCATTGTAGCAATACCTACAATATTCTAATATACTTGCCTATACAAAAAGTTAATAGTTTTCAAGATAATTAGCAATTAAAGTTTTCTTATGCAGCTGTGCCCTTGACCTTTCAACATATGACCTTGAAACCTATAGAAAAATGATCATTGTATCAATACCTACAATATTCTAATATACATGCCTATACAAAAAGTTAATAGTTTTCAAGATATAGTGAAAAATATAGAATTTTAGCAATTTCCCCACTTAGTGTCTTGTCATTCCCCAATTTTTAGCCCCATAGCTACCATTTGTGGAAATCTGAAACTAGATTACCTAAGAACATTATAAATGAAATAGCTAAGGCTTATCTCTTGCACATTCAGAGGAGAAGATTTCTAAATTTTTCCACTATTTCCCCCTTATGGAGCCCCATTGGGACATAACTCCTTCATTTGTGCAAATCTGAAAGGGCTTCACCTAGGCATGATGGTTAATAAGTTTCATTAAATTTAGCCCAGTGGTTTTGGAGGAGAAGATTAAAATGTAAAAAGTTTATGCATGACGGACGAAGATGGATAGCAATAGCTCAGGTGAGGTAAAATAAAACAAATAATTTTTTCAATGAAAATAAAACAAATAACTTTTTAAACTTTTTATTTTATTACACACTTTATAATGCTTTATACAAAAACTTTTGTGAACTTATGCTGGTCTATATATGTTAGATGTTTCCATGATAGAATGTATACAGTACTCATACATGTTTAATGTACAAGTATAATCAACAAATAATGTTACAACACCACTCTAAAATATTGCTCAACTTGGAATATTATTTATTTTTTGGTATTAATTTTGTTTTGAATTTAACATGTTACAGGTAAACACTGTAATTATTTCCTTGATTATTTTGAAATCCTAAATCTACTTCTTTTATTTTTTTTATTTATAAACCCTTTTTTTTTTTAAATCTTTGATTCTCATTTATCCCAAAATCATTTTATCACACCAAAATCTAACGATGTGATTGAATCAATGTTTTACTCTAATTTCAAAATTAAAATACTTTAAATCTATAAAATAATTAGTTTTGTGTTTGTATTTGTGTATTATTTAAATAGCAATGTACATTTTTGTTGAGTATACAGGTATTATAACACTTTTAAAGCATGTAGCACTAAATTGCACTGTGACATAAATAATGTGTACTGGTAATAATGTTTGGTATTCTTTCATGAAAATTCACCAGGTCTATGAGAACATATCAGTGAGCAAGTGAGTATATGTAAAGACTTGCACTAGAGACGCACAATAGCACATGAAGAATTGTTGAACCTTAAAGTAGATAAAGTGGGGTCATCTTTAGCAAAGGGTAGAAACAGATCTACAAGGTTGAAAAGATGGACCAAGGTCGGTACACTGACACGAGCCAAAACTTATTAAAGGGGACAATGGCACAAGGACTCATTTTTGACTTAACACTGATAAGAGAATGAATGAATGCTTTTTTTTTACAACATTTTTTTTTGTTCTTGCAGACAATATTTTAAACAGGTTTATCTGTAAAATCTAAACACTGCCTTGGTATTTACAGGCAGAAACCTAAAGACCATGAAGTTTGGATTTACATGTACACAGTTTAGATAGAGAGTTACCAGTACATTACCAGCAGCATTTGACATCATTCACTGTTTAAAACAATAATTTTTCTATACAACCATTTCTTTGCTTTTTTTACAAAACAAAGATTTTTTAACCAAATGGCTTTACAAAAATCTAATACTGTAAGCAGTGACTGTTAATGTACATGTATGTCTATATAGATTATAGAAAAGTCAAGAAAGTCTCATGCATGCACTGGTAAATTCTGTAAGGACTTGTTTTAAACTATTAATATTATATTTGTTCTATGTATTAAAGTCACAACACTAAGATTTTGATGGTGTTGCCTGAGAGGATTGTCTTCGCTTAACATCCCAATTATAAACTCTTGCCATATCTAAGTTCAAAGTTAAGGAAATACTTTTTTCATATCTAACAACAATAACAAATAACAGTGTGTGTGTGTGTGTGTGTGTGTGTGTGTGTGTGTGTGTTTTGATTCTGTATTATACTTACTATACATTTTTTTCTTGTCGGGTATATATGCAGTAAAAAGTTGGCATTATTCATCCAACTTTTTAGAGATACTAAAACTGATGAAAAAAAAACTTTCAATGCATCCTAACATCATCCAACAAACAGAGTTGTGAATGCACTGCCAAAATTGAAAAGAAGGGGCTCAATTCCAACAAAAAAAAAAAAAACTTTTATAAAACAGAAAATAATATTAACTGTTATTATTATTATTATTATTATTCTCCCCCTCCCCCTATCTCTCCTCCATCTAACCAGAGATTTGGGGCCACAGTATCTGAGTCGTCTAAAGAGCACACTTGGATCAAAACACCTCTCATTGAATAGATTCAAATCCTGTTTAGGCAGATACTAGTGGGAGAAAGTTTGTCGGTTCACTTGCTGAAGGTCAGTGGTTTTTCCAGGCACTCAGGTTTCCTCTCCATCCCTGAACTGACGACCTCAATGAAAAATAAGATTCTTGACTTGGGTGTAAAACACCATTACTCTATTCAACTCCAATGCATCTAACCAGAGAAATGTTAAATTATCTGTTTCCATCAAACAAAAGGATACTAACTTCTAATGTTGTTGTTTGATCTCTTATAAAACTTAAATCATCATCTACTTGTACCAAACTTTTACTGGCTGCTTCATGATTTTTCTCTAACAATGCCTGAGCATCATCTAAATTATATTCTAACATCACATTTGCCTATAAATAAAATGTTTAAAATTAAATCCTTAAATGAAGACATATCTAATTATTTGTACTTAAGCATACTATATGTTTAGTGTCAATAATAATTTTCATCAATTTCAAGACCTGTAGTTTCTTTTAAATTTCAAATTGTACTTAAAACAAGTCTGTAATAAAACCATCTTTTTCAATGTGTTTTACTATAATGTAAGTACAATAGTATACATTAAAGCACAATAGCATAACAAATATTATATAGCTTAAGCCTCTAAAAATGACAGTGTCTCTCACCGCCTGGGTTCGAATCCCACTCGGGACAGATCCTTGTGTGAGAAAGTTTGTCAGTTCGCTTGCCGAAGGTCGGTGGTTTTCTCCGGGTACTCCGGTTTCCTCCACCATCCCAGAACTGACCGCCTCGAAATAAGTGAAAGATTCTTGACTGGGACATAAAACACCATTACTCCACTCCACTCCCTCTCAAAATGATAATGTATGTGTTCTACTGTTAAGTTTCTTTTTAAAGGGGATGGGAAGAAAACACCATTTAGCTCTTCATGCTACAATAATTAACTCTCATCCCTATTAATAACAGTAGCCACTTTGCTTTGTTTATGAACTGGCTATAAACTTTTTTTAATTTCTAGCTTAGAAGAGATATCAGCTTATAAGTAATTTCAAAACTTAGAAAGATGAAAGGTTTTCTGAAATAAAACTGAATTATACATGTTTTTATCTTCCTTATAATGATTAAATATTTAATATCTGATATAACCAAAAAAAAAAAACAAAACAAAAACAAAAACAAAAAAAAGATCTGTGCACAATGAGGAAACAGACTTAACATAATTATGTTTGGAAAACATATTAACTTATATATAGAGTACTTACACCTAACCATAAACAGACTTTATCTGTTGGAGGAATTTTTGCTTTAGCATACACCTGATCTGATAATAAAAACCTAGTTTCTATTGCATCTGTGGAATCCTGTAAATAAACACAGAAAAAAAACATGAATAAATCTATATGACAAAACTGGTAGTCAAGATTGATGGTTTTTGTTGCAGGCAAGTTAAAAAGACAAAAAGACTACTCTCTTAAAAAGAATTACTGTAAACATACGAGGCATGCTCGACTGAGGATGTTAACTGAGATACTTAGATAATAAATATTCTAAATATGTTTTGTCAAAATCTAATCAGTATAATAGCTTAGTTTAACCCTAGTTGTTTACAATCAGTACAAGACTGTGCAACCCGAAAGAGTAACAGTACTAGAAAATAAAGCCAAAGATAAAAAAGTGCTTATACAAGCTTAAAGCTTACAACAGCATCTAATATGAATGAATGAATGAATGAATGAATGAGCCAACATCTAACAACATTTAGATCCTTATGTTATACCAGAACATTTGTTTATTAAGTAAAATCTGTAATAGAGAGTAAATAATCAACTTACTTTTCTAGATTGTAGATGCTTTACTATATCTAAAGATGTTTTTAAATCTGGTATTTGAGACTTTAACCTGTGATAAGGAATAAAATCAATCCAATAAGTTTACATATATCTAAATGTGTATTTAATAATAGAGCTAGGTTAGTTATTAATTATTATTAAAAAAAAACAAACAAACAAAAAAAATCTTTTTAAAACTTATATTTGTTAAATTTCTAGAAACTTTGTTAAATTTCTAGAACCAGAAATGGGAAGACAAAATGTCTTCTTTTAGTAAGTTCAAATTTTAGAAGAAAATGAATTTGCAGGGTTTAATCTAGATTTGGGGGGTAACTACAGTTTTGTTGAAATGGGGGAAAATTGGTGGATGATCATGTTAATGGGCAATGTGGGAATGAAAAAAGTGGGGTGTTGGAGTATGGCTTGGACTTTGCTTCTGGCACATATACACTAGCCTCAGGAACATGCTTTATTTAAAAAAAGAACACACACAAAAATTTTAAAATGATAACAGCAAAACCACTTAATATCCATATACATCTTCAGCCAACTTTGATATAGAACATTTCCATCATTTCTTAATGACATGCCATGATGTATCATTCAAAGGATGAAGAAACTTGAGACAAACTATAGAGAACTTATTCTTAAAATAAATAAGTATTTCTTTGGGAATCAAAACCAATATTTTTATCATCTAGAAAAACTTTAGAGAACTTATTCTTAAAATAAATAAGCATTTCTTTGGGAATCAAAACCAATATTTTTATCATCTAGGAAAACTTTAGAGAACAAATAAGCATTTCTTTGGGATTCAAAACCATTTTTATCATCTAGGAAAACTTTAGAGAACTTATTCTTAAAATAAATAAGCATTTATTTGGGATTCAAAACCAATATTTTTATCATCTAGGAGAACTTTTCTGTATGTATACTGGGAAAATTTTCCTGTTTTAAATCTTTGCGAATCATAGAGTTAAAAGCCCCTCTAATATATTTTTGTGTTTTTAGTTTTTATGATTGGGTCAGAAATCACTTTCTCCCTGAAATGGTGAACATGGGTGAATTACACACAGAGTGAAATAAGTTTCAGCTCAATCAGATTTACAGTTTTCTTTTAAATGCATGGAAACCATGAATCTGGTGAAAAAGTCTATTTTTAGTAACAGTGGCCATCTTGGATCACGATTAGGCTGCCGAGCAATCCCATACCAATCTCAACCACCAGATGACCACGTTTCAGCTCAATTGGATGTACGGTTTTCTTTTAAATGCACTTAAACTAATCAAGACGGACATGTGTTAATGAGCTTAAGTTGGGAATTAGTAAAATGTGTGAAATACCTGTGTTAAAATACAAAAGAAATTTACAATATTAAATTGATAAAAACCCATCTTTTATCAAATCCCATATGACTACCTATAATTACATTATTTATATCATATTTTTTACCTTGCCTTCTTTGTATACAGATTGGATTCCATAAATTTGTATTTATTATGCTGTTCATCTAATCTTTTTAAAACAACCTCTGCAGATTCATTGTTTTCTCTTTTCATGAAACTATCAACATCTTCCTGAAGTGAGAAATAACAAAAAAATTAAAATGTAAATTATTTAAGGTGGTGTTGATTTATTTAATGAGATTATATTGTATCAAACGATAACTTGATTTTCATCATAAATTTGCCTTGTTACATCAAAATGTCTCAAGTCTAGCTATTATATATTACTGGAAGCAGGCTTTCACAAAAGCTGTTTTTTGACGAAAAATGGCGATTCAAACTTAAAAAAGTTGAGTGAAAAATATCTGAATCGACTTTTTTTCCCATAATAGTAAGACAAAATCTGATTAAAAAATTTTTTAATACTGGCTTGTTAACAAGTAAAAGTACTCAGGACAGTTTCATGATTCACTGAACTTCCCTATTCACAGGTAATTACCTTATACCTACAAGTTAATTGGTTAATTGATGTGTATTTATTGAAAAACAAAATTATTCCTGGGGTGGGGGGGGGGGGGGGGGGGGTGGGGGGGTAGAATTTAACCTTAACTGATCCTGCGTTTGTGGAGCCCTGACTAGAAGTCATTTATGATTTTTTATTAATTTAAAGGATTGATTAATTAAATGGGGTTTTATGTCCCAGTCCATAATATTTCAATTATATTGAGACGTCACAAGCTATAGGTTAACTAAAACCTTAAAATTAAAACAAGTAATTAAATAAAACCTACGGTGTCCCTCCTTCAAATGATTAGCAGCAATTTATAAATATAGTTAATATACTTTACAGATTTGAAGTTCAAAATAACAAATGAAACCAATTGGAGTGTCACCTAAATACACTATGATATCTTTTATATGATATAAAAAATAATTCCAAATGAATTTTTAAACCTAAAACAGTTAAATAAATATCTCTAATTTGCAAAATGTTAGGCGATACTCCAGTTGGTTTTTTAGGCCATGTAAAAAAATTCTCTGGTTCTCAGATTCTTTTTTTTTCAAAAAGTGGCAAGGTAGATTGGTATTTTATTTTATTATTTTATTTCACAAAATTATGCACAAGGTAGGCATTTTATTTTATGCAAAATTTTTAATACTTTTTATACATATAACCGTACTTCTAAATAAAAAGATATTAACCTAAGTTATAGTGTAAACCATCCTTTGATATATTCAGTAATGCATCAATTATGTAAATGTTTATGAAAAAGATCAATACAGTTTTGAATTCTAAGTATTTTATTTTCATATATGAAAAGTGTATTAAATAAACATTCAAACAGTAAACAGTGATGTTGTGTTTTAGAACAATATCCGGGAAATGGGTTGGCATTGCTAAAATGGTATACAAAAACAAGCAATTACATGTTCTTTATCACATAAATCTTGAACATTCACACATACAGTGACATAGTGAGAGGTAGTGTCTTTTAAAGTTCTAAGTCAGTATTTATAAAGCTGTATAAACTGATATTCTTTCTCACATCAATTTTTGTCAATATTAAAAGATTCACAACCATATATCGGTTACCTTAGAATATTTTGAAATAAAAGTGTAAAATGTAAACACTGCATGCATACTTGGCACAATAAAAAATTTAAAATGTGATTTTGAAATATTGACCAAATAGCTCAATAACCTCACCAATCTTTACATTTGGGAACATTTTTTCCATCCTGTCAGATTTTCTTTTTCCAACAGATACATCGAATGTTAGTGTTGTATTTATTGCAAGGTTATTTTTGACAGGGATTTCATTTCCTAACATATCGTTCAAAAGTCCATCACAAATTTTGTGTACGGTTAATTTGGACTTCACTGGCACAATTGTCCATGGTACCTAATGTTTTCTTGTCAAACTGAAAGTAAAGCTTGCTAAAATCGTCGCTTTATCGGCATTGCTGACCAAATTCTCCGCAACAGATGCCATGTTTTTTTTTTTTTACTAACACATTTGGAAACGTAAATTGCAGTAATTTACCTTTCCTGAAGAGGAAAACTTACGAGGTGCCCTGAGAACAACCTTTGCTCTTTACAATCTAGATCAATAAAGCGTTTTGAAAAACTCTACTTTCACTATTGAGAATCTTTGTCATTGACGTGTTTGATCTTTATAGTTTGGCACTAAATCCAAATTTTATTTCCTGCTCAAAACAGCTGATCGGTGGATATTTTTTATTCACACCACATTAAAATGGAGCAATCGGCAGCAAATTTAAGCGTGCATCGGGTGTCTGAAAACCAATTTTCTTTACCTGGCCTTATTTTGAACTTCCAATCTGTTGAGTATATTATCTATATTTATAGATGGCTACCGAATGTTCGAAGGAGGGGCAAAATAGGTTTTATTTAAAATTTTATCGTCATTAGAAGTTAAGGTTTTGTTTCATTGGATTGACTGTTTAACATGCAAGTTCTTAATTTCAATCGAAATTTTCTGTTTATCTTCAGAATTCAATCTCTTGCTCTACTTTTAAGGTTTTTTTTCTTTTACTTAGTTGAAGAATACCAAAAGGCAGGGTTCACGCTGCCGTTCGCTTTTTTCGCAAAATGAGAAAAAAAAAAATTTGGCGATAAAAAATAAACATCGGCGAAAGTCATGGCGAAAAAAATGTTTACATTAACAGGTTCACTACGCTTCACAGGACATGAGCAGAGAGTCGTTAAAGCAACAGGTTTCCGTCTCTGTCTACGTGTTTATCAAACCATAGATCTAGAGAGTTCCGAATGAGTGTTAAATTGGGTCACCGAAGCCATGTACATGATGTTGATTAAACAAAATTCCACGTGTAAAGGTGTTAATTACAGGTGGATTAATCATTTAACGAGATTAATTACCGATGTAAGCCAGTGATTACCAAGCCGCGTTTACGGATAATCACAGGTAATTGCTAAATTATATTGCGATTATCAATTATCGGCGATAGATCTTTGAAAGTAGTAAACATTAAATTTGTGCTTTTGACGGTTTTGTTTACAGTTTACTTATTACTTATTAGTGATTTATTTTATGAATAAAAGAAATAAAACAAGAAAACTGTTGTTGTTCTTCATGTCATCAGACATGCATTTTATAAGCCAATTTATTTCTATTAAATTTTCGCCAGAAATTACAATTAGACCTGAAAATACCTTTGGCCCATACAAATTGTATTTGGCGAAAAAAAAAAATAATTCTGGCGAAAATATTGGAGAAAAAAAATTGAAGTCAGCGTGCCCCCTGCAAAAGGAAACCTGGGCAACACAGGAACTTAAACCATAACATCTCCATTTTGTTGGACATTGTTAAATATCTGGTCCCTTATAATATTCAAATTAATAAAAACTGTCAAAATTATCAATTTTACATAAGAACCGTTCAAGGAATAGTGCAGGATCTCACTTTGATGTCAAATATCTAAATAGGTTTTAGTCCAAAAATATCCAAATACTTAATTTGGCATTTGTCTGAGCACTCTAACTAGGGCAAAATAATTATAGTTGTGAACAAGCCTGAAGGTAAAACAACGTAATTAGGAATACTTGTCATGGAACCAAGTGGGTATTAGGCTACCTCTTTATAAATTTCTTGTTTTCAGTCAGTTCATGACAAACTTCAATTAGAATTCTAACTGATGTATTTTCTAATGCGATAGACATAATAAAAACAAGAAAGATTAACACAGCTAAAAGATATTTTTTCCATGATACAGGCTATCAGTGAAAGTATAACATGAGAAAATTCCCTACATCATACATGTCATTTCATACAGTTTGCTTTATTTCCGCGTGGTAACAACCAAACACTGGCCATTAGTAAAAATCGTCACATATAATTTAATGCCGAAACAAATATAATCTATGTAACAATGATGGGTTGTCCTACAAATGACATGATACACTTACGACGAATTCGGCGAGTGGAATGCCTAAATGGTCTCGGTTTTCTCCGCTTTGCTCTGAAACAGTTTCATCTGAAGCCATGTTGTCCTGAACTCTCGGTATTCCTCGCTGTAAATATCGCAAGGTGCGAGGTTCTTTTCTGAACTCCTCTAGATTTTATAAACAAAATTACGACCAATCGGTTGACTCCCGAAAATACTAAATGGCGATGTTGAAGGTAACTTCCATAAATATCTCTCATACGAAAAAGGCCATTCCACGATAAACTTAAATGTCTAAATATTTCAGACATAACAAATGTGAAACCCATAATTATTTTTATTTTTAGATTTTGTAACAGTTAAATAATACATCGATTCTTTTTTTAAATTCGGATCCTTCTCAGCTGTCAAAGAAAACAACCCCCCCCCCCTTATATCAACAACCTTTATTTATTCTCTTTGTTTTGGAAAAAAGATGGTAATTATTCATCTATTTGTTAGTTGATTCATGACATCCAAAGAAGATTTTCTTCGCTCTTTTTAAGTCTATTTTGTATAATGCTGATTAATGACTGACCCTTTTGGTGGTTTAAAGGAAACGGTGGTCATCCATCCAAATGCTGACTATGCTTGACATTGTTTAACATCAAACAGGACAAAGTACTAAATGAGTTAAAGGTTGACCCATAGGCCAATGCAGTTGAAACCACTCACTCCATTTTTCACGGCTAGTTCTTCCCAGCCTGGTCAGCCACACCAGGTTAGATCTTACCATTAGGAACAATTTCATTAACCCCTGAGGAAATAGTACTTTTCTCCTGCAGTAACTTTTTGTATATGCCTTTCAACAACAGTTTCAACTGTGGCTTACTTAGGACTTAGTTAGTTGTAGTCAACATCATTGTTGAGATCATGGTTAACAATCTGCACTGAATGCCATCTATATTGCATTACCTGCAGTGTAAAAGAATTCAAGTCGATTCGCCCCACGGTAAATTCGCCCCCACCTCAAAATTGCACCCGTTCAAAATCGCCCCTACTTTGGGCAAGTTCGCCCCCATTTTTTTCTAAACTTCATTTTGTAGTACTGACTTATGAGTTGATTTATGACGACGTGCTAAAGTAAATTCCCCTGGTACCTGTGCTCTCCATCAGCAACAGATGTAGTAGGTCTAAATGCGGAAGCTCAGTTGGCAGAATAATCACACTGTAATAGGGAGGTCGTGAGTTCCAACCCAGACAAGGTATGGTCCAAGACTGCGAAGCCCTCAGCATTATGATAGCTGGTGACGTCTCATTATAAGTGAAATATTTTTGACTTGGGAGTTAAACACCATTACTCATCTCAACTCTTAAATACTGGAGGCTACTAGACAGTAGTGGACGGTAGCAATATTTCATTTAAGAAAAGTTTTTATTGATTAATTAAGGATATTATCCATACAAACAACAGCTATCCTCTAGTACCGTCTAATAGTTCCCATATATTTGTCCAAGTTGAAACTGTGGACAGTTGGTGGTTAGAGGTAAATAGCAATTCTACACCTACATATAAACAGAAGTCTCATCGCAACTTACAAGGTTCCATTGAAATTTCTTTTTTCTTTACAGATAAAACTGAGCAGACCGCTACAGATATATATTATAAATACATATATTAATAAACATTTATTGAGCACTACATATATAACATATGACAATATATATTTTCATTATTTCAAACATACAGTGTATAGGCAAAACACAGATTTAAAATATAAATAAAAATCATCACATCATCATTAAATCCATAGATTTATAGCAATGTCCTTCAAATTGTTGGAATTATATTCACTTGTGAACCCTGATGTCTTATATAACTTATTTTGATATATTGCATATCATAAGAAAGATAAAAATGTCTTCTTTTTTAATATAACAGAGAAAAAGTAATAAAATCACTAAAAACATTTAAAATTGTAGTTTTTAATGTCCTTGTTGGAAATTTTTCTTCATACTTTATATTGATTAGAGTCAAAATTTCAAGTTAAAAAAAGTAGCAATTTAATATAAAGTTATTTTATATTTGAAAATATCATGATAAACCTAATGATGCGAAATTTATAAAAATAAAAGAGAAATAATTTCAATAATTATTATGTCATTCTAGATTTTATAATCTGGTCCTTCATAATTCTATATACATAATACAGCGTAGAAGACATGCATGTCAATCTGACGCATGCGTAGTAGCGATCATAGTTAAAGCTGATAATGAAATATTTTCTTTTTTCTGTACCCAATTTCGTGATTATATTGTAATTGTACAAAGGACTTTTTATAATCACCATTTCAATATAAATTATTACAGTAATCACAACTCACCTGGGATGTCTTATGTGTGAATTCAGTCAATGCATTATGAATACTCGACATAAATTGCAACACGCAATGCATATTTACAAATAATATGTTAACAGTGTTAATTTGGCATAATCGAGGTAAAACAAAATCAATAATAATAAAAAAGTTTTCAAAAAAGGTAAAATCTCAATAAAAGTTGGGGGACGAATTTTCAAGAAGTGGGGGCGAATTTGAAGGGGGCAATTTTGACATGGGGACGAATTTGCAAGAAGTGGGGGCGAATTAGACGGGGCGAATTGATCTGATACCGTGTAAAACAGGACATTCTACCTAAATAAGTTAAAGTTAATCTATAGACTCAGTCAGTAGAAGTAGTCCATACTCCTTTCTATTACACTAGTAAAGTTTTATAAACCCGAGTAAAATCCACATTGCAACAAAACTGTTCACTGTATAGTGAGTATTCTATGGTAGTCAAAGATTTGTGTAGTATTTTCTGTTATGGCTAGGCTTAATTAGTGAAAAAAGTTTTTTTGCAAAATGCATTCTCACAAACACAAAGGCACAGTTCACTATTAATGCCATGTAAAAAAGTCCTAATTGCCCAAAATTGTGTTATTTTTTATCAAATCATGATGATAATCAAAATGAAAGAAATGATGTACATACATTTTGATTATGTTACTTCAAAATTGAGGGTTATTGCCTTTTCAGCTGTAATTATTTGAGCCGTGATGTGTATTTGCTTAAAGTAGCATATGTACATACAAGTGTTATGGTGTTTGAAAAACAACCAAGTCAGGATTTTTCTACTTACATTCAGGAAGTAGTTTATTGTATGGAAAGGTAACTGGTTTGTGTCAAGAAAAACCCAAGTGATCTGAATACCAGCAGAAAACCATTGACTGGCAATTTGAACTTAGACTCCATCATAACTTGGAATAAAGCCTAGTTGGTAACCTGTGATAATCACAGTAGTACCTTAGCCACAGCTTTAAGGAGTTATCTGTGTCATTCATGAGGACTGAACCCGTACCTATCAGATACAAGGTAAACATTCTATCACATGGCTGAAAGATCCAGACCAAAAAGTCTGAAACAATCATGTCTAGCACGATCCACTATATATTTTAAGCTAGTAATGTCACACTATCCTAAACCTTTTTTGGTTGTCATTGTTATTTTGATGGAAAGCATTGTATACTGCATAAAAACAGACTAACATTGTTTCATATTTATTTAGCAACAAGGTCAGTCACAATTTGATGAAAGATGGCCTATAATGAGACCTACAGCACTGAAATTACTTCGACAAGAACCAGTCACAAAAGCAGAATGGCAAGATTTGTTTTGGTATGATATTTAAATTTTTATCTCACTAAAGAAAAAAGCTTTCTTGGGCTATTGTGATGGTTTATCATCTGTTGAGCATTGTCCATTGTGTGTTACCTTATTTAAACATTTCCTCTTAAACTATGAGACAAATTTTGATGAAACTTAAGATGTTAGCTAAATAGTGTTAATATTTGTACAAATGAAGGAGTTATAAGTCCATTTAGGACCCTATACACAATAAATTTCTTATAATTATTAAGTTCATAAGTTCAAAGGTCAAGGTCAAGGTCAAATGCATAAAAATACTGAAAGGTTAATTATCTGGATTAAAATAGATAATTGCCCGAGGCTTTTTTTTTTGTAGACAATAGCTTTGTCTCCCTTCAAATTGAGTTTAGGTCAAAGGTTAAGTTCATGACTTAGCTTTTTAACTTTGTGCTTTTACTTTGAGAATTTTTGAATGATACATGTATTTTGCATTTTGTTCTTCATAAAGCCAAAGTCATGACTAAATGTAAAGGTTTTGGTTTAGGATTTCTGTTTTTGAGTTGTTCTTCAAAAGACCTTAAAATGAGGTCATGATTTACAATTTTGTTTTTACTATTATCCTTTTTCTACTAATTAAGCTATTTAATAATAGTAATAATAAAAATTCAATGCAATTTTAAAAAAAAAAATTTATTCCTGCTTTTTAAATGAAATTAAGGTCAAAGGTCAGGAACTTATCCTTAGCTTTAAAATGCTATATATAGACTGTATGTAGAGATTTTTACATGCGTTTTTCAGATCTGATGTTTTCATAATATGACCTTCAAAATAGGCTCAAGACCAAATGCTAAGTTCATTACTCTTTTTTTTTTAAATCATTTTTTGCTCAACAAAGAATCAGCAGTTTTTCATCTATTCATGACAAGAGTAAGTTTGTACTAACCTCTAACTATAATCTGTTACTGTGCACTCATAGTGACTTAAACATGAATGTTCCAAGAGTCAGTAATCTGCAAACAAGCATACCACTTCTCAAGTCACATCGGGCAAGCAGTATCTCAACTTTGAAAGTCTTATGTTTGACCCAGCCATTGTTGAAACCAACATTCTCCTGCTGTCATATGGTGGATGCTCTACCTCTGATCTAACAAGGTGGTTGCTTTACATTGTAGAGTCATTAAACTTCATTTGTTACATATAAATGTTCCATAAAACTTACATATAGGTCACTTTAACCTTAGTTTAATAATAATATTCAAAAAAGGATGTTATACATTGCAGAATCATTAAATTTAACTGTGTGAACATTCAATGAAAAATGTTCTGTTAGTTGAATTATTATTTACAGTAACTATTTATAAACATACTAGCTTGACCTAAGATATTTAAGATGGAGCATTCTTAGGAGATTCAATATTTCGTTGGCAAATATCTAGACAGTAATGTCCTAATGGGGAAAATATTGACTGTCCTGTATGATTTGTCTATTGAACTTCTAATTTGAAACATATATCCTCAGGTGAGGATTGAGATTCACATGCCTCTTTTTATATAGATAAAAGGTTTCCTAATGGTATTTGTTCTTTACGTTAAAGTGGTGATAACTAGAAACATATGCAACTTTTACTTTAAAGTTTAAAGCTGCATTAAGTTTTACCCATTGGAAAAAAAATTCTAAAAATATTTTTTTAACAACATTGAATAGAAAAGTCATTGCAAAAGATTATTTCTAATATTTAAAGCAATTTTAAATGATTAAAAAAATATTGACCAGTAATAAGATTTGATTCATATAATAAACATAACAGTATGAACATATCAGTAAGTTGTTTTTTTTTTTTTTTTAAATGTGAAATGTAAATATAATTATTTAACTGTCTAGTGCATGTTATTTAGTTTACTTTGCACAGCAATGGAAGTTATTGCACTATGAATGCCATTTCTTAAAACATAAGCAGTCAATTACTTGCATTTTGGTTATCAAATACATGTATTTGTAGTAAAAAACACTTTACATTAGGACTTCCTCCACAGAAAAGGTGGCTATACATTGTATAAGAAGAGAACTACCGTACTCCCTTTGATATTGGAAAATGTTTGTAGGTGATGAATTTATATATATATATATCTTTCAGTGCCGTTCATTCAGTTTGCCTCTGGGATGATAAAGGGCCACAGAAGATGTATCATGCTTTACAAGAAGATATATTAGATTTTATCAGACATGCTCAGACTGTAAGTTTATTTTTTAATTATATTATCTGTGATAAATTTAGTTACATTTTCTGTATTAAGCTTACGGTATGTTATAATCCGGCATCTAATGTGTAAGTTTAATAGTTAATAAGCCAGATTTTCAGGTGAGCTACTGTGTTTTCCTGACAAATTTCTAATTTGCCAGTTTTGATTATAAAAATCTCATCTTAAAAAGCATTTCTTGACTAGTGACGTTGAAGTTAAAGGCTGTCCTAATAAAAATACTTCCCAGCTATTGTTTGAGGCTATTTACATGAAAACTTTCTTTCACAAAATATTCTGTATTAAGATTTAAAATCATTGGTATCTTCAATTTAAACCATTGTTTGGTAATTATTGAAGGTTGGCTTCTAAACCCCCCCCCCCCTCACACACACCCAAAATGCTTATAACATAAGCAGCCAGGTCTGTCTTAAGGTGATTCATGGAAATTTCCTAAAAGTGACCTTTTTAAACGGGCCAAAATTGCATACTAAGGATGGTATCTAATCTTGGATATTAACAGATCTCCTGTATACAGAGGTTTTCTTTTAAGATTGGTTCATTCTCATATTTGTTACATAATATTTCAGAGAGTATTACAACACCAAGAAGATTCAGCTTTACTTAAAGCATATATAGCAGAATGGGGTAAATTCTTCACCCAATGTGATTATCTTCCCAAGCCATTCATGCAGCTTGTCACTTCACTATCAGGTAAACCACATGGTAGTATGCAGAAGAAGACACAGGGTGAAGAAAGTCTTGTCAGAAAAGTAGGTATAGCTAAGCATTTTGCAACAATTTGCCAGTAGAATGGTTTTACAAAATGAATTCATTTTATTCTTTTTGTATAAGATACTGTTATCCTTAAATATTGTACATGTATAAGTGAAAATATTCATTTGTTTTATTATTCACTGTTTTTTTAACAAGTTTACTGGTATAAATGTTTGCAGTCAGCAGCCAAGAAAATTTGAAATACAGTATTTTCACTAATAATTTCATTAAACCTTTGTATGAGTAATGGCTTGACGTTTAATGTTAAAGGTTTTGTATGGACTGAATCAATAGCAATGACTTCCAGTTATCCCTGATCATGGTTTTTTAACAAAGTTCTACTATGGCGTTGTATTTATTTACAATTGTACCTGTACACCTTTAAACAAAGAAATAAAATCAATACTTGTAATACAAAGCTAAATATGTACCAACTTAAAACCCCAACATCAAGCCATAAACTGCCAAGACCCCAAGATCTACCCAAAATCCCAATATATCAGCCCAAGACTCCAACATCAACCAAAAACCCTAACATCAACCAAAAACCCTAACATCAACCCAAAATTCCATCTTCAACCCAAAACTCCAACATCAACCCAAGACTTCAACATCAACCCTAGACTCCAACATGGCACTGTCAACAACAATAGGTCCTTTAATTTATATCATACTTAGACAAAATCTTTTCTAGGGGCTTTTTTATGTTATACATTGTAGTTTAGTCGATTAATATTACACAAACTTTCACATGCATCCTTAACAGTAATTAAACTGAAGTTAGTTGAAGCATTTTATTAGTGCACAGAAAAAGTCTTAAATTTCAAACGGGATAAAATAAAGGTAAGATACAGGAATTTAAATACAAGTCCTGGAATAAAGCATGTGTAGAAAGTTATTGAAAAATGTTGAATATTTTTATACAATAATATGATAAATGTGAATATTGATATTTACAGTTAATGTTAGATAGTTGGAACCACAGTATTTTCTCCAATATAAAACAAAGGCTACAAGACAGTGCCATGAAGCTTTTACACGCAGAGAGAAACGGGGAAGCATTTGACTCACAGTTAGTTATTGGTGTTAGAGAATCTTATGGTAGTTGTTTTTTTCATTATTTGTATCAAAGTGTCAATAAAACTATCAGATAAAAATTGAATTGTTATATGATAAAGGTAAAGGATGCATGGTTGTGTAAAATTGGGTCATTTCCAGATGGGAGGATCAGCAAAAACAGTTGTGTGTAGTGATAAAATTAGATATATAGTGGATCTAGTCTGTTCATCTGAAAGCTTTTTTTTTTTTACAACAAGTCAGTTTTTGTTGCAATTTTGATCAAGGAACTCAGACTTGATTTAGATGTTCCTTTTTAAATGACAGTTATGAAATTTATTTTGAATTTTCGAATTCAAACCTTACCTGTCTCAACTTTGAATGACATAAAACTTCATGTTGATTTTAACATGTAATATTTCTGTTTTAAACTGATAAAGTATTCAGTCATAAAATAAAACATACCATAATTGATGATGATGATTAATATGATCATAATCATAATTATTATAATAAAGATGATAATAATAATACACATGTATATATATATATGATTTATTATCATCATTTTAATGTGTTTTAATTGTTAAAATTTACACATTTATGTACTCATTTCAGTAAATTTAAGTTCTGATGTAGAAGACAAATTGAAAATATACAGAGAAAATTTTGAGAAGGCATACTTAGAAGCTACAGAAAAATTTTATAAATTAAAAGCTCCTCAATATTTAGAAGCTAATGGTGTTCAAAATTATATGAGGTATGCTGATGCCAAATTAAAGGAGGAAGAATCTCGAGCTACAAGATATTTAGAGACAGGTTGGGGCTGCCACTCAGTGGCCACTGTAAGTACTTATGAGCTACAAGATATTTAGTAACAGGTTGGGGCTGTCACTTAGTGGTCACTGTAAGTACCACTGATGACTTATGTGAGATGGTTGGAGAGTGACAGATACTAAGCAATGAGTAATAGTGTTAGTCAATTTATTAATTCAAACATATTACAAAACTAATTTGACTTTTGAATTTGAATTTTACAAATAACAATACTTAGTCATGTGTTCACTAAAGTTTATACAACTGCAATAGCAGTAGTTATATTTTTGTTTTAAAAATATTCCATTTCAATTGCAATATAATAAAATTTATATTATTCATGATGCCAAATCTCTTATAAATCCACTGTTTTTTTTAACATAGAACAAGGTGAACAAATTTGATCATGCTACTCTACTCCAATGTATTATCAACTATCTTCTATTACTGAATCATATTGCTGACTTCAAATGCAATCAAGAAATGGCAGGTGATGAATTGGTTGATAGAGAAAAGTTTTTAGTTTATAACCACTTAGAATGAATTATTATAATAAAACCTGTTTTGTCCTCTGAATATCAAATTGATATAAGTGTATATTTACCAACAAAAAACTGACTAATGATGTTCTCTCTTCTATAAAACAACATGAATAAATATGGCATAAGTGGAGTCCTTGAAAACACTAACAGCATAGGTGATTAATTCCTAGCAGATACAGGTAGATGGTCACCTTGTCAAAAGACATAATTTGTATAATCTATGTGTATTGTTATATAAATATTTGTACAGTTATATCTATGTTTCTGTTTTAGTTGACAGAGTGTTGTGTAAATGTTTTAGTCACGGCATTTAAAGAGACTATTCTAAAAGAATGTGCTTCAATGATTAAAAGTAATGAAACAGAAAGTAGGTATCATTGTGATTATTTTTTGTATTTAATCCAATTTTGACAAAAGTTTATGTCATACATCATGGTCATCATAATCATTCAGTTGCTTTTTTTAGTTATCTCCCTTCAACCCAGACAAATGGCACAAACTGGAGTGCAAATGTCTACAAAAAATAAAACATATCATGTGATTGTACACAAGTTTTAATTAATTTTATCATTCAAACCTTTTTAGTACAGTATCATTAAATTGCACTGGAATATAAACAAAATTCATGCTGGTTTCAGAATTTATTAAAACTTTTCTGTAAAACTTTGTCTTTGGAAGGCCATCTTGAATCAAATGCTAAAATATTTACGATATTGATGATGATGTGCTTGCATGGATGGTATGTTTACAAAACAAACACTTATGTACACACTGTTGAACTGGCCTCCGTGGGTTACCTCTACTTAACATCTGAATGTATGTTATAAACAGAGACCCCTAAGTGACATGTTTATTCTATGTTGCATTCATAACTGGAGCAGCATTATTATAAAGAATAATTAATTAGATTTCTTACATATTATGCACATTTTCTAGGCTTTTTGTAGAAATGAAACTTATACATTTAATGCTTTACATGGAAATAATTAACTCGTCTCAGATTTGAATCTTGTACTTTTAATGTTTTACATTAAATGATTAAAATGTCTAAGCATGAAGATATTTTCATATTAAGTCCACTATGTCTTTTTAAGATCCAGTTAATGAATTATACAAAAACTTATTAAATTTATTCATATATGTATATTTAACTTTCAAATTTTGTTTGCTTTTAAAAAGTCCAAGACGAAAAAGAGAAAAAGACCAAATAATAACTTGGTTATCCATAAAACTTCTGATTAAAAATTTGCTGATATTCACTAACTTGACTACATTTATATATCTTTTTTTGTCACAGAACTTCACTTGATGTTTACACTAATGGACAGAGTACCTGATGGTATAACACCAATGTTACATGATTTAGAAGCTTATATTGTTAGTCAGGGATTAGCAGATATGATGGCAGCTGCTGACACAATTACTACAGTAAGTTGGTTCTCTCATTCTCTGTTTTGCTCTCACAATTGCGCCTAGTTTTATTCTTGGGCTTGTTACCATCAGATTTTTTTTGGCTTTGTAAAAAAACTTATCTAATTTGAGCAATTGACTTTTTATATTGGAATTATCCTTTGTGAAGGATGGCCAATTTTATTTAAGACCTTATAAGATGTGAATTCTGTTTCCATAATTAACATTTTATAGAAGCTTATCAAAATGGACGTTTTCCCTAATAAATTCTCATTTATTTATTTTATTTTAAGAGTAAAACTGTTTCTATATGAATATTCTTTTTAGCTCACCTGACCAAAAGGTCATGTGAGCTTATGGCATGGCACAGCGTGCATGCATGTGTATGTGCGTTGTTAACACCTATTTTTGACTTCTTCTCCAAAACTGCTGGACAGATTTCAATGAAACTTGGTCAGAAGCATATAGGAGCCGGTGCAATTCCGATTTGTTCATGGCTACTGAAACTAGGTCAAGGTGACAAGGTGATCTTACAATGAGCCACAAAAATTCGCTACATGTGTAAGATTAAAAAAAACTCGACTTGGGATTTTACTGAAATTTTACTAAATTAAAGTACATGTATTGTGGGTTTAATTACAAGTCTTCATCTGAAAATTGTCTGAAACATTTTTCTGCTTAGTCTGTTTCTGTTTCACGCCAGTAATAACTTTTTTCATTTCAATAACGGAAACGAAATGTCTGGTATGTCGTTCTGCGTTTCAAGAAAATATTGTATTTTTTTTAATGTAATCTTCAGCTTGAGTCACAGAAATTGAAGAATGATCTAACTCACAGAAATCGTCATCACTGTCACTTTCCTGATGGTCACTAATGCCTAAAACCGAATTCACAATATCATCATCGGATAGTTCGCAATTTGTCACAATATTACTGTCAATGTTAACATAACCGGAAGTAGTAATCTTATCATCAGTTTCGTTTTTATGTTCACATATTTTCTTGATGAGGTCCACCAAAGGGACATCGTCATCATCGTCCTCAACATGATCATGTTTTGAACCAATAAAACTCGCTAAGGGAATGTTATCCTCATCCTTGTCATTAGTAAGCTCACATTTAAAACCTGCTTAGCAAAGCACCTGCTTATACAAACTTCAGTTTTATTAGTTCCTTAATGAGCCTCTTACAAAGGCTAAATTGGAACATCTCGGTGTTTAATGTATACAATTATAACGTTCATTTTTACAGATTAGTCGGAGGTTTTTCTCGATATGTGTAAAATTGACTTCGCACTAAACTGGCAAAAATAGTAATAAATATTGTTCTAGGGGACAAAATGTCTATTCGTAATAACCAAAAATTCACAATAAACAACTTCGTTATAACCTGTGAATTTAATATAGACTTGTATAGTGGAGTGGTGGGGACCAACATTTGACTTCACACTTATCAATTTATTTGGTGTAAGCGTGTTCGTTATATTCGTGTTTTACTGTATAACTTGATTATTTGAACAGATATTTACATGGGGTTTTCAGTTTTGACTTTTTCTTGAAATAACCTTCAAAATCGGGTCAAGGTCAAAGTTCAAGGTCATGACCTAATTTGTAATTTTGCAGTTTTATGCTACTCTCTTCAAAATTTTAAAGATATATTATATCAAAACATTATTAAAATGTTCAGCATGACAAAATTTAAAAAGGTACAAAGTTTTGTAACTATTTGATAATGCATGTAGTTGTTGCCCCGAAATGTTATTTTTTGCTTATAAAAACTAAAATTGTGCATTAGCTTGAAAATAATAACTTTTTGCATAGGCATATATATTAGAATATTGTTGGTTTTGACATGACGATCATTTTGATATATGGCTCAAGGTCATACGTTCAAAGGTCAAGGTCATAGGTTCATACAAAGACTGAAATTGTTAATTATCTTGGAAACTATTAACTTCTTGTAAAGGCATGTATATTAGAATATTGAAGGAATTGATATGTCGATCATTCTGATGCATGATTCAAGGTCTTAAATTCAAAGGTCAAGGTCATAGATGCAGAAGAAGACACAAAATTGTTAATTATCTTGAAAACTATTAACTTTTTGCATAGGCGTATATTAGAACATTGTAGGTATTGACATGACGATCATTTTGATATATGGCTCAAGGTCATACGTTCAAAGGTCAAGATCATAGGTATATAAAAAAACTGAAATTGTTAATTATCTTGGAAACTATTAACTTTTTGTTTTGGCATGTATATTAGAATATTGTAGGAATTGATATGGCGATCATTTTGATATAAGATTCAAGATTGTACATTGAAAGGTCAAGGTCATAGATGCATAAGAAGACTCAAAATGTTAATTATCTTGAAAACTATTAACTTTATGTATAGGCATGTATATTAGAATAATATATGTATTTTGCAAATGATTTTGGCTATATCCTCAGGTGAGCTTTAAGTGCCTCTTGTTTTTTTTTAGGACTCAGAAAAATATGTCGAACAATTACTAGAATTATTTAACAGATTTAGTGCTCTAGTTAGAGAAGCTTTTAATGATGATCCAAGATTTTTAACATCTAGAGATAAAGTAAGTACATGCTATATTTATTTTTAACTTTCAAGAAAACATCAACCCAGCTTTTAAAGTCTATATTGGTACATGTAGGTTACTGTATTCTATCACAACTTGTGGTGTCAGACATAGATGTTGACAAAAGTTCTAAGCCAGTTGTATCAGAACGAGGGCTCATGATTTCTCTTTTCTGTGACTACTTGTAGTGATTAATTTATTTCAGAAAAGTCAAAGTTTGCAAATAACAGTTGTAATAGTTTGTAAAAGCATTTGAATCAACAATATTTTTTTTGTTTATCAATGAAAATTAATTGGAGGGAGTTATTTTGAGTTTGTTAACAAGCCCCATTTATCTCTCTCTCTCTCTCTCTCTCTCTCTCTCTCTCTCTCTCTCTCTCTCTCTCTCTCTCTCTCTCTCTCAAATAAGAAGACATTTTGCATCTTAAATAGATTTATATTCTGTTATTCAGGTGCTTGGTTTATGATTTGACTTGGATTACTCAAAAAAGCAATATTGTCATTTTGTTTCATATAATTCATATAACACATTGTACATGTAACCTGTTAAAATTTTGATGATCTTTCTATGGAATTAAACTTATTTGTCAGACACTGAATGATTTGTCCATTATTTATACATGTTCTCTTTTGTCTTCATTTGCTTTATTTAGGCTTACAAATTAGTTGTAAATGACACATCAGTTTTCCGTTTAGAAATCCCGGCTAAAAATAAAGGGTAAGTTGGTATTTATACATGAAAATATTATCATTATCATTCATACTAAATGCACTTTTAATTTTACCTTCAACTTTAAATACGTTTAAGAACCATGTGATATATATTAGAAGTATGTAATTTTTCCTTGTTTGTTGTTTTCGGAAATAAAAATTAAATGGATAATTGAATAAACTTTTTAAGCATACCTATACAAGGCACAGAAGATTTTATTCCATTATGTTCATGTATAAGAAGTTTAATTTGGAATAGATGTGTGTGTGTTTGTGTTTAGATTATCTCAGAATATATATATATATATATAATGTTCTGTTGATTACAGTATTGGTGCTAAAACTCAGCCAGAATCTAAATGTCCAGAACTTCTAGCTAACTACTGTGATATGTTACTCAGAAAAACACCGTTAAGTAAGAAACTTACATCAGAAGAAGTAGAGAAAAAATTACGAGATGTAGTAAGTCATTTATATAATTGTTCATTTAAATAATTTTTCCCCAATTACACTGTTTTGTCAACACATATTGCAAAATTTGTCACCAGGGGCCTTTTTGAGAAAGAAAAACCCTGTTAAATAAATTTTGTAAAAATTATCTTTTTTGTCGACGTGTTAGACTTAAATTGAATACAGATACATGTAAAATTCTTTACACTTTACTAATAGGTAAAATCTTTATTAACTTGAGCTTGTTACAAATTGATATAAGTGAAATTACTGACTTGAACCTAAAACTCATGAACTTCAGCTTGTTATATTATACATGTTAAATATTTTTGAAATTTGCAGGTTCAAGTTCTAATATTCTTGACTTTTTCACAATTTTGATATTAGTGTTTTAACTGACTTTAGTATGTCTTGTTTTTTCAGCTATTAGTTTTAAAATATGTACAAAACAAAGATGTATTTATGAGATACCACAAAGCACATTTAACAAGAAGGTTGATATTAGACACATCAGCTGACAATGAGAAAGAAGAAAATATGGTTGAATGGCTGAGGGTAAGTTTGGAGTTATCATTCACTATTAAAACATTTATAGTTCCCACTACAAAATTAGTATTATAAGGGAGATAACTCATTAGACTTTCAGTTTTATCTATAAATATGAACAGTTTTGGTCTTGTCTTTTCTGTTGAGTTGGTGTTTATTTTGATTTCAATGGTATAAAGTGACTAAGAGCACAGACTTCCAATTAGATATAACACCAATCCAACTTAAATGTTAAAACCAGCATTTTAGATCTGTTCACATTTAACATCTTGTTGGACTAAAGTTATGTGAAATTACGTGGTTTGATAAACTTAGACTGACTCAAATTCACATCTTTTAAACCATAAGTTTGTAACCTTAAACACTTAGCCAAACATCTTTGTTCATAGTTACAGAGCAAAACAAACTGGTCCAACATTATAAAGTATACAAATAAGCAGTACAATATTTTCAGCATTCCTGATTTGCTTTTTATTTTGTATTATGTTATATTTCAACATATTAAATTTTCTGATTGATTGAAATATTTCACCTGTTTACCCAAAATTCTTTAAATTATACTAAGCCATTTTCAAAAACCTTTAATTTGTTAACTGTGATGTCATTAGAAAACAAATGGCTTAATGTAAATTCACAGAAAAAACTTAAAATTTACACTTTTGAAGTTAGTTGTTTTTTTTTTTACAACATACTGTAACAGAATACAATTCCACTTTTTATTTCAATCATTTGTTTAATTGTATTATTAAAAAAAACAATTTCTGTCCACACACACACACACACACACACACACACACACACACACACACACTGAAGTTTTGTCTGTTTATATTCTTGTAACAAATATCTTGGACCATATTTTTATTGACAGGAAGTTGGTATGCCAGCAGATTATGTAAATAAGTTAGCTCGTATGTTTCAAGATATCAAAGTTAGTGATGATTTAAATCAGGAATTTAAAGATGCTCACAGAAATAATAATGAAGATATAGCAGGTTAGTAAAATAAACGAACTAATTGCATAAAAATATGAATATCAAAATCACTGTTAGTTCTAGTTCTACATTTTTAGTTTTTGAGTGGAGTGAAGTGGAGTGGAGTAACGGTGTTAAACACGCCAGTCAAGATTCTTTTACTTATTTCAAGGTGGTCAGTTTTGGGATGGTGGAGGAAACCAGAATTCTTAGAAAAAACCACCTACCTTCGGGGAGCAAACTGACAATCTTATCTCACACTAGGTTCTGTCCCAAGTGGGCAATGTGATTCGCATGTGCACGCTCAAGACCACTTGGCCACCGAGGTCCCTTTAAAGATTTTGGATTTTTTTTATTTTTTTTTTGGTGTATATAGGCAACTTAGCAAGGTACACTATTCTTCTGACAGTTCTTGTTTTAAATTGACAATATTTTGCTGAATAAAAAATAATTAATATTGTTTTTGGTAAGAATATTGTTAATGAATTGATCAAGCAGCAAGAAATTCTTAAAATTTCCATCTACCGGTACTTTGTACTATTTTGTGATATATATAATCTATAATTATCATGGGATGAATATGGTATTTTAGATCACATCAAATTGTGAAAATTGCGGCTTCAAATGATACCTATCAGTATAGCTGATCACCAAGAATAAATAATATGTCTGGTTATATAGTACAATGTTAAGTTTGAAATTTTGAATCATTTTTCAATTTAAAATCATGTATTAAGATTCAACAATTAAAAAAATTATTTTTCAGATTCAATCAATATTAAGATATTAAATGCTGGTGCTTGGGCTAGAAGTAGTGACCGAGTAACAGTATCATTGCCTATGGAGCTAGAGGACTATATACCACAAGTAGAGGAATTCTATAGGTTAAAACACAGTGGTAGGAAATTACAGTGGCATCATCTCATGTCTAATGGAATTGTGAGTAGTGTTTCTTAATTATCTTTGTCTTTGTAATATAAGTATTTAACCACTTCATGTTTGTTTCATTTTAGGTCATATACTGTATACGTAGAAATGTTCACTGGTATAAACTTTCGCGGTTTTGGTATGGAGAGCATTTTCGCTGGTATAAATGTTCGTGGTCAAGCGGTGCTTTAACACTAGCATCTGACAAGGATATAAAATTTCATGGTGGATTTATTTTCGTGGTTGATAAGCAACCACAAAAATAGCGAACATTAATACACAGCGAATATTTCTACGTATACAGTATAAAATATGCTCTTGGATTTATTTAAAATGTACTTTTTTGGTTAGCAAGATATTTTTAGGTTTTCTTTCTCAAGAAATCAATTATTGTTTTGGAATCAGTAAAATATGCTAGCTTTTATGTCTTCAATTAAATGTTTAAAAAAATCAGTTAAATTTATATATTTTGTCAAAACATACATTTGTTTCAGTTACAATTTTTATACCACCGCCTGTTGGGGGGGGTGGAGGGGGGGGTGGGGTTATATAGTGATCCTGCTGTCCTTCCGTTCGTCTGAAATACTAGTATTTGGTTTCCGGATGATAACTCTAAAAGTCTTCAACCAAATGATTTCATATTTATATGCAGTGCTAATGGTTAGAAAAGGAAAGTTCTTTTCAATTTTGGAAAATTTCACATTTGTCGTTCAGGAGTTATGCCCCTTTTTCAGTTATTCTGACGTTTTATCCCATTTCCGGATGGGTAACTCCAGAACCAGTCTGCCAGTTGATTTCATAGTGATATAGAAAACTTATGGTCATGAAAGGAAGGTTACTTACAATTTTTGAAGATTTCCCATTCTGGAGTTACTCCCCTTTTTCTGTTTTGGAGTTTTACCCAGTCTTCAAATTGACTTCATATTGATACACAATGCTTATAGTCGAGTAAGAAAGGTTCCTTTTACCCATAAAATTCGTTTTTTTGTCTGGACATTGGTAAAACTTCAGAATAACAAAAAAAAAGCTAATACTTATTAATACAATTTATGTATGTACCTGTATATATCTGCAGGCGGTTTCCTGAGAGGGTGGCAGGGGTATTAGTTATCCTTTGGATCACCAGTTTAGTTTTAAAAAGTTTTACGTTAATTCTATAAGTGGATCAGATTGAATGTATATAGTGATAGTGTTGTTTGTTAATAACATTAATCGTCACTACGTCTTGGTTCATTTTTTTTTTTACCAATGACCATCTTTCTGCTATTAATGACCCAGAAATTTGAGATAATTTTCCAGAATTCTTACCAGTAGCATTGTATAAAACACTTATTGATTTAAATTTCAGATCACTTTTGCCAATGATATAGGAAGGTTTGATGTAGAAGTAACAACTTTCCAAATGGCTGTTTTGTTTGCCTGGAATCAGCGACCAAAAGATAAAATTAATTATGAAGGAATAAGATTAGCCACAGAATTACCCGACACAGAACTTAGAAGGACATTATGGGTAAAGCAATACATTTTAATTTGTTTTTCTTTAGAAAATGGTAGAAATGACTATGTGTATAAATTGAACCAGCATTTAGTGAAAATTGTACGTAGTAAATGCCTATAACTTGTAACCAGATTCAGAAATTTCACACTTTGACATGATGTAATGTTAAGGCTTACTGGTTCTATATTTAGAATTTTGAATTTGTTTTTATTTAGAACTGTGTAACCATAGCATTTTTATCATGACATTTTTGTTTTCAGTCATTGGTAGCTTTTCCGAAGATCAAAAGACAGCTCTTATTATGTTCTCCTGAAGTTAAGAGTCCAAAAGACTTTGATGATAGTACAAACTTCATGGTTAATCAAGAGTTTGCTTTAATGTAAGTACTTATTATAACAGGATAGGAACCTTCGATACATTAGTTGTCTTTGATAAAATCAAGATAAAATTCTGAGTTTTGATAAATCTGCAAAAATAAAATAGGCAATTGTAAGTTATTCAAATACACGCAACTCTTGGTTTATACTTGGCTTTTAAAAGTTAGAACAACAATTATTTATTAATCTGTTAAATATAGAATTTCAAAATTTGACATTCAAAGTAATATATTCGATTTTTTTCAAAAATGGTTAAGCCCCTAATTTTTTATCCTCAGCGTCAACAAAAAACTTTTACTTTATGTATATATAAACTTATTTGCAATCTACACAATTCTTTTCTATGAAATTTCATTTGATTTTTAGCTACAGCTAAACTAGTGTATGTAAACAAATCCATGTATGTATTTTTACCTGTATTAAATGGTGATTTTTAAGGTATTGGCATTGTTTCATTCTTATACATGGAAGGTAATTGCATTATTTTATTCTAATATGTGTGTAGGATATAGCTGTGGCAGAGAGATATCATGTTTAATTAATGTTCATTGTATTTTCACAGCAAAAATGGAAAAGTACAAAAAAGAGGAAAAATAAATTTAGTTGGTCGTTTACAGTTATCTACGGAGAAAAGCAAAGAAGAGGATAATGAAGGAATCATGCAACTAAGGATATTACGTGTACAGGTATGTTTGTGTTGAAATCAGGTGTACAGGTGTGTCTGTGTTGATATCAGGTGTACAGGCATACCTGTGTTGATATCAGGTGTACAGGAGTGTCTTTGTTGCTATCAGGTGAGAGATGTGTCTGTTTTGGCATACAGGTAAGTTTGTGTTTATGTATCTGGCATACTGGTATTTTTGTGTTAAAATCAGGTGTAGAAATATGTTATTGATATAAGATGCACAGTTATGTTTATAACATTATATACTCATAAAAATTCAATATTGATTTTTTTGTTGATATACAGTAAATTAAGATACCATAAGAATAAATATAGTTTCACCTTCATGTCATTGTCAAAGCTTTACTAACAGTTCTTCATTAGACATGTGTACTTTGTTATTTTCCCCTATGAGCCCAAATTCTTTACTTAGAAGAATTTATCCTACTTTTCAAGTCACTGTAATTACGGCAGTGAAATATGCAAACTTTTCAAAGAGAATTCAACTAACATGAATTAAGTTTGGTATTTTCAATTACTTGAGGCTAGTTGTAACTGAAATTGCTTTGCACATCTGCAATTACCATGAAATATTTCTTTAGAAAGAAAACTTACTGTTATGGGGATTAACATTTCCAAAATGGCATAAAGTGATGTTCTTGGTGACACATTATGTCATATATGCAAAAGAATCCACCATTTGTAAATGTCTCGTTTTTCAACTTTTAATATCCTTATAGGGACAACCTTTTACTGTGTTCAGAAGTATTCAATGGTTATCATGTATGCATATATTATGGAAAGGAATTTAGATTTGTTCACAATTCAATTCTAGAAAGTTTATTAACTTGTTCTGTTATGTTTTGTTTAAATTTCTGTAAATTTATTAAAAAAAACTGTACTTCATGCCAAAAGCATGGTGTGTTCCCTCTTGATGAATCCTTACATGCTGTGTTGTATTACAGGTACATGTATTACCATGAATAATTTTATTTCTTACTTTGACTTTTGACAGTAATGACCTTATGTGTTTTGTATTTTTCTGGATGCTTGGTTAGCAATTTCTCCTGTATGAGAGTTTAATTAATTACAGGTGCATTATATTCAATAATAACAGGAGCAGGAAAATATGAAAATAACATCTTCACTATAGCCCCATACACCAAATGAAAATCCTTACATCTTTTTAACAACTGATATGATACATGTATATTAAGTCAACATTAACAATAAATACATGTACACTCATTTGGATCAATATATATATTTGGACAAAGATTAAAAATGTTATAATATTTTATACTTACAGGAAGCCATTGTGAAAATAATGAAAATGAGGAAAAGAATTACAAATGCTGCTTTACAAACAGAACTTGTGGAAATTCTCAAAAACATGTTTTTACCATCCAAAAAACTTATCAAAGAACAAATAGAATGGCTAATAGAACACAGATATATGAGAAGAGATGAAGATAATATAAATATGTTTATATATATGGCTTAAAATATTATTTAATTTTATGAAAGAGAGAGGAAAGTCGTGTGAAATCCTAGGTTTTATTATAGGTATATTCTAATTCTTAATCACCATGGTTACAGAGTTCTGTCAATTGACAGATCTTGTTATCTTCCATTATCTGAATACATTGGTTAATACCTTGGAATTTTAACCAATTGAAACCTTGGCATTTGAATCATACACTTCCATATATAACAAAACAACACCTCACAGCATTAGGAATTTTCAACCTTGGGATATCTTAAAGCCTGAATGGTAAAAATTAATGTACTAGAGAGTACATGTTATTAAATGTTGCCTTTTATTTTACTATGTTTATTGCATTTCGTCATGATAAATCACTTGCTTACTAATGAGGTTTGACATTTTACAGTATTCAACTCATTCTTTGTATTTAATGAATGGAAATTTCCGTATTTACAGAAATTATATATACAAGTTTGATATACTACAGAAAATAAGCACACATTCTGCAGTTGTCATGGTTTTAATGCTGAAGATACACATTGTATGTTTTACAGGGAGTACATTTAACCTTAATATAATATGAGCATGTAACGATACGACTTTGTCATGATACGATATGTAACATGATAGATTCCTCATATGATACAATATGTATAATGATACATATTAGGATAAGTTATTGGCTTGTCATTATTTCTATACATCATTGCACCATGATTTTACAGTTGTTTTCCCTGTCGGAAGAGCCCACAAAGTAAATGATTGAGGATTGGCTGTGATTGTTTTGGTTGACAAATCAGAACGCACTTAGCATTAAGTACACAGAATCGCAGTATCTACACTTCCTGTTAACATTATGGCTTGTTTTTCACATTTTTTAGGAGAATTATGAAAAATAAACTGTAAAAACAAAGGTATCGTATTTGGGTAACATGATATTCAAAAGATGTGCCGTGAATTGTATAATAATAATGGTAGATGTCACAATACATTAATGTATCGCTGAATCGTTTCACCCCTGCTGTAATACATATATGTGGGGTATCTAAGTTAGTTAAATATCTTAAAACTTTTACAATATATTTGTATAACAGTTAACAGAAAAATATTTTTTTTTACTACTTTGCTATGTTAATTTTAAAACAGATTATTAAAGACTTGTTTCATCTCATGTATATACAGTGAAATTTCCATTGAAGTCTGTTCAGACTGTTATTAGCAATAAATGTCGAATTAAATTTTTGAAAGTTTGAGGAAACTTGGTAGCCAAGTGATCTAAAACACAAGTTTATTATCACAAATCTCAATACCTTGTACTACCTGGGTTCAAAAATATGCAGTGTTAAGTTTTCCAACACAAACTTTAGTATGTACAATGTGTTGATGATTCCCATTTAAATGACTTCAGAAATACATGTACTATTACTTTTTGAGAAAATTAAGTAAATATTTTAAATATTGTTGTTGTTGTTTCTCTATATATTGGACCACAGACAATTTTTAAATAAGCAAAACTGTTTTACAGCTTAAATCATTATAACCATTTTCACCAATTGTTGTCAGACTCTTTATTTTGAATTTAAAAGTTTAAAACTAGCTATTTTAAACTAGTATATCATTTAGTTTACCTAATCAGATTTTGAATGTTTCTTTCTTGTCGTCTCATGCATTTAAGATAGATGCCAAGATAAATGACTTACAAGTATTTTCCATCAATTAAATTTCCTAATATTTATTTCTGTAAAAATTCTGTCATTCCCAGAACTATAGAAATGATAGTTCTGCACAAGCAGCAGTAGAGATATTTCTGCACAAGCGGTGGTAGAGATATTACATGGCACACAGACTAAATCCATCTATGCTGAAAAGTAAACAAAGATTAATTAAGAATTTTATCCTTATAATGACTCAATTAAATTTGCCAAATGTTTACTTTAATTAAGGAGGCTTAATTGGTCCTATAATCTTAGATAAGGACTTCAATTACAGCCCCCCCCCCCCCCCCCCCCCACCTAGGTTTAAATCTAATAAAGCGAAATCCTAGTGTGAGAAATATTGGTAAGTTCACTTGACCTTTTGAAGGTATGGTAACTTGTTTTTTCTGGGTAATCTCAATTTCTTTACAACTTAAAAAAATTACTGCCACAGTATAAGTGAAAAATCTTATATTAAACACAATTACTTTGCTTCAGTTATTTAAAGTATTATAGATTTTAGATCTGATTTGGTTTTGTACACATTGTCATCAAGTGTGATGAAAATGATGAAGAGATGGCAGGTCTTCTCTTCCACTTCTGTGACAGCTGGAATGTCAACATTTATGTTACAGTTCATTAACGTTACATACAGTTCTCAGATTCCTTTCTATACCACATGATCACGGTTCAGATTTTCTATACCACATGATCACGGTTCAGATAGCAAGGTATTGGCTCAGTTGTTCTAACTTTGATTTGTATAATCAGTTGATAATGCAGTCCATTTCTTTTGTGTTTGAAAATGTCTTGTAGGACCATGAAAGATAAGTGTTTCGTCAACTTGAAGCATTTTAATTTAAAAACTGCTGGTTCAATGAAACTAATTTTTATTGTTCTTTTGAATTTGTTTTTAATCATTGATTAAACTTTTCAAGATTTGATCAATTGGGCCAAGATTTAGAGATTCTTGTTTTTGAAAGCATCTCTTTAATTGTTTGTACATGTAGTGTTTTGTTTGTTCCTTATTGACTTCTGACAAGCTTTATGTCATAAAAAATACATGTACAATGTACATAACATAATAAGTCAGTAGAAAATGGATTAATAATTTAACATACTGTATACAGGGAAATTTTTTGCAGTGGTTTAAATTTTGAATTTTTTTGTAGGCAATATAAATTCGCAAAATTTAAAACTACATAATTAAATATTACCTGTTGATCTTCACACACATCTTCCTGCATATATGATCTGTGCCTATCTCATGACAGCCTCAAAAAGTCAATTTTGATACAGGTTTATGTAAAATCTGTCTGCTCACCTGTCTGTTCTCCTTATGGTAACCTAATTTTTCACAAATTGATTTTTTTTTTTGAGATTTTTTATTTTAGAGACAATACTGCAAATAACCAATCTGTCCAAAATCAATACCTTAGATATACATATATATTTTTATCTCTCTTTCTTTATTTTACTAAATCTGCAAAATATTAACCCAGCAAAAAAATGTCCATGTATACAGTAAATATCGTAATGTAACATTATTTGTACAGGATAGTTATTACTACTTTCTATTTAATCATGCCATATGTACATGTACATATAATGGTGAACATTTAGTGCCATTTATATCAGGACCACTTCTTTTTTTTTCTGGAACTGGGTTCCAGATGAATGCATTTGTAACAAGGCTTTTGTAGCCACCTGGTTCTTCAAATTTTTAATGTTGGCAGACTGGTGGGGGCTGGCATGCAAGTAGACAGGCAAACAGTGGGAATGTCACATGATAATTTCAATAGTTAGACATTGTTAAAATTGTTCAAAATTACTTTGCATATAGATACATATTAGCTAATGCTTGGATACATGGCTAAAAAATCATCTCAGAGACTGATGACTTTAGGCAATTTCTGAAACAATACTTTATTTTATGAAAATTTCATTGATATATTGTTACCACATTGTTTTAAAATTACAAAAACTTAGAAATAGCTTTAATTTTATAGATTGACTATTTTTAAAAAATTATGGCGCAAGATCTTTTGGTGTTTTCTGGAATGCACTTCAAAATAAGGTCAAGGTTATAACTTATTTTCCTTTTGTGCTTTTGCTTCTATTTTAATTTTTTTGTAGGTATATAAATGCAGATTTTAATTTTTTATGATTTTTAGTGCCTTTTTCTTCCTCCCAAGTCAAAGTTCAGGGTTATGGTTCCAATTTCAAAATAAGATTTAAATTGTTACGTGTTCACCATTTGGAAAGAATATCATAAAGGCTTTTAGTCTCAATGTTTTCTTATTTTACCTTCATGTTTTTGCTACTATTTGATATATTTATGATGACATTTAAATACAAAGTAAATTTGGCTTATACAATTAAGATAACTTTATTGTGTCAGCATTGACATCACCCACTTTGTTATTAAAGACAGAATAAATATATGTAAGTAGGTTATCTATTTCTCACAGAAGTCCCCTTTTTCTGATTTATAAAAACCTGGTTTTCAAAGAATTTCTTTGATGCAAATTATGAGATATTTTAATGTAACTGTGTTGTATGGAAATGTGAATATTTTACCAACACAAGAGTTCTAGAAAAGAAGTGATCCTAATATAAATAGGTGTCAATTATTTCCCATTGTAATTACAGGATCTCTGGACTTGATTGATCCCAGGGATGTTTTAACATTTATTCCTTCGGGCTTTCAGTTGCTTTGATGTCATTTATTGTATGTGGTAAATAAATACTATTTACTGCATGGAGGATTGAGAGTTTTCTTTCTTTAAATGAGTGTAAATGAAGGAGAGAGAATGTGAATTTCATGAAATGTTGGATAACTTAATGTTTATTGTTTGAATGTGTTCTACACATTATTTGATTTACATGTAGTATGTATTTTAATATTAAACTGAGAAATTAAAGTATTTAAATACCTCTTCTATGTATGTTAATTGTCATTTTGTAACTTATTTTGATCTTTTCTTCTCTTTGAGTTGACAGCATACATGTATCATTATCATGACAGGGACATTTAAATCCAGTTCAAATTTAAGTGATTCTGATAAAAATAATATAAAATTTTGCTAGATTTATATTCTTAAGGTCAAATCATTCTTATTAAAAAAAATAAATAAATAAATAAACCACTGGTGCATAGAAGTGAAAAATGTATGTGATTGATATCCCGATCAGCAGGAACAAAAGTGGAATAGAGTTGAGTAAGTCAATGTGTCAGTCAAAATTCTTCAATTGAATTTCTGGAATGATAGAGGAAACTAAAGTACTTGGTGGAAAGCATTGATTTTTGACATGAAATTTTAAACTTTCTCATACTCGCATCTGTCCAAGTTGGATTTTAAGCAAGGTAGTGATCCATCAACACATGCTTTAGACCATTCAGTCACAGAGGCTCCCTGTGAGATCATTAATTTATCAATGTCATTTGTGGTTGGAATGGAGTGTTTTATGTTACATCAAGATTCTTTTATATTGAGACATCAGTTCTGGGATGGTGGAGGAAACCAGAGTGTTCAGAGAAAACCACTGACCTTTGCCAAGCAAGCTGAAAAACTTTCACACTAGGTTCTGCCTAAGCAGGATTTGAACTTACAAAGCAAAAGACAATGTGATCCCTATAACACATGCTTAAACCACTTGGCCACTGAAGCCCCTGGGTTGTGATTGGAATCATTTCTATCTGTATGAATTAACTGTCAGAAGATCAGTTTTAAATGCCTGAACATCTGTATCATAAAATCTGAACAAAAAACTTAACTGTTAGCAATTCTGGTAACATGTATGATATACATGTACTAGTATTCTCTTCTGTACCAGGACCAGCAACCCCAAAACATCTAGTTTTTTTACTGTTAATTTTTTAAAAAGTTATGTTTTATTTAACTACATATAAAATCATTTTCATATGGTGCAATATCCAGTCATCAGATCTACATTTTGACACCCATACACATTATAACACTCACAATTCCTCTCTTAGTATCACTCATACAGTCACACAAACTTACAATAAATATTCATTGACAAACTTTTCCTGCTGTCAACATGACAAGATTCTCACTAAGAATTTGTTTGTGAATATACTAACGACAAATTCTATGATAAACATTTTTACAATTTTTTCTGCTGACAATGTCAAATGTTTCCAAACTCAATGAGGATTCAGTAATCAATGAACTAAAGATGAACTAAGTATTAAAATTCTGTTGAGATATCAGTAAATTTCAGTCTGTAATAATCAGTTCATCAATACTCCAGTCTTCGTAGCTACCATCTGGTAAGTAACGACGGATTATGATGGGAATCTTCCTTGCCCTGAAAACATGAACAAAATAAATGTTTAAATCCTGTCAGAAAATTAACTTGGCTTAATTGCATGGATTTGTACTCTGATGAATTATTTGTTTAAACTGCATAAATCCTCATCTATTTGAAGCATAGAATTTTTATTAATCTGAAAGATATACCTTTTTTATAATATCCTTGTATTAATTTATTAGTGTATATATACAATATAGAATGTACATGTAACTTGCTCAAATATACTAAATAACTTGCATTCCTTTTTATTTTTTATTTTATTAATTTTTATTTTATTAATTTTTTTTTTTTTTTTTTTGGTCTGATTATGATCCAAAATACAAATACATGTACATTAGAAATTTAAGGTTCATGTTCTATTGTTAAAATTGTTGGTTCAAACTGTAGCAAACAACTAAAAATCCAGTGACTGAGGTTACTAAAAATTCACTGTAAAATAGATTTGTTGATTTACTCACTTTAATTCTTTCATTGCAATTTTCAGTGGATCTGTTTCACCTTCTAATTCTACCATAACTGGAGCACACATTCTAAAATTATGAATCATTATGTGTATTATTACAGTGGCGTCTAGATTTCATTTTAAAATATTTTTAACAACCTACTTTAATACTATACGAGTTATGTTTTGACATTTGCATTCCAGTCAGTGCTTTTGTCAAACTATAAGGGAGTTACTGATAAAGCATTACCATGACTTACATGTAGATGCAATGTTATTGTTTTCATTCAAGAAACATGCAATTTGTTCACACATAAGTGCTGAAGAAGACAAGCCTTGTTGAACATTTCATATATCAACCTCAACTGAAATAAACGCATATTATCAGCTAACAAGTGACAAATTTGTTTAAATTACAAATGAATCTTTCTAAGAGAATATCAATATATCACTTACGCTATTTGCAATGCTCGAGTTCCTAAAACCCTGGCCTTTTCATATTTGGTCATAAATGGTGTGGTGATCCGCCGTGTTGGTTCAACAGCTCCAGGCTCAGCAGGAAGAATATCTATCTGTTCTTGTTCCTATTTCATCAATTTAAAGGGAATATCAATGAAGTATTTATGATTTTTGTCAAAGTATTATTAATGATCATTTCTGAACAAATGTGTTGACGAAATTATTCCAGTCTTTGTAAGAGTGATCGAGATCATTGTCAACATATTTCAATCAGAAAAATCCATCTCCATGTCCAGTAGCCTAACATTCTTTTAATCATAGCTAGTACAAATGTACTAAAGAAATTACACTAATTAATCTTTTTCATGAATCTTACCAAAACTTTTTTGAAACAAATCAAATCGCAAGACACAAATGTCTTTGAGTATCTACATGTGATGCACTGATGCTGTTACAATGTGTAATCTGGATACTCTACAGCACCAGGCTCCAGTTTCACAATCATTCCTTAACTAAGGGTTTCCTTCACCTAACTTTAACAAATTTTTGCAATCTCTTTTTGAATTTCAAATAATCATTTGTGATAAAACTAAATACAAGTGTTGCAAGCTTGAAGTGTTCTTCAAAATGACACCTTAAATTCCTGAATATTGAAACAATGAACCAAATTATTAAGATTTCAAATGTTCCAGATTTAAGTTAAGGAAAATCTTAGTTAAGGGATGACTGTGAAACTGGGGCCTGTATTATAAAATCATGAAAACTATCACATTAAGATTTTTAGAATATATACATTTTTTTATTTTTATCTTCTTGTGCGCTTTACACTCAAATAATTCCTACCCTACTATCTAAGAGTTTTATAATTTGAGGTATTTAAGGTAAAATTTCAAAAATCACAAACTCATAGATCTTTTAAATAAATAACAATAAAGATTGCCCTAGGTCCACTCATTTACCTTATCATTGAGAATCAGAATTTATTCACAACAATTTACATACATATACACTCATGCTCACTTCCTACTCCAAATACTCTGGTGATGGCATATTGTCCAGAAGTAGATGTCATTGATCTTTGGCTCTAATAAGTTAGAGTAGCTCTAGACCTGAAATACACCAAATGATCGCTCTGAGCGACTTATTTTATAATACTGATGTTGACATTTCCAAAACGACAACATCAGTATTATAAAAAAAGCTGTTCAGAGCCATGTATTTCAGGTCTAGAGTACCTCACTTATGATCAAAATTTAATGTATCAAAAATTATGATTTCGAATCCATCATTCTCTTTGTCGGTTTACCTCTTGATTTGTGACAGGTTCATCTAGTGGTTCATCATCTTCAACATCATCTAAATCATCATCAAAACTGAAAATAAAAAGAAAAACTTAACATTACATAAAAATTAATTAATCATATTAATTTAACATATGAAATGCAAAATCCTTGTCATGAATTAAGAATTAAGAAGTAATGACCATGTTATAATATTGGGATGTACCTTAAGCGACATTTATTACGTTTAAATGTCGCTGGTACAAATGTAATATATGGGACGAACACCAAATCTTCAGATACAATGTTGTATTTTTATTGTAGGTTGTATGGTGCTGGCCAAGCTTTCGGCCTGGATGGCCTTCATAAGAACTAAGAGCATATCAGGAATCACAATAATGTAAAAATTGCGATAAAGTTTGTTAAATGTAAACAGTAAATCATTTGAAGGGGCATATCTAACATGATCAAGCGAAAGAATTTCCATATTAACTTTGCGGGTAAATTTTGAAATCTGGGCAGGTAGACATAACCTTGTTTTCGAAAACATAATCAAAACAAATAATTCTTTGATAATGTTAACAAATCGTATCCATGTATGCTTTTTATCTTGATGAAATAAAATAATAATAATAATAATAATAATAAAAAAACTACACTAACTTATCGTCATGCTCGTCGTCCGCCATCTTGTTAACATATGCGCGTCTTTGTTAGTCAAACGTTTTATCAACAGAATTCTAGTTTCTAAATTGATCGATGACATATTCCGGAAGTTCTGACACAAAATTCAGCACTTCATTTAATGTAAAATAGTTCTTATGTATTAAATATTTTTATAAATAAAAATTTTATTTCCCAGATTCTCTGTATTATTTCCCAGACCACCGGAATTAAAACTTTTGTTTCCTGTTTCAATTTGAAACATAATTGAAGTAGTGCAAACATTCCTCAGACTAAAAATTCAAACAAATAAAGGAAAGCTCATTCTAACCTTCACATATAATGACTAGTAACTGGAATAAAGTGAATATAAATGTAAGATTGTTTATTTCATCGTTTAATTGTGGCTCATTCAGTAGGCACATAAGGAAGCTTTAACAAAAAACTCACTTGACCAATTATTTTTGTAGCCGATATACTATTGGTTTGCATGCTTGAACATACACTAAATTTTACCACCCGGAAAAAGCCTTTCATACCTATATTGATGTTTAAACGTACTTGGAATATTCATCAACCCGCGGTTATTTTGCAGAAAGTTAAAAAATTGTATTTCACCATTGGCGCAAACCGTTACAATTGTATGTTAGTCCAAAAGTTGGCTGACCTAGTTAACGGATTCAAAAGCATTAACCCTGTACATTAAACACGATACATTATACGCATTCGAAAATTTAAAACAATCCACATTGCTTTTCAAATGTATAACCATTTTCCAATCATGTTAATTAAATACATGTACAATTTATTGAAATAATAATACAAATTATTATTAAGAGAATAGCAGGAGGTGAACAAACATCTAAGAGAAGAACAGGCAGGTTTTAGAGAAGGACGAGGGACAACAGAACAAATCTTTATTCTGCGAAACATCATTGAGCAAACTGTTGAATGGAATTCAAACCTATATCTTTGTTTCATCGACTTTGAAAAAGCATTTGACAGTGTACACCAAGAATCACTATGGAAGATAATGAAACAATATGGCATCCCTGACAAACTGATCAACTTAGTAAGATGTATGTATCAAGATAATGAATGCGCAGTTATAACAAGCAGTGGAACATCAGACTGGTTTAAGATTAAATCAGGTGTGAAACAAGGCTGTAATATGTCCGGCTTCCTCTTCCTCATGGTCATAGATTGGATCACGAGAAAGGCAACAGCAGATAACAACAGAGGAATCCGATGGAATTTTACCACCAAATTTGATGAGCTTGACTACGCTGATGACATAGCTCTCCTATCCAGCACTAAAGACCAACTACAAAGAAAGTTTAACAAAGTTAACAATCTTGCCAATTCCACTGGCCTCAAGATTAATGTATCATAAACAAAAGTTATGAGACTGAACAAAAACACCAATCAACCGATCACCAGCAATAATAGCAATGAAATAGAAGATGTCAAATCATTCATCTATCTTGGTACAGTAATAACAACCACTGGCGGAAAAAATGCAGACATCAGAAGACGACTAGGTCTTGCAAAAAATGACGTACAACAAACTCACACCTATTTGGAACAACAACCAACAGTTACTATCAAAGAAAACAAAAGTCCGCCTGTTCAACTCCAATGTCATCTCTGCCCTTCTATACGGAAGCGAAACCCGGAAAATGAACAAAAATGATGAAAATATGCTGGACACATTCCTTCACAAGAGCTTAAAGAGAATCTTAAAAATATATTGACCAATGAAAGATACAAATGAAGAAGTAAGAAAACAAGCTGGCTGTGAAAAGATAAGTGACACCATCAGAACAAGAAGGTGGAAATGGCTGGGACATGTGCTCAGGATGGAGAACAGCAGGCATGCTAAAATAGCCCTTACATGGACCCCAGATGGTAAAAGAAAGAGAGGACGTCCAAAAGAGGCCTGGAGGACAATAGAAAAAGAAAGGAAAGACCTTGGCTTCAACACCTGGGCAGAGGCAACAAGAGTGGCACATGATAGAGTGAAATGGAGGGGACTTGTTAATGGCCCGATTCTCCTCAAGGAGAGACGGAAATAAGTCAAGTAAGTCACAATTTATTGAATCGAGTGTCGTAAGTAAATGGCCAAGATTAGAAAAGTCACCGACTCTGTGTATTTGGAAGTTGCATACAAGTACAGATTGCAATGGTTACGAGTAGACAGATCTTTTCTTTGTCACATCTGTGATACCACTTCGGTATTAAATATTAACATATTAAGCCTCGAAGTACCTCGTAGCTCCCAAAAGTATTTGTTGCACGATCCCCGGATTACCGTCCCGTCTAGACGCCCTGATATTTCTGATACTGAACGGTAATTTTCTTTTGTATTTCAATTAATTTTGAACTGTAACTAAATCCAAATGTGTGTCACGTTTTATGATTTATTTAAGAAATTGTACCAGACATTTTTGAAGAAAAATTTATGCTGCGATTCGAACCCAGGAAAACTGATTTACAAGACGAGAGTTTTACCACTAGACCACCGACATATTCTGATTAGATTGTCTCTTTCAATAAAAATAACCCTGTGTTGTTCTAACGGTTTTTTTTTAAAATTCAAATGCAACTTTTAAAAGTATAAATTTTAAAATGAAAAAGCATCTGTAACAGGCAAATCAAACTATAATTTATAGAATAAAACGAAAGAAAATAATAATTTAACAAACAAATACTAAGGCCGAACAAAACATGAATAGTACCCAGTTTGATATTCTTGGTTTCTGACACACTGGATATGCTTATTAAATAAGCCTGCATGGTTTCAATTCATGGACAATGCGGATATTAAAAATTGTTTCTATGGCACCATCCCAAAGAACACAAAAAGAAACATGAAATGGGCAAATACCTGGAATAGTTGGGCCAAAGTAAGAAGTGTAGTTAGACAGTTAGTACCCCAGACAAGGAAACTAAAGGCTATTTCTGCCTTATAGTTAATTGATAGCACTGGTATTCCTAAAACTAAAACACCAATTGTCCATGAATCACCGTTCGGCATTTGACCTAAACAGGCCTTTTTTGCTTGTGGGGCCGTTTTTCTTAATAGCTAGCGTTGTGAAAATAATACAAAGGAAGTTCCCCCAGTACTAAGCCATTCTATGGCAAAATAACTTATATGCTTCTTTTACTATTGCTTTATGTGCATCTGACACAATATGTATCCTATTTCTTATGTTTTAACCTCATATATAATCCCATTAATGATTTTGCATGGATGACGCAATTTGGCAAAACTGATTTGAACCTTGACCCAAGCACCCACCCTGTTATTTGACAAATGTTCTTTGTATCTGAATCAATTCAACAAAAATAAGTCCATTGTGTTGTTTCAAATAGCGAGCGGGAATTTGAATATTCAGTGAAAATACGATGTTGGCACTGATTGATTAAAAATGATATAAAAGTCCTTGACAATAACCTATCCGTATCGGTAATCTTTGCATGACCCTGCCGTGGTCTTGGCGTTTAAATGTATCATTTGTTCGAGGCCTTGCTATGTTCTTGGACCTTGAAGATCATGTGTTGAGTTTCATGAAACTCCTTCTTCGAAGTAAAGAGGTATGTCATTGACATACATCATCAGATACCTTCACATTTAACATATGACTTGGTTCAAGGGTAAGACACTCCTGGAGCAAGAAGATAATTAAGTCATGAAATTTCTCAGAAGCAGCAATAAATTATGTATCGGACACAGTTTTCACACATATACCATCCATGACCTTTCAGAACGATCTTGGTTCAAGGTCATGTCACATTCTGTGTCAATGACGATCATTTGTGATAAGTTCTATGAAATTTTCTCCAAAGCAGCAACGAGTTATTGACTAAATGGTTAGTGTCGTAAATGGATATCTTATATTCACTGCAACAAGTAAATCTTGACCAATCTTTCTTTATAGTGGGCTCAGGCAGGAAAATACATGTATTTGATATTATAAGAGTTGTCAAGAATTATATCTAGGCCGTTATATCTAAGGTCACATTTAGTTATATAAAGACATCACATGACATATAGGAATGAATCAAATACATGTATAAATGTTAAACGTTGTTATAACCCCTCGGGTCATTTTGAGGTAGCAATGAGTTAGCCTTCAAACTCAAGGCACCTCACTGATATGGGTTCAACCTCAGTCAACAGAGAGTGAGAAAGGCCTTAACTGGTTGGCGCTGTACCAGTATAATGGACCGAGTAGTCTGCGATGTTTATCTGTTACATTGCAAGCCAGTGTGCTAACACTATACGGGTCACAATAAGCACAATAGAGATCAGAAAAAAACTTGCACATTCATGCACCACATGAAATTGTGTTTAAACTAGTCTCTAGATTAATTAAATTTGTGTTTAAATTAATCTTCGAAATTAATAAAATTGTCTTGTCATGAATAAAGGTGATTGAAAAAACTGCAAATGTGACATAAAACAACATTCAACCAACCCCTTGTCAGGTCAATTGTTAAGTTTTTTCATTAAATCAACTGAAAAATCAATTTTTGAAATTTTACTTTTTGAAAAAGTTCTCCTTTGTTTCACTCCATAGGATCCTGCCAAACTGTTTTTTACGATCAAGTAAAAACTATAAGAGCTCAAAGAAAAGTTTATCATCATTTTAATATAGTCTCGTATTTATATTACATTTACATGTGTGTATGAATGGAAATCTATGATCACCACAAAATAAACAATTTATCAGACTTGGTTTGATTATTCAGCCACACTTGTAGTATAAATTTTTTATCTACATATTTACCAGTTAAAAAAACAACACTTTTGTAATTGCATATGCGACGGATCAGTCTTGGCTTAGTAATGAAGTTAACAATTTTCTAATAATAAAATATCCAATGCTTTCTAAATTCAACAATTACAAAACTGGCCAATGTCTAATACATGTTTATAGAATACAGGCAATGAAGAACACAAATATTCCACCTAATGCAGTCTGCAGACAACACAAAACCAGAAAATTTTCATTGCATTGTAGGAATGTTTTCTTTACTCGATAAAAACAAGTTAAAAAAATATAAACCTGGGTATTGATTTACAAACACATGTCAATGTCTTCATAAAAAATATACCAAGCCGTGTATAGATTGTGAACATCCAACTATAAAATTTAACCAAAATTAAAAACTTAGCTGCTATACCACAGCAATCATAGCCTGCTGGGACTTAAACATGGTATTTGCAAATAAAATAACTCTTGGTATAAATTAAAATGGTCAACAGACAAATTAAGCGGCTTCACTGATGACAGACACCTGATTCTATGATATGTATATAAAACATTAACATACATAACATTCTCTCTCTCTACTCTCCTCACACATTCTGCATTTACTCTTTTAAGAAAAACCAAATCATTATTTAAAACAGCTAAAGTACCATACCAAGTCTAAAATGAACAAACTTCATGTTGATTAAATCTGATAAATTCAAAAACAGATATAATTTAGTTTTTTAAGTAATTATAAACCAAAATATTTTCAATTTGTCTTTGTAATTTTAAAGCAAGGGTACACAAGCTGTAAAAAAAGCTAGCTAAACCACATTTCAAAAATACAATCATCATTTAAAATTTATTTTGAATAATAATCATCTGCTCTTTATACCAATTAAGAATTGTGAAAAATCCCTGGTAACTAAATTTTGATAATCAAATGAAAATAACAGAACAAAAATCATATTTATCTTTAATAATTAAGAATTAAGAAACTAGACTTTGAAAAAATAACTTTACTACAAAGGTGTGTAAAAATATACATATATAAACATCTAAAAACAAAAACAGAGAGAAAAAAGCAGAGAGAAGAGAAAGCCAGAAAATAGATAGATAAACAAAAACAATTTACTTTCAAAATCCATTCATTCTTACCACCAATACTACAAATTCTCCATAAATAATACAATGGTCAGCATCAAATACACACCAAATGAATTTACATATGTAATGAGATTAATTTTTGTCAAATAAAAAGACCATTATAACTTCTCCTTACATTATTATATCAGTAGATGTCTGAGAACAAATCAAAAGATTAAAATATAAAATCACACTTTTCCAAAAACTGTTAAACTGAGGACAAATAAATGTAATTATGGCATTTATAATGTTACAAGTTTGATAAGTTTTATAATTATACTTTGTGAAAGACAAAAATCAGCATATTGTGTCAAAGGTCAATATGTTAAATAAGACCAATGGGTTGTTCAATTTCAAGTATATACCTCTGCTTCCAACTGCACTCTAAAAGATAATTTTTTATACTTTATTATTAAAACCCTGAAGTTTCCCAAATGCTCAAAATAAATTCAACATTGACAAAGATAGTAAAATCATTACTTGATTGACAAAGTGGATGCATTAAAAGTTGCAAATAAGCAATAAATAAGCAATTTGACCTTATATATTATGCGACAAAGTTAATCTGTGGACTATATTGATCCATACTCATGTAAAACTGGTTACAGATAAGCTTCCAGTGATATAGGGGAATTTTTTTAATTTTAAGTAACAACTTTGTAATGGCTTACCAAACCTTTCAAGAGCGTCATTATGTAAAAACCACTGCTTGTACCCTATCTTCCGTGCAACCTGGTAAAACAAAAGTTCTGAGACATTGAAAACTTCCTTATCAGCACTAGGATTGACACACAGTCACCATATTAATACAAATAATATAACTAATATATCAGCAATACCTCATATCTTGGTTATTTATGAAAACAAAAATTAAACTTTTAAATAAAAAAACATAGAGAATGTGCTTCAGCAATAATACCGTTTATAAAATTAATTTTTTATAATGCAACATCTTGACCGGTAGATAATCTTAGCACCTTGTCATTTCCATTTGGGTAATAGGTGTATGTATGTACATATACTGTTGTCTAAAATGTATGGCGAATCTTGTATGTGGAACACATGTACAATACATAAAACTCGTAAAAAAAATTTGTAAGTTTAAAATGGATATATCAATATAATGTAAAATCTTCATCAAACATCATATAGAAGGGAATAGTTCCGTTTTACAAAGTAACCCATTAATAACAATTTTTGTCATTATCTAAAGATAAATATTGAAAGGTATATCTTTAAAATTTTAATCAATTCTATTTGAAACAAAGCTTTAGAAACTCAGCAGTCAGAACTTTATGTTTTATGACCATTTGTCCTAAACATGATTTTCAATATTGTTCATTTATCTACATAGAATAAATAAAATTAACTCAACATTAGAGATAGTGGACAACCACCCATTTAATAATGCAAAAATAATGAAATCATAGTTATTTTAACCAATTGCAAATACATTATGACACAAATTTCAAAGCAGAACTGTATACATAAATTAATTTTTTTCTAAGCATAAATTTATCTTTTCTAAGCATTCAGACACAAATCTATGTTTGTTTATAAAACATTTTTTTCCGACCATATATCTTCAACAATCACAGTTACTGATTAACAAAACAGTTCAAATTATAAACAGTTAGAATTGTATAAAACTCTATCTTCCAAATGAAGTCAGAAATCAACAAAAATTTAAAACTTAAAGTGATGTGAGAATGGTACATACATGTATTCTAAGGGCTCAAGATAAAATCTCAGAATTAAACAAAACTCTTAACTGCATAAGGTCACATCAGAATCATACAAAACTCTTTAACTCTTCATGATAAAATTAGAATTCGGAAAAATTCTAACTGTCCAAGATCAAGTCAGAATTGTACAAAAATCTAATTAACCAAGATCAAGTAAGATAATTTTGTACAATTTCTAACTGCCCAGGTATAATTATTTTGTTTTGGCAAGCTGTCTTATATTATATTTTCTAAACTTCCGACTTATATACATGCTTGTCAAATCCCAGTGAAAGAACTGGACTATATTTCTAAATAAATTTATATATATGTATTTATCCATTCATTCACTGTATTTTGATGAGGAGGATGGCTTATAAAAACAGTTTGATTTCCATAACTATATACATCACATTTAATGAGGAACTTCAAATGTTCATCTATGTTTAGAGTAAAACACATGATGTCATCCATTCCATTTATAGAATAATTACAATAAATACTGTTGTCTTACTTGTGTTTTAACATACATTTAAGAACGTCACCATAAATTTTCTAACATCATCGTCAATGAAAGCAGATGAATCATAAGACAAGGTATGACAGCAAGTTACTTTTTTTTCTGTCCCCATCACATTATCATCATCATCATTATTCACTAAAGGCTTTGTGACAGACAACAATGCTGCCTACTACTACCATTGATCACAGGGTTTATAAACACATGTAAGACCAGCTAGTCTAGCTGGTGTGATGTTTGATCAGACAGGTCCATTCTGTACTGTTGGTTGCGTTGGTGATGTGGACGACGATGAGGCACTACTTGATGACGGTGATGACAATGCTGAAGGTGTAGAAGAAGATGAAGACGGTGATGATAATGCATTATCATATTTTTCTAAGATATCTTTGGCTTGAGCTCTGAAACAACAAAATAAGATATTTATGAAATTTGAAAGTATAATTTAAAACAAACTAACCTGTAAAAAACAAGTGCTGTCAGAAGAAAAGACAACTTTTTTCCACAATAACTTTAACAAGTACTTTAATGATGTTTCATACCAGACTTAAAACAAAGTTCTTTATACAGTGTGTTAATGAAAAGTACTAATCATTATTGTGTAAAAATCTATATTCTAATTATATTTATATGTATATATATATTTGAAATTTCATCTTGCAAATCTCAAGAAGTTAACCGAATGCCATAATTAACTTGCCCTAAGTGTTAATAACCAGTAAATATGGCACTAATAATATGTCTATAAATTCCAAGGTACAATACTCAATATATCCCTGGTAAGTTTAATTTTTTTTTTATATTTTAAATAAGGGGTTATATATAACACAATATCTTGAATTGTTCACACCATCAAGCTAATACAGTACAAAGTACTTTACCTTACATCTTCAACCTGAGACAGACTTGAAGCAGTTTCAGAATCTGTAGATTCCACCACAGCAGGTACATCTACGGGTCCATTTGACTTTACTTGAACAGTACTATCTACAGCCTGGTCAGATGAAGCTTTATTTCTCATCAACCCAGACCCTGTCAGAAAACTACAAAATATAACACAAATATTAAAATTTGCAAAGTAAATTAACATCAAAGTTTAATATTGGTTCATCTACTTATTAATTATGATGTAAAAGTATTAGAACTGTAAGATAATATCTGCAAAAAATCAAAATATACACCTTGAAATAAATGACATTAAAAAGTAAATTTTCAGTGGCAATAATACTCCACTCAATAAATAAATAACATGCCAAACTAAATTTCAGTGGCACTAGAGCTTGTTGCTTGTTATCTATTGTGTATTTTTTAAAAACAAACACTTGAATGTGATACAGTATTAAAACCAAGACATAAGGTATAAATAAATAATTATAAATAATTAATAAATCATTGATAATTAAAACAAAAAGTAAACAAAAAGAAGCATGTAAATTAACAACAAACACTACCAAACTGGTAAATACATAATTCAAAAAGATGCTAGAATCTAATAAAAGTTTAATTAACAGTATAGCTTTAAGTCTGTCAGTTTGTTCAATAATGGACAATAACTGTACAAGAACAAAGTGAACTCAAATATTCAACATAATCAGACTATAAAAATTGAATGCTAGCATAATGCCACATCAGTTAACTTCCAGCTAATCTCTCACAAGCTAGCCATGGGTTTGTTGAAGAGTTTAGGTACATGTGTACTAGACACAACTTTATTTCAATATCAAATATTGCAGACTGAAATCATGCTCCATACAGGCACTGAGCAAAGCGAAAGGAAGGATAAAACTTGAACAGAGTAAAGTGTCACAATATAGTTAAGCTGATAACATCAAAATCTGATCATGCACACAAAGATGGACAAAGTTGGCATATTAGACTGACATGACCTCTTATGTTTTAATACACATGATGTTTTATTTATTGCTATTGCCATAGATTGAGACTGAATTTAAGATCACTATTTGTGACATCCGACATACATCTGAGTGTATAGGTAGCAGATTTAATGTATTAGATATAAAACTGCAATGATGTCAGGAACACTAAATAGCAGTGTACTCACATAAAATGACCACTATGCCTAAAATTACTTCAACCATATTTCTATTCATATTTTTTAATTGAAACTGTAACACCAGACAATTAACACTGGTTAACAAAATAACTGATAAAGGAAATCCTGTAAGATCTTTATAATGAAAAAATAAAAAAATTGTATGCCTAAACCAAGGTTCCATATAAAAGGTTTATTAAGTTGTTTGTAACAAAGTGAAGTTATAAGTGACTAAAGACTTCTGACCACAATTAGCCTACTTTCACCACTACAAATTCTTCTTCAGTATTCCAGGTGTTAAGAAAGTTTCAGAAATGTTTCATTGTTACTTAACTTAAGCAAAACCCAAAAGATAAGGAAAAAATAGTTATCATACCTAGTCAAAATACATTTCATTCACTAAGAAAATTGAAATGAAAAAGAAACACTGATCCCTAGAACATAAAAGAAAACTGGGACCTAAATATTTTAAGTACCACTATGACATAATGCCCAAAATTCCACTGAACCATAGATAAGCAAAAATGTATTTCTGCCAAAAAAAAAAAAAAAAAAAAAAAAAAAAAAAAAAAAAAAAAAAAAATCATTGCTTAAAAGATATACAATTGGACTACGATAAGCCTCCAAATGGACCCCTTCTATTTCACTGGATCAGGACTATCATTCAATCTAACATGCAAAAATATTTTAATCAAATTTAGTGACAATAGTGGTTATATGTTTAGTGACCATATAAACAATATATTTTGTGCAGATATCAATCAAGGATTTAATTACTGTATACAAGAAATATTGTGTGGTACTGCATGATTACTGCAAACATTCATGGTACCTGTATACAATAAAGAGATTCCTCACCTAAAATCTGGAACTCTAAACTGACATCCATAATTTTTTTTTAAAAATTTATCTTTTCCAAAACAAAACAATTTTATTAGACACCTACTGAAATCTGGTTCAATATTAACATATACTGCCTGACTTGTTCTAAGTACCTTGCATTTCTTTTTATTATATGCACATTCTTAAAAAAAGATTTTTTAAAAAGTATCATGACACAAAAGCTCTCTAAAAATACATGATGAGTAGGGACTTATATTTCATCTCAGATATACAAGTATAATACAGAAACAGTTAACAGTTCAAAAAGAAAATCTGGAACAATGAAAACAGCCTCAATGGAAACCTTACGAAACCGATTTCCCTATCCACTTTCATTGTCAAACAATGCATATACATGCAACTTTTATTTATAAGTAAAAAGCGAAACCGTCAACAAAATTATGTGATGATCAACAGAATTTGTTTTTCTTTTATTGTTTTCATTGTAAATACAGTTGAATCTTGTTATCTCTAACATGCATATCTTGAACTTTCGGATAAATCGAACTTTTTGAAAAAGTCCGAACAATGTTGTTCTTTATTCAACCAAAATAACTCTGGTTATCTCAGCTCTGATATCTTGAATTTCCAGATATGAGGAACAATTTTTTCGTCCCCTTGAATGAAAATCCTAGAAAAATTACATTCGTTAACTCGAACAAAAAATTTAAAAAAAAAAAAAATTTGTCAACTCCAACAGATTTTTTTGTCGATTTAATTAAGTGAAAAGTGACTGTTGGCACTGTTGATTTTAAATCAATGCAATCATTATTATTAAACTGCACTGACCTCCTGATTTTCTTAATTTGTTACTTATTATCCTTTGCATAAACAATTAAACCATCAACGGGGTTTTAATTACTGCCAAGCTTGATGACAACATGATTGTGTAATGTAACAAGAGGCCCAATAGGGCCTGTGATGCTCAACTGGCTGCATATGTAAGACAATGTTTGTTTTTGATTGAAATGCTGTTTAACGTTCAACTCAAGAATATTTCACTTATATGGAGACTGTCAATTTTGGAAATGGTGGAGGACACTGGATTATAGGAGAAAACCACAACCAAGCAGCAAGTTTACTGACAAACTTTCAAAGATGAAGTGCTAGCCCACTTGGCATTAATGCACAATGTCAGGGGTGAAAGGTGCTGTGATTCGTAACATCGAATGTTTAAGACCACACAGCCACTGTGGTGCCTTTAAGACAATGTGATGTGGTTACCATAATTGGTTCATCAGCTTAAGATGGGAAATAAATTGAGCTTATGACCATTTTTGCTTCAATAAAGCCTACTTTGCAACACACACATGCAGGCATGCTTCACTATGCCATAAACTCAGCTTGGTTTAGCCAGTTGAGCTAAGAATAGATCCACAATGGCTTTTTTATATATATATATATATATATATATCTAGTAACAACAGGCATCTTAGACTGGTTCAAACTTTTTTTAGGCCGATGTAGGAACCTTCCACAGGAAGTTTGGTTCCAATTCGCCCAGTGATTTTAGAGGAAAAGATTTTACTAAATATTACACCTAATTTGCATATTTCTTGAAAATTGGGTCAATAAAAATTTTTTCAGAAAAGAATATCATATATTTTGAATCCCATACAGTATACTTTCTATATTTAAAATTTGAGCTCAATTGGTGGAAAAAAAGATCAACAATGGTCTTTTTTTTTCTATTTTTAGTTATGACGGCCATCTTGGATGTCAGGACGGGTTGCCTGGTACCACCTTTAGTCAGGCTGACATTTGGACCTTCCACACAAAATTTCATTCCACTTGGCCCAGTTGTTTCAGAGGAGAAGATTTTCAAAGATTTCACTAAATATTACACCTTAAGCATAATTCTTGAAAATTGGGTCAACGAAAAAGTTCTCATAAAAACCCTTTAAATATGTTGAATGCCCTGCTATCTACTCTCTACATTTCAAATTTGAACAAAAACGGTTAAAAAATGACTCAGCAATGGCTGTTTATGTGTTTTTGCTATTTATAATAACAGCGGCCATCTTGGATGTCTGGCGGGGTCGCCTGGTACAAACTTTGGTCTACCCCACCAAGGGACCTTCCACATTAAATTTGGTTCCAATTGGCCCAGTGGTTTCAGAGGAGAAGATTTTCAAAGAATTGATTAAATATTACACCTCATTTGCATAATTCGTAAAAATCGGGTCAACGAAAAATTTCTCATAAAAACCCGTTACATATGTTGAATGCCCCGCTATCTACTCTCTACATTTCAAATTTGAACAAAAACGGTTAAAAAATGACTCAGCAATGGCTATTTATGTGTTTTTGCTATTTATAGTAACAGGGGCCATCTTGGATGTCGGGCGGGGTCGCCTGGTACAAACTTTGGTCTACCCCACCTAGGGACCTTCCACACCAAATTTGGTTCCAATTGGCCCAGTGGTTTCAGAGGAGAAGATTTTCAAAGAATTGATTAAATATTACACCTCATTTGCATAATTCGTAAAAATCGGGTCAACGAAAAATTTCTCATAAAAACCCGTTACATATGTTGAATGCCCCGCTATCTACTCTCTACATTTCAAATTTGAACAAAATCGGTTAAAAAATGACTCAGCAATGGCTATTTATGTGTTTTTGCTATTTATAGTAACAGCGGCCATCTTGGATGTCGGGCGGGGTCGCCTGGTACAAACTTTGGTCTACCCCACCTAGGGACCTTCCACACCAAATTTGGTTCCAATTGGCCCAGTGGTTTCAGAGGAGAAGATTTTCAAAGAATTGATTAAATATTACACCTCATTTGCATAATTCGTAAAAATCGGGTCAACGAAAAATTTCTCATAAAAACCCGTTACATATGTTGAATGCCCCGCTATCTACTCTCTACATTTCAAATTTGAACAAAATCGGTTAAAAAATGACTCAGCAATGGCTATTTATGTGTTTTTGCTATTTATAGTAACAGCGGCCATCTTGGATGTCGGGCGGGGTCGCCTGGTACAAACTTTGGTCTACCCCACCTAGGGACCTTCCACACCAAATTTGGTTCCAATTGGCCCAGTGGTTTCAGAGGAGAAGATTTTCAAAGAATTGATTAAATATTACACCTCATTTGCATAATTCGTAAAAATCGGGTCAACGAAAAATTTCTCATAAAAACCCGTTACATATGTTGAATGCCCCGCTATCTACTCTCTACATTTCAAATTTGAACAAAATCGGTTAAAAAATGACTCAGCAATGGCTATTTATGTGTTTTTGCTATTTATAGTAACAGCGGCCATCTTGGATGTTGGGCGGGGTCGCCTGGTACAAACTTTGGTCTACCCCACCTAGGGACCTTCCACACCAAATTTGGTTCCAATTGGCCCAGTGGTTTCAGAGGAGAAGATTTTCAAAGAATTGATTAAATATTACACCTCATTTGCATAATTCGTAAAAATCGGGTCAACGAAAAATTTCTCATAAAAACCCGTTACATATGTTGAATGCCCCGCTATCTACTCTCTACATTTCAAATTTGAACAAAATCGGTTAAAAAATGACTCAGCAATGGCTATTTATGTGTTTTTGCTATTTATAGTAACAGCGGCCATCTTGGATGTCGGGCGGGGTCGCCTGGTACAAACTTTGGTCTACCCCACCTAGGGACCTTCCACACCAAATTTGGTTCCAATTGGCCCAGTGGTTTCAGAGGAGAAGATTTTCAAAGAATTGATTAAATATTACACCTCATTTGCATAATTCGTAAAAATCGGGTCAACGAAAAATTTCTCATAAAAACCCGTTACATATGTTGAATGCCCCGCTATCTACTCTCTACATTTCAAATTTGAACAAAATCGGTTAAAAAATGACTCAGCAATGGCTATTTATGTGTTTTTGCTATTTATAGTAACAGCGGCCATCTTGGATGTCGGGCGGGGTCGCCTGGTACAAACTTTGGTCTACCCCACCTAGGGACCTTCCACACCAAATTTGGTTCCAATTGGCCCAGTGGTTTCAGAGGAGAAGATTTTCAAAGAATTGATTAAATATTACACCTCATTTGCATAATTCGTAAAAATCGGGTCAACGAAAAATTTCTCATAAAAACCCGTTACATATGTTGAATGCCCCGCTATCTACTCTCTACATTTCAAATTTGAACAAAATCGGTTAAAAAATGACTCAGCAATGGCTATTTATGTGTTTTTGCTATTTATAGTAACAGCGGCCATCTTGGATGTTGGGCGGGGTCGCCTGGTACAAACTTTGGTCTACCCCACCTAGGGACCTTCCACACCAAATTTGGTTCCAATTGGCCCAGTGGTTTCAGAGGAGAAGATTTTCAAAGAATTGATTAAATATTACACCTCATTTGCATAATTCGTAAAAATCGGGTCAACGAAAAATTTCTCATAAAAACCCGTTACATATGTTGAATGCCCCGCTATCTACTCTCTACATTTCAAATTTGAACAAAATCGGTTAAAAAATGACTCAGCAATGGCTATTTATGTGTTTTTGCTATTTATAGTAACAGCGGCCATCTTGGATGTCAGGCGGGGTCGCCTGGTACAAACTTTGGTCTACCCCACCTAGGGACCTTCCACACCAAATTTGGTTCCAATTGGCCCAGTGGTTTCAGAGGAGAAGATTAAAGTTTACGCACGCACGCACGGACGCACGGACGCACGCAAAACCATGCCATAAGCTCAGCTGGCTTTAGCCAGTTGAGCTAAAAATTACTCAAAACAACAGGAAGCTTGGGGTGATTAAAGTTTAAAGTACACAAAGCGAAACAGGTATGGGGACCAAAGCGGACTCCACTGTTTGTTGGTAAAATACAATAGTGCAATCAGTTATTGACAGATTTTGAGTGAATATAGAAACTTTTATAAAACAAAATGCATGTAAGTACTGAGAATTTTGTCAACATCAGCCTCTTACATTGACTACCATATCACTGTTGCATAGTATCGTATTTTTATGTCAAACTATGTAACAAAAATACTTCCGGTTTCTTACATATATATATATGTCGGAATATATATGACATATGATAAAACAGTAATACAGTTAGACAAGATAAAACCTGAAGTAACTTCTGATAGGATTGTATGAGTTATTTCCCTTTCATGGCCGTTTTTTTAACTTCGTTTATCTCGAACTCCGGATAAGTCGAACTTTTTGTGTTTCCCAATGGAGTTTGAAATAACAAGATTCAACTGTATAAATATCAAACCCATCTTTGAAATACCTAATAAAATTCTAAAACAATGAATTTATGATGGTTAAATACTGAAAATGATATATTTTCACACAGTCTCACTATAATGAATTGATTATTTTATCTTCGTGGCTAGTTTAGTAAATGTAAAATTGCTTTAACCATACCACCACCATCACCATCATATTTGTCAAATAATGTCAAGTTTTATAGATTGATCAACACATAAATATGCAAGTATATATGTTTAAAACAATATATAACATACAACACAAACAGCGGTTAGTTTGCTTAACTCACTCAAAATTAGCACTAAGATCATCTGCATCTATGTCATTAAGCAATTCATCAGTAAACCTTTAACAAAGTCACATGACATGCTATTAATAAACACACTATATCATATTTGTATTATGTATATCATATTTGTATTATGTACATGTATATACATGTATATAAGAACTATTAACTACTAATATCTATATATTTAATAGTAAAATTCTAAGATCAATTTCATTTCCATGTAGGCATAAATGTTTAATATGATTCAGGCTCTACATACATGTTTTTTTAATCTTATTTTCAACATCATGCATGCAGAAAAAACAATTTTGTATACTGACTATATCCAAGTTCAATATATTTCACAGAAAATAAACAGCTTTATACAAACATGTATGTTAGCAATGTAAACAGCAACATGTTAAAAGAAGCAATGTATAAATTGTATTAGTACTGACAGGGTTCTAAGTAAGGTAAGATCCCGTCTTTAAAGGTCTCTGACTTTACAATTCCAGCAGAATTATACTGCTTCATAAACATCTCTACATAAAACTTAGTCAAGAATTTACACATACATGTATTAAGGCTTTTAAAACAATCAATTCTAAAATTTCTACAACTTGTGGATTATGTCTGTCTGTACAGTCAAAAAGCACTTTACACTAGCAGAATCGTTACTTATGGCCTATGATTGAAACTATGAATTCACATTTCATTTGTTGGTAAACCAACTAAACATTACTATTAGATAAAATCATTGCATGTGGAAAAAGTAAATAAAGAGTATTGAGGATTCCAAGAAATTCCCTCTTTTAATATTTTTATATTAAATTTCCTTACTTTTGACTGTCTGCAGCATTTGTATCACTACCACTACTACTTGGACTGGAAGAACATGGCACATTATCAGCATGCTGACTGGATTGTGATGATGGAGAGGGAGGAGGAGTTGTATTCTGACTTTCTGTTGATGAACTGTTTGCTGAACTCACATGATTCTCTGAGTTATCTGGTGTTGATGATGTAGGTTCTTCAGAATTATCACTTTAAAAAAACAAGAATATGTATGCTTTATAGCTGTAAGTTTGGATGAAATATAAGAATGTTGTCCTGATTTCTCTAAGTTTACATCTGATTTGGCTATCAAACTTTTTTTTAAAGTAGAGGGATGTTTACCAAATTTAACAAGTCACTTGAAGCACTACATATGTGCATCTACCATGGAGTGGAGTGTAGTTAAGTAATGGTGTTTTACGCCCCAGTCGAGAATCTTTCACTTATTTAGAGGCGGTCACTTCTGGGATGGTGGAGGAAACCGGATTGTCCAGAGAAAACCACCGACCTTTGGCAAGCGAACTGACAAACTTTCTCACACTAGGATCTGTCCTGAGTGGAATTCGAACCCAGGTGGTGAGAGGCACTGTGATCCATAAGCACCTGCTTTTGACCACTCGGCCACTGTGGCCCCTCTATCATGGAGAAACTATCATTTATTACATGAAATTACTGTAATTTTTCTTCAATAGATACTGAATTCTCGATACACTTTACATTTGATTACCATTTGGATACAAAGCAACCTAAAACTTGAACTTATGTCACTTAAAACATTCACAAAAAATGACATCAGAATAATTTAAATATAAATTACCTAGTAGTTGTCTGTACAGAGGACTCTGGAGGGGTATTTGATTTTTCCTGATTTTTAGACAATGAAGTGGGTGTTAATGGCGAGGTTGGTACATCTTCATCTGACGTGGAGGATACTTCCTCCTCTTGTATCTTATTATTATAAACTACAGGTGAAGATTCCCCATCTAAACTGATTACTTTGATGTCATCAGTCTTTGTTCCCTGGACTTCAGTTGCTAAGTCTGGGGGTGCACTTCGTGCCACTGGAAATTGGAAATAAAATTAAAAATTCTGAGTAAAAAATATTTCTTAAAGATCCATCTTTTTTATAAAAGTTCTGAATAAAAAGTTAAAATAATGCCAATACTTGCAAGTTATATCAAACTGCAGAATACTATAATACATGTATATCTAGTTTTATTTTTAAAACATGAATATAATCATTAGAGAAAGAATCATATTTCAATTACATTTATTATTTAGATAAATACACATGTAAAATTTTCAATAAAACAATCAATAGAAAACTCTTACAATAAGCACTTGGTCTTGAGTTAGCTTCTGTTGTATCCATAGCAACTGGTGAACTACTTCTTGGACCTGGGTCAGTACTAGAAAAAGAAAAAGCAAAATTAAAATCCAGAGATAATGAAAAACTTACACAAATCTCTATTATACAATATCATTTAAATCTGTATGATTATTAGGCCGGGTAAAAAAAATTATATGGTTCTCAGACACCACGGCGCACGTAAATTCCCCGCCGATTGCTTCATTTTATTGTGGTGTTAAAAAAAATACATCGATTGGCTGTTTTGAGCAGGAAATAAACTATAAAGATCAATCATGTCAATGACTAAGATTCTCAAAAGTGAAAGTAAAATTTTTCAAAACGCTTTATTGATCTAGATTGTAAAGAGCAAATGTTGTTCTTGGGACACCTTGTAAGTTTTCCTCTTCAGGAAAGGTAAATTACTTCAATTTATGTTTTCGAATGTGTTAGTGTAAAAAAACAAGAGGGCCATGAAGGCCCTGGACGCTCACCTGAAAATGATGTACACTCAGCTTGATTTTAGCAAACTGGAGCTTCTATTCTTAAAAGAGATTTTTTCCTATATTTCGAGCTACTGACCTACTTATTGACACAAAATGACCCATATACGAACTTGAGCTAGCTTTTGTCAAGAGCATCATTCTGAGACAGTTTGATAAGTTTGTTCTAAAATGGATCCCCTCATATGTGTTAACAAGTTTTTTATACAATTTGACCTAGTGACTTACTTATTGACCCAACATAGCCCATATACAAACCCGAGCTAGCTTTTGTCAAGAGCATCATTCTGACTAAGTTTGATGAAGATTGGACTAAAATTAGGTCCTCAGAAGTGTTAACAAGGTTTTTCTACAATTTGACCTAGTGACCTACTTATTGACCCAACATGGCCAATGTACAATCTTGAGCTAGATTTTGTCAAGAAGATCATTCTGACTAAATTTGATGAAGATTAGACTAAAATTGGGGCCTCAGGAGTGTTAACAAGGTTTTTCTACAATTTGACCTAGTGACCTACTTATTGACCCAACATGGCCCATATAAGAACTTGAGCTAGCTTTTGTCAAGAAGTTCATTCTGACTAAGTTTGATGAAGATTGGACTAAAATTGAGGCCTGAGGAGTGTTAACAAGGTTTTTTTTACAATTTGACCTAGTGACCTACTTATTGATCCAACATGGCCCATATAAGAACTTGAGGTAGCTTTTGTCAAGAAGATCATTCTGACTAAGTTTGATGAAGATTGGACTAAAATTGAGGCCTCAGGAGTGTTAACAAGGTTTTTCTACAATTTGACCTAGTGACCTACCCAATGACCCAACATGGCCCATATACAAACTTGAGCTAGCTTTTGTCAAGAGCATCATTCTGACTAAGTTTGATGAAGATTGGACTAAAATTGGGTCCTCAGGAGTGTTAACAAGGTTTTTTTTTACAATTTGACCTAGTGACCTACTTATTGACCCAACATTGCCCATATACGAACTTGAACTAGCTTTTGTCAAGAGCATCATTCTGACTAAGTTGATGAAGATTGGACTAAAATTGAGGCCTCAGGAGTGTTAACAAGGTTTTTTTTACAATTTGACCTAGTGACCTACTTATTGATCCAACATGGCCCATATTAGAACTTGAGGTAGCTTTTGTCAAGAAGATCATTCTGACTAAGTTTGATGAAGATTGGACTAAAATTGAGGCCTCAGGAGTGTTAACAAGGTTTTTCTACAATTTGACCTAGTGACCTACCCAATGACCCAACATGGCCCATATACGAACTTGAGCTAGCTTTTGTCAAGAGCATCATTCTGACTAAGTTTGATGAAGATTGGACTAAAATTGGGTCCTCAGGAGTGTTAACAAGGTTTTTTTTACAATTTGACCTAGTGACCTACTTATTGACCCAACATTGCCCATATACGAACTTGAACTAGCTTTTGTCAAGATGATCATTCTGACTAAGTTTGATGAAGATTGGACTAAAATTGGGTCCTCAGGAGTGTTAACAAGGTTTTTCTACAATTTGACCTAGTGACCTACTTATTGACCTAACATTGCCCATATACGAACTTGAGCTAGTTTTTGTCAAGAGGATCATTCTGAGAAAGTTTGATTAAGAGAGCACTTAAATTGTGGCCTCAGGAGTGTTAACAATCAAAAGTTGACGCACGACTCACGTCGCACGATGCACACCGGACAATGACCCACCACAATAGCTCACTTGAGCACTTTGTGCTCAGGTGAGCTAAAAAACATGGCACCTGCTCTGGAGTATTTGGCCTGCAATGCCGATGAAGCGACAATTTTAGCAAGCTTTACTTTCAGTTTTGTCAAGAAAACATTAGTACCATGGACAATTGTGCCAGTGAAGTCCAAATTAACCATACACAAAATTTGTGATGAACTTTTGAACGATATGTTAGGAACAGAAACGTAGATTTTTTGCAAAAAACGCCGATTCAAACTTAAAAAAGCCGATTGAAAAATATTCGAATCGGCTTTTTTCCCCGTAATAGTAAGACAAAATCTGATTAAAAATTCTTTAATGCCGGCTTGTTAACAATTAAAATTACTCAGGACAGTGTCACGATTCACAGGTATTAACCTAATACCTTACAAGTTAATTGATTACTAGTGGCTTCACCTGTTCACATCGTTTCTCCTAGAGTATACTAACACATACACGTGCCTGATCAATCCAGTTTATAGATAGTTAATAACCTCCCCTGAATTCTATATACAAGAGCTGACTAGATAATGATGGTTTTTTGGGTTACCAACAACAACAACATGATCACGGCATTACACGTGGTTTTTCTATCTGTTATATGTCAATCAAGTTACCAGTGAAGCAATTTTAGCAAGAAATTAATAACCGGTATTTATGAACATTTATCTATATATGTGACGTTGTCACACATTGACTTAAAATTTATAATTTATAATTAAAACGACAGATATCCCGATGTACCAAACAGAATTCAGTTTAACTGTTTTGATGTTTTGTTGCATTGCCAATGACTGGACAGTTATGGAAAGATAAAAAAGCAGTACGATAACACCATATTTTCAAATAAAAATTTTAATGTTTATTTATTTCTTTACTTGTCTGATGTGTGTTTACTAAAAAAGAAACAGAAAATTGTTGGGGGGTGGGGGGTGGGGGTTGGGGTGGGGTACCATTTGCCGATCATTGGGAGGGGGTGGTATAATTTACCCTTTGCCTACCACCTATTGACCTTACCGGCGTTTGTTGAGCCCTGGTTAGGAAATGAAATTCCTACCGAAAATAACCTTGCCATAAATACAACACTTAACATTCAATGTGTCTGTTGTGTATTGTGCCAAGCATGCATGCAGTATTTACATTTTACACTTTTGTTTCAAAATATTGGAAGGTAACCGATATATGGTTGTGAATCTTTTAATATTGACCAAAATAAATGTGAAAAAGAATAGCAATGCCAGCCCATTTCCCCGGTATTGTTCTAAAACACAACATCACTGTTTACTGTTTGAATGTTTATTTAATACACTTGTCATATATGAAAATAAAATGCTTAGAATTCAAAACTGTATTGATCTTTTTCACAAACATTTACATAATGATGCATTACTGGAAATATCAAAAGATGGTTTACACTCTAACTTAGGTTAATATCTTTTTATTTAGAAGTACGGTTATATGTATAAAATGTTTTAAAAATTTTGCATAAAATAAATGCCTACCTTGTGCATAAGTTTGTGAAATAAAATAATAAAATAAAATACCCACCTACCTTGACACTTTTTGAAAAAAAAGTATCTGAGAACCAAAGAATTTTTTTTACATGGCCTTACTGCCAGGTATTGCAAAGCCATCATTTTCAATTAAACCCTTTTACATGTAGTTTGCACAAACTTGTATTTTCTATGGTTTTTCATCAATTAATTAAATAGGGTTTTATGTCCCAGTCAAAAATATTTCATTAACGTGTACATGTATAATAAGACGTTACCAGCGATAAGTAAAATGGCAGAAATTCTGACCCTTTGCAGTGTGCTCAGGGCAATGTGCAAGGGGGGTTCTTTTAGCATGCCTGGCCTACCATGACACAGGCATCAAATTTTTATGTCTCATCCAAGGGACAACGTGACTTTCATTTGTAGAGTGCTTGACAAAAGAACAGTCACTGCTCACTTTCAAGTCTTAGTCAGACCTGTCCAGGGTTTGAACTCTGACCTTCCACATATGAATCAAGTGTTCTACCAGCTGTGCTACCATTTTTCTATAATTTTTTTTTTCAGAAAGATGGCATCCAATAACTAGCTTTTAGCTAGTTTGAAAATTCTGGTGAAAATTCTATTTCATTGTTATTACCAATCACCAATTTAATTATCATGTAATGGATAAAATCAAAGATAAATATAAAATCAGTATTCTTTATAAACTTAGTCATTATAAAATCAGCATTCTTCATGAACTTAGTCATAATAATTACCAAGATGTGAAGGGTTCTCTCATACAGTGGAATTTTAATAACTGAAACATTATTAATAAATGACAATGGATAACAGAAACAGTATTTGGTCTCAATTGGTGTTCTTTTTTGTATTCTTGTTTTTTTTTCTATTGTTACAAAAGTTCAAATATAATATGAAAAATCTACCTTGAAAGATCAGCTATATTACTGAAATCTGCCCAGTTGTCTTCTTTACTGTCTGATGATTTTGGATTACTTGTGAAATCTGCCCACTTTTCTGCTGAGCTACCCTGATCTTGTTGCTGGAGCGAGTTCCATGGTGAAGTATCCATAGCAACAGGTGCTCCCTCTAGTGCTGCATCATCAATGTAAGATGACCATGCTATATGTAACATAAAAAAGAGAAATATTTTCTTGAATACAGCTGATTCATGATTTTTTTTTAATTTACACCATTCACCAAACAAAAACCCCTTTGACACTAAAATCTGACTAAAAATTGGTGGTGATGAATCATTTTTACCATATTTCTTGATGGACTTCATACAATTAAAATAACAAATACATGTATAAATCCTCACATGTCGAAATTCATTAATGTAATTATGATTTAATCTTAACTTTATTAACTTCATCTAAGAGACAAGGGCCACAAAGATTAAAACTGATTATATGGTTGACATAGTGTTAACATCAAAGTCAGGGTTTTTTCACTTAAATGTCTATTATGAAATTGTGTAAAGTAACCTTTTGCAATGTAATAACAAACTTTTTAACACTAGGATCTTCCTAAACGACTTTTGACTTAGGAAGTAAGAAGCATCAAGATATGTAAGCCAGTGCTTTAAAATGGATATCAAGCCCTATAATATTTAATTTTTGTTTGAATGAATCACTATACCATCATTAGCAGAATGGTCTACATCCATCTTCTCACCAGATTGCTGTTGCTGTGTAATACGTTTAGGAGAATCTAATTCTTCTTCACTATCTGTACTGTCATCACTGTCACCCTCTCTAGTTTCTGGTAATCTCCTACAAGAGAAATAACCTGACAAGTTAAATTTTGAAACTTGGTAAACATCTTATCTTCTGTACAAGTTAAAAAGTGTCGTATTACATGTACATGTACCTAAATTTTTAGAGGCTAAACAATGGAACCTGTAAATGTATAAATGTATATTTAGCTTCAACTACAGCTTAAAAAACTAAATTACTCAGAAATGTGCTCATGTCATGAACATGTGTATAACATTAGAAACTTTTAAGGAAGTGTCAATATACATGTATACACAATATACAGATAAAAAACAATGAATAGTTCCATGATGAACTACAATAATATTCATAATAATTCAGAATAAACATCTTCTTGCATTTCAACAGAAGAATCATTTCCATAGTAAATAACTGTGTTAATCTTATAGATGCATGAAAAACCATTAAAACTTTGTCTCTTCTACCTGTAATAATCTTTCAAGAAAAATTTCAATGTCCTCCTTTTCAATTTGATATCAATTTTTTTAAAACCAAGATCAAAAACAATACACTTTCGAGTTACATAAGTTATACTACTGTATTGCAAGTTTAAATATTATTTACCCTGCTCTTTTAGGCTGAGCGCCAGGAGAAAATGTGATTTCTTTTTCTTCCCATATATCTTCATCACTATCATTATCATCAAATTGCTGTATTCTTTCATTACATGCTTGTTCAAACATTGAAGCATTTGGCTGGAAATATAAACAAACTACAAATGTATAAACTATTTCACAATTACACATGTTTGTACTTAACATGATGAGTGATAAATAGATTACTCATTTATATGTAGATGTTTTATTTAAAAACTAAGAACAATATTGAATTAAGGATCGTCATGTGCACATTATTTGTCAGCAAATGGTATTAATGAGAAAAATTTCCATAAGACCAATGACTATTTATTTTTCCAACAAATTTTGTTACTATTGTTGAAGTTTGTTGTTTTAAATTTGACACTCCATTGAATCTAGAACAGCAAAAATATGTCAAGTAACAGCAAAAATAAAGAAAAGATGACGACAGCTTCATTTAAGACTAGATGCTAAATTAGAAATCACAAATACCAACCAAACATTTTAAGCCCCATCTTTAGGGCAAAATATTCATAAAGATCCTTATACATGTATCATTATTAATGATTAGGATAATAAGACATACAAAAGCACTTAATACCACTGGATAATGTCTTTATATCTGTCACCTCACCAGTCCAGAATGTGGTGTCAATATTTATTGTATTTATCATGTATGCCATTTCCCAATTTTATTGTTTTTTTTTATACTTGTACTTGGTTATTTGACTATTGTCAAGTACATGTTATTTATCATTGAAGCAATTTAGTTACAATAATTTAAATATAACAATGGACATATAGAAAGTCATAAAATTATTTGAGTATCAATAACCACCATATTCTACTGTGATGGGCACTTACATTATCTTCATTAGCTTGAATATTGAAATCTATACTGGAAATCTTCTCTGTAAATGGTGAACTACAAATGAAATTAAATGCACTTAAATAAAGAGGCAGTATTTTATTAAATGATTTTCAAACATTTGTTGTTTTGTTTTTGTTTTTTAAGTGTCTTCACTTAATGTTTGAAGCCACATTATACTGACTTTTGGTACAAAAATTCATCAAGTCAAATGCAATATTATATGAAAAATAAAATCAAATGACAAAAGGAAATATACATCATTATCAACAATTATACCAAAGATGGGGAACATTTAATATTTGTTACAATTTCTCTAATAATTTTTTCCATTAAAATTTGGAGCTTTGTGGCTGAGTGGTCTACCGTTGAGTACCTCTCACTGCCTAAGTTTGAACTCCAATCTGGCAGATTCTTGTGTGAGAAAGTTTGTCAGTTTGCTTGCCAAACCTATTGGGGCTTTAGACCACTCAGTCACCAAGGCCCCCAAAAGGTTTGGTTTTTAGTCCATTAGCTCATGGATATTGATATTGAATAACTAAAAATATTTAGAGTAAAAAATATGTGCCTCATTGAATTTCACAATATTTGTTCCAGAGAAATATTTCTGCATATACTTACTCTATTTTCTCCTCTTGTTCAGCAAACTCCTCTTCATTAAAGCCAAACTGGTCGATGAAGTTACTGGTCATCTGTTGCAGCTGGTAATCAGAGAAGGCCTGATGAATAAACCAGGTGGCATAATGTCAGCAGCTACTACATCATACCAACCAAACATCAAGCAACACACAAAACAAGCAACAAAAATATACACAAGCCTTACAAGATCTATAAGCAACACACACAAACAAAGCAACGATATACACAAGACAAGTACTAGAAATATACAAAATACATGTAACAGAATTCAAAAATCTAAAAGCAACACAAACACAGTAACAACAACACAAGATTACTTATGACATTTCTCTACTGACATACAGGTCAATGAAAGAGTAATACCAGCAAAATTTATAAACAAAGCTCAAATTGTGTATGCAGAACAGGAAAACAAGCAACAAAGTGAGATTCTCAGGAAAATATTAATAACATAATAAAACTACAAAATACATGTACATGTACCTAATTTACTCCAAGCATAATTTTGAAAATAAAATAAAATAAATTATATGTCAGCAGCAACATACAAAGCCAGAAAATAAATAATAAAGCAATGTAAATACCAAGTTCTAGAGTGATCTGGAATTTGGGGATTACATTAAATGTCAACATATAGGGGAAGTATTAAACAGAATGGCAGACAAGTTTTCAGAATGGCAGACACGTTTATTTCTAGTTTTAAGCAAGATTTCTGGCAACTACAAAAGCACTTTGCATATTAAGATGTTCCAGTTAACTGCTATTTTTACTTTTAATGGGTGTTTCTTTTATAAGCATCAAACAACATACATGGTATCAAAATACTAATTTTTACATACAAAATGCAATAAAACATCTGGTTTTTTTTTTAAATACATGTAAATGTGCTAAAAATTTGTATGACTTTGAAGACATTGAAATCTAAATAAGTCTATGTTATTTATCTTCAAGCAAATAGTTTTAAAACCTAAAACATAATATGCAGTGATATGAAGTCTATAAAATTTAACAACACTTTGAAACTATGTCCATATATCAAATTCTAATGAAGTAAAAATTTAATAGTTACAGTAGAGAATTGAATTTTCAGCTGTGTTAATAAAAAATTGTATAAACTGGTAGAGCTTGGCCAATCTGACATAAGCAACAGCCAACACAAGTGAAATAAACTAAACCAAGTCAATTACAAATCAAACAATGCCTATCTTCTACTGTGCAAGCTGGACAGTAAACAAGCAGAATGAATGCAGGAAGTCAATTTTTTCCATCTTTATTTTGTTTTTGTTTTGTTTTGTAAGTAGATGTTCATGTTTAACCTTCAATGAAAATATTGAAGTTTTATCACCATTAATTATTTAACTTGCTTTTAAGAAGAAAATAAATTTTAATAAAAATATATGTCAAATATATATTACTAATAACCAATGTCATATTGAGTAATTTTTATAAAGTTTGGGACCTTCATGCATTCTGTCACAGGCACATACATGTATAATCAAATGCCACATAAACAAGTTTATCATGGATACATGTTTTAAACATGATAAAATGCACTGTTATCATTGGCACTGAAACTTTTTTGTTTGTTTGTTTGTTAAATATGGTACATGTAATCATTGTTATTTATGTTCTTTCTAAACACGTAAATTTGTCAATTTTCTACAACATAAAGTGGGGCAAACATCCAGCAGGAAGAAAGTTCTTATTCTAGTAATAAAAGACAAGTATTGTTAGACAAAGCAATGAAATAATACAACAATTAGCTGAAACTTATTTTCAGCAACTATCATTAAAATGCAGAACTTTTTATAGTTACACTTAGATGAAATTAGCATTATCCTACATAATGTATAACAATGCAGTTTATCTAATAGATAACTTATATACAACAACTGGTACAATATACTAATGTGGCAAATTAAATCAATTTACAGGAATTATAATTTATAGCAATTCAAATTAACACTAACATCTGAAGTTGAAATTAATCTTTAACGTAGTTTCTTTACTTTGTGAAAAGTAGTTGTACCATTCAAACAAAACTTTCAGTAAGATAATTTCGCTTTAGTTTCTCAATTCTTTACATTGAAAACTTCATTCATGATTGAATTGTTTTTATATTTATGTATTTGACACAAATAAATCCTAACTTTAAACATATAATATTACACAATAAGGTACAGATACAAACCTGTTGCATTGCTGCATCCTGAGGGAAAGGAATGTCTCTAAAATCTGGTTCTTCATCTTCACTGCTAGAGGCAAGAGGATGACCACCGACCTACAATGTAATGTTGAAGTTCACTATCAATATGGTACATTAATGACTAGTTTTTTTTTTGTAACTAGCTATAGTTTGACAAACAATTTACAGTATATCAATTCTTGTAAGACAGACAACAGATATGAGAGAGAGAGAGAGAGAGAGAGAGAGAGAGAGAGAGAGAGAGAGAGAGAGAGAGAGAGAGAGAGAAGAGAGAGTTTTACTTACAAGTTCTATTTGATTAGCTTTATTAACTTCAGATAATGTTCCATTGACAAACTTTTCCCATCTGTCTTTATCTTCCTCTGAGTACTCTATAATTTACAACAAAATTGAAGAAAAAAAAAAGAATGATAAAACTTAAAAGATGTCAACATGTCTATTAAAATATTAAACCAAAGATTCATTTCATTTTCTTAGTCTTTAAGCATACCACTTTCACTGTTTCTAATTTAGTACAAGTTCTAATGTCAGAGAACAAATTTTCACATGACCATGTCAATTAAGTAATTATATAAGGAAACCAACAATTGTAAGTACAAATTATGGTGATGTTCAGTCTAGTGGATACCCGGTGGTGTTCAACAGAGTACTGTATACAGAAGTAATTAAATTAACCATATATCTTGTAAAGAAAATGATTTAAAGTCACTCATAAATTCAAAAGTAAAAATACTATGACAATATATCTTGGGCAGATATTTTAATTTTAGTCACTTGCAAGTTCAAATTAAAGATGCTTTGATAAACATAATAAACACAATACAATATCTGACCAACTTACCATAAAGCTGCTCTTTAATTATATCAGAATTTTCACCTTTGTCTATCACATGAACGACATCATTTAACATCTTAGTTAAATGTCCCATATATCCTCGTCTTCTACCCTTATCCCTACTTCTGTTAATAAACATAAATCAAATTTAAGGGTTACTATGATATAAAAGAAATGTACACATGAATGATGTATTATGTACATGTATATCAATTTAAAAATTTACATTCAGCTTAATATTTACAAGAAAATAACATTTCTTTTGAAGAAATACATATAACTTTCAGTAGACAGCTGCAATAATGCTGATGCAGCTTCAAATGATAATTTACTGGATACCCTCTTTCAAAAAATTTAATAACACCATAAGAATAAATGTAATCCAGTATTCACCATATCTTTGTTATACAAACAAACAATAATCAAGAAATCATGTATGTATAATATCTTGCCTATAGAGTTGTTTGTAAAACTTCATACACTCATTATTTTACATGTATAAAACTTACTGTTGTTGCTCATTTTCTTCCCATATATCTAATGACTTTTGAAGAAGTTTACAATCAGAAAACAACTACAATAAAACACAAAACAAATTATTTGATATCTGTCAAATACTTATACAAACAGATAATTAAAATTCAAAAATTGTTTCCTTTGTTCAAGCAAAATATAAAGTGTTGATAAATTAATTAAACAATTATAATGGCAAACAAGCACACACTGAAAAACACCAAAATATATATACATCACATAAAGAATAAGAAACAGCCAATGTAGATGAAAATAAATGCACAATGATAAGCTAACAATCAAACAACAACGATGCCTTTTCGTCATTGATGTATAGCAGCAATTTTTTCTCTAGAATTTATTTTATACTTGACTTAACTTATACATGTACATAATAATTTTTTTTTTTTAAAAAAAAAAAAAAAAAAAAAAAATTATCTTCCATTTAACTTTTTGGATAGGCAAAACACATAAATGATCTGAACCAAGCCAATGAAATTATTTGGCAGAATCCAAAATATTTTGACAGGCAGAATTATACTATTTTTTATTAAAAACAATATGTAGAAATCTAATAAGTAAACCTAAAAGCTGAAGGTATAAGTACAGATTTTATGTTTTAAAACCTGACAGAAGACTAAAATTAATTTTTTACAAACAGAACCTATTGCTAATATGTCAAGATCTTAAAAAAAGAAAAAAAAATGGTATACTTACTTGAACTAAAAGAGGATGTTCTTTTTTACCATCTACCTCAACAGGTGAATTAAAGAGTATTGTATTTATACATTGTGAAACTAGTGTATGTAAAAAATTATTCCAGACATATTGGAAAAATAAATCCTGAAAAAGTAAAAATAAATAAACATATATAGTCTAAAGAAAAAGCAAGAATTCCACGGAATTAAATGTCTCGCCTGGTTAGTTTTTGACTTGATAAACTTTCACATTTTGATACGCCGCCGCCGACACCGGCAAAATAACATCTAAGTCTCTCCTTATGGCGATGCCAGGCTTGTCAACAAGACAACATCAACTAATATGTTACTATTATTGTACAAAGAATAAAATAAACTTTTGACCATCAAAAAGCAACAGGTTTTTGTATTATGAACTGAAAAACATACAGACAGACATTATATGTTCCCCCATAAACATTAGTTGTGACATAATTTATGTGATGCAAAATTTCTTACGGTTACACAGATACATGTATATGATAAATGAAACTTTGTATGCCTGAAATAACTCTTGATGACAGAAGTTAATAAGTACTTACTATTAAAGTTCCTATGGTCCCTAAATTTGCTAATTCTAAATTAACTGCATGTGTATTAGCTAAAACAAGAGCTGTCACGAGTCGAGCTATCTGTAATCTTGTATTTCCTAAAGGAGGTTCTAAAACTCCTATACTTGTTGGCATTGCACTAAATTTTTGCTGTAATAAAATCATATTAAAAACAATTCATCTATTGAAATCAATGGAAATTTAACTTAAAAATAATGTGAATACATGTGTATATCAGTCATAAATAAAAATTTGGTATGATTTATATTTTTTGGCTTCAATAATAAATTGTGGAAGGATTTACGTTTAACTATACATTAGTTACATTTGTATGTAAAAGAATTCAATAAATAGAATTATTCTTTAAAAAGAATCCCAGAGAGGTTACATAAATTTAAAATGAAATAAAATTAAACTGTAATTCGCTCTTAAAATTCTTTTAAGCATATAATGCAAAACATTTGAATGTATCAATTACACAAGTAGACATACCTTGGGAGGATCTACAAGAAGACTATGGAGATCTTTTAATCTTGGTGTGATAGCTAATAACACATTACTAACACCTTGTGCTAAACGTTCAGCATCTAATGATGCTATCTGTTCAGTTGAGCCTTCAGGCCTAAAAAAGAACCTGAATGTTAAATTTAAAATTTGCTGTCATGCAGAAATACTATGAAAACATATAAATGGTTTAGACTATCATGATATGGGTATTTTGTGGTTGATATACATAAAATTTATAAATTTACAAACATGTATATTTTGCCTATGTCTCTAAATTTGCACTGTTTACATCTGAACACTGATAAATGACAATGGTAACTTAAATAAATATTGTTCTCATTTTAATGCCTTTTATATCCATTTACTTTTTATTTTTTCTTAAAAACTTTTGAAAACCTAAGAGAATTTTTTAGCAATAATTAGACTTACAATCTGAACATCCAACATAAATCTGTGTGACATAAGTTGACTAAAACTATGGTTTATAATATATAGCATCAATAGAGAACAAGAGTTCCATAAAGGCATTTCTGTCATAAAACTGTTCTGCATCCGATTCACGTAAAAAAAACCCCAGTTTTTATGATTTGACCAAAGGATATACTTTATCACTCAATATGAACTATCACTAACTTGACCTACATGTAAATGTAGGTTTCAACAAAATATTTAATGCAACTTTGAGGAAGATTATGCAAAAATCAAGGCATCTAGAATCAAGTGAAATGTTGACAAAACATTCATGACAAAAACAATGACAGAGACTGAACACAACAGCCCATTTATGTTCTCAGAAAATGTTAAAACAATATGTGTACAGATTAAATGACAGAAATACTCACGATTGTTTCCTAAATTCTAGAAGTGTTTGTATCACAGATAAACCATTGACTATAACAGATTCATTTCTTTCTTTGTCTAACATGTTACTTAGTAAATCAGTCACAGTTTCCTCTCTGAAATATAAAATAATTATTGTTCTGAAGTTATGTGATCAAATGTTTAACATTTTACATGTGTATGGGCTTAACCACACCAAACTGTACAGAATGTCCCGTTTCACATTTTTCAATGGCCACCAATATCTTAAAAAGAAATACCAGCAGAAAAACTTAGAGCTGAGCATTAACCTAACCACCATGGTTTTAAAAGACTTAAAAATGAGGTCTTTTCTAGTCTTTTTTAAACAATTCTCAAACATTATGGAACATTCAAACATACATGTAACTCAACGATTCAAATGATTTCTAATGATTTTTATTTTCATTTTTTTACGGATTATTTTTTTGTAAAAAAAAAAAAAACCACCTTCTAGAGTCATATGCACCCAAATAGAGGTAAAATGCAAAAATGCAGAAATGTCATGTTTCAATATCACTGCCCTTTCTTTAATCAAATGCATGTATAAAATCAAATTTAAAAGAATCACTGAATATGTTTTTTTTTTCAGATTGTAAAATTCTATGCAAAGGATTTCTTCCAGTTTCCAATTTTCTTGTTACGGTAATGAAGTAAATAAATTAACTACAAAATGGGGTCATCATTTAGAATGATTGATATATCTGATGTAATTAATGTCAAATATACTTACAACTCAACAGTATTTAGTAAAGGATCCGTTTCTGATCTATCTTGTTGTGACAACTGTTCCCTGCCTAATCTGATTATATCACATAATGACTGAGCTGCATTACAGTGAATCTATTAAATATAAAATAATATACATCTCTTAAATAATTAGCATTGCATGAGTATGTACCATCCTATCAAGTCTACATTCTTATTACAATATTAGGTAAAATTGCATGAGAAATACATGAACATGGACATAATGTAAATTGTAAAACATTTTCAAGACATGAAAATGTATTTAAGCATCTGTAAACAGCAAATACAATAAACTATACCAACAGAGAGAAGACTTAACCCCTAACAGAGCTGCATTCTGGTGTAAAAAAAAATGTTGAGTCCTGGTCAGATATAGCTAACTTTCAAACCCTGATTTCCCATATACAAAGCAAAGCAATCTACCAACTTAGCAATTTCAGTCGTTTCTGAATTCCAGAACAGGATACAAGATATTTTTATAACTAACAGCAAACCATCATGTACTAAAACATATATGGAAAACCTGTTACATGCGTTCTTACTTAATGCTTTTCCAATAAATTACACAAATTTTATGATCTGTTTTGATATTGGACTAAACTTTATAATGAATAATCCTAATTCTCACCTCTTCATCTACTTCTGGGACTATACATCCTACTAACTTTTCAATAATCAATTTTTCATTTAACCACTGAAAAAAAGAAATTTATATAAAAAACATTATAAACTAGAATTAGCTTGAAACTATTCAGAATGTTTAAAGGTGCAACACATTTTTTGTTAGCAAATATTAATTAACTCTTAGCACATAAATTACATGATATACCATCTTTTTTTCAATATCTTTTGTTATTTTCATCTAAATTATGAGTTTGGCTAGTATTCTTGATTAATGGATTATGGAGTTTAAATCACTATGATTATCTGCTCAGTATCCTAAAACTTTAGAATTTCATAATGCTAAAAATGTTGACATTTTTCAACAAAAAATATCAATGTGATGACTTTTTGTCAGGGAAATATTGAAATATTTTTTAATTTAAAATAAATTTAAGATACTGTTCCGATGTGTGGAATACATTGGTTAATGAAGATTTTCTAGATGCAATTAGACAATATATGCGATTTATCTGGCAACCAAATATTTGAAAAATCTGCCATATTTTTGTCTTTTTATTTTTCTTACAGGCCATGGCCAAGTTTCACCTACAAAACTGTAAGAACACACTTATCTGCACTTTAGTCCTTTAACCACAACTTTAAACATTGGGTGCTGACGATAACATCTAGGGTGTACACAGGATCTTATTCAGTATATCTTAAGTTCAAATTGTAAATGCTACTAATAGTTACCTCTATTACAGCTCTCCTTATTTCTGGTGATTCTACACAAGTCAATAACCTGAGTAATAGATCCATTATTGCTGAGGTACCAATATGATGTAAGAGTGTGCCTATAAAATCTTCACGTGACTTTAAAAATTCAAATATCTGAAATACACAAATAAGAAAAACAACTCTATTTAAAATACAGGTTTAGCAAAAATAAAAATCTGAAGTTCTTAAGAATTTTAAATATTTTTTTAAATTTTCTAAATAACTTTTTTTAGCCACAACCATTTTTAAACACAAAATTGTTTTAACCACACAATAATTTATTAACTCAAAGCTAGAATTTCATGATAAGAAATCTTTTGACAACATATTAAAACTCACCATTTCACTTTTGCGAGTTATTAACAAACCCATAACTTTACTAAAGAAACTGGCTAATAATGGATTTAGCGGTTTCTCTGACTCTAAAAAACTGTATAATTTAATGACAAGACTTTCACTTCCTGCTAATGCATCATTTATCTGGGAAACATCTGATGTTAATAATTCACATGATGTGTTTGGATATCTGAAATATAAAAATAAATGCACAATAAATTCTAGATAGAACTTTTCACAAGAGGCCCAATAGGGCCTGTATCGCTCACCTGGCACATCCTTATTTGTTCTTTGCTTTTTCTTTTTAAATATATTCAATCAATAAAATGTAAACAAACTCACTAGCAATATCCTTATTTTCTATTATTTCAAGCGCTATGAATCATAAAATTTCTTTCAATTGGCCATGTACTTTCAGAAGATTTAGGCTGAAATAAATCTTATTTGCATGTTACATAATTATTGCAAAAATGGAAAATTGTACAGAAAAACCCATTACGTATGTTTTATCCCCAACATCTAGTTTCTATGTTATTTCAACAAAATCAGTATATACATGTAAATAAACCCATAATGGCCATTTTTCGATTTTTGCTACTTTAAAGTAACGGCAGCCATCTTGGATTTCCGACAGAAATGTTGGATACAATTTTGAATCTATACCACCCAAGGACCTTCCACACTTCCATATCCTTTCAATTGGCCACGTACTTTAAGAGAAGAAGATTTTCAAAGATTATGGCTAAAAATAAACCTTATTTGCATATTACGTAATTATTACACAAACGAAAAATCGTAAGGAAAAACCTGTTATATATGTTTTATCCCCCGACATCTATTTTCTATTTTTCAAATTTCAACAAAATCAGTACAAAAATCAACCCAAAATGGCCATTTTTTTATTTTTGCTATTTATAGTAATGGCAGCCATCTTGGATTTCTGACAGACATGTCGGATACAATTTTGAATCCATACCACCTAAGGACCTTCCGCACTCAATATTGTTTTCAAGATAATAAGCAATTTAAGTCTTTTTTTGCAGTTGTGACCTTGACCTTTCAACATATAACATTGAGCCATACATAAAAATGATTGTCATGTCAATACCTACAATATTCTAATATACATGCCCATACAAAAAGTTTATAGTTTTCAAGATAATTAGCAATTTAAGTCTTCTTTTGCAGCTGTGACCTTGACCTTTCAACATATGACCTTGTATCATATATCAAAATGATCTTTGTCACAATACCTACAATATTCTAATATACATGCCTATACAAAAAGTTCATAGTTTACAAGATAATTAGCATTTTAAGTCTTTTTTGAAGCTGTGACCTTGACCTTTCAACATACGATCTTGAACCATATATCAAAATAATTGTCATGTCAATACCTACAATAATCTAATATACATGCCCATACAAAAAGTTTATAGTTTACAAGATAATTAGCAATTTAAGTCTTCTTTTGCAGCTGTGACCTTGACCTTTCAACATATGACCTTGAACCATATATCAAAATGATCGTCATGTCAATACCTACAATATTCTGATATATATGTCTATACAAAAAGTTAATAGTTTTCAAGATAATTAGCAATTTAAGTCTTCTTTTGCAGCTGTGACCTTGACCTTTGAACATATGACCTTGTATCATATATCAAAATGATCTTTGTCACAATACCTACAATATTCTAATATACATGCCTATATAAAAAGTCAATTGTTTTCAAGATAATAAGCAATTTAAGTTTTTTTTTGCAGCTGTGACCTTGACCTTTCAACATATGACCTTGAACCATATATCAAAATGATTGTCATGTCAATACCTACAATATTCTAATATACATGCCTATACAAAAAGTCAATTGTTTTCAAGATATAGTGACAAATACATAATTTTAAGCAATTTTCCCACTTAGTACCTTATAATTTCCCCATTTTGAGCCTCATGGCTACCATTTGTGCAAATCTGAAACTAGATGACCTAGGGATGGTATAAATGAAATAACTAAGGTATATCTCTTGTACATTCAGAGGAGAAGATTTTTAAAGTTTTTCACTATTTCCCCCCTTATGGGGCCCCAAGGGGACATAACTCCTTCATTTTTGCAAATCTGAAAGGGCTTCACCCAGGCATAATGGTTACCAAGTTTCATCAAATTTGGCCCAGTGGTTTTGGAGAAGAAGATTAAAATGTAAAGTTTACGGACGCACGCACGCACGCACATACACACGCCGCATCATACCATAAGCTCACGCTGGCTAAAGCCAGGTGAGCTAAAAATGTAAAAACATGGAACTATCCATGTTTTTCAGATGATGACTAAGTTATGAATTTGTCACAACCTTTGAATTTCATTTCTGAAATTTATGTTACAATCTGGACCTATTCAACAAATAAATAACCATGTTTAACTATCAACCCTCACTTGTGACAATCAACTACTCCATCACAGCTATCTGTCAATGCATGTATTTCCTAAAATACTATTGTGAAAAATCCAATATCAACCAGATTGTGTGTATTTTGACTACATCCTGGTTAGATGGCTTCTTATTTTTTCAGATGAAAAGATGAAAATGAAAACATTTTTAATTTCATTCAAACTAAATACACGAAACTGGTCGTCAAAGCTAATTTCAACTTTTAAAAAGTCAATACTTACTTGTATTTGATTTTTTCATCCACTTCTTCTGTAGGTTCAACTGTGATTAACCTAACCATTTCTTCCATGTTCTCTTGACGAACAATGCTGAAAATAACAAGAATTATGTAAGAACTATTCCAAAACATGTTCAAGCAGGTAATTGGCCAAGTACAAATCATATTTGACGAACTCCTGATTTAAAATGCATAAAAATTGCATAAATATTAATTTTTCTAATTTAGGTAAAAGTTATCTGAATTTGATCTAGTGACATGATGGAGATCTCCATTAGGGGAATTTAAGGATGATCTCCATAAGGGGAATTTAAGGACAAACTATGAATCAAATTTGACAAAACTTTATATAAAATTCAAAGCAAGGACCATTAAAGGCCGTAAGAAAGTTAATAAGGCCTATTATGCACGTCACATTTGATCAAAACTTTCCTACATTAAAGCTAGAGCACATGTTATTTATATAGGGTCAAATAGGGCAACAGATTCATTTAAATGGAATTTTATGATACCAAAGGCTCAAAATAAGGGCGAAGTTGGGTGATAACTTCGCCCTGTTTCAAAAAACTTCGCCCTGTATTTCCGAAAAAGCGAAGTCAAAGTCGACCTTATTTCTGAAACCCATTATCGGGAACTCTGTTGTGCTAAGTTATCTAATCTAACGATAAAATCTGAGGTGTTCGGGCTGCTGTCAACAAGTGATTTACAGGTGTCATGATGCATGTTAATTATCTTGATTGGTTGAGTAATTAGCGGATTAACACTTTACGAAAGGACTTCTTCTACGCGCCTAAGATAATAGGCAGTTAATCAAAGACGTTTTACAGCCCGAGTATACATCGATTATCTGATACAGTATTCCTTGTGTTACGGATTTTCGCCGATATTTGTATGGGATCGCGCCTGTAATTTTTCACTGAAATTGAAAGTGATTAAAACCACTGTGATATCAAAGATTTCAAAATAAAATCATTGTATAAACTTTAACACAAGTATCAACATACTAAATTGAGACATCACCGATGGATTTGTTTACAATGCCGCCATTTGACCAACATACAAATTCGACATATTTCATTGGTCAGGTCAAAGTTGAACAAAGTGATGCTTTTGGAATGTAAGGTGGTTCTTTTTTCATAGATAAGACAACCAGTTTAAATACCTCAAAAATTACATTCACCAAGGAATATTATTTTGTGAAAATATAAGTTTATTTTTAATAAAAATAAACTATAAAAATTCTTTTAACAATATTTTTATAATTTACTTTCACATAAAATTTATATCTGTTTAATGTAACATATGTAAAAAATCATAAACTGCTCACCTCTTTTATCATTATTTATTAAAAAGAGTTCAAATACTGAAAACATATAAACAAATATTTAAAATATTTATAATAAATAAATAAATAAATAAATAAATAAATAAATAAATAAATAAATAAATAAAATTTGGAAACAAAATCAGGGTGAGATCTTGCTCCTGAGAAGTATGAGCCAAAACTTAGCCAACTTTAACATTAAGAAGCCAGTTGATGACAAACTTAAGCAAATTATTAAAGATAGCACTTTTGCTTCCAATTTCAAGTGTGCCTTGTATAAGGAGTTTTTCCACCAAAAGCAGGATTTTATCAAAGTTTTTGACATCTTTTTCAAACAGTACATTAAATTATCTCATGCATATTTCTGAAGATGGACCAGCATGTTGCAATGTCTATTGTGTAATAAAAGATATTAAATGTTTAATCACAACAGGATCACAGAAATTCTAATGTCGTGAATTGCGTTGCGCAAAAACTTCTCCCTGTTTTGAAAAACTTCTCCCTAACTTTGGCTGAGGGAGAAGTCACTTCTCCCTGTTTTAAAATCTAATTTGAGCCCTGATACCATGATCTGTTTTGGTGCTGGAAACATATGGACCAAATTGTATGGATTTAACACCTAATTTGGAAAGGAATAGATTTTACCAAATTTGCTGAAATTTCATAACAAAATCAAATTTCATTATTTGCTTTGTACTTCCAAGCTATGCTGGAAGACTTGAGAATGTTAAATTGGTGTACAATGTAGATGTTTGTACATTTTTTTTGTTTGCCAAATTTTACTCTGTTAAAAGTTCCAGGTTATTTCTAGATATGGAACAAGCACAATGAAGTTCAGGTACAATAACAAATTCCGCAAATGGGAAAGACAAGATGTTTGTTCTTTGAGATCATACTGCATGGAAAGCTTTTACAACATCATATAAAAAAGGTCTTTGTAGATAGGATCCCTATTTAAATTACAAAATGGTGTAAATAAAAAAAAAAAAACCAATAAAATATTTGTACTTACAAATCTATCAACTTTCTGTTTTGAGCTTTGCATTCTTGTAAAATGTCATCTTCATCCATCAATTCATGTAACGTCACATCCTTAAAGAACCAACACCAACAGATATTAAACCAGTTTTATATTTGTTTCCTTGCCAAAACTTTAAGGTGTTATGTTTAATAACTTTTAATAGCAACTTAACTGTGAGCAATATCTATTTAATGAAATATATTTAACTACTGATGACCAAATTGGCAACAATTTTCTGTTTTCTTTCTAAATAGCCTTGTTATTGCAAAGGAACTCATGCTTTCATAGTATCAGTGCCCTTAAAGCTGCATTAAGTTTTCCAAAGCAAAAAAATAAAACGGGGCTAATCTAATAAATGATGTTCCTAATGAACAATGTTACATTTGGTTCAACAATAAAAGCTCGAATAAATACAGAAATCACAGTATTTACCCAGTGAGATGCAGCATTCGGGATCTAATATTAGAACATGGTTACGTCATCAAAACCCGGGTCATTTAAACACAACTTTCAAAATGTTGAAATACGATAAATTAAACACAGAACTTCGTTGAATTTGTCATTTGTGACTTAGTAAGGGATAAATAACACCATTTCAAATACATCTGGATATTAATGAAGGACAATTAATGCAATCTGTCATGTTTCACTTTCGATTCTAGGCTTTTCCCTACATCCGTGCGCATGCTCCAAGCTCATAATTACCATCGTAGAACACTGACCAACCGGTCAGAGGACTCCATTTATTTACAGCTAAAAGGAATGAAATTTTAGAAAACGAATGTCACGGATCGTGGTTAGAAGATATCTACTTTTAAAAAAATATATTTGTAGAAAATCAAAAAAAAAATCAGAAAATTGGTAAACTTAATGCAGCTTTAAGTCACTATGTCATAGCACTAATTATATGTACAAAAATTGAGGTCAAACACATTTCAATACACATCACTGAAGAATTCTCCTTGGTTTCATACTGGCCCAAACATCATATGCTTTATCATAGTTAAATTCTGAGCATGGAGGTCCCTCAATAGAAATTCTCATCAGATTCTCGGAGTCGTACATTAGCCATGATCTATTGAATTTCCATGATTCAAGAAATTTGCCTTTTTTGGCAAATCGAGTATTTTCTTTATCGTCAATAAAAGTTTCTACTTCAGATTCAATGGTTTTAGATGTAGTTATGCCAAAAGAAGTTAATTTTGGAATTTTGTTGCGATTATTGATAGAACTATCAATCTTCCGTTTCCCCATGGTTTACGGTATCGCTGTATGGAATTACAAGTGGTGGTATTTGGTCCTGCACGCTCTCATTTTATTCAGAAACGTCGTCAGGGATCAAAAGAGTTTTTTAATTAAAATGTGATGACAAATTAATAAAAAAAAAAATTTTTTAATTAAAAAATAAATACAGTTTTGTTTAACAGTCTAAGTCCCCAAGGCTTGCTTTGTTGGACCGATAAAAACGTAAACAAACACACTCGGTACGCTAGTCTATGTAGTCAAATCACTGTCACACTCTTAAATGATTAACCGAATAATCCTTTTGAAGTCTTCTCATTACCAATAAACCGTCTCCTTGTTGTTTCGATAATCTAATTATCAGTATTTTGCGATCTTTGAGTAAGATTACCTTCACATACACACGTGTTCAGTCAACCAGATTGATAACACTGACCTGATTTCAAGGTATTCAAGATGGCGGACTCAGTCAAAAAAAAAAAAAAACAAGGTGCTACGATAAAATGTCATTAGATTTATTTATATAAAATTAAAGCGTCGCAAAATGAATTTTTTTGTCACATATTTCAAACAAGTATCACAAATTGCGATTTTTGCGATCGACAGCGCGAGCCCTGAAAAGTTACATGCAGATGCTTGATATGAATTATTTTTTAGCATTTGTACTTCAGTAAGTGTCAATCTCTAAGGAAAATAACTGACAAAGCAACTTGATTACGATGACCTGGACATAATGATATTGTCCATTACCATTTATGAGAAACACAGATCTATTGGTTTTAAAGCCAAAAACAACATTTTGTAAACTTCAACAAAACCAATTACTTTTTTTAAAAAAAAAAAAAAAGAAAAAAAAAGCCTCATTGTTGCCGATTTACAAAAACAATATTCTTTTGAGACCTTATTAAAATATCTATCTATTCAAATGCTGAGGGGACAAAGATGGAAATTTCTACTCCAATGTTTTTTACAATAAAATTTTTTTTATCAATTATAACATTTTCAAACTTAAATGTCGCATTGGTAGTTTAAATGATACTGAATGGGTAAACAAAATGTTTATAAACATACATACCTCTTTTTCTAACAGTGTCTCAATGTGCGACGTTGTTAGTAGATTATTAAACTTCCAAAACATTTCTGATCTGCAAAACAAATAAAATAGTTGTTTCATTTAAAAATAATTTTGTTTATAATGAGCAACTTCTTTGAAAAGAAAAGCAGAAAGGCAGGGATATCAAGTACATATCTTCAAAATATGACAAAAATAAAGCAAACAAATTCAGAAAAGCATTAACTAGGGTATCAGGAAAAATTTCCCAATGAAACAAAAGTTGTCATTTCAGACATTTTGTATAAGGTTTAACTATCACAGGGATTATCTATGAAGGGATGGTACTTTGTTGACTCAGGTGGTTCTAATGGTCAGTAATAGAGCCATTAACATCCTGTCAACCAACATATTTCTTATCATCACCACATCTCTGTTAATGTCATTGTTTTGGATATAAGAAGTAGATTTTGAGCGATCAATGAAACAATGTTGTCCAACTTTAAGATAGATATTCACCTATCTGTCAGACTTTCTTAAATTTTTGGTTTTCATAAAGGACTTTACCATATGTAACAGGAAGGAGAAAACTGCAAGGTCAGACTGGGGAACAAAACTGGGAACTCCTACACTATAGACCAGTGCTCTACAAAATGAGCTACCCAGACTGCTACATTCCTTATTTTTTAGTTTCCCATAGTCCTTTGGGAAATCTCGCCCTAAATTCCCTCGGATAGACTCTATATAGCCTCCAATTGCCAGTCCACCACTTCCAAGGGCCACATTGGCCACCAAACTGTAACAGGAAGGAGAAAAAAAAAGCCGGGTATGACCAGGGATCACACCCAGGACCTCCCAGACTATGTGAGTGATCTACCAACTGAGCTACCCAGACTGCTGCATGCACATATTACTTTTCAGGAAAGGTTGGGTATACTGAATAGATAATTATTATAACAGGGTTGATGTTTTTGATACACATTTGTAGAACTAAAAGATAATGGATTGAAAACATCAGACTTATAGGGGCTATTCTACCCTGTGTAGGATACTATCAAGATCATATCAAGCTTGCCTACTATTAATTGATGGTGAAACCAAAAAATAACAGAGGATAATTAATTTCAGTAAAAAATGATTTTTAAGTTCTGATGTAAAGTTGACAGCTTTCATCAATGCCACACCTTTAAACGAATGCTTTTCTTTTTCTGTTCCACCATGACCATTTGCAATAATTTCTGTCACGGACAAATCAAAACATTTCTATTTCTGACAGGAGGGTGTTGCAAATGTCACCATGACGCTCTCGTCAAATTTTAGGGAAATTCGTGTAACAAGATGAAAATTAACTTAAATAAGCTGATATTTCCAAGAAAACTCACCGATTTTAACTTAAAAAGTACAAAATGAAATTTTAAACGATTCTATTTGGACTCATCCCCAACCAAGGTGCTTGTCACTGTGACTGACACTATAAATGCACCCTTTCTATTGCGGTCACACAACTTGTTTACATATGTATATTTGTTACAGCTTCGTTTGCAAATATTTTCTTGTTTTCCTTTGATCTCAGTGCATTATAAAACCATTTTATCAGGCGGGAATCGAGATGTATCTTTTTCAATATGGCGTAGTCCAAAATCTTTGTGTATATCCCATAATACTTTGTAAATAATCTCGCGAGAATTTTCAAATTAAAAGTTTTTGTTTAATTCATATTCAATGAGAAAACGTTTTTATTTATTTTTTAAGAGAAAATGTAAAACATATTTTGTTGATAATTGAAATAGTTTCATTCCTTGACACAGATACGCCTTCGCAGAAAGGTCACCTATTTTGCATAACAAAAGCCTCTGCGCATGCCTATTCATTGAAGGTCTGATAAACTCGGTTCATCAGAGGATAGAAACGTGTAGATCGAAAATATTTTCAGAAACAACGAAAAAACAAAAGAGGTAAGAAACTAAATTGAATGTAAGTGGTTAATTTTAAATACTCTAACATTTCCACAAGAATTTTTGAGTTGTTATTGTTCGATAGGCAAAATATCACTAAAAATTTACGGAAACACACTGACCTCCTTTTCGAAGGTGTGTAAATGATCTGCCGCCCGTAAACCTTCGGTATAGGAAACAAGTTGTAAGTATGTTTGTAAGTATTGTCAGTTGGAGAAAAACACTTTTATTTATCCTTTTTTTCTTTATACGACATAATTTTTCATTTTATAAAATGACAACAATAGATTTGATTTAAAATTCATTTAATTTCGAAATTTTTGAATGACATTTGAGCGCAAGTATGTGCACGAATTTAGTTCATGAGTCTGCGCTGAGAGAAGAAATTCCTTTGTTCCAAAATAGGAAAAGCTATATGCGGTCACTGACACAGTTACCAGGATAGCCCCTAGAATGGTTATCGATCATATCCCTTTGCCGGTACTAACGCAACAAATTGCATCTGCAGATTTTAGTGTTCATCTGTGCTATTGATCTTCAGTAATATATGCATATTTATGTTGCATTTTCAAACTAAAAGATTGTAAGCAGGTTGAAAAAATGGGAAAAATGCAGGTTGTCGATATCTTGATGGATGGGTGGTAGTGTTCGATACGGTCATTGCATCTTAACCATATTTATTGCACATGTAATGTTTTAATATTGACATTTTATTTTATTGTCATCAATGGCTCTATATTTTTACAAGTTAGGCAGTGCTTTCAATTATATATTTTTTGGAATTTATAATATTGAAATGTTGCAGAATACTTCAAAAGAATAAATTATGGAATCCCTCTTGCCTTCATGCAAATGAAATGTAAACATTACACTTTGCAGTAGATTGTTTATATAATAGTAAACAAATAAGATTAACATTTTGTCAGTCTGAAATAATGAATGTCAGTTTACCCATGATATGTATTAACTAAACTTTTGTCTGTCAGTCAGTAATTTTCATTTTTATTTATTTCAGATTTAATTCAGGGAGATTTTTAATACATACCAAACATGTTTAGTTTTCATAAACCCAAAATCTATAGAAGCATAAATGGTTGCTGTATATGCCGGGCCAAATCATCAAGTTCTAGATTTACAGATAGTAAAAAGTATGAGGGAGAGTTTGAAAAATGCTTTAGAATCAATGAACATCGTGCAGGTGAAATATGTAATGCTTGTGTTCTTCTTGTCAAAAGATGGAAAAAGTTACCAGCAGGAACAAATCGACATTGGCATCATGTAAGAATAACCAATTATCATCTGCAAGTTAATATAATTTTACTCTCTCTTTCTCTCTCTTCAATTTCATATTTTTTCTATTTCTATCAATCTTCCTGTCTTTTTCTGCTCCTACTCAAAGCATTTTTCTACATACAGTATGTCTAACTTAAGTTGCATTGAATGTACCTGTAAAACCCTCAAATAAAAAAAAAAAATTAAATTTATTCGCAAATGAATTGCCTTATTTGTAAGATTAACAAAGTTGTATCTGTAGTTTAGTAGAGAAGTCCTTAATTAAACCCCATCTTCCTTATTCAGATGTGAACTTATCTACAAGATTTAGATTTTAATTGTTATTTCCAGTATTATTTTATTATTGGATGTAATGTCACACACATTTATATGACATAATTGATTGTTTTATACAATAGATAGCTTCCTTATTGTCTTGTAAGATATTCCTATATTAATTTATACCTGTTATGTTTTCATAATATACAGTCTATTTTTTCAAAATGAATTGTGAAATTTTATCATAGAAATATATTAAATCACATACAATGTTAAAAACAATATTAAAACCGGTAATAATGAAGTAAATTTTAATCACAAAATCACTTTTTACTTCGCAACAAATGTTTAATTTAAAACACAGATTACTACTTGATGTGCTACTTGCTGTAAAATAGGTTTGGATTTTTCTTAAATTGTGACGACTGATGTGTAGTACTGGTAATGCTATTATGTCATCATCATTTATCATACATCAGTATATAAGTTTCTTTTCCATGCCTGTACTTGTTTTTAAGGATAAAATATTTTCACCTTTAAGAAGTAGGTTGCTTTAACATTAAAGCTGAATTACTCATACTAGATGACCTTATTTTACAACTAGTTGAGTTAATATACATGTATGTAGTAGTAGTCATTGACTGAGTGTTAGACTCTCTCCCACACATATTTAACATGTATTAAAACATTGATAAAACATTCTTTCTGCATAACTCGCATTCATATATCATAAGGTTAATTCAGTTTTTTTTAAATTCTAATTTTTGTGTATTTTGGTGAAAATATTGATTTAATAAGGTTTTAGTTGTGTACTGGTATGGGTTTTGAATTTGGATAAAATTAATAATTCTATACCTATATGTAAATGTGTTCCTTTCTTTTGTGTGTATAAATCATTGAAATTTTGTTGTGTGTGGGAGAGAGAGAATGAGATCAGAAAAACAAGATTTGCGTCAAAATATGTTTACTTGTTATTGCTAAAACCTGCGTAATTTGGATTAAACATTGAAGGTCATATACAAGTGTGTGGACATGAGTATTGATTAATAGTTGATGTATACTGTCTAGTCTACATTATATAACATTTAGAATTACTTACACATGTATAGCTGTTATATGTATACTATATACTGGTCACTTACTAGTTTGATGTGAATTTGGATTTGACAACTGACAGAATAAAATGTACATGTATAATATATTGATTATCATAACTAGAGTCATAAGTGACAATTTTTAATCCCCATACACATTATTTAATTTTTAATTATTGATTTGTGTATCAATAATTTATGCTGTAAGAAATACACTTCTGTAAGGCTTGTGTTTGATAATTTTAGACTCAGAGCTTTAAAGATTTTTTTTCATATTGTTTCTTATTAAAAATTGATAGAGAATACTCTCTCTCATCTTGATGTATGAACTTTTTCATTGTTTCTGAACAAATAAATGTGTACCTTGAATACATATACATGTGTTTACTGAGGATGTTTGTGTTTAAAATGCACCTTTTCCTGAATCACTCAGGATGGAAGTTATCATGACCTAAATTAAAAACAGATGACCATTGGTCAGTCAAATGGGTCATATCCTTTATATAAAATATGGGTGTTTAAGACATTACTGATATATTGTTAATTAGAAACATCATCCCACAAACCAAACTACCAGCATGATGTCCACTGTACTACTAATATGTAATTACATTACACATTGTTACAGCACACATGTGTCTGTTGCCCTAAGTAAACTTCCTTCTTTGGCCATTTCTCTTGATGGTCAAGCTTCATGTTTATGGTTCTTCATTAATTATTCAAGATTCAGACATATGGCAGGATATCCAATGTTTGAAGATTGATATCAGAATCAATAACTGTTATTAACTGAACAAATACTATCAGCACATAATGGCTTGTATGACTATTAATGTTATAGAAGGGGATGAAGGGGTAGACTTAACCTAATTTAAAATCAATTGATTAATTATGCAAACAATGTCCACTATCACCCAAAGAGGTCATTTAACTGTAAGGCTCTTTGTTTGATAAATATGAAAGAGAACTTATAAAGATGAAAATTGGGGGAAATTTTGATTATCAGAAGAAATGGGGCATAACATTAAGACATTGTACTAGAATATGATTTAAATATTAATGTAGGGTGTGTCGGTTGTGCTAAAATTTTATTGTTTATTTTTGATGAGCAACCACAAGGGCATTTTATTGTGGTCAAGATGACCTTCATTTCATTGTGCTGTTTATCAAAAGTGAAAAATATATAAAAGGGCTGTCAACAATTGCAATTAAAAAATTCTCTTTTCTCTAATTTGAAAAAAAAATATGGTAGAGAAAAAATGAAGTCAATGAACAATAATTTTTTTTTAATTTCATATTTAACTTTTCTGCAGTTACGATTTGTTTAAAGGGGAGAGGGAAGGTTGGGCCAATCAGGATGTGCTTACTACTTTAATTAATCTGTTAAAAACTCTTTAATCATTATAATTATTTGATCATAAAGCCTATAGATCTCTTTATGATTTTGTGATATAAATCTATCATATTAAAAACAACTTTTTTGTTTATTTGTAATACTTTTCTGATAGACAGACACAATGCCTGTAGGACCTTCAATGACATTTATTCCTCATTTAGTGTCAATTTAATGATTTATTAAAGACTCTTTTAATCTTAAAAAATGTCATTATATCCCTCAGGGAACAGGTTCTGATGTTAAAATATTACATAACACAACACAAAGGATAATTTTCTGTAATAAGGACATGTCAAAGGTCAACTGATTGATTAATATCATCAAAGTAAAGCTGAATTTATATTTGATTTATCAGGATTTGTAATAACATTAAAAACACCAATATTCCCCTGTTTCCAAAAAAAAAAAAAAATAATAATAATAAAAAAAATACAACAGGAGAACATAAATTAAACATAAATGTGTTTCTAATTGTTAAACTCTTCCCACTTTTGGCAGAGAAAAATATCTTTTGTTCCTTTTAAAACAATTTTGCATTTTTATATGATTATTAAAATTGAGAGTTACGTTTTAGACAGTAAAGGGTTTCATTTATTTATTTATTTATTTATTTATTTATTTATTTATTTATTTATGTGAGAGAAAATGTAGCGAAATAAATAAAATAAATAAATAATTTTGACACATTTTCTCACACATTTTCTATTTTTAATCACATTATTAATCTGATCAGTGGACTGAACACCTATAATAAGGTCATTATACTTTGGACCTCATTATGTTGCTAGGGTCATTGATCTGGTTACAACTTTTTTATTCAAATAAGCTATAACTATAAGACATTTAACCACCATTGTAAACCATTTTTAGCGACATTATATATATATATATATATATATAGTATGTATGTATGCTATGTTTTTATACTAGATCTCTTATGAATAACAAAATATCAGAAATAATCATGATATGAAACTCTGTTTGAGTTTATGTTACTGACTCCCACTGGGATGAAGTTACTGACATGCTTTGTAGCAATCTGTTATATGGATGAGCTGTGGGTGTCCATTGAATTACATGCTCCACAGATTTATGATTGTATACTGTCATGAAGTACATACCCCATATATTAAAAGTATATATAAAGGCATGGTTCATATAACAACCAACATGAAGACTTATGTAGATATTTTATAGCTATTAACTTTTAGTGGCATCTCTTTTATTTTGTTCTCTGCCATTGTCGATTTTTTTTTAATAAGAGGAAAACATTTTTTTTGTTTTCATGTTTGTAATTCTAGATTTATACCAGTTTGTAAAATTGAATAAGAATAAATGTATAATTTTATCATTAAGAAATTGTCTAGAGGAGGCAAATAACTGTCATTGATTCAGTGATAGGCACCATTTTATCTTTTTCACCCACTTGTGCCATGCAATGATCAAATTTGACAGAAAAAAAATCCAAGTTCTCATCAACAGAGAAGAAATAATTTGGTTTCTTTTTGAATTTAAAATTTTATTGTTCATCTAAACAGATAATCAGCTCTGTAAGTAATGTACTACATGTGTCTTTGGACATTTAAATCTGGTTATAAAATCACAACTCTAAGGTTTATTTGACTTCTGACAATAAAGTATCCGGTACTATTGATTATAAACTCAGATATAGATTGATTTTTTAGGGTGATTCACATCTGAACAGTAGGAACAAAGAAAGTATAATGAACACTGAATTAGTTAGTACTGACAGTCAGGTTCTGACTAAGAATAGTAAATAATTACATATCGACTTTACACCTTTATATTTAGCATCACACCTAGCTGGCAAAGTGTTTGGAGTCTTACTGACAGTCAGGTTCTGACTAAGAATAGTAAATAATTACATATCGACTTTACACCTTTATATTTAGCATCACACCTAGCTGGCAAAGTGTTTGGAGTCTTACTGACAGTCAGGTTCTGACTAAGAATAGTAAATAATTACATATCGACTTTACACCTTTATATTTAGCATCACACCTAGCTGGCAAAGTGTTTGGAGTCTTACTTGCACCTCTTTTACATATATAGTGTTACAAATAATTTCATATTTTTAAAGCATAGTGAAAAAAAAAAAAAAAAACACATTAAACTCTGTTTATAAATATGGTCTTTTGTTCACAGAATCTTTTAATTTACCACCAGTAGATTTGAATCCCATTCAGGCAGATCCTAGTGTGAGAAAGTTATAATAGTCACATCTCTTGCCGAAAGGCAGTTTGCTTCCTCTGACCACTCCAGTTTCCTCTACCATTCCACAACTAACCACCCCAATAAAAGTGAAGGAATCTTGACTGGGGCATGAAACACTCATGTCAAACATTTATATAAATTGAAAAAAATCGTGAAGAAGAAACAATTAGGATATAAAACAAACTTTTCCTCATTAAGTCTAAGTGGTTGATTTAAGTTATTCTATGTGCATGGTACTTAAAGTATGAAAAACATTTAAGTTAATAAATTTGCTGTTCAGGCCAGTTTTGAAGGTGAATTGAACAAGAGTATGTGTAATAGTGTTGTAAAAACAGTGGCATGGTCCATATACTATTCCTACACACATACTTGAGTTACCACCAAGTAAATAGACATTTTACCTGTCTATACATACCTGTACATTCCTTCTTTTATTTATAGTAAGATATCAAGGTCAGTTTGACCACTGGCTATGTATATATGTAGTAAATATTTTTCTTAATAGACAAACATGGAGTTGTCCAATACACCCAAAATAATACAAAAGAGAGGAGTTCATAAAAAGAAGTACATGTATATATGAGGTGTTAGTTATTTAGTACCATTAAAGAAAAATTAACAGATGTATACACAGGTTATACCCCAGTAATTACAATATGATTATCAAGTGGGGGTTTATCTTAATTCTTCATGTTCTTTGGTACAATTGTTAAGCTCTTACAGTGTCATTTAGGACAGTCTAAGGACACCCTGCAATTGTGTGCATTTAAATTGCCAATCTGCGTAATTTATAATGCAAAAATATTCTAATATAAATGACATTTCCTGTTACACTTTTAACTCTGCCATTTAAAGTAGAAACATACAATACTATACTCTGGGTCAGGATGATTGCATTTTTGAATTAAAAATGAGTGAAATTTACACTACAAATTGTATGAAACAAGATTAAATATAAACAGAGATGGTTGAAAATAAAATTCTATATTTTTAAAAGCACCTGACATGATGTCAAAATGCTGTAAAATACAATTTAGTATAAAACATAATTTTTTGTAGACATCGAGTATACAGAAAAAAAGTTATATTGTTGTCAATGGTGAATTGGGGAAGGGGGTGGTAAATGTACACATTTAGTACTGATGCAATTGTAATGAAAGGTAAATGTTAAATAAGATGTTTACAAATAAATAAATAATACACATATTAAAATCTCTCTCTCTCTCTCTCTCTCTCTCTCTCTCTCTCTCTCTCTCTCTCTCTCTCTCTTCTCTCTCACACACACCCACCCTCAAAGAGAGAGAGAGAGAATATTTTTTGTCATAAAAATTGAATTTAAAAATTTGAGGAATTCTATACATGTATAAGGACAGTGTTAATATTTATCTGTTGGCAGGTTGTTGATGCCCGTGCTGGACCAGGAATAAAATCCACCATGAAAATAAAAAGTAAAAGTCCAACCAACAATAAATACAAATCTCCATTAAAGACAAAGAAGATATACACTATACCCAGTCCTAGCAGACTTGAAGAAGATTTTACAGGTAATTACATGTATAATCTAATATATATTTATTCATACAGTTACTTTTTAGCAGGTCAGAATGAAACAGTTCTAAACCACTAATGCTTGTAAGCATCAGTGTCAGCATCATTGCCAAAATCCGGGGTTTGAATTAAGGATTTTTGATAGGTCAGACTTTGAAAATTAGGCCAGTCTACAAGCCTTGGACCTGTAACTTTTAATAAGACCTGTAACATTTTGTGTATTTTCTAATAGAAAACATTGAAATTTGTGATTCAGACAAGTTTGAATTAGAATTTCATACATTGGAGGTTTGATTAGATGTGCACGTTAGCTAGGCTGTTACTCTGAATAATTTTGTTTTTCCTTTCTACATTTTATCATAATAACATTCAGCATCTTGTTATCAAATTTACATATAATTTAGCTCCACTAATAAAATGTAGCTTTAGGGAGTTCAACATATAGTATATTGAAAGTGTCTTTTTGTTTACAAAAACATCAAATTCATTAGATTTTGATCTTTCTAAACCAAGAGTCACCTTATCATAGTCTTAATGTAACATGTATTACTAAAAATATACTTTTACATTTGGCATAGAAAAAAAACTCCAGCATTGATTTATATCCAATAGATACAAAATAGCTCTACATGCATTTGGCTTATCAGTAAAGATTATCTCACATATTGCACATATAGGTCAAAGTTCTTTTTCAGTTTAAAGCAAAATGTTTGGATAATTAACATGGGTAACTAGCCATTAATGTTTTGTTTTTATTTTGTTTCACAAAACTATTTATCAAACACAGATGTTTCCCTCAGTAGGTCAGTGTGTTTTGTAATCTGACTCTAGTGGTAGCTGATAAACTACTGATTTCTTACTATTCATTAAGTATATTGAAATACCTAGACTGGACTAGCCAAATAGGTTGTAAACTCTGCATTTGGACTTTGACTTGGGCATGTACTTGAATTTTGGATTGATGTCTCAACACAAGACACAGGCATATTTACCTAAACTATAAATTTTAATTATGGATGATCAGGAGGTATTGGTGACAGATTTAATTAAAACTGAACAATTTAAATCGCAGCTTGCAGACTAGCATCCAATCCCAGGTCCAAGTATCAGTCTTTGTTTTATGTTATGTCTCTAGACATGTCTACAGAGCATCTTGTCCGTCCTTCCATATTTGGATATAACTTTGGTAATGACTAGCAGACATGCTAATATATCATGATATTTAATGTAAATTAATATTAGCCATCTTGTATGTGGGGGTGTGATTGTAATACATATTTTAAGTAAGCAGTTGATATGAATAAAACTTGAAAGCTTAGACATATACTATCTTATCCAGATGGCTAAATAACCATCAGGTTGACCTCACAATTTTGGCTTGTTGCCTTTTGAACATTTAGTTTCCTTAATTTTTGATAAACTTATTAGTTGCTGACTCAGTAAGATTTCTTCTGTCCTAAAAGTGTAAGAGAGGATACCAAAAACAAAGAATACTGGTGTTGTAAGTTTGTTAATAGGGTTGTCATGGAAAATAAACGGTATACAATGTTCTACATAAGAACAGACCAGAAGACATCGCCACAATCCATCCACTGTCATTATCATTTATCGTTCATTTCATTGACCAAGTTGATTATACAGTAGATACGGATGTACTTTAAAGCTCAATATATAATGTCCGTGAACTTATTTTTGCCACCTCATTCGCCTCATAATACATTTCTTATTATGATTTTTTTAAAGTCTGACTTTTAATTTAAGGTTTCATTTGCACCAGCAATATTTAATATGTTTTAAATGTCACTGGTTACACTAGTATCTATAACTGTAAACAGACTTTATCATCTGAATGTTAGTTAAAAAAAGACTGGACATTACACTTCTATTAAGTTTGTAGAATTTCACCTACCCACAATTTGATTACTGTGGATGTCTGATTGCCTTTAGGTATAGGAGAGCCTCTTTGAGAACAGAAGCTTCTTATTCTAAAACCCATCACTTACCCTGAAACTGTGCCGGTACTTTCATTTATGTATATTTACAGACGAAATCTAAAATTAAATAAATTTTCTAGTACTGCAAGCTACCAGAAATCATTAATTTACTTTATTGACAAAATTTATAGAAAAATCAATGGTTTAGATGGAAACTATTTTAGACACTTGTCTAGACTCATAACAGGTCTGGAACTGTTTTTATTTTTTACACTGCAGGATATTTTTAGCCAATGAGATATATTGATTATTAATTTTTCATCCTCTCTGTTTTTTTTATTTTGTCTTTGAGTTTCAAACTGCTCATTGACCTGTTTTTACAATGTAATTAAGTAATAATGAAATAACTTCAGTTAAACATGTACCAGTTTATTGATTATAGCTCTAAAGTCTAAATTAAAAAATGTATTTGTAAACAGACAAATGGAAGAAATGTCTGGAATTGCTTTGGAAACATTCTCTGAATAAGAGACAATTTCAGTTATTTAGAGATTTTCCTATAATGTGTTCATTTTTCATCAGTTACATGGTTTTCAATAAATCAATGATAATACACATGCTACACATGTACTGATGTCTCCTTGACCCAGTTTTCCTCTACAGACACATACATGTATTTATATCAGTATAAATTAGTGCATGTGTTGCACAGGATAACTCTTATTTTATTACATGTTTTAATGAAATATATGTAGTAGTTTATATAACATTTTTTAGCTTTTAATTACACATATTATTCTTACTAGCTGTTACACTTCAGTGAATACCTGCAAGGAATTTTCTTAATTTCTTAAAGCTTTTAAGTCCCTTTATACATGTATGTTATAAGGTTACCACTCTTGTTTTACCCATAGTACATATGTACTAATGAGAAGTCTGTGTATCAGGTCAAAAAACAAAATAAGCTATGTTTTCATTGTCTACCAACCTTACTTTTGTAAGCCTACCAAAAGTTTACATATAATTTGGACTGTCATAAACATTACACCTCAGCCCTAATATTATACTAAATCAGATAAATTCCCTACCAAGATATGTATGCAGGGATTTTTTTTCATATGACTAGAAACACAGAATTTATTCTATCAGGCCATAAATGTGGATGGGGCAGGGTGTGAGGAGATAATTGACATATGGTTTAAATCATTATATCTTCTTTTTGATAATCACTGTCACAGATTAAAAGGAAGTTTAGTATAATTACTAAACTACTGATGATGCAGATGGGTAGTTAGAAAGATAATCTACACATGTTGGATAAAATGAGATGAAAGTTTAAGATTCTGCATGATGTACAGTCATCACATCACAGTTACTTATATATACTCTGCAGAATTATAATGGAGTTTTCAGTATAAGGGGAGTCATACTACAAATTTAAAATTTTTCTAGACATCTTTGGGGGATAACAGAGAATAATATTGGCATAGAAGACACTAAATACAAACAGAGAACAAGGTCCCCATTTTCTCAAATACCATAAATAAATAAATAATTAGGTCATGGCTGTTCTTGGCCATACTTTGAATAGTTTTCTTTTGTGAATCGGTCTTGCATTATATTTATTTAAGGTAACCCCATGGCTTAACACCAATTGTAAAAAGAGGGTAGTTATCATCATGTTCATAAACAAGGAAGTGATAATTGTATATGTAGTCACTATCATAATTTACCTAATTATCTTCTATAAAGACCTACATGGATATTTTTAACCTATATATATGTGTGTGTGCTACATAAACCTTTAATGTATGAAACAAATAACTTATGACAATCCTCACACCTCAGGCTTACAAACAGACTCTATGTGAATATGAGAAATGTTTGTTTACTTGCTGAAGATCAGTTGTTTTTTTTTTCAAGGCTCTAAGATTTTCTTCATCCTAGAACCGACAGTCTCAATATCAGAGAAAGAGTCTTAACTGGGGTATAAAATAATGAGCTCCATGTTCTAAATGAAAGGATCAGCATAAATATGAAATATGAATTGCTTAAAACTAGATGTACATTTCAAACTATGCTGTACTCCATGCAGCTCATGTTTAGAACTGTATTCTCTTTCATCATTGCATCAAAAGCTGTTATTGTTCAGCTAGAAATAGAAATAATCCCTGAATACTAGAAAAATCTACCAGTAGTTGCATATTTTTTTAAGGACAGAAAATAATATTAGTGGTCTGTTGATACAGAATCAATACCTTGTGTTCCATTGGGATATTAGGGTCATTGGTCTGTGTTTCAACTTTGTAGACCCCTGTAATTCAGGTAGTCATCAAAAGGGAAATAATATTCTGAGGACAATAGAGATCAATGATTTAGTCCCAGGGAGATTTTAACATCTCATTTATTAAAAGTAAATCATATATATGTTTCATTTATAAAAAATAGTTTGATCTTGCTAACCCAATAAAATAAAAATGTATAATTAAATATCTAATTAGGCTAAAATTTTTAGATTGGTCACATGATATTTATGGTCACATAATATTTATAAAATTTAAATTAGCTTTGAGTCATTGAGTCATCTCTGAGCTATCTAAATGATGGTTATGAATATTTACTGCTTATATGTAAATTTGTTGTTTTGTTTCAACACCCACTTATATTTTTATCATTCCTGTAGCACAGAAAAAAAATTCAAATGTTGTATTTTATTGGGCATCTTTTTCAATAAAGACAGTGATGTCACTGTTTAAAAGTTTGACGTATGGTATGTTTTTCTATGTATGTTTGCACAAAAGACCTTCTGTAGAGAGGGATTCTTGCTTGTCTATTTGTCTTTGTTAACACAAACCATAGAAATCAATACTTGTATGGTTTATATTTTTTACTAAAGTACAGTAAAGATATCTGAAGATTAAACCTGCCTTAAGATCTGAAATACCATGCTGTGAAATCGTTTATTTCATGGTTCTGTTGATACTGCTAACCACAAAAATAGATGCTGATGTAGACATAAATTTTTAATTATTTATAGTATAGTAGATATATTTTACTATTTTGATAATTTTATAGTTGCAGTTAGGGGCCTGGATAACAGAGTTGTGTAAAGCACTGGCTTGCAGATCACAGTGCCTTTCACAGCCTAAATCCCATGCAGTACTTGATGTAAATACATTTGCTTGCTGAAGGGTGGGGGTTTTCTATGGGCACTCCAGTTATCTCAACAGTTGTAGTACTGATCACATTGATGTAAGAGAAAAAATCTTTATTTGGGTGTGAAACACTTTTACCAACTCCATAATTGCAACTAAGTCAGTACATATTGACTACAGACTATCCAATGAAATTTTAAAAGATCTAAAAACAAGTATTTGAAGAACTGACAGGAAATAAGCAGGTGCTTTACCCTTTTCTCCTTTATGCAGGAAAATTTGAACCCATAAATTTTATGTTCAGAGCAATGTAGAATGTTTAATTTTTTTCTGATTTCAGTGAATGAAGATAGTTGTGACAAGGATGTGTTTGACATGAGTGAAGATTCTGATAACGATGTAAATGACGTTCCAGAAAGAACAACTAAACATAAACGCAAATCAAGAACACCTCAAATTAGTCCATTCCTTGACTTGAGTTACTGGAAAAAGTAAGCAATATGTAACAAATAAAATAATTTCTCATTTCTTATTAATTATCAGAGCTATCATGGTGCTGCATATTATACTATGTAAACAATAAAAATACAAAAAATACTAGGCAGCCTTTAAGAAACCCAGTTAGCTGTGTAAGCAGATGCCCCTTATTTAGAATTGGCATTTAAGGTACAAGTGGTTTTGGTGAAAAATAGATACACATTTCTTTTTTAATGAATTTAGAAATTAGGAGATAGATAATATATGCTTTCTAATTGCCAAAGAATGACTGAATTTACTAGTAGCTGCCGAGTGTTAAGTTCTATTAGCAACTAAAGGTTAATCCTCCATAATGTTTCAGCAGAATAGAGTATTGACAGTTACATTCCCTCAGTATACATGTGCATGTGTTGTGTTAAATCATTTCTCTTAATTACGCTTTTAACTCCCAGCTTTCCAGAGACAGTGGTATTGATTATTTTCCTTTTATGGTGTTATGTTAAGAAAGACTATTATTCATTATAGTCTCATAAATCTCCTCTGTGGTAATGGTAACCTTGAAATCATAGTACATTGGTAATTCATAAGTACATGGGTTGTAAAAGGGCCTTTAGTTACTTGTTGATAATAAAAAGCCCAGAATCTTCCTATAATGGTATTAGTGTATTATGATTGAGTTTTCACTAACCTAAAGTACATGGTTAGGGCCCGTTAAATACTTGCATGGCAAAATTACAAGATATGAAGAAGACATTTTTATGCCAATTTGAAAAAAAAAGTAATCTCAATACTGCAAAAAATATCTGTACTTTTAGTAAAAAAAAAAAAGAAGAGAGAGAGAGAGAGAGATTGTATGTGTTTTCAGCCTTCCAACTATAGGTTTGTTGACAACCATGTCTTTATTGTTGTGCTGTTTAGTTGCCATTGACAGCATGATAGCAAGCTATCATGAGTAGCTGTTCACTGATGATGACAATTTGTACTAAATTGCTTTGACTTTCAATGTGTGCAACCAATTTTAAAAAAATACTTTTTTCAGGACTGAAGTGTGTTGTGGAATCATATTCAAAGGATTAAATGGAGAAGTGTTATTGGATCCACAATTATTACATCCCTGTTTATCGTGTAAAAGTGGACGTAATCGTCGTACAGGAGAACTGAGACGAAGCCAGTCTACTGATGACACAGAGAGTAATTCTAGTGCTAACAGTTACAATGGTGATGCTGAGTACTTAGATAATACATGTGGTGATATCGATAGTCTAAATGGCGACACACAGGATTTAACCATATCATCATTCCAATGTGGTGGTAGCGACAATCAACCAGTGACATCATTTACACATCCAGCGCCTCTACTAATGGAATGTTAGGCATCAGAATGTTAGTTGTAAATGTTAGACAAGTTTTTAATTTATTTATTTGCATTTTAACGTGTGGTGATATTTATTTTTTTAACTGTTGAATATCTTGCCAAGGGTAAGAGTGCTATAGAAGACACCACCATACACACGCTAAAATGTGTTGTCAGGTTTTTATCTAGTCATAACATACAAGTGAGGTATTGGATGTAACAAGTTCCAGACAAGTTAGTACATTGCCAACACTCCAGTCCTGTCTTGTTTAAAACAATGATCTCATTTTATTTTTTTGCTTCGTTATGTCTGCTTGCAAGTGTTTTTCTATGTATGCTTGTTTAATAGTCTTCCAAAAGAGGTCAGTTCAAAATTGTTCTAAGTATGGCAATTAGTCCAAAGACTCCATTGGCATTATCTAAAATCTTGGAGCCATATTTGAAACATCAGAATTTGACTTATGTAAGCGCTAGGGACAAGGAATAACAGGAGTTTTTGTAACCACTCTAATCGCTAAGTTACTTTAAATCCTTTTATTTCTTTGAACTATGTAAGCATTTTTTTAAATGTACAAATGTTAAAAGATCTGTTTACATAACTATCTTTTTCTTATAAAATGTTTTAAGATACTAGTACTAAAAAAGTGGTAATAAATCAGTTTTTAAGTGTTCTGTAAAATTGTACAAAATAGGGTAAAAACAGATCTGAAGATAATCATTCTTATTGGGATTTCATTTAGTTTTAATATTAACTCTGATATTATTTTGACTCTTGTCATTTAAAATGTTTGCATTTTTATGCCTGCTCCCTGTTTTTTATGACATTTTACAACATCATTTAATATTGAATTTTACTTCAAGTCATACATTGCCATAGCAGCATTATAAAGTGAAAAAAAATCCATTAAAAGTAATGGAACTGATTGTTACAAATTCCTCAATATTTGACCCCCAAATAAAGCACATTTGTGAGATCTGTATTGTTGTTTTGGGATTTTTAGGGAGTAGGAAGCAGGGCTGTGGGGGGGGGGGGGGGGGGAGGGTCAATATTAATGTTGTGCTATTCTGTTATTTTGATTCTCATATTTTGCAAGCCAATATAAATGTTATTATTTATAGTAGAACTACCTCAATGTTGTGTGCAATATAAATGTGCAAAATAACCAAATATTTCTGTTGGACTTTGAATACCTGAAATAATGTCTAATGTTGACAACATACCACAAAGAACAATATTAATCATGTTACCCCTTACTGGCCAATGGTATGTCCTGTTACTCATTGACTTGTAAATACCATGAGATAAAAATAGGGGAAACAGTATTGAATAATACTAAATATTCCAATAATACAAACCAGTAAGTAATATAATTGATATTTTATCATAAATTCATATTGTTCATTGTGACATTTACATTTGCTTTTTGTATCAAAATGTAGATGTGTAGAACTGTGTACATGTTTATTAATGAACTGTCAGTGTAAATATGCTACTTTTGCAAGTAAATTCCATTTTTTGTGAGGAAAAATGATGATTTGAAAGCTGCTTTTTCCTATCTACAGAACAATCTGGCTTTGAACCAATGCGATGATGCATTCTCTCTCTCTCTCTCTCTCTCTCTCTCTCTCTCTTACCTTGTTCAGTCAATAAAAAGGAAATATCTGGCTAATTACTTAGATAAGTAATGTTAGGTATTACATTTTGAACTTACTCCATACATTTCTATTCTCAAAATACCAAATTTGTGAGTATGAATATTTTATGTTGAATACATGTTATAGCAATTGAAAAAAATCTATGTTACCCCAGAGCATGTGCAATGGTACTAGGTCTCTCATGGACGCTTGGTGATACCATTAAGCTCTCTAAAAGTGTAAATGAACTGTGTTTATTATTGGTGTCTATTAGTATAAATGGGACATTTTTATACTGTTTGTCCTGCCAAAATGCTCAGCTTAATAACCAAGTCTTTTAACACTTTTTTTAATATTTTGTATGGGAATTTTTTTTATACTTTTTTACAATGCTATACAAAAATGTCATATGCACAAGAAATGACATAAAAATCGCTTTAGTATGGTCATTTCTATAAAAATGTTTTACCAGAATTAATTAATTGAAAAACATATCCAGTCATCATTTCATGTTCACATCATGACATTGTTTGTATTCTACATGTATCATGACTTCATTCACACTTCTTTAAAAACCACCATTTTATATATAACTTCATGTCTAGGCATTAGCACATTATGATGGAAATAACAGAGACATTTCATGGTGTGTATGTCTGCATGAATTGTTTTAGTGAATGAATTTCTCTTGTTATTTTTAACTTTTTTTGGCTTCTCCTATTTTCTTGGCATCTCATCTAAAGGACAAAATTGCAAATGGTCTTAAATATTTTGCAGTTGGCCTTTAGTTAATTTATTTATATTCATTATGTACATGTCTTGCTTGTAGACCCAATAATGATCTCAACTTAGTAGTTCTATTATTAGACTTAGTTTAAAACCAAGACATAAATATAATTTCTATGACTAAAATATTGCTGTCTAAGCAAATGTTCTCCATCAATTTTTTTGAGCAAATGTTCTTTAAAGTAGTTTAAAAGCTACAGGTACATTGTATTTTGTTCATTCTTTGAACTAGGTGCTATATGAACATGTTTCTAAAACCCATCAGTTTATAATAGTAAGAAAGGATATGACTGGTTCATTTCTATTTGTATATAGCATGGGAGTCAAGTAGTGTTAAAATGCTTATCATAATTGAAATGCTTCAAATTTATGTGCTATCAAATAGGTACTATCAAATATGTGGCTTATTTCAGGTGTAATAAAATACACTGTATATCTCGGATTTATGTCGTACAAGCTGTAGTTTAGTAGCTTGTGTACCTCATTGGGAATGGCCAGTAAATTATTGTTCCTTTTATTTGTAATGTTTACAAATTGCAGTTTGCCGTCTTTATTATTTTTCCCACCTTTTGTGTATTTTGCTATATGCAATATTTTTACCACCAAATGAGTCTCCAATATTGATCTGATAAAACATATGCATAAGTTTTTGAATTATTTTTTTTTATTTTACATAGCCAAATTTTCCCATTGAAATAATCCATTTTAGATTCTCATTCTTTTATCTAATTAAAACATTTCAAGTTTTATGACTTATTTAGGAATTTTATAGTGTTACAAAGTTTCAGACATAATGTTGAGCTTTTGAACAAATTTTGGGATACTTAAACTGATGGGTATAAAACACTTAATTATTTAGTAATGAATGTAAAGTAACCTATAGTATATGTTTTAATATGGGAATTCTTAATCAAAAGGACTGGTCAATTTTATGTAACTTCTACAAAAATGAAGTGTAATATATAAATTGGAAAATTAGAAAAAAGCATTTTCGTAATACAGATGGTATTTAAGAAAGCTGGTATGTCTGTTAACATTTGTACTACCCTATTTAGTAATGAGCAGTTTGATTATATAGGATTTTCTCTTAACTTTTGCACTACCCTGTATTAGGATGGAGACAGTGTTTAAAAACATTGCAATGCTTAAGCAAGATTATAAGAACCCCATTATTTTGGAATGACACTAAACTGATACTTTGTAAGAATGTGGTAAAAAGTACACATCCGTTTACTTTTGAATTACCCTGTATCAGAATCCAGCAGACACAGTTAGTAGTTGGTAACCTTGAGATGTTATACCATTTTATTGATTATTCCAAGTAAAGTGTAATTTAATAGCAGATAATTTGAGGACTACCCTGTAACATATTGATTTTTAACTTATTAATGTATTTTTAGCTTTTAGATAATATTTGTCATAAATTGTGTAAATAGATTAATTTGTATATAAGAGATTTTTTGTGGTATTACACACACTATTTATTATTCTAATGAAATAGATTCTGTATCATCTTTATTATCTGATATTTTTAATATTATTCTTTTTTATTTTTTGTTTAGATTGACAATGAATTTCATGACTTAAGACAGTATCTGATAATTTTAATGTTGCATATTTGCTTAAAAATAAATTGCTATGAATTTGTTTCTTCAGACCAAATCTTTATATTGTTTCTTTAAGTAATAATTTCGAATTTTTATTTATTTTTCAACAAGTCCTTACCTTGCCAATTACCATAAACATAGATAGATTTTAGTGTCCAGAAGCTTTCTTTTTTTATTACTTGTAACTCACCTTTAATTTACCATAGTGTTGTTGCCGATTTTCAGTTTTCCATAATTATAAACCATGAAATATTGATTTTATAGTGTTTTGTCATTTAGAAATTGTCCCCTAGTATTTGTAAAGTAAATTGTAAAATTTATTGATAATCCTAGTCCAAAAAGAAAAAAATAATTAAAAATAACATCCAACAGAAGATCTGTGATTTGAGAAATAAACATAAAATTCTTGAAATAAAACTGTTGCCCGGTGGTACATATGATAATTATTACTAATATAATTTATAATAATGTTATAATATATAATTTATGATAATGTTATATAATTTATGATAATGTTATACATTATATATTTCCTGAATTTTACAAATTTGGGTATATACAAGATTATGATTATTAAGGGAAAAGCAGAACTTGATCTTTGAATTCTGGTTTTAATTTTCATCAAAGTGTTTGGAACTCGAATTTATAGCTTTCATTTCATAGACTTGACCATACCCAAATGTTGTAAAAGAATAGATAGTTTTAATATATAAAGGTTTATAAATTTTATTGTGCATGTTATGAGATGATAATTAAATGTTTAGTAGAAAAGTTTATTGTGAGATGGAATATAAATCAAAAACCTTAACTATGTTGTTCTGAATTCATGGTTTACCAATGGATTAAATTTGTGTACCATGTGATATCCACAGTAAAGTTTAAAGGACAGATGAATGGCCATATGGGGTTTATCTATTACTGTAGAACTTTAATGTTAGAGTAAAATAATTACTTCAATTGGGTGGTTTACATTTTGATGCATACATTGCATTTTTAAGAGAATATGCAACAAAAATGAAAACAGATGGTTTCCTAAATAAACATTTCACATATTTATGGATGATTTTAATTCACATGCAAGTCACTTAAATGTTTGAAACTCAAAAGAGTTTAAAATCTGTTCATTATATGTGCCTAAGAATATCTCTGATCTCCACTGAATTTAAGCAGTTCTGAAAAATAAATTGAAAAAATTATTTATTTTAAAAAAATGATTTGGAATAAGAATGCAAGTAAAATATGGATAACTAGTTCTGCCCTGAATTCATGAAGTCTGATGAAAAGAAAATACATGTACATGCTTACCAGCATCTTGATGATTTTTTTTTTCGACTGTTAGAGGCAAAATACATCCAATGATGATTGCATGTGAATTGGAATTTTAAGCATCTCAGTGAAATTTAGAATGTAGAGGTAAAAAAATTTCAGCCATTTATAGACAACAACAGAAATAAAAAAGAAAAGCACAAACAACAGTTAATGCAGTAAAAAAAGGCACACAAGCCAGAGAATCACATGGTAGACAAATGAGTCCCATTGTTATACCAACCTACACATGGATTTAGCTAGTGTTACCAGGCTCTCTTGTTTTATAGTAGTTAATGTTGTATATTGTCTGTGATTTAATACTTATACCTCTTTGATTTAAAATTGTTATGAACCAATATATAGATCTTGTATTACAAGTTAGTGTTGTTTATATTCATTCCAGTGTATGTATAGATAGGTATTTACTAGTAGGTAGACTCCTTCCCCCGCATGTAATTACTCTATTTATGAAACGTTAATTAAATCAAGAAGAAACAATGTATAGTTTAGAATTTGAAGTATGATTTGATTTAGTATTTGAACAATTTGAGCAGTCAGACACTTTTCCGTTTTAAGAGTCCTGTTCTTTGCAAGTGTGTGCTATACAGGATTCTCCAAATAGGTTATATTCTGTGCTGTTGCACTTGACTTTTTATGTCAGAATGCTGTATTTAGTATGGTGCACATTTCAAAATTTTGTCGCAGGTGAAATTGTTCTAATATCAAATTAATTAATGATTCTAATTCAAAACAATACATTGTTTGTTATGTAATTTATACACAAACAACCATAATATTTATAATACTGTTGGTTTTTTAAGGAATTTATAATGAATTACATTAATGATTAATTTCAGGGACATAATTTTCATTACAAAACCTCATTGACTTTATATAGAATCTACTGTTGGAAGATTTGTTGACGAATATTAAAAAAAGTCGTATATAAAGTCATTTGTTAAATACATAACTTTATCTTTGTGATAATTTTACTTGAAAGATATTTATTTGATGTTATTGAATTTAAAAAATGTCAAATACTTTGTAAAGACAGAGGGAATCATACACCAGGCTCTCTGTTTTTGTGGGTTTTTTATAGAGATGGGTCAATATAGCCACACTTACGACTTATCTGTTTGATTCTTAATAATAGGATTGGGATTAACAAAAGATATCTGTTAGGAACCAAACACAACATTTTCGGACTCAGAATATTAAATTACTTGATATAAAAAACTGATGGAAATACTTGGTAAACTAACAATTGTTGATGAAGCTCTTCAAGTAAAATTCTTACAAAGTTAAAACAGTTTTATAAGGAAGGCAGTGGTTTATCATACATGATCTCAAGAGTTTTAGGAAAATTTAAAAATTCATAAATTTGTTGAGGGTGTTTTTTTCTCTACATCTCTTAATATTAAAACCTTTTTACTTTTATGAATAGCAATACATGTGGGCGACCTGCATTCTTCACAACCATTTATTAATACTAAAAAGATATCATCTTATAATATTTAATGATGATTGAAAAGACAATGCAGTAAATTTATGCTTTGTTTTAAATTTTCAAAATTCTTAATTACTGAACTGTCATGTGAATGTCAGGATGAGGTCTTTATATAGAAACTGGTATTCTTTATTTAGAGATGAGCCCAATGAACAGTTTTAGCATACTTTTTCAATTTCATATTTTTAAAATCTGTTCATGACTTTCTACAAGGAGGATGTCCAACTTTTACGAGGCCTTGTATGATACAACTACCTTCTTATTTTCAAATATTTATCAAAAGAAAAATAATATGTGAAAAACCACTGGTACTGTTGATGGTGATAGTAATATATAATTTGTTTTTTGTTTCAATGGACACTGTTACTCGTTAAATCTTGTTATTCTATCTATGTTATTTACAGCACCTGTACATTAATCTGTAAACAACAGATGCATTGTCAACAATGCATATCCAAGGAGGTACCATTGATTAGTATATATATTATGTAGGTTTTACTTTTATATGCTAGTACATTTCAGTTATGTTTTAATTTTTTTATGATATTTTTTAATTGATATCAACTGCACTGTGTTTATATTTGTCAGCAGGGTGAGTAAAATCCACTGATGGTCCTTGTCTATGACCTCTAGATATTACTTAATCTAGGACCAGTAAATTTTTACCAGCTACTAGTCTGTGGAACTTTTTATATGTAATGCATATAGATAAAATACTGGACCAGATTAAAAAGGAACAAATTATCCTGCTGACAACTTTAGATTTTAATTGAACCTCTTTCACTTGTGCTCAAGTTCTCTTTTCTACTATTTCTATTTATCTTCTTTCCATGGCCATATAGAAGGTGATTTTAAGTGTTCTGTAAAATGTACCATGCTGGCTTGATAAAAGCATTCATACATTTAGAGAGATTACCATATACAACAATTTGATGATAAATGATAGTTTTCATGTGTTGAATTAATGCACAAAAATTTTGAATAAATGATTCACTAAGAAAGGCCAAACCAAAGAGTGAGAGAAAGAGATGGTGTGTGTGTGTGTGTGTGTGTGTGTGTGTGTGTGTGTGTGTGTGTAAGCATGAGTATTTGTGTATATGAACATTTGTGAAATCATGCAGTAAAAGTCAAAACTGACATTTTCAGATAATTTTGACTTGCATTTTCTGAAAGTTGTTTGTAGAGTTTGAGAATGGTTTGGCCTAGATGATTATGCATTCATATTATTATTAGAATTCTTAATTCAGTGCATTCTCAGGGTTAAGTTGTGTGACAACAAGACAATATATTATTATTTTGCACTAAGAAAGCCAGTAATTCCCTTTTTTCAATGACAAATATAATATTTAATATATATATATATATTTATATTTTTTTAAAAATGGAGCATTACATTAAATTGTATGCAAATTTTTCATTAAAAGAGTTTTGTCATTGTAACATCAATGTTAAAAAGTTTGTCCAATATAGATCTCAGATGTCAGAATGCATGTTTTTTGTGAATCATTGCTGTCAGTCACCATGGTAACCTTTAAGGCCAGTATTCTATTTTATGTTTTTTTAAACAAAATCCTCCATTTAATATATTCAATACTCAACACAGAAAAATTCAGAGCATGTTATTTATATGTCCATTTCTTTATTTATTGAAAATTTTTATGATCATCATTATCATCCTCATCGTCATCAATTATTGTTTTTAGTTTTGATTGATTGATTGATTAAATTATTATGATTATTATTATTATTATTAATATTATTACTATTATGTTGTTAATATATTGAATATTATTACAGATTATGTAGACTAGAGAACAAGGTGAATGTGTTGTGTAAAATGTTTGGAAAAAAAATACCATTAAAACATTTCATTTTATACCTGATTTTAATTATTTTTTGTTGTACTCTGCCCCAGTTTCACAATCTTTCACTCAAGTGTACACTCAACTCAAATTAGGGAATATTTCACTGTCGATTTTTAAAAGACATTATATAGTTAAAAATGAATATCTAATTTTATATTTAAATTGTTTAATGTAGGATTGTTGAACAAAACAAAACATTGACTCATAAAACTTAAAAATTGTAAAATATTAATGAGAGGAAAATGGGAAGGTTAGAGTTGAGTGCACACCCAATTGAGTGAATTGGGGTCTGATCTCCTCTGTAAGTTCTTTGCCATTCATCCTTCTGTCTATCATAATTTGATTTCCAAGCAGTAAAGTGATCTTTTCTCTGTATAATGGCAATGTGCTATGCAGTTTTTTAAAAATAATATTGCATTTATGTTAAGATGTTGTAGGTATTATGAACCTTAGCAGTGATTCTTGTTAATGGTAATGTTGCATCTAGGATTCTTCTTAGCTATGTTTCACTTACATTGAGATTTTGCTGGTTGCAGACATTTATCCCTATATATACTTACATGGTATGTGCATTGGGGATTCTCAATGATGTTTCATTAATAAAAAAGTGTTGCAGTGAGGATTATTATTTCCTTGGCATTTTCAGGAAATTATACCTGTGTAAAGTGTACATGCAAGTTACAGTGAAGTTTCAATAACATTCCACTTATATTGAGATGACATGTTACTATGGCAATAATGGTGATGTGCAATAAGAATTATTTATGATCATTTTACTTATATTGAGGTCTTTTTAAATGCAGACAGTTGTACCTATGTATAATTGTTATGTACAGCAAGGGTTCTTTGAGCCAAAGAAATAAAATATACAATGTAGATATTAAAGATTTATGAACACTCTTAAAAAGAAGCTAACAACAGAAGAGCATGTTGGTTAACAGTTCATGCATATCATGTTGTGAGCTGATTCTTTGATATATCCCAGCGAACAAATGTTGAGAAGTATTAATTACACTAGCTATCGGTGATGATGTGACCAAATGAATAGACTTTATTGTGACCACAACGCAGATGGTGATGTACTAATTTTCCAATATGACAGCTGTCTATGGTTGGGTCAGATGCCGGTATGCGAAATTTACCTGCGTTGTTGATAGAGAGATCAGTGAAGCACAAAAATTGGCTCCACACGTTTGTCCGTGATTGGTTGGTCGGAGAAATAGAAAAAGTTGGGGTTCGGGTTTAATGCGTAATCCGCGATTCCAGCTAAGAATTAAGATATAATATACCGTGCATTTAAGACATGATGATTTTCATCCACAGGCGCTTGTTTCGATATTTAAAAAAAAATAAAATCCCTGGACCATAACATGTTAGGGTCCAGGGATTTTATATTTTTAAAAATATCGAAACAAGCGCCTGTGTTTTCATTTCATAATTTGGTGATTTGAACTTCTTAAAGCTGCATTAAGTTTTTCAATTTTCTGAATTTTTTGATTTTCTAAAAATATATTTTTTGATGAAAAATAGATAACTTCTAATCACGATCCGTGAGAATTTCATTCCTATCAGCTGTAAATGAACGGAATCCTCTAAAGGGTTAGTCAATGCGAACGGATGTCCGTGAATTCCAATAAATCGAAAGTGAAACCTGACAAATTGTATCAATTGTCCGTCTTTAATATCCAAAATTTATTCGCAATAGTGTAATGTATCCCTTACAAAGTCACAAATGACAAATTTAATTTAATTCTGTGTTTAATTTATCGTATTTCACCGTTTTGTAAGTTACGTTTAAATGACCCGGTTTTTTATGACGTAACCATGTTCTAAAATTAGTTCCCACAGGCTACATCTCGCTTGGAAGTTAATGTTATTTCTGTATTTATTCCAGCTTTTATCGTTGAACCAAATGTAACATTGTTCATTAGGAATAACATTAATTAGATCTGGCCCCGGTTTCACAATCATTCCTTAACAAAGATTTCCCTTAACTTAAATCTGGCAAATTTGAAATCTTGATTATTTCGTTAATTTTGTAGATATTTAGTAACTTAAGGTGTCATTTTGAAGATCACTTCAAGCTTGTAACATCTGCATTTAGTTTTATCACAAATGTTTATTTGTAACTTAGATAGATACTGCTAAAATTTGCCAAATTTAAGTTAAGGAAAATCTTAGTTAAGGAATGATTGTGAAACCGGGGCCAGCACCGTTTTAACTTAATGCAACTTTAAACGATCGCACAGGAACAAAGGATAAATCTTAATTTTGACATTTTAAATATAAAAATGGCTATATTCACGCCACAGCAATTTTGCAAACAAATGTATGTAAATCTCCAAGAAGTAGCTATTAGCATCTTTAGAGATTTCGGTATCTTCCACTTAACCCACTCCCCCAACTCGAATAAATAATTTTGTATTTTCAGCTTTAACCTTTCTTTTTTATGTCGAAGGACTGTTGATGTATTTCAAAGCACGTATCTTAGTGCATAAACAATAAATCAATTTTAAAAGCTAATGATTGGAATCTCGCAAACATGTTTGCAAGCATACAACATAAGTTTTGGATATGAAAATCGCATATTGACGTTTTCCCTGAAAAGAAGCCGACGTTATTCCGTGAATTTGCGACGTTAACATTTTACTCAATGTTCCACACACTTTAACGCGCTAATTGCCATACAGTTGATTTACAGATTTTACTTCTTTTAGCAATTTGTGTCATAGAGCACGAGTTACACTACAGCGTCAACAAGTAAATTTATTATTAGTCCGTAATGTAACAATGTCCACTACTGTAAATGATGTACTATTTTCTGACAAGGTATCGCCCGTTGACACAAATATGAAGTTAATTAGAAAATATCTGGCTCCGGTTTCACAATCATTCATTAACTAAGATTTTCCTTAACTAAAATCTAACAAATTTGATATTTTGATAACTTTCTTAATTTTTAAGAAATTCAGGAATTTTAGGTGTCAACTTGAAGATCATGTCAAGCTTGTAACACCTGTATTTAGTTTTATCACAAATGTCTTTTAGTTATTCAAAAAGAGATTGCCAAAATTTACTAAACTTAAGGAAAATTCTTGGTTAAATACTGGTTGTGAAAACACCTTTTCAGTGTAAGAAAATCCCTAAGGTGTTGATTTTTGGTCATTGTTAATCATACTGTCATGTGCAAAATCTTGATTTTTTACAAAAAGAAATATTAAAATTTTGCACACACATGACAATACATTTATGAAATGATAACGAAGAAAATATCGCGTTAGATTAATTTTTATTATATATGACTTCTTTCGGAATGATCAGCTGATTTTTAAATTTGTATTGTGTCCTAACATAACAAGTAAAAGCAGTATTGCTTGTATTGCTTATAGCAGTTGGTGAAATAAACCTCAGCAGAGTAAATTGCAGGAGAAAGTGTTCATTAAATTATAACAACATCTGGTTTTTACGACACTTGTATACAAAATATAAAATTATCATTGTCCACAATCTCTAAACAACTACTCAAGGTCCATTCCCCGCGGTTATACTTGATGTCCGTTATTAAATGTCCATTGCACAGTAGTCAAGTTATCATGCAAATTTAATTTTCTAATTAAAATTTACAGCTGATACTTGTACGGCTCCGAACAGACCGAGTTTGTCAGTTTTATAGCTTATTCAGTATTCAGATGACAATCTTATGTGCATTTTGTTATTTTTGTTATACATTTAAGTATAACCAATAAGACATTTGAAATTCCACTACGTAATTCAATTTTCTAGCTATTACGATGATATATCAGTTTTAAGAAAGATTGAGTTAGAAAAAGTGGTTATTTTATATGTCATATCCCGAAAAGATATTTATAGATCTGATTCGAACCAATTATTATGACTTTACATGCACTCGAAAAGATACCTCGGAAACAGAGTAAAGTAAAATGTTCTATGTTTTACAACATTAATCATCAAATTATTTATGATTTTAGATATTCAAGTGTGCATGCACGCACAACATGAACAGACTTTGAAGATAAAAAGATATTCGAAATTACACTCAGCATTTTTCATTACTTCTTCAATGATAAAATTTCAACAGGGGTTTGTTTCAACAAACGGTATGGGAGTTACCAAAAATGCTAGCACGCGATCTCGTTTAAGTCTGCATATCCATAGTAACCGTTATCTACAAAAATGCTCTGAAAATAAATCGTTCGTACTGCAACAGGCATTGTCAATTGTTCTGTTTAAGTATTGATTTTATAACATTGCACGTGCCTGGTAGCTATGAGGGTCGGAAATATAATTAATCAATGACAATTACCAATGTCATCCAAGGATTTTACGGTGCAGTCACGCGTGAATTGTATGTAAAGTATGCAGTGCACTGTCCATTGAAAAGACCAACTGTCAATCACAGTAATTTTATGGTCATTTAGGAACATCATTTGTATCTCCAGGTAACATATGTCATTGTTGCTCACCTGATTATTTCAATATGTTGTAGACACCTTGCTAATTACATGCTGCGACATTATCAACGTCCAGTGGGGAGATAGACAATACCACAATTAACTAAAATAATGATTTTATTGGCAAGTTCAAATTAAATCAATTTTTCAAATTTTACTTGTACATGGCACGTGTCAACGTGTCATATATGTTTAGCTTGGCATGGTGTAAGTCTGCAATGTTTGCTTAAGGAAAGACTTCAACAGGGAGCCTTGGTTGCCGAATGGCATTAATGCACGATTACGGATCACAGTGCCTATCTGAAGTTCATATTCAGGTACATACAGTTATGAGTGTCAAGAGAATATACAAGACTTGACTTACCCATGACAACACCGTCTATTGTGTACTCTTGTTTCGAACATCCCAATTGCAAAGGAGTTTTTTGTGTCTGAGTTTTTAGTGAAGATTTTGAATAGTTGTCTGACTTCTGCTTTTTGAACAGTGCATGTGCCTCTTTGTAAAGTGTTGGTATAGTAAAACTGTTTTGGACTGATTTGAGCGTTTAGAAGTGATTGAACACTCCGTTCAGCTATTTAAAAATGCTTGAAGTTCTTGGTTAAGCCTTTTTATTAGTGCTTGTAGGTCTGTTTTAGGGCTTTTCAAAAGTTCTTGGAGTTCTTAGTAAAACAAATAGCAAGTGATAATCTTTCTCATCTAAAACCCAGTAAACTAAAGAAGTGTCATATAAGATTTTCTTTCTTAAATTTCTCGATAAGTACAGTAAATGAATACTTCTGTTATATACCACTTTTTGAATTTAATCATAAAAATACATTCAAAAAGTGGTATTGTCATATTGTCATATACCACTTTTTGAATGTATTTTTATGATTAAATTCAAAAAGTGGTATATAACAGAAGTATTCATTTACTGTCCTTATCGAGAAATATAAGAAAGAAAATCTTGCATAACATCTGACAAATGCAGGCAATGGAAGCTACATAACATCAATGCATTTAAATGTAGACGCCTGGTTTATTTAATTCAAACAGCATTGTCAGTGTCTCATTGTAAGACGTTTTGCAATCAATGACTTGAAAGGTCTAATTGTCATTTAGAACATATAATTCAATCACCTTATTAAATCTGATATTTAAAAAAACAAACATCAAAGACAGTTTAAGGATGTTCCTTTGTTGATTTAACTTATGTTTCTTTTAGGCAATATTTTTGTTTGTTATGACGCTTTTCTCTATCTAATCCTTAAAGTGAAAGATAGATATTACACATCTTGATACAATTTTACAGACTATTCGCGAAGGTCAATGGACTATTTCAGCAGTGGCCATTAAACTCATGTCATTGTGCCATTTACATATATTATTATATATATAACTCGGCCAATTTATATGCCCCAGTTGTACTGAAACAAACCAGGAAAAGATACTCAGATAGTCAATAAACATACCAAATTTAAAAAATCCGTATTTTGAACTAGTTGTCTGCCGGTCATTGACATGCTTCTCACCAGTGTTAATAAATAAATCTGCTGATATTTTAGCAGATGTACTTAAGGAATAACTCTGTTATTGATGTCCAAGGAAGATATTTATTATTGCTTTTGGTTGCAATAAAACCTTTAGTTATTAACCTCCGAATATGTATTGATTAACATCTTGAAATTCCATATACGTTATCCACAAACAATAATGCCATGCCTCCAAATTAGGAATCAACATCATTGTTTAGTTAAGTGCATGGTGTACCACAAGTTGTCTTGGCACTGCATCGTGTCATTATAAAATTTTCGTGGTATGTCCTCAACCGAACAAATAGTGAATGTTATAGTTTTTAATCATATATTCGATATATACCACAAGTTGTCTTGGCACTGCATCGTGTCATTATAAAATTTTCGTGGTATGTCCTCAACCGAACAAATAGTGAAAGTTATAGTTTTTAATCATATATATTCGATATATACCACAAGTTGTCTTGGCACTGCATCGTGTCATTATAAAATTTTCGTGGTATGTCCTCAACCGAACAAATAGTGAATGTTATAGTTTTTAATCATATATTTGATATATACCACAAGTTGTCTTGACACTGCATCGTGTCATTATAAAATTTTCGTGGTATGTCCTCAACCGAACAAATAGTGAATGTTATAGTTTTTAATCATATATATATATATATATATATATATATATATATATATATATATATATATATATATATATATATATATATATATTATAGAGTATTAAATTAGTGATTAGTGGTTAGTATTTGCATATAGAACTATTGAGAGAGAGAGAGAGAGAGAGAGAGAGAGAGAGAGAGAGAGAGAGAGAGAGAGAGAGAGAGAGAGAGAGAGAGAGAGAGAGAGAGAGTTATCATCAAGGATTGAATTTTTAGGCTTCCTTAAGTATGTTTTAATTCTATGGTCTTCAAGAATCGATCTAATAATCAGACAGCGACGATGTAAAATTAAGGTTGAAATAGCTATGTTGCCGCGGAATTTATCGATAAAATATCTGGGAAAAGAGATGTCTGGATTTGGAGAAGAATTCAATTATATGTCTTGTAATAAATAATGACTTCAACAACGCTCTCTTCCAAAATTTATTTTTTTCACAGAAAATTTTAATATTAAGACTAATTTGGTTTTAAAAGGTTTTCTATATAGCTACTATAGGCCTCCAAGCCAGTTAGTGTACCCAATTCACTAACAATTGTAGACAATTGTACCATCCGTAAAGTGACCACTGATATTCCATACAATCACTAATCAAGAACCTTATTTACGGCCGTCCAGAAAGTTTCATAGGGCATTAACCGAGTGTCTTCTATAAAGTCACTAGTGACTCTCCATACAGTTACTTAAGGACTTGCAGACAGTACAAAGGAACTTTCGAAGGCCTTGCAAACAGATTTAAGGATCTCACCAAGAACTTGCAGGCAGTTACAAAAGACCATTCTAAGGCCTTGCAGGCAGATACAAAGGACCTTACATACAGGTAACTAGCCCATTCCAGATACTTACTAAGTGCTGTCCTGAAAGTCACTTCAGACCTTGCGGAGTGATATAAAGTACCTTACTTAAGACCTTCAAGACATTTACACGGGGCTTTCCGGAGAGTTACCAAGTGCCTTACAGATAGTTACACATGACTTTTCAGACAGTTACTAAGTAGAATCCACGAGATTTATTGATTTTAATTGTGGGCACGATTCTGATCCTGAAAACGTTTTTTGTTTTTTTGTTTTTTTTTTTTTTTTTTTTTTTTTTTTTTTTTTTTTTTTTTAAATATTTACAATTACGTGATAAAATCTGCTCAATGGTTATGTTCGTTCTTTTCTTTTTTTATGTTGTAGCATAATGGAAGATTGATAAAGATTAACTGGAATGAGATCATTTCATTGAACAGAAAATGACAAATAAAAACCCTAAAATACCTTTGTATGACGCTAATGTATAAAATATTTTTGTATATAATTTAGAATAACAAAATGTTTATCATAATATAAAAACTGTCCACTTCTAGTTGAACGTTCCGTTTTTGTGAAGTGTTCTTGCTTAGTGAAGTCTCTTGACTGCGGCGTCACACATCATTACTCTATTCTAGCCACGACAAATAGTGTTAAAATGTCAATGAACACAATAATTAAGTATAACTTCCGTATTGTGTCTCATAAAACAATTATTTATCTTAATGAGGAAGGAATCTCTATAAATAGTATGACTTACTCTTTAAATTGTCTCTAATAACGGAAGCAATATTGTCGTTTAATAACGATGTGTATTTTAAGATTGATAATTCTGCATGACTTAATGCTGTTCTTGTATAAAAGCAATACTATGCCTGAGTTAATCCTAAAATGAACAAAAAACGTGTCTTGATAAATTTTTTAATCAGGTGACAAAAACATAACTGCACAAATAATTTCACAAGAATTCTTGAGGTTGGATGGTTTGAAACTATTTGATTCCAATTTTTATTTAATACCTGTGTAAGATAGTGTAACTACACAGAGAAAATTATCTGGGGCCTGTTAAATGGAAGAGAGAGGATACTTCTAAAAAGTTGAAATAATAATTGCCAAATAGACATCGAAACAACTGAAATACAATCACAGAAAAAAACTCATACATGCATAAATGTCTTCCTATTCTAATAATGTCACAATTTAAAGATTATCTTCAATTCATGCGGGTATAAATTGCATCAGAATCTTTGTGCATAAAAATTCTAGTAAAATGAACAAATGAAGTATTGATTTTTCTCCCACATTACCGTGTTTATTTCGATATTATATCACGTTGATCTAAATAAAGGCGCGCCTTAACAAGAAAATGTCATCAAAAATAGCAGTTTACCTCAAAATGGTATACCGAAGCATTATATCTTCTTATTTACTCATTTTTGTATATAATTTCTTTGAAGGCGTGTATTATATTTCCAATAGCTCAGAAATAGTACTCACCAGCTATTGTAGCAAGTGGGCGAATGAGATAAAATTCACTACGCACAATTTTTTAAAAGTGCATGGTAAACGTATGTAACACGCAAATAACTTAAGAATAAAGACTATTCTTTAACTTTTTCATCCTATGTCTGAGTGTAATTACGTTTTACGCCATAGTCAAGATTCAACTATATACATACATACATACATATAAATATATATATATATATATATATATATATATATATATATATATATATATATATATATATATATATATATATATATACTAGTATATATATATACTCAGTCCGGCAGTCCTAAGATAGTGGTAGGAAACCGGAGTGCCCGGAGAAGAAAACAATCGACCCTCTGCAAGCAAACCTACAAGCTTTCTTGCAATAAGATCTGCCCAAGTGGCATTCGGACCTTGGCGGCGAGTGGCACTGTGATCTGCAAGGAGCATTGTAGGCCACCGAGACCCCTTTTTATTTTTGAGCCAACTTGGAGCAATCACATCTGCATACTGCTTTGTATTACTTTTTTCCTCTAAAATATTCATACACAGTATAGCAGTTTACAACAAACGTTTATTTAAACACAAATTATATTATTATTTTATAACAGATTTTATTTCTATAAACACATGGCAACAAACAAGATTTGCAAAAAATCCTAACTTGTTTAAAAATACATTAAAACATCGTCAATTTACTGAAATCGTGGTACCTTTATTTACAAATTTTATCAGTGTTTTCATTTCATCATAGTTAAAAGAAAATACGGTACAATTACCGTTTGTTGAAAACAAAACAGAAACATGCTCTTCCGAAGCAGCCAGAAATCACCTTTTTTATACTTAAACAGTAGGACAACATTTTAAATTGTTATTCACGAATGAGTATGTCTTGATGTAACGTTTTGGAAAAAAAGATTTAAATAAATAAATAAATAATTAAATTACAACCGGTCCCAAAGCTCTGTTAGGGAATAACTTTACACATCAAACCAAAAGGTACTATAATTGTTAGCTCTGTAATTGATATTAAGCTGACCAAAAATGTTATTGCTCCTGGAATTATCTATACTGTGATATGTCTTCAAGATATCTAAGCAAATAAATACTTTATTAAGGGATATTTTAGCAAACTACTTATTTTGGATTTTATTTAAGATCATTCTCCTATTTTGTGTGTTTCCCATTCAGTGTGTTTTGCGTTATGGAATGCTATATCCATAAGAGTCATGCGTATAAAATAAAATAAAATGTTAATATTGCTTCAAAACGTGACTTGCTTGCCCAGCCATTCATAAAAGACTGAAAAAATGAATGAAATAATATTGATCGGGTAAGTGTAATCAGTTACGGTTTTACACATGCATTTAATGTAAATAGCGGGAAATAACAAATCATGTCAGATTCTGAATGAGCTACCTGTAAAAAATCTAATTAATATGTAATCAATACCTATGAAGTTCTCACGTATTATATTTACTTCACTGTAAACCATCTAGTCAGGTATGTTAACAATCACTGAATGCACAGAGTTCTACATGTATTAGAGTCCAGCGGGGTTATTTGCGGTCAGTGAATGTCGGTCAGATTCCGAGGTGATGGTGAAAACAAGTGACAGGATAAATGCATTCTATATTGACCAAGAAATGACCTATGGTATTATCGACATTTAATTTTTTCATCGACGAATTCGGTGAACGTTTTTGTAATGTTTGTAGAGAAGTAAGTAAAGTGTATTAAAAGGAAGTTTTTTAAAAAAATAAGATATTGCACAAAGACATTTTTCCGCGTACTTTAATGAGGCATACTTTAAGTAATTTTACATCGTGATTTCATCATTTGTCGTTATAAAACAGTAATTTCTTTAATCGATTAATGAAAACGAGTAAAAAAAAAGATATCATGGTACATGCTCTATGTTTTCATCGTGAGTTTTTTAAAACTTTATTTTATTTCTTTTTAATTTTTTTCTGAAATTAAAATGTTCATTTTGTGGTAATCAACTTTACTTAAGATATATTATTTTAGACAAGTCACCAAAGTGCCCAAAGATATACATGGTAACATTTATATCGAAGCTAGGGTCTATATTATGATGCTACACAAATCCAGCAGAATGAGAAAGAATAAAAGGATGAAAATTATAACTTCGGTCAATGAAATGTTGTGACTTCATTAAAATTTTAATTAAAAAAGAATCTTTTGTTAGCGCAAATCAAGCCATTTGAGACCATATTTGTTGTTACAATTTCAAAATGACTACAAAAATGTGTCCGTGAAACCATCAGTTCGATTTACATTAATTATCTTCACATCCCTTTTTACTTGCTGATCAAACTCAAGTCAATAGTTAGACTTATGAAAGGATCATTACAAATGATTGGTTGTACGCAGGTTGTTGCCCGGTCAATACACCAATGACTTGGATAGTGCAATGACCTTCTCAGCCAACGAGCTCAACTGCAGTATTTTCTTAGACCTTATTTACTAAAACATGCATGCTACATCATTTGTTGTTTATGTTTGTTTTAAAGGTTAATTATAATTAAATCTTTTTATATTAACGTATACTTATTGTTTCAGAGGACAAAATTACAGAATGTAGGCGTAACATTTTAGGAAAAACAATGCACACAATACACACACGTGTGTGTGTGTGTAAAATAGAAATAAATAAATACAAAACAATACAAATAAAATAAAATAAAATAAAATAAAATAAAACAAAACAAATTAAATAAAATAAAAAATAAATTAAATAAAAAAAGAACTACTGATAGTACTTTTTGGATGTACGCGTGTAGTTTCCTGATTTATGTTATTTACAGCTAGATTTAGGACAAAAGATTTGCTATATGAAATATTGAACAGATTTTACTCATTGTTTAAATTCAAAATAGATTACTCGTATAAAGATGTGTCATGTGCTACTTTTGAATTTTTATGAAATAATACAATTCAAAAGTAGCACATGACAATTAATTGTCATGTGCTACTTTTGAATTGTATTATTTCATAAAAATTCAAAACTTTTGATTTGACATTTTTATGAAATAATACAATTCAAAAGTAGCACATGACAGATGTATGAATCCATCCTTTCCATGGTGTATTGTTATCATATTTTCGGTATTTTTCTTAACTAAAGTTGAATTAAGTAATCCTGTACACTGTTTTGTTATCTAATAATAATCATAATGAGTTTTAAAGAAGGATAAAGAATAGTGTATAACGTAAGAACCAATATCAAGAATTTGAAGAAAATGTACCTTCCTTATTTATAGACAACAAAGTAAACAACAAAAGCTCAAAAATATCACTTGTAATCTAATGCAATGATAATTTTGTTTGAAGATTATAAAAAATTCACCCTGAAAGATTTTAAAAAAAAAATTCCTTGTATTTAAACAATATTCCAAAATAGACCAGAACCGTAACCAATAATGTAATTTAAATTTTTATCTCGGCCTTAATTAGAGATGTCCACCTATGTCAACACCATGGTATCTTAAAAACTTCAAATAACACGATTATATTCAATAAAAAGCAACCGGATGTACCCTCATTAGAAAACAATGTACATTCTGTTTTTTAAATTTTAAATTACAATTGAGACGTTTTCTTTTTTTTTTTCTGTAGAGCCGCCTTGAGGACTCATTGATAAAGGATCGCCCTCAATAGCGAGAGGACGTGGGTTTGAACCCCGACAGGTTCCCAAATAAAATTCTAAGATAGTGCTTCCTCATTGCTTCAATGCTCTCCACTGAAAGGGCACAGTACAGACGTGTTCCCTCGGTGTTAGAGCAATGTAACAAGAGGAGTTGTTATGCTTGTCTGTGCTAGCACCATACCCTGAGCGTTAGTACAAGACAGACAATAATAAACACACTCTCATATCTCATGTATATACGAGCTTGTTCTTGGATTAATCCATAGAGATTACTAAAATTGCTCTCGTCTCTTATAGCTGTAAAATTGTTGATGCGACGTTAAACAACATGCTAACCAAACCAATTTTCCCCGTTCATCTTTTACATTTATTGTAATATATTTTTTGATGTTGGAAATTAATTGCACACTTTATTGCTTTTAAGCTAAAATGAATGAAATGAAATGCTAGAGGGTTCACTATAAACATAATCTACTATTGTTATCATGATCAATTAATATAAAAAATTAATAACTTTGAAATCATATATTAAGCCTTGTATTCAAGTCATTTGAAGACTGATGACAGAAAACTTCGGAAACCATGCAGATAAACTGTTATATTATAAATTTTTGAATATTTCATTTAGAAAATTCAAAAATTTATAATATGACAAAACCCTTGTTTAGCTTGAAAGTACAGCATAAAGTAATAGAAAAATATTAAAGGTCATTTCACCTTTTCTACATTTTAAGATGTGATAGGAAAAAACACGAAAACACTGTTCTGCTTAAGGACGGCGCTGAAATTAAATTCCCCTGGTAATAAGCAAAAAGTTGAAAATTTCTACATTTTAAAGTTCATGTACATTTATATTCCTAAGAGTGAGGGAATTATTGTTCAAAGCCGAACCTAAACTGGTGAAGCTCTTTACGGCTAACAAAAGTATATAATATAATGGTAACATATAAAACTTTCTATATATTCTTTTCTTTAAGGAATAACAACGTACTTACTAAGATTATTTTCAGTGGTAACGGACTCATTAATATAGACTTTTACATATATACTTTTATTGTGTGTGTGTGTGTTTTAACTCATTAATTGGCTTGAACAGCTCAATTTGACTGGTCTGAAATATCAAAACCCAACTGATGATAGATCTGCTATTCTGCTTTTATGACTTTGACGAGTTTATCTATAATAGGTGAACGAATAGTGTTTAGATTAACACATACTTCCCACCTTTGCTTCATTTACTAAAGCTTATGAAGTAAGGTGATGACGATCCGTTATCAAATTACTCTGCCTACCAACAAGAGTACAAGGAATGGCCTTTAACGTTAGAATCGATAACTTAAAGTACACTTAACTTTCTCTTTTATCAAAAGCGTTAAAAGACGTAGAGGAAAGCCTTGAAAAACAAAAGCCTCTTAAAGGCGATGAGGAAAATCATTAGTCAATAAGTGGATATGAAGCAAACAATGGCGAATGAAATCCAACGGACCTTCTGAAATGTCTGCGATAGTTGTGTTTGAATGTCTTTATACGTATTTTTTATTTGTCATTAAAGATTTATATAACAAAAATTTTGAAGCACACTGATAAGGTCGGAGTGATGTTATCAGGTGTTTTCCGTCTAAGTAAATATTCTTTCACTTATATCGTGGCGATCAGTTCTATCCTGTACCATTTTTGAATTTTTATGAAATTATACAATTCAGAAATACTAGAAAATATTACAATTCAAACATGACCAAAATTAACTAGGAAAGAAGAGGAAACTGAAATACACACAGAAAACAATCAACCTTCGTATAGCGCCATGACAGTGTCACACAAAAGGATCTGCTCGAGTGAGACAGAGATTGGTGCTATGACCCGTAAGTGAGGGCTGTAGGATCCTACAATGAAAAAAAGAGGGATACAAAAGCATATGGCACAGTTCTTCTGTTAATCTTTCTTTCTTTGTTTATTCGCTTGTTCTTTGCGAATTATTAGTAGATACTTTTTGTCCTGACATAACTGTCATACTTTGTTGTATCAGGTACAATGCATAGTGATTGTGACTTTGGAAAAACCGTATTCGTTATACGTAAGAAAGTTTAAATAGGCAGCTCAGTTTGTAGAATGCTCACTACCTTATGTAGAAGTTGCGCTTCACGATAAGATTCTACAGTGACCGAATAAATGAAAATTTGCAATCAAAACACAAATGGTATGGTAAGGTTTTAGGACTTTTGGGTTGCTAGTATATATATATACATACATATATATATATGGTGTATCCTAGCCATTTCTTTACACACACACACACACACACACACACACACACACACACACACACACACACACACATACACACACACACACACACACACACACACACACACACACACATATATATATATATATATATATATATATATATATATATATATATATATATATATATATATATATATATATATATGTGTGTGTGTGTGTGTGTGTGTGTGTGTGTGTGTGGTGCATCTTACCCATCAAGGAATTTATAGCGCGTGTTTGTTTATTTTTTTGTAAGTTCAATGGGAGTCCATTATTCTTGTTTATTTGTCACCAGACTTAAAACATTGCCTTCACTGTTTCAATACTAATGTTTTTAATTATAATTTATAAACATACACTTTTATATCTATTTATTTTATCCGAATACATCTGCCTGGCTTTATTAGCTGAATAACTAAGGATGAAAGAATTAAACTGACAGATCTGAATAAACATACCCTGTTTTCATGATCATGACGAGTACAAAGAAGGCATGATCAGTAACTTAAAGATCATGTAACTTACTCCGTTATCTAGAACATGAAGAGCAAAGCAATAAGAATCACGAAATATCATCACAAATAAGTCTTTATGTAAAATGCCTAAAGTGATTGTCCATGATCTGTACTTTTACTTATTTGTATAGATAAGTCAAGGTTTATATACCTAACAAATATGTTTTTACAAAGATGTCGTGTGCTGATTTTGAATGCATTTTGATAAAAATCTAAAATCAGCATATGTCAAAAGGACCCAGACCCTGTGTCGCAGCACTTAATTATTTTCCTTTGTTTTTTACACTTTCAGGTCTAAGATGACGAAAAAGATGTTCTTTCTATAAGTAAATCGTGAAATAAAATATTCTTAAACTAAAGTTACACCTTAAACGATAAATGAACAATTTGTTACATTTTATAATTCAACAGATTTATGATGAAAGATGATTTTAAACCCTTATGTTTTCGATTTTAAAATTTCTCTAGAAACTTGAAATGCCCGTATTATTTTTAACACAATGGAAACCTACATGTTTTAAAGTTATACAGTGTCAATTCAAGTGATTTTCACCTCTATTTTACACACGTTTTATCATCAATAAACAAGTATATTAGTAATTATATTAACCGTATATCAGTCATCGAGGAAGTATGGCCGGAACTCTATTACAAAACGGGACTCAGAATTCAGCAAATATATATGTAAAATCAACGAAGACTTTCGTTATATTTGCCAGGATACATATGATTAAAGTAGTTAGATTAACAAGGATAGGAGAAAAATAAATTTATAGTCATTAAAAGATAAGGACAAGAAGGAAATGCTATTATGTCATCACGAACGCATTATCTCTACTACTCTAAAGTTGTAATTGAAGCACTAGAGCACACACACACACACACACACACACACACACACACACACACACACACACACACACTTTAAGAACTTTGGACTCTGGACTGGAAGTAAACATGATGGAAAATCAGTGATTAACGTAATTTTGTAGTCCCGTAACTTCAGACTTTTTTTTATAGCCATTGTTTGCAGAATACACACATTTGTAAATAAGCATTATAAAGCCAAACAATGAATCACCAATCAGGCATGTACAAACTGATAATGTCCAAACCGACTCATAATGTCCAAACATTTTTATCAACGCATAATGTCCCAATTTCCATTACATTTTTGTCCAAAACAACTCATAGTGTCCAAATCGACGCATAATGTCCAAACTTTTTCTGACGCATAATGTCCAAACTTTTTGACGCATAATGTCCAAACATTTTTTGACGCATAGTGTCGAAACCTTTTGACGCATAATGTCCAAACGATTTAACCCATGCCAATAATGTCGATATCTTTATACTTATGTCCAAGTCTGATTTCATTGTTTATCCCTTGTTTCACGAATTTCGAAAATCAGGACATTCCTTCCTATAGATTTTTTAAACCTGGGGGCAGCTTTTATGCAACACCAAGTCAGTGGGTGGGTGTTTCTTCAAACGTGGACCCCATTTGTGAGATCATGAATGTTTGATCTGGTGACACATCGCTGTTCCGACTGTTCATTGGTCCGACGGTACATTGGTCCGTCACTTCATTAATTTTACAGATTTTAAAAGAAATTAGTTTTATTTCACTAAACTTAAACTGTCAGAAATAGTTGGTGGTCCTCGTGAAAAACAAACTAAGTAGCTGGTTTATATTTATTTTGCACTCTGATCAAACGAAGGTACAGATAAAGGACCAAACCAAGGAAAAGGTAACATTTCTCCATGAATAACAGAATCAACTGAATGGTTACTCGATATAATAATAGAAATACAACAACATCAACAACAAAATATTTAATCTCTCCTTTTATGATTCTGGAATGCTATGATGATGAGGATGATGATGATGATGATAGATAGATAGATAGATAGACAGCCAGTCAGACAGACAGACAGACAGACAGATAGACAGACAGACAGATAGATAGATAGATAGATAGAGACAGACAGACAGACAGACAGATAGATAGATAGACAGACAGACAGACAGATAGATAGATAGATCGATAGATCTATCTATCAGATAGATAGATAGATAGATAGATAGATAGATAGATAGATGTTAAATGTAGTAAAAATAAAAGTTTAAAATTATCATTTTTGTATTTTCTGTCCATTAATTCACCTGAAATATTCACTAAGAAAAATATTTAAATTGTTGCATGCGTAATGCTTATGGCAACAGGTAACCGTATTACAGATTTCCAAACCTCGACTTGCATTACAAGTAAAACTAGAACTTGTAACTGGAGACCCAGTTACGAACGAATCCCCACAGGTATGAATAATTATGTATTCAGCGAATCAGAGTGCTTTATTCAGCCACGTGATCAGTTACTATGGAAACAACATCATATCGCACATCTACATATGGCATTGATGATGTGTACAAAGTTTCAGGTTTGTATGTCCAATATTAAGCGAGAACATTCGCGGAAACCATTTTGGGAGAAGAACATCATCATAATAATAATAATAATAATAATAATAATAATAATAATAATAATCCGTAGAATAATAATAATCCGTAGAAAAACAAAACGATTCCCCACCTTACGGTGGTGGGAAATCGTAATAATTGGAAATCGATTTAAAAAATAAGTCACGTAAGTCAATATCAAATTAAACACACAGTAAAACATACTTTAAAATTACATAATACAAAAAACAACTTACAATTTTCAAAAATCAACTTTAATATAAACCGCTAAGCCCTGGCTTGGTTACAAGTACAATAATGCATGAAGTGATAAAAAAGATTGATGAGAAAAACAGTCTGTAAGGAACTGAACAATTACCTTTTCCAAAATATTGATGATATTGCATATCGTGAGTAACTTAATGCTGACAGAACCAACCATGCGTTCCACCAGTCTTTGCGATCTTTCAGGCATTCTTTCAATCGCAAAGCTAGGCCACTTCCTTTTCCTGCTGCATTGAACAAACGGCGAATACTTATTTTCAGCTTTTTCGCATTCAGCAAACCTAGGTCACCTGCTATTGTATCCCGAATGAGAACAAATGGATAGTAATCTTTGGTAAGTTCGTGAAAAGTGTGGGAAACTTGGTTAAAAGTTCCAAGCATTGTCATGTTAATATCCAGTGTGTGCCTTATTATCTTACGCATAATTTCGGGAGGTAACAGTTCTGGAAAGTTGTTACTGTCGTCTGCATCAAACGCCACTTCATCTTCTATTTCAGACCCCACACCACCATCTCCTTTCAACTTCAAATCACCATTCTTTTGCAACCTCACATCACCATCTCTTTCCAACCCCACATCACCGTCGTTTTCAAACGCCACTTCACTATTTCTTTCTAACCCCACATCATCATTATTTTCAAACCCCACATCACCATCCTGCTGTATTTCCAACCCCACATCACCAACCTGTTGCATTGCCAACTCCACATCGCCGTTGTTTTCAAACTCTACGTCACCATTTCTTTCAACCTCCCCCCCCCTCCCCCCATCACCATTCTTTTCCAACCCAATATCACTGTCCACTTCAATTTCCAACCCCACATCCCTTTCCCTTTCCAACCATATGTCACCTTCACTTTCCAACCAAATATCATTGTCCAGTGCCTCAAGGCTTACATAATGGTCGCCATGACCTTCTGCAAAATGCCCAAGGTACAAATTTGGCAAATTGGGCTCATATCGACCAGTTGGCGATATAACCCGAGTAGCCTGTGGCCCTTAAGTAGAATACACAATAATTTGCATATTATACATTTCGGACACCCTCTGCAAAGTTATGTGGTCACCATAATTGCCGTCTTTTTGCATCTGCCTTAGGTATCGCATGAAATTGTTATTATCAACAAAATTAGATAAATGTATACCCAAACGATTTACTGGATTCCTGCGGAGGTCGATTCCTTAGAGTCTGCGGCGACCTGTGAATTGCAAACCTGGACAACTGTTCAGCTATTGCATTAAACTGACAATTCCCATCCCCAGGCGGATCAAATCTAATTTGCTGCTTAAAACCTCCCAAATTATCAGCATGTGATTTAACAATGTAATACTTTTGTCGATGTAGCTTGGTTTTACGTCTATTCACTCGCTGGCCTTCAGCTGCTTTTGTTTCGCTAGTGATATCTTTCACCGAGAACCATTTCACAATCTGCTTTTGTTTGTCTTTGTCTGGCACAGTCCTTACTTTGTATCGATGAAGCTTTAAATTAGTCATGATGATCACCACAGGGATAATCTTGTGTCTACGTGGTTCATGATGCTTGTCATCATGCATTCTAACCAACACCTTGTCATTTCTCTTATAGATGGACGGTGGGTCCTGCTTGAGTGCTCGTTTAATCATTCTTTCTGCACATCGAGCATTGGCAGTCTTAGCAGATTTATGTCATTGCTTTCGATTCTTGCAGAAACTAATTCGGTCATTTTCTCTTCGCATATAGTTACCATCATGTTTTTCATTCCGAACTGCATGTTTGCCCGAACTTGAATTATCTGCAGGAAATACTAGCTGGTTATTTCTCCGCCCGTAATAGATTTCGAATGGAGTTTTCCAATTAAGCTCCTCTTTGGCATCGTCATTCATAGTAGAAGCATACTTAGGAAGTTCCTTTGCCCAATTCACACCGTTCGAAGTCATAGTGAGGAGGTCATATAACACTTTTTTCCTAAAGGATCGATGCGATCGTTCAACCTTTCCTTGGGTTTGTGGTCTATAAGGAGAGCTTCTAATGACTTTAACTTTCAAAGACTTCATCAACTTAGCCACTGATTTTCTGAATTCACCACCCCTGTCACTCTGGAGTACCCGCGGGGGTCCGTGTTCTATGTAGACCTTTTTCAGATATTTTGCAACTTCAGAACTTTTTTTACTTTTCAACGGCTTCAGCCACACATATCGACTAATAATGTCCATCAAGCTCAATACATTTCGGTATTTCTTCCCCCTGAATGTAACCTTTTGGGCATTCATATCTATTAGGTCTATTTGGTGGCGTGTCTGTATGGTCTTTGCTCTTATTGGTCTCAGTGGTGGTGCATTATTAAATCTAGCGTGCATCCTGTTGTATGTTTTTGACTTCTCCAGTTCACCAAGTATCCTTCTTTCACTGATTCCAACGAGCTGGTTGGCAATCCGATGATTTCATTGCCGTTTTCACCTTTTCAGAAATTTCCGATTCACGCACGACTCTCTTTCCATCAAGAAACAATTCCTTTGCAATCACGGTCCAGGCTGATCGGTTCCGATGAAATCGTCGGATTGCACTTTGTTGCAGGCGTGTTCGTTCCTGGACTGGCACATGAAACTTTCCCTGTAGGCATTTCACTATTACGTCATAGGTTTCATCCTTCATAGATCGCCTACCAATTTCAGTGATGAATGCGATGTGTCCAATCGCTATCACCAGAAGCAGGCACCACTGGCTATGTGTGTGCATCTGAAAGAGAGAACCTAACCATAGACATCATAGGTTGAGACATTACTGAACTGTCATTTATGAATTTACCAATGGTCAGTTCCTCCCATGCACATTGCATCATCATCATAATGCAGGCCCTTAGCACCGTTTTTTGAAAGTGGGGGGGAGGCAAAATTTCAAAGCCAACAAGCAAACAAAAATAAAATAAAATTAAATTAAATTAAAAAAAATAATAATAAATAAAAATCAAACCAAAAAAGTATATAGTTAAATTCTTTTCCCTTGTTAGGTTTTTGGTTGCATAATGATGTACATTGCTGTCGCAAGGAGATCAAATGGATTAACCTATACGAAAGTTCATGTGGTACGTGGGTTTGTGCGAGTGTTTTTGATCTGTTTTGTACTAGTGCGTATAGATGGTGACTTTTAGAGTGCTAGCTCTGGTGTCCCAGATTAACATTAAACACACAATTGACATTGACCACAAAGTTAACTTGGTCAAAAAAAAGGGGGGCTGCCCCCCTGCAACCCCCCCCCCCCGTTCTACGTTGCACTATACTGCATAATACTTCATGTATTAATGTATTTTTTCAAACTATACTTGGACATCCATCCATCAATCATCATAACATCGAAACCCTTAAACTAGCATCCACAAAAAATATTGTCTTACCTTCTCAACACTAGTAGGACATGACTGTCAGGAATTTTGTACACTGTGTACGCACAAAAGGTTGTGGAGGGCGAATGACCTGTTTTGGCGGGATTTTATAGGTACAACCAAAACCGATCAAGTTGAAACAGACGCGCGTCTGCCTCGTCAGAAAAACAAACCGAAAATTCTATTGTGGCAAACATCGTTATCTCGCCTTAGAGTCAGCAAAATATAAGAAACAAAAACACACGTTAGTCTCAACACTGAAACAATGTATCATTATCACAGAATGTGTTAAATTATACAACTTTAATTCACTTTTTAACTCAATCGCCAATTTATCCTGTCAAAATCGCGAACTATCATCACTATAAACATGGAGAACTGTGCGGGGTTTTTTTAAAACAAAATACAATTACAAATGTAAATGTTTGTAGCACGGGATATCAGGAAGTCTGATGCGGATTGAACATGAGAGAAATGTAGAAAATACTTCAGTTCAAACACTGTTTGGTGTTTTAAAATCGGTTTTAATACGCCCGCATTCGTTCAAATACACAATCCATTTCATTTCCAAAAATCGCCCTAATTTGACTAGTAAATGAATATATATATATATATATATATATATATATATATATATATATATATATATATATATATATATATATATATATATATATAGCTGGTAAGCCGTAAAAGTTACCAGTTTTTCTTGATCATTTTACCAGGTTCCAATCTGGCTCATCAGAATTTTACCGCACTTCACTCAGGGGTTTACCTAAGTATGTTCCCCAAGCATAGAAAAAACCGAAACAACACTTTATATGCTGTAAAGCGAACGGACGGACAGATAGGCAGACATCTAGAAAGATAGATAGAGATACAGACGGATAGATAAAAAGATAAATAGATGGATTGATAGATGGATGGATGGGTAGATAGATAGATAAATAGATACATGTAGTCCACTTTAGCAAGTTGAATTGATTTTCCGAACTTTTTTGATATCTCTGTTCGTCTGTTTGTTCATGTATCTATATATCTTTCTATGCCTAATCTATCCGTCTATCTGTCCTTCTGTTTAGTTGTCTATCTATCTATCTATCTATCTATCTGTCTGTCTGTCTGTCTGTCTGTCTTGATCGACATTATTGGCATGGATCAAATCGTTTGAACATTATGCGTCAAAAAGCTTGGATATTATGCGTCAAAAGGTTTGGACACTATGCGTCAAAAAATGTTTGGACATTATGCGTCAAGAAGTTTGGACATTATGCGTCAGAAAAAGTTTGGACATAATTCGTCGATTTGGACACTATGAGTTGTTCTGGACAAAAATGTGATGGAAATTGGGACATTATGCGTTGATAAAAATGTTTGGACATTATGAGTCGGTTTGGACATTATCAGTTTGTACAAGGCATGTGTATTTACATTATCGATAAAAATGTAACACGGGTAATCTTTGTTTTTTTTAAATATTATATTAAAAATAAATTTGAACGTTATTTAAAAATGTGTCGTTCAAGGTAATTATTTATGATATTATTCAGGACCATTTTATTGTTTTCTATGACTATACAGAGTGTTTGTAATGTTATCTTACGCTATCTTAACCACACCACTGGGTGTCATTATGTCAGATCGTGAAAATTTTCTTTTTCTAAAATCACCTTTCAATGTCTTTCTTTTACTTTATTTGAGCAGTTTGTTATTATTCAGATCACTGCCAAGCTATAAATGACTGCCTTTCGTTCCATCGTTATCAAATTGTTCTATTTCTTCAAACAGACGGTTCTTTATGTAATTAAGAATGAAACGTTTACATTACTTAAGTTATAATTAGATAATAATTTAAATAATAGACATTATAGGATTGAATAAGATAGCAACGGTTTTTCCGTTCTGCTTATTTAAGCTGTACTTGGCATTGGCTATAAAGATCGAACTTTGTCTGAATCAATTAATATGCACATTTTGCTAAAGGGATTGAAAATTACATACAGTACATACAGTGTATAATATAGATTTATTGTTTATCAAACTTTACATTTACTATTTGAACATTATACGCAGCAAAATGTTTGATCAAGAGTTTAGAGTTTTTCTCTATTCTAAAGATAGAAGAATTCTTTTTCTTTATTCTATTAAAACATTGCACCGAAGGAAACAATCATTATTTCGTTTCTTATATAAAACAAAATGAAAAAAAAAATGTAATTGAAAAACATGTACTTGGCAGCGACCACCACAACCAAGAACACCTCACATTACGAGTTAATGAAAAAAAAAAAAAATACTGATGATAATATTCTCGACTTTGGATCGGTATTTCAGAAAATTACAATTTGGTGGCTATAATACAATGCTGAGCCCAAACAATTCCCCTTATATAACAACTAGCTAGTATAAATATCAACAACACAGGTATCATTAACGTACAAATTCTTTGTATACGACAAAAAAAAATTATATATATATATATATATATATATATATATATATATATATATATATACCGTTAAATTTTTGTAACAGCAATTAATATAACCTTTCCAAAACCAGACAAATATGTTTCTCAAACTGGCTTTTTGCATAATTACATCTATTTAATGGTAAGTTCAATTGTACGACGATAAAAACATCGCTTTTCTTGTGCGTTTCGGTAAAAAAATGCTGTTTGAAAAAGCACAAATGTACAGTTCAAATAAAGCTCGGTTACAAACAGTCTCTTCAGAGACAAAGGAACCATGCATTTGGTAAAGGATTTTGACAACAGAGACAACAAAATTATAAACTTACCGTTTAATGTATTAAAAAAAAAAACAAGAAAATTAATTCAACCAGAAACACACAGAAAATTTATTTCCAATTTTTTTAAAAAGTTCTCGGCGTTAAATAAATATGAATTTGTGTGATCCATCCAATTTTGTTCGTCTGAAATTTATTTATTTCTTTTTCATGAAAGAAAGCATACCCATTACAGCCTTTCGTTTGCTTTTTGTAAAAGCTGAAATTGTTGGTTGTTTTTGAGCAACTTTAGCAGAAGGTATTCTGATGGAAGTTGGTCTGTAGGACGAACTAAGTTGAGGTTCCCATAGTTGATACACCTTGGTAACAATTTCTCGACTAGAAAGTTCACATTTGTCCGTCTTTTGTGAAAATCGCAGTAAATCAGTCGACACCGATGTTTTCGAGTTGATTGACTTGCGTTTCAGTCTAGGTGAAAACGACAGTGAAGTCGAGGTCGATAACTTTGCACCACTTCCGCTTGAAGCAGACGACACGCCTGGGGACCCTCTTTCTTGAAAGCCGAGTTGCTTCAAAGAATCAACATTATTACTTTCATTTCCATTACTGAATTGCCGTAGTTTTGGATTCTGCCATTTTGACTTTTTTGTAGGTGACGAGTGATTAGACTCATCCGGTTCCTTTATTATAACACTAAATGAACTATTTTGCGATGTTCTGTTAATATTGGAAATTTCTCTAGCACGTTCCTGTTTCTGATATTCTTCCGTTTTCCAATCCTCAGTCAACAAACCATTAGTTTCTTCTTTTACAGAGTTATTTCTTGGAGTATTTAGTTTTGTCATTATGGCAGACGAACAGATAAATTAATAATCACTTTTAAAATATGGCGTAAAAAAGACAATAATCCTAAGAATCCAAGAACATGAAAAATAATTTAAAAAGTGATGTATAATAAGTCTCTCAATACTACGAAATCCAACGAATCTCTACAAGGTGATCATTGTCAATACTCTCCAATTTTCTTGTTCCGTGACATTTGCACTTATTATCATTAAATGAAAATAAATAAATTTTGCATTCTATTAAATAAATAGTGATTTAATTTTTATAAAATGCTTCTATAGATTTTATAAACTGTTGTCTTCTCGGACGTGAAGTCCCAAAAAGAAACCACTATGTAGTAAAGACGATGTCTATGACACTAAATCAAAACGATAAAGGCCGAAACGCTTACTGCTAGTGGTGCTATTTGAACTGATAGTTGTAATATACAAAATAATCCTGATATAATTGAAATTGATATATAATAACAATGATGCAACTTTACTGAAACACGATGGTATAAAAACTGAGGACAAGGTACCGCTAGATCCGTATACAGCCGATAGAAAAATAAAGAGAAGTGCCAGTCACTCGTCAACAATATTATCTTTGGTATGTTATACCCCGGGTATAATGTTGACAAAAGGTATTATCCACTTATGGTAATCTTCAATATTATAACGTTAAAAAGTTCTTAGTATACTAATTGTTAAATATTCTAAATCTCAGTTTTAAAATATTTTAAATTTAATTCAAAAAGGTGCCTTATATTTTAAAAGAAAGGATTATTTTCAAATTTCTCTCTTTTTTAAATTACCACCTTAAAGAGACTTAGAATTATCATAATTGAACTTTAACTTGTCTAAAATCTTTGTTTAATACATTTTGAACTTAATTAATTTTTAATACTTTAAAAGTATATCCTTAGGGTAAAAAGATCAGCGATTCATTTGTCTTACAGATAATATATCATATGTTGTATATTCATTTAGAGGATTTATGTTTTTAACATAACAAATATTTTGTAATTTTAAAGTAATAGTCGCCTTTCAGTCCTCTGGCTTGTAATTATAAGTAAATAAACGGGATCGTAAAACCAACAAACAATTTTCAAGCAGAAATAAAACTAAATGATTTTCACGTAACATGATTTGGGCAATTTATATTTTTTACTTTTAAGTTCAAGATATTGTGGCATTTCTATAAAAGTACATAAGGACTAGAAAAGGTTAGAAGAAAAACTCATTTAAACTGGGATCTTAGTACCGGGAGTTCCAAAGCACTGGTTTACATATCACTGTACCCTTCACCATTAATTATTATCTACAGATAAGAAAGTTTACCATTTCGCTTGTCGAACGTTGTTTTATCTCCGGATACTGCGGTATATTTTATTCAATTTATTGTTAGTTCGTTTATGTAATACTGTACATTATATGCCCTCATGTTCCACTCTTTGAGTGGCTGAGAGTAATAAACTGAGTTAACTGAAACTGAAACAATTACTGACCATCTTGTTATAGGTGAAGATAAAACACTATGACTCCACTCTACTCGATGTTAGATACGTTATGTGCTTACACAACAGTATTGTACACAAGAGTTTCAAAAAAAAAAAAAAAAAAAAAAAAAAAAAAAAAAAAAAAAAAAAAAAAAAAAAAACTAGTTGTCTAGTTGTCATGTGCAAATTTATGAATACTTTATCTTATAAAAATTATTTTCAACCCCCTCCCTTCAAGTCTTTACTTTTGAAAAGCAAGGATAATTCGTTGTCGTTAGTTTACAATTCATCAGATATAACACTTGCAAAAATAATTTAAAAGAATGCAGATTTTTAAAAAAAAAAAAAAAAAAAAAAAAAAAAAAACCGAAAAAAAATTAAAAGAAAGGCGTTGTTTTTTGATGTCCTGTTTTAGACTACTTTCTATATTTTAACTGGTAATATCTCATTTCATGAAATAGCTCGATGGAAATAGCAAAATGTTGCGGAGAATTCTAGAATGCTGACTAAACACTGAAGCCTGCAAAGCACGAGTTATACCCAAAATACGTACAATATATAACATAACTTATCGCTTCGATATTAGTAAAAAAAAAAAATCTTGACAGGGGCGTCTAACACCATCACTTCACTCTACTCCAGTTTAGCTAGATGTCCATAAGAAAAGCTTGAAGTGTATATATATACTACCTGAAAAAAACTTTATGAATTCTAATAAATATGCTTTTTTATGTTTGTATAAAATGTAAGGCTGAAATACAAATAAAGCTGTATCTGATTTAAAAACCAATCATGTGAATCTGAAGTGAAAGTAAAAAAATCAAACCATTTTTTCCCCAGAAATATTCTCATCATCTGATTCCTTGCTTTTAAATATTTTTCACCCATTCCCCTTCAAATTACTGGATAACCAGATCAACACTTAGTGTTACAGTGGCTTTAAAACTGTAACTCATTACTGTCTCACATTTTTCAATAACAGATTGCAAGGAGCATGTTGGCCCAAACTCTTATATGGAAATTTGCTTGTTTTTGGTTGCAAATCATAACTTTTATCTTAAAAAAGGTTTTGATATAATCTTTACTAAAATTTTTTGGACGTTTATGGACTTACGGCCGCCTGAACTGAATGACCGTTTTTGTACAAGTTCAAAGGTACACTATTTTTTTCACAGTTTCTTCGTCTTAGCAATTCATTATATATGTAATATCAATTTAAACAGGACTATTTGCGGTAGGTTTAATTGGTTTAATCAGGAGTTTTAAATGATTATCATTAAATCTACAACAGAGTCCTCGATGGCCGAGTGGTTTAAAGCACACGCATACATATCACAATATCGCATAGGGAGATCCTAGTATGATAATTCTTTTCAGTTCATTACCAAAAGGTCCGTGGTTTCCTCCAGGAACTCAGACTTCCTTCACCATACCAGAACTGAAAGGAATACATCATGACTTCGGCGTAAATCGCTATCACTCTACTCAATTAAACAATCGCCACGCCCGTATGTTGTTTGTTAGGTGTTTTAACGTAAAACGAAAGTAGTACAGACGTCACAGATGGAAATACATGTTGAAGGACGTTTGTCAGAGACGATGAGTGCAGTGTAAATATTTACACAGGTAGAACGCAGAAATTTTAACAAACAGCTTGTTACACAACATTGACAGTGAGTATATTGCTTACTTTAGAAATGATGATAATGGCATTATATTAACAGCGACAGCTATAAACTTCGTAGTTAAACCGTACAATAAAGAACTTCGTTTGAAAAATGATGCAATGTACTTTTAAAGGGGAATAACTCAAACAATGTCTTTTTTTTGTAACGGTTTACATCAAATCGGATCAGGCCCAATAATAATAAAAATAAAAATAATAATAATAATAATAATAATAATAATAATAAATAGTAATTACAAAAAACAATACTCAAAATGATAATAATTATAATGATAATATAAAAATTAATAATCACAATGTACAAACATACAAACAGAGTTTTTTTTAAAATCAAGTAGTGTGGCATTAATTAACTGTTGGAACATCATGCAAAAACGAAAAAAGATGTTTTCAAACACGAGTCTCGTGGAAACTTGTAACTTGTTGGTAAATCGCCATAAAACTGAGAACATTAAAAAAAATAAAATGGAGGTGAACAGCGCGTAATCCTACCGTTTAATAAAATAGGACAAAAACCAGTTTTTTTTAAGAGAACTTTATACAATATAGAATTATACATAGAAGGTTCAGTAAAGTAATAAAAACTACAAAAATACATACGGGTTGAAAGCATTTATTTAATCACAAGTAATTGAAATCCATATCAAAAATATAATACGTTAATTTGACGTTGTCACTTTATTTTTTACGCTCCTGCTAGAAAGGTAGAATAAGTTTTTGTTCCATGAACAATGTTCTCACTGCACTTTCTTGTTGTTATGGCGAAATTCCGACACGAAAAAATGTGCTTGTACTGAGAACATTTCGCCCAAAGACACCATTTGATATCTTAAAGACGTTCATTTTTTAAAATTTAGAATGGATATAGACAATACATTGTTTGTTGGAAGAAGAAAAGAATTGTTGGAGCTAAGGAAATCCTGGGATAAGTGCTCGTTATTTGGCGTCTATGGTCACCCCTCTATCGGTAAAACTTCTCTTGTGAAAAAGTTTCTGTTTTACGTCCATCGTTTTCAAGAAGTATCTGAAATATGGGTTGATTTGAAGAATTTATCTTCCATGAGACGGGTATTTATTTCTTTATTTGCCAAATTAAACATGCGCTTACTTGACAAGGAAGAAAACATCTGGATATACAAAGTTTGTCACCGGGTTTTAAAATTGGAAACAGAATTCGTGATTGTATTTGACAATGCAGAAGACGTGTTAGATAAACAATTTCACAGCCATTTTCTCCATATTTGTAACACGATTTTAAATCAATGCAGGAATGTAAAAATGTTCATCATATCAACAACTTCTTTGGATGAGACATGTTTGTTACACAGGGTTTGTCGAATTGACCTAGATCCTTTATCAGAATCCGAGTCAGCTGAACTCCTAAAAGCCAAAGCCCCAGGTGTCGACTTTGGTGGTTGCCTAGAAACCATAGCGCGACTATGTGAAGGTTTTCCATTGGCTTTATTGATATGTGCCTCAGAACTGGACACACAAACTGGTATTTTAAATCCTTCAGACATGGTTGAGCTTCTGGTAAGATGTAGACTTATTGTGCTCAGTCCAGAATTTTATCCAAGAAATGACAGAATGGGTGAGTTGATCTGATAATATTTTATACTTTGCACGATTTTCTAATTAATAGCAAGTAATTTTTAACAGGTGTTTCGGAAAGTCCAAACTGTTATCCCATGGTTTTGGAGACGACATCTTTCGCCCTAATCTTGTGAGAGACTAAAAGTTACGCCTTCTAGCTGTAATACAATGAATATAACTTTATATTTGTACCATGAAATTACGGTATATGAACTCATAAAAAGTTCAAGTATACAGGTTATAGACAAGAACCAAAAATACATATTGTTTTTTCTGTTAGGATACGCTTATCCAGCAAGCAATAATATAATGTAGGAATTAATGGTCATATAAGAAGCTATTGATACTGAAGGGAATGCTACGACAATGAAAGTTTTAAACAATGATTAATTTATTATATCATTATTTCTATTACGCAACAGCAAAGCGTCAAAGTCAAGATTTAGATTTCAAATAAAACGGAAATATAACATAGACTTGTCTCTACACGCTCTGCTGTCACAAAAATCTGCTAGATAAGATCTCTTCAATTCGTGTAAAAGCTTATATTGCCGTATTGAATAATATCGAAATATAAAAATCCACATATCAACCGAGACTTTTTTTTGTAAATCACTTTGAAAGTTTACAAGCTAAATATGTTAATTTTAGGCCTGTTAAACATTTTACTAGGCTAATAACCAAAGCATTTCAGAAGTAATTTCGTGGCTCACAATTTATATAACATTTTTTTGCACTTCTATACAATATCAATTGTGCATATATTTATTCTTTGTCAAAAACTGTTTAGAAAACTCACAGACCGTGTATTCTGTTAAACACATTTTGTGAAGTGCCCAAAACTGTATTCTGACATTTCTATGGCATTGTCGTGTTGATATTTAAGCTTTACACGGTAACTTAGTTCATTATATTCGATAAGGGGACTTTTCAACAGTGTTAAAGACTTTAATTTTTAATAATTTTTTATTTACTTAGCTGCTGTTTATGTTGACTTTTTACGAAGACTTTCACAGTTGTCTCAAATTAGAATGAAAATCTTAGCCACAATTCCAGGTACCTTTTTACCGCGACACGCACAGAAAATCTTGGGTAAGAATTAAAACATGACTATTACTTCTGTATTTTAATTATTAAACGTTGACAATGATGAAAACGATTTAAACAATGACCATCATGTATTTTGATATGAAATAAGGTTACATTATAAATTGTATAAATTGAATTAAGGAAACTAAAGGACTTGGTTAAAATACGTCTTTAAGTTAAAAAATTGAAACATTGAAAACATGTCAAAGCTAATAGGAGGTATATGAAAAAATACCTGTTAATATTTTTTGCCATATGTGCACATTTCGGAAAGTCATTCCTTATTAGTTTATGCTTAGGCGTTCAACTAGTACATTCTGAAGAAGCACAACATCAGGTTAAGAGATGTCCAGCTAAAACAAATATTGTAAAAGAAAAAAATTTCTTTGTGTTCATCAATACAGAGGGTGATGCTTTGCGATATTATAAGAAACTCTTTGTATTCTATTTATTTATTATTGTATATGAACACGGATGGGTGAGCAAGAATTCAACTACTAACATGAAGTTTAGAGCTAAAACAAATATTGGAAAAGAGAAAAATGGTCTCTGCGTTCATCAATACACAGGGCGATGCTTTGCAATAATTTGTAAGAATGTAAGAATCAGTTGTGTCACAACAAACAACAATAAAATATACCTTTGTTTTCCATCTCATAATTATAGAACTACCATCGGAGGAAGTTGTTTCAAAACAAGTGTTAGAACCAACCAAAAAGCGCCACATGATAGAACACGATACCGAAAGCGGACGCTATGGAATACAAAGTATAATTAAAGAATGTATATCAATTTTTCTTATCCTGAAAGACACACCAGGTAATAAAATGCTTTAGTGAATCAATACAAATATCACCAAACAGATTTTAGCTCATTATTAGGTAAATCAAACATAAACATGCCGAACCATGTTGGAATCGCAATCTAAAGCAACTTCCACTAGATAGGTGAGACCTGGTGCTCCAGAAGGCGTACTTTTAATTGTTTATGTGCATATTTATGACTGTTTACAAAATAAGTAATATATAATAGAGACATTATTTATTGTTGGTATGTTCCCAGGTTTTTTTGACGTGGACCAATATGTATGCGTTTGGTTTCTGTTGGCTATCGTGAAGTACTTTCTTTTTTAAACTACAGATTGCTCTCTTTTTAATGTGACTGTGATGCAGTTGGTTGTTTTAATTAAATAAGAAGAGTGAATAATCAAATAAAACAGGGTATTTAATTGACGTAATAAACGGAGTCAAATATAAGTGATCTAGATACATGGGTACGAAGGACAAACGTACCTTCTGCATAATACACATACAAAAAGATGTAGATAAATGTAACAAAAGAGAGGAAATGATTTAAAAACAATTAAGAACACTTAACTTTATTTACTAAATCTTGGATAATATTGGATATCCATGTAATCAAGGCGTACAGAAACTTTGGTAACAATTCCCAAATAACAGTGCACCAAACCAAACTGATTATTTTATGGAGTAGCTTTTTCAACATGCATATTGATGTACTATAAACAACATGTATTTGTAGATGATTCAGAACTAAGAGCCCGGTTTTGTAAAGCATTTGTTGACGACTTCATAGAAATAAGTCGACAGTTTGGAACAAATTACATGGAAGCGTTATGTCGCTTCAATGTGGAGCAACAGAATTTTCAGAAGTTATTTACAGATGTGATCTACTGTAGAGAGGATACTTACGACAACTACATACGAATAGCCATGTCCAGTTCTGGGATCATTCAGACTCTTATAGGCAGTAAGTAAATGTGTAAACAGTTACATTCGAGCAAATATTTTGAGTAACAGACAGTAAGTTGTAGTGGAAACTACTTCATACGGACACATATTTCCATTCCCGGAGTTTTACCGGCTCTCAGACGTAGAAAGTTCTGGGATTTAGATAGGTGTGTGTGTGTGTGTGTGTGTGTGTGTGTGTGTGTTATTAAACAGTATTATTTATTACTTCTGATATTGCAACAAATTTATACATAATTTTGTTACACCATCTTACAGATTATAAGTATACCTTGCAGAACCTCCATGATGATCACAATTATGTCTTTCACCGTACCAATATCCAAGTAAATGTTCTCTTGATTTGATTGCAGAGCAAAGTTTCAGATTTTATGAAGAATGTCTTAAAATGGCCAAGAATTACAACCAAAATCTTGACGAGGCATGTGTCCAAGTAGCATATGGATGTGCTTTAACAGATTTAAGAGTAAATATTTGTTATTTGTATTGATATATATTTCATATATTTAATCATTCAGTTTTGAGAAAATTTATTTGTTAAAATAAGATCGAAAAAATCGTAAAATTGAAATATATTCTAATATCCAAAGAAAAATGTTTTACTTTATTTGCTCATAAAATTTTATGCGATGATATTTTAGCGTATAATGTCATAGCAATAAGTTCAAAATAGCAGTTAAGTAAAAAAAAAAACCATAAGTATATTGACTTACTTATGTAGGAAACTGCATGCACATATTTTAAGTCATATATTTACGTTCGGGATTTTTGCCTATTATCATAGATTGACGATAAAATATTAAATTTTTGCGTTCGTCTCTGGTTTAATGTTTTGTTTCTATTTAAGCATTTCTGTTAAGGAACCAGGAAAATATATGACATTATTTTCACGTTTCAGGGTGAATTGAAGCTCGCAGAACAGAATTATCGGTCTGCAATAAAGACCTTTGAAAATAGTCTGGAGACATTGTCCTTTATCCATCTCCATCAACTAGCTGCTGCATATCAACTTGAAGGTTATAATCGAAGTGAACAAGGAAAATACCAAGATGCATTGAGGTGATGTTTTGCTTTTTTAAATTGTATTCTCTAAAAATAATTGTTTGAGTCAAATTTTTAAATATAGGTTAGAGATCAATATAAATTAATTATTAAATGAGGGATAATCAAAGCCAAATAAAGGGATTGAATTTTTTACAATTATTATTATTGCATCGCATTTGGATAGTTGTATTTTGTAATCGTTTATTTCGAGAAAAAGAAGTTTAAAAGGTTGTAAGCCAACTAATTTATTATATTATTTGCTATTTCCTCGTGTTTCTGGTTTGACTTAAAGTATAAATTTGCTAAAGTTTGAAAAGACAACACAATACGAAACTATGTTCACTTTTTGTTCTAACACTGACAATACAAAAATCCTTTTCAACGACGAATGCATAGGATTGGAAGACTTTTTGTTATTAGTAAGGTTCGATAGAGTTTTTTTTGCTAAAATTGTAATTAGTTAACCAGATGTTGATGTCTTACAGAATAACTAGTAAAGCTCTGGAGTTACTTAGACAATTAAGAGTCAGCTATGATGACCGTATAATGCTAAAATCTATGACAGTGTTGGGTTTGTCACACATGTACATGTGTACTGGAAGTATTATTGTTAACGGTCTGCAATCAGTTGGAATATTTGATACAAACAGAGGAAAAATTCTCTTCAGGCTTTTAATGTCACTTGGTTTCTGCGGCTCAAATATTGGTAAGTGTCCTAAGCTGCTGTATGCATTTGGAAAAATCTAAATTGACATAAACAATTTATGACATAAATTATTATCATGTGAACCTATACACTTAATATCTTTAATAGGTATTTAGGGGGTATATTTTAACATAACGTTAATTCAAACTACAGCAAATTGTTACCTCATTTTCAATTAGACTGTTCTGGACAAAATATCATTTAAGAGAAGTCCGCTGTGCAGTCTTTCCACAAATAGAGTCGGTACGCTTGAATGTTCTTAACTAATATAAAAAAGTGTTCTACAACTTTCGACCATAAACCTTTATGTATTCAAAGATAATATAAGTTATATATTTTTTTACCCGAAATGAGTAGTTGCTGAGTTGGAAAATATATTTTTGTACAAATCTACATGATGTTCAATAAGTTAAAGTTGTCAATTTAAAATAATTTATAATTGCTTATATTACGTTTTTATCTAGAGGCCGTTCATGCTTTATTTCCTATCATCAAAACCAAGTAAATAATCCTTGCTTAAAGTCGATAAGCTTTGAAAACACAAATTAATTGTTTTCTCATCATTTTAAGGCAATTTTTTTCAGATAGCTTTAAGTTAAGTGCCTATATATAATGAAACGAACATTGCATTTTAATTTGTTACTTTAATTTTTTAGCATATTTATATTTAGTATTTAAGCTTTATTTTTTACTTTTAAGGACATCTGAGACAAGCCAAAGAGTATTTGTTGGAGGTGTTGGATAGACGTGTAAGAAGTCGTGGTGATGAGGCCCACAATGATCCACTAGTTGGTTCCTGCTATAACAATCTTGGTGTTTTATACCGTAAAATGGGAAACTTTAAAGAATCTACCAAATTTTACAAACTTGGACTGGATGTTAAAGTAAGAAGAAATGCTCCAGAAAATTCTATTGCATTGTCACTAAACAACGTTGCAGTTTCGCTTTCAGAAATGGGCCATCATATACAAGCATTAAAATTGTTGGATCAAGCATTTAAAAGACTTGATAATTACCATGGTCTGTTTCCGGGTACCAGAGTTACACTTCTTACAACACATGGTCAGATATTACTGAGGAGGGCTCATTACACTACAGCAATAAACTCGTTGACAAAATCTAAGAAAATACAAATGAAAGTGCAACAAAATCACAAGAGTTTATTGAAAGTTAACCTGTACCTTTTACTAGCATATGTTGGATTAAAGAAATATTTTCGGGCTGCCCAAATAGTTTATCATGTTGTTATGTTACTATTTATACTTATATTTGGACGATGTTTTGGTGCTATCTCGAAGGTTCTTACAAAAGTTAAAAGACATAGTTTTGCCTTGTTGATTCTATTTGTGAATATGTATTTATTATTTTTTATTGGCATCTCATTTTCAAAACTTTCGGCTCTAAGAGTTGGCGCAAATGCCAATATTACGCATCATTATGAACTTTAAATATAATGTGATTATCCACTAACATTACAACAACCTGAGATACAGGAAGTTTTTGACAGTTATAATAATAACATGTGAAGGTACTAAGAAAACTATAAACAAATTGTGTTTCAAATAAGTAATCAGTGTAATCAGTAAATCAAGAATTTGTATAACGATTCTGCGTTGTTTATAATAATATAGCACGTATATGCATGTATAACAGAATGACATATATATATTATATATTTAGATTTGTGGATTAACTCCCTTCACTAGGAAAACCAACTTCTATTTATAGAATAAAAACAACGGCTGACAAATAGTCACAAGATATATCACCGTAATAATATGTAAAAAATGGAAATTTATTTTACTTTGATTCTCAATTAGTGTCTACGGATGCTTTCTATATATAACAAAAATGGATTTTGAAGTACCATTTGTCGGTAGGAAGGATATTTTAGATAGAATAGAGGCACAGTGGGATCGATATCGTTTATTTGGTATTTATGGGCTGAGATCTGTAGGGAAAACTAGACTTACACAGAAAATTATACATAATAACAAAAAACTTGATGCGGAAACTACAAATATATGGATTGATTTGAGAAAATCGTCATCTTTAAGACGAATATATCTCCATTTGTGTGAAAACTTAAATATTCAAAATATTTTTGAAAATGATGATGACTTATTGGCAGAAATCTGCAAGAAACTCGACACAAGAAAGACGACTTTTATTGTTTTTGACAATTCAGAGGGTGTTATTGATAATCCCGAAATGTACATAAAATTTAAGGATATTACTGAGTTTATACTACAGTGTTGTAACGGCGTAAAAATTTTTGTTACGTCTACCTCAGATCCTGAATTTACTGGAGATTATGTCAGGACGGTTGATGTTCCTTCCTTATCAGAAATGGAGTCGAAGGAACTGTTAAGGAATGCAGCACCATCGGTTGATTTCGGGGACTATTTGCAAGACATTGTAACCTATTGCGAAGGTCTTCCTTTAGCCCTGCTGATGATAGCGTCAGAACTAGAAGACAAAATGTCAAGCATATACAGTCCTGAAGACATTGTCACAAACTTTACTAAAACGTCTCGGTTACAGGTGTTAAGTGGGGAGTTTTACCCAAAAGAGGAACAGTTCGGTAAGTGTATGGTATTTATAAGAATTTAAAGTTATCCCTTTATATATTATTTTATTGTTTTACATTTTCAACATTTAATTTGGTTGTCTACCCATTAGTTAAGATAAAGGATAAACAATAGCTGTCACAGAAACTATATCCCTTATAATCATATATGACCAATTTGGCAAATGCATATTATTTTAAATGCTAATTAAATTAAGTTTAATCATCCTCTTATTACTTTTTAACACGCACTGCCTAAAAATGAATTTATTTCATTTCAGACTATATTTATTTAAGTTATTTAAAGAGACTTACAGAAGAGGCACAAAGGCGACTGGCTGTTTTAGGATACATTCCTGGAACATTCAATGTACATCAGGCATCTGAAATGCTAGGTAAGAAATACATCTTTTAGTTTATGGTGGATTTTTGGTTTCTTTTTTGGTTCTATTTTGTAAATCGTCAAACATATAACATGATTCCGGAATCTATAGTAAACACATCTGTCAGTTTCAGAAAAAATATCCCGAGCTTGATTTGTTAAAGCAGAAATTTGTATTATTACAGTTATTTTCTTTTTCATTGTAAAAAGGTCTACAACCTTTTGAAAATTTAGTTTAATAAAGTTGTATTTCTATTTTGGGCTCACAGACGTGGCAAAATGTAAGCCTATGAAATAAGGGTCATTTAGATTTTTTCCATAACTTATTTTGACCATCGGTTAAGCATTAAGATTAATGTGGATTGTTTTGATGTGTGAGTATTTTTTTACTTCAATTTTGAATTTTATTAGATGACGTTTCGGATGAGGTGACCATGGAAACGACGCTAAAACCAATGACAAGGAGTTATGTGACAAAATTTGACCAAGAAAAGAATCGCTTTGATATTTATACCATTCTCAGGGACTGCTTGGAAAATTTTCTAAAGATAGAAAACGTGACAGGTATAGAAAAATATTATATTTAAAAAGCAAGGTTCTCAAAAATGTTTACTTTATCAGATCAACAACTAATTCTGTTATTCAGTATCAAGAAGCTTATCGCCTTTGATTTCATTGAGGATGTTTATATATACGGTAACAAATATAAATATACACTGTAGACATGTTAGTTTTGCAGTTAGAAATTTCTATTTTGTCAACATTTCTTGTAAACATGATTTCAAAATAAAAAAATATTCTACCTATAGTGTTAGCCTAACTTCTTAAACTAGATTTTCTTTACATGTTAACGGATTATTATTTATTTAATTCCTATCAATTTCAGATGTGAGAAAAAGGTATTGTTCAATCTTCTCCAAAATTTTACAAGAAATCATCTTACGATTTCGGACGAAGCATTTTATGGAAGCTCTCGCCACATTTAACCTTGAACATCAGAATTTCCTAAAATTATTTACTGATGTGATATATTCCACAGAAGACACGTATCCGGTTTTCATAGATCTAGCTCGGAAGGCCACTGGAGAAATCCAATATTTTATGGCTAGTAGGTTTTACATTGTTATCAATTATCCAACTTTCTCTTCCTTAAACTATACATAATTTTAAAGATTGCGGTCTTTTAAAAGATTAATATAATTGTTCTGTCAGTGTCATTTCAAAATCGCCCTGTCTTTGTTATTTTAGAAAGACATGTTAACTGGAATTATGCACTCGTCAACAGTACATGCAAAGAAAACACGACCTGACACGAATTATAACAGAAATTGCCAGAAAAAATTCACAATAATAATTGACAAGCACTTATCTGACTTGTGTTTCTCATACTAATATTGTTATATTGATTAAATTATTACAATTTCTCATTGATTATACATATAAGGAAGGCAAGATTTTCCGGGTTTTTGGGAAAAACCAAACTTTTTTATGATTTTTGAATAAAGCCATTACTTATTTATGATTTTTGAATGAAGACATTTATGGACCGCTGATTGTAAATAATTAGGATTATTAAAGAACCACTATAAGTTTTATAGCACTTGCTAATCTTACGCTTTGAATCCATATTTTGATGAATTTGTCCTTACAGGTCTTTTTTGTTGAGATACTTATGTTATGAAAATCATTTTAATTCGTCTTTCTGCCAATCCATTGACACAAATCGTTCTAATAATTTTTACATAGTTTGTAGCGATATATTTTAATAATTTTACATATTATGTGGTGATATCTTATGTTTTCCGCTTCCGAAGATAGGCAATTATTTTATATGTACAATCTTGTATGATGTGTATGTTTTCTATTGCAGAAGAAGGGTTTCACTTCTATGAACAATGTATACGCCTATGTATTCAGAATAAAATGAAAGTAGACGAAGCTCTTGTTCGAGTGTCATATGGAGCTGCATTAACAAATATAAAAGTAAATATTTATTTATACTAGACATTTCATGATATCCAAATTAAATAAACTTAAAATATTTTTATGGGCACAAAGAAAGCTTTTACAGTAAGTAGGATACTGGATTTACTAAAATTTAATTATTTAAAAAGGGGTCCCGAAAAAAGGGTTTATGGGTTGGGTTGTGTTGAGGCTCTTTGGTCAATTTTATGACCTATAAGTATATGGATTCACTTATATATATCATGGAATTATATCTGAAAAAAACCTGATTGTGATATTTTATATTTTGAGATATTGCGTTTATGAGACATTATAATGTTTCATATTAAGGAATATATGAGTAAATAATTTAGGAAAGTTCTTACTAGTTCATAATTTTTTCATTAATTTGCAAAAAGGAAGATCTAAAGAATGGTGAGGACAATTACAGACTTGCTATAGATGTGTTAGAAAAAAGTTCGTTTTCAAATGTTAAGTACGAGTTGGCTTTTGCTTATCAGCGGTTGGGGTGGAATATTGGAAGTCAAGGAAAGATACAAGAAGCGCTGAGGTAAAATCCTAAAACCGCACATTTTTATGATATTAGTATTATGTTATTTCGTATGTTCTCGTGAGTTTTCTTTAGATTTCCGAGACACTGAATTGCAACGTTTCTTTCTTTAAATATCATTAGATAACTATATTATTTCACTAAAATCACTTCTAATGAAGATATATTTGTATAGTTTATACTAAATTTTGGCATTAGCATGAATTTAAATCTATCTATACAGATGCTCTTGAATGAATTTACATTTAGGGGTACTATGTGATTAATTATTATGTTACAAGTGCTATTTGGTGTGTATAAATGTTTCTATGTTGTTTATCAAAATGAGATAACAATCAAGTACATGAAAAACACTCGATACAATACCTTCTGAAATATATATAAAATACGAGATATATTTGCTGGCCCATTTAAGCATTCTTCTCTTTACTTTTTAACTTAATTTCATAAACTTTAAACAATAGTTTAATGTACGTCAAAATAAAATTGTATTTTAAAAAAATAGTGTACAAATAAGATGACATAAATTTGAAGTGGTCTGCATAATGATGATTTAAATTTACGAAAACTGACAACGTTATATTGAATATATAGTTTTTCCTATTTTAGTTAAGAACGTCTCTGTGAACCGATGATTTTATAACTAAACGTTTGTTATTTATCATTTCAGTATTTTGACAATGGCATTGGAGTTAGAAAATGATCTCGGTCTCCAACATGATACTCTTATTTTGCAAACTCTCAATACTCTGGGTGTGTTCCATGTTTATGCAGGTAATGACAATGATAAGAAAGGAAATAAATCTTACGTAAATGTAACTTTACGGGTATGAATACGTGTTTAACGGTAATGATATTTTGTAAAGAGCTTTGCACTTGTCAAAAAAATTTAAAAAAAGAAGAAAAAAAAAACGTTTTCGGTGTTGTAAATTTAATTGTGTACAGTGTTGTTCTTTGCTAAAAGGTCACATACTATCACATCCATTACCCGAAACGCTGGTAGATAATAATCTATAATCCATAAACACATTCATTCTACTTTTATCATAATTTACGTCATTGGTCATCCAATCTGTAATGACCTGTATTAGCTAACCTGGTTAAAGTCCTTATTCATTATTTATTGACTCTTTTGTAAGGATAAAATCTGACCTTAATTGGTTAATTCTACTTTTACAAAAATATGTTTTAGGGAATTTCGAAGCAGCGGAAGAGTTCCATCTTGAATCTTTAAAGAGACGAATTGAGGTTTATAAAACAGAGGATCATCCTTTTATTGGTTCCGTCAAGAACAACATTGGTGAATTATTCAGAGGTAAAGGAGATATCGACAAAGCACATATGTATTTCCAACAAAGTTTGGACATAAAGATTAGAACAGGTGCAACTGACCATTCGGTTGTGATGTCGGAGACAAACGTAGCTTTGTCAATGGCTACATTAGGTCAGTTCAAGGAAGCCTTTGATACCCTGGATGATGCAACAAATAGACTATCCAAATACCCTGGATTGTACGAGGATACAAAAGCACTTGTTAAACATATCAGAGGACAGGTTTTCTATGAGCAGAATAAATTGAAACTAGCCAAAAAGTTTTTGAAAGAAGCTTTAATAATGCGAAGAGAAATTCTTCCAGACAGTTTAAACATGGTTGAAAGTTTGTTGTATTTGGGGAAATGTTATTTAGGACTGTCAAAGTATGAAAAAGCATTACAAATCCTATCAGAAGCTTTAGAATTAAAGGAGTCTGTATATGAAATGCCGACAAGTACCCTGATTGTTGATACTTACGAGGCATTGGAGAAAGTGTATACATCTCTTAACGACATGCTGGGGTTACAAAAGACGTATGAAGGGAAAGCAAAAGAGTTATATAGACTTGTGTGTGTTTATGATGACTTTGGAAATAGACAGAAGATGGATTATTTTCAAAACAAATTGTCTAACCTGGAATGTAAAATAAAAATGTTTGAATTTTGATAGAACAATAAACCTACCTTTTATGTGTTCAAATACAGTATACATAATCTAAAATAACAGGACATTTGTGTCACATGACAATGTGAGTTTAAAGAACTAAGTATCAGACAAATTATTACAGAATAAATGAAAATAGTAAAGCCAATTCATTTTGCTTAGTGTAATTATGACTTTATTTGTTTCCGGGGATTGTTATAAAAACGCCAAAATCATTATGTACAGTACATCGAAATAAATTCTGTATTTTATTTTATATCTTTATGTTTACAGTACAGGAATATATATATATATATATATATATATATATATATATATATATATATGTAAAGTTTCAGATAGATAATAACATGTAATATGTTGTGCATACTTCTAAACATATCCTTTATATCGAGAAAACTACCTCACAATTTGAACATATACAATAAAGAATGACTTTGGTTGTGAATAGTGAAAAGCTGTTGATACTCCTTCCCATAAATATACTGATCGAAAAAAAAAACAAATACTTTTGCAAACATTGAAACAACGAATGATATTTTTCAATTTTCTTTTGCTTCTAATCCACCCCATCACCAAAGAAGTGTATAAATTTTATTGCGTTTATTGTTCTCGAAGCTGAAGTTCAGTTATGAACCAAACAATTTTCCAAGTAACAATGATTTTATGCATTTTTATTTTGCCATTTAATTAGTCGTTTAGTCATTTATTTATTTCTACGTTTATTTAAGTTACTATTTTAAATGGACATAAGTTTACAATGCTTTTTATTGAATCCAATAAAATTAAATTCACATAAGTGTGATTCTTTTGTTGTTTTGTTTAATTTTAAGAATTTCAGCCCTTATTACCTGATAATTTTCATGTTTGATTGATACTTTTTTGTATGCATATTTGCGTGTGTTTTTACATCATTGATTTTTTTCGAAAAAATTTTGGGATGAAATTGTAGAGATTGTTTACTCATATCCAGAGTGATATATGTTGATGCCATGTCCCTTTTTGATAGGTCGTACAATTTGTAAAATTAAAAAAAATTATTCAATGGACACAATTTAAATAATCAAAATGCTATCGTTCAATTTTTAAAAATAAAGATCATTCACTGTTTAAATGTGCTGGTTTGAGGTTAAATCATTATACAATGTACATTCCAAAATCTGAGTAATGTAATTTTTTGTGGTTGTCTATGTCTGATTATAAATAAATAAATAAATAATTGCATATGATCTATACAACAAATCGTTCATATACATTAAAACATTACGCATTAAAATCATATATCCGCCTGACTCTATTATACATATATGCTTCAAAATCCGGGTTTTCTTTCGGCACTACAGTTTTCTCATAATTCCAAGAACTAACCGACTCGATATAAGTTTCGAGAGAGACATGACTGTGGCTTTTAACATCATCATACACTTCACCTCAAAACATTTGGCTCAATCAACAAAGAAAAAAGTTCCTGTATTCAAGTCACATTGTTAGTTAAAATATTATATTAATATATCAGGCTAAACAAATATACTATGGACCAAGAATGCTTTATTCAATAAATGAATAAAATACTTAGTATTGATTTTAACTTGATTTTAATCAAGCAATGTCATATTCACACAAAGCTAGCACTTCGTGACGGCATGACCTGTCATTCCAGTAATATTCATCGTGTGGCCTGTCAAAACCTTCACCTGGCCCAAAAACAATACAGTCTTCATACCCCATGATGTCATCAGGAGATCCCGGATGCCATTTGAAATATGTAATTTCAGAACCGGTTGCATTCCAGAGCCACTTGTTGTGTTCATCATTACTACGGACTCCATCTAACCAGTAAAAGCTTCCATGATTGATATTATGATCGCTTTCGTGTACTGAAAGTTAACAAAAAGCAAATCTGTACTTGCATTGTTATGTGCTTTAACATAAGTTGAGATTTTGGAACTACTTTGCACTTTGCACAATGTTTTCTCTAAGTGCGTTAACATTTGCGCACACCAAATGTTTCATTGTCTCGTATAATAACGTATTTATAAACAGCTGATAAATATCTTGTTGTGACAGGGGCCTCGGTGGCCAAGTGGTCTAAAGCGCGCTTACGGATCACAGTGACTCTAACCGCCTGGGTTCGAATCCCATTCAGGACAGAACCTAGTGTGAGAAAGTTTGTCAGTTCGCCTGCCGAAATATGTTGGTTTTCTCTGGGCACTCCGGTTTCCTCCACCATCCCAGAACTGACCGCCTCGAAATAAGTGAAAGAATCTTTACTGATCCGTAAAACACCATTACTCCAGCCACTCAACTCCACTCTAACTGGCTGTGATTGCTTATTTAGTTCGACTCTGATGATATATTTATGTATGTAGTAAAAATAAGCTGTTTTTCTGTGGTATTAGCCTCTCGAACAGTAAAACCGTGTATTGTCGTTTACAATAATAACTAATTCATGAGAGGTGTTTTCCACCACCCGATCATTCGAAAATAAATGTATACATCAGTAGTGTCTGACTGAAGCATTTATGTGTGCCTGTTTTATTAGTTCTATCTTTTGTCTGAACATATGATGAGACTGTTAAACTGGTAGGCGTTGCATATTCAAGAGTACATACAGTTCTTTGCACTCAGAGCATTACATACTAGTAGATATATCTAATAAATTGGTTTTTTTTTTCAAATTTTGATGTAAAAATTAATGAATCCAAAGTTTTAAACTTATATGAATCCAAATCCAGCTAAGGAATGCTTTGCGTGAGGGTTCAACAAACCTTAGTTTTAAACAAGTTTCAAAAATTCAGACAGCAAAAAGTTTTGCAAGTAGATAAAATACCGTAACTTCACTTTGAGCCTGTGAAGTATCTATATAAATGTATAAATATAACAATCGGAAGTGACATAAAATTCCAATCAATCAAAATAAATTTGCAACATTAACTTACTGTGAAGTTCGTGTTCGTGATTGTGAATATATGTACTCAGATCATGCTCCATTGTTGCATCCACAATTCTTGCCAGATGTGAACACTGGGCTTCACAATGATCCTGTTTAAAAGTAAAAACATAATAAGGGCGTTACTATTCTAATTGATACATTTGATATGTCGTCTCTACATCTGAGTTAAGTTTAAACAGTATTGAACGAAATAAAATACAATAAAATCATAGCTGAATAACTAGCAGGAGCGGATATGATCGCGTTAAAACAAAACACGAAGAAGTTTTCTTTGTAGTAAAGTTTGAGCCCAATAACAAAAACGAGAGCGTAGAAAAACACGCCACAACAAAACAAGGAGATATTTTCGATTGCCTTTAAGAAATACTTTTTTTTTTACCTTCAAAAAGCTTATTTTATATGTCAGTTAAAATGATGAAATGATTGAAGCTCTGTAGTGTTAAAACATCAGGTGCGTACAACGAATGTCAGTAAGAAATGACTTCCAAAATAACCAAGATAAAATGACAACAAGTGAAAAGATATGTATCGGAAAAAAATTCTCCAATTAAAAACCATACCTTTGCTGCTTGCCAGATATAACGCTTAGTTCCAATCTGGTAACAGTTCTTTAAATGCGGTATCTTCATAAACCCTACAGGACAGTCTCCATTCATTTGTACACTACAGCCTATACAAATTACAATTCTCAGTAATTTAGAGCATATTCAAAGGTAATTTCGTAAGGGAAGTTGTTTTGTTCATTTATTTCTACTTTCAATAAAAGGATGCTAACCAGATATCGTATAAATTAACGTCTAGGGTTTTTTCTCTGAAAGGGTTGCGGGTCCAGAAAAACGTTACAAAAGGATTTTAAGACAACAAAATGTGTTTAGAAATCACTTTTCGCCATGAAACATGTCATGATATAGATGTTAAAGAAAACTCGCAAAAAAAATTATCTTAATATGGCAAAATACTTCTGGCTTTTTTTTTTGTTGGGGGGGGGGGATTTTTGTCTTTAGTCTTATCTATTTGATTCAATTTGATAAAAATAGGAATAAATAGTTTTCTTAAACTGAAGATAAGCAATTTTTGTAATCGAATAAATGGGGTTTAGGGTTATGGAAATCAAGATCACATAAAATATCGAAAGTAAAGTATACTTGAGTAGGCTTGTATGACAGTACCAAAACTTGTTATGGATTCAAATGTTATACTAAGAGAAAACAAGAGGGCCATGAAGGCCCTGGACGCTCACCTGAAAATGATGTACAATCGGCTTGATTTTGGCAAACTGGAGCTTCTATTTTTAAAAGAGATTTTTCCTATATTTCGAAGTAGTGACCTACTTATTGACCAAACATGACCGATATACAAACCTGTGGTAGCTTTTGTCAGGAGGATCAATCTCAGCAAGTTTGATAAAGATTGGTCTATAATTGAGCCCTCAGATGTGTTCACAAAGTTTTTTTTATATAATTTGACCTAGTGACATAATTATTGACACAATATAACCAGAAAACAAACTTCCACTGGCTTTTGTCAAGAGGATCATTCTGACTAAGATTGTTGAAGATTAGACTTAAATTGGTGCCTCAGGAGTGTTAACAAGGTTTTTCTATTATTTGACCTAGTGACCTACTTATTGACCCGACATGACCCATATACAAACCTGAGGTAGCTTTTGTCAGGAGGATCAATCTCAGCAAGTTTGATGAAGATTGGTCTAAAATTAAGCCCTCAGATGTGTTAACAAGGTTTTTATATAATTTGACCTAGTGACCTACTTATTGACCCAACATGTTCCATATATGAACTTGAGTCAGCCTTTGTCAAGAGAATCATTCTGACTTAGTTAAATATAGATTTGACTTAAATTAGGGCCTCAGGAGTTTGATGAAGATTGGTCTAAAATTAAGCCCTCAGAGGATCAATCTCAGGAAGTTTGATGAAGATTAGTCTAAAATTAAGCCCTCAGATGTGTTAACAAGGTTTTTCTATTATTTCGACCTACGTATTGACCCAACATGGCCCAAATACGAACTTTAGCTAGCTTCTGTCGAGAGAATTATTCTGACAATGTTTGATTAAGATTGCATTCAAATTGTGGCCTCAGGAGTGTTAACAATCAAAAGTTGACGCACGACGCACGACTGACAATGACCCATCACATTAGCTCACTTGAGCACTTTGTGCTCAGGTGAGCTTATGAAAATCACAAGATATATGCTTGAGTGAAACATGTATTAAATATGTAACTCATATTTGACAACTTATTACATACTTTTAGTTGGGGCTTGTGTTGTTATATCAGGGGTTCCGTATGGATTGTGGTTGTTACACAAATCACTAGTACAGCAGGCATGTTGAGGATACCTTTTCCTTCTTCCAAACTGTGGAGCAGTTTCAATGTTTATACAATGCTAAAATTATATTAACAAGCAATTGTATACTACTACTACTACTAACAATAATAATAATGAAAAAAAAAAAAAATAAAGATAAAAATAAAAAAAAATAAAAAAAAAGAAAAAGATTTTTTTAAGCTCAAGAGTTGGGGACTTCTTTTTGTTACAAGGTGAACACGTTAATTTTTAAGTGAAATAGCAAGATCAACAAATTTTTCCCTTCTTAATATGTTATAAGAAACTGACTCTAATAATAGAATGTGATGCAAAAGCACAAACCTTCAATTTTTTTCTGTGCGAAGTTTTTTTAATTTAAAAGGTATACTGATGAAATTATCTGGTGTTTTTTATTCAAAACCTTTTTTTATTTTTTTTAATTTCTTTGACGTAATATTATTTAAAAACAAATAAAACACAAGCTAGTAAAATGGAACATATAAGTTTATATCCGACCCAACTAAGAGAAGGATACTTCACAAGTTAATAATCTAACAGGCAGATACGAGTAAGACAATACAAAAAAAAAAAAAAAGACAAACATAAATGTGTGATTATAAAATTCCAGACCTTTGTCCGGCACTGGAGATAATGCAATTTGGTGTGGATACAATATTATTGGAAGACAAGAATAACAAATGAATATTAGGGCCACTGGATAAAAATCTCCCAACGTTGGTGTGTACTGGATTTAATAACGCCCAGTGGTGTTAATGTTTTAGATAATGGAGAGTCCATAAATAATTGGAGTATTTACAAATAAACCACATACCGATGCATCAGAACAACCAAGGGAGTAAGCCACATCGAAAGTTGATGTCACAGTCTCAACCACTATACATAACTAAAAAACAGATAAAATGTAAAACCATTAACACACATCTGTGAAACACAAGGGATATTATGCTGAGTAGCACTTTAAAAAGTAATATTTTTAAAAAATTCTTTTAGAATAATTCTTTTCTGTTCCTTTAACTTGTTCAAAGACAAACGTTAATATAGAATGTCACGAAAAAGAGGATTGGATAAACTTTTGTAGAATATTATGATAAAATTTATGTTTTATTTCAATGAATCCAATAATAATAATATTGTTATTGGCTAACAAAATAACATCTGTACAAATGACTACATTGTTTATGCGTTAAACGTCAAAATCATGATGGCGGTTGTGTGGTATTTACTGATTTCTTGGTAGGGTGCCTGTGCAGCCACATATCTTTGTTATATCTTTTCCAGTTTGAATTTAAGCCCTAACTTTGAGCACGCTTCGGGATGGGACCTTTACGAAAAATTTACTGAGAGCATTTTTGTGGACTTTTGACGGGAAACCCTCACCTTGAAATTTGACAGACTAAATAAATTGTAGTAAAGTAATTATACTTCTCCAACATTATCTTCATAATGTAGTTTGTTTTACCGTTCTAAAGGTTAAGAGTAAATGTCTTACCTGATCAGCATTACTACATGTTTCGGTTTGGTAACATAAGGTTGGGTTAGATATCTCACTACAGCTATAACACTCCAATGCTACAATCAAAATAAACACACCATATTAAAAATGCCTAGTGTTGATATAGAAATATTGGGCCAAAAAGCCTATATTTCCTATATCCTTTTTTGAAACAAAGAATTTTGTGTAATACGCCAGGATTTCCAATGTCTAATGCTGATACAGAAATATTGGCCCGAAAAGCCTTGATTAACAATGTCCGTTGCAGGAACAAAGACTCTTATGCAATAAGCCAGGGTTTCCAATATCTAATGCTGAAACAAACACTGGTAAACTTAGCTAGGATTATCAATGTCTAATGATAGAACAAAAACACTGCTGCAGTAAGCCAGGATAGTCATACGCATGGCGATAAAATTGCTTTACTAGAAGTCTTAATCCATATGTTCATGCACCTTGTTTTTCAATTTAAGATAAACACGGGGGTAATACCAATTTCGCGATTTCCGCATACGACCGATTGGTACTTGCGTTTTCGCATTCGACCGATGATGATGTTACTAACGACACAGGTACGGCCATCGACCGATGCAAAAAAACCATACCACCTGAAGACGGAGATTAATTTCAAAACGATGATAATTATTTAAAGATAGGTCACATGTTTTTTCTTGTTCACAGATATTGATGAGTCCGTGGAAGTGAATGTTTTTACCTAGTGTAGGGTTATATATAAAATATCGGCATTAATCAGTCGTTATGGCAAGTTTTTGTTAAATGTCTCTTTATACCACATTTAATGCAATATATTGAATTTAATTTTTCACCAATGTTTAATTAATGCATACATTGCACCCATTCAAACATTTTTCTGGCTTAACATAAAATTAAAGGCAGTTATTGATATTTTATAAACTGGTGGTGTTTTCTAGGTACGGCATTCGACACCTCCTGGTACGGCACTCGATATTTTTGTATTCCAATTGGTACGGCATTCGACAATAAGATACAAGGTTTATTCGCAACTTTCTCGCTTATTGTGATGTATTTTAGGATTAATTACTGCAAAAAACCAAAATGTGTACTTAGTATGCTCCATAGCCTTTCGAATTGTCATGTCTTTATAAGGTTTTCTCACCAGGGAAAAGGTGTTACAAACATGTTAATGGATTAGGATTACCTTTAGTCCAGACTTGTTTACTAGTATATCATTAGCAATAATATTTAGCCGCCGTCATAATCCTGTCACAAATATGGTGTTTAAGCGTCTGCATTTGATTCAAGTATGCTCAACATCTCTTAAATATATGCTGCAGCTTCTTGCTACTAATTTATGCATTTGCTATCGAAGCGTGACGCTGCTGAATGATGAACAGAAGACGCTCATTCTCCCGGAACACGATTTAGCTTCCAGATATTTGGGGTTCAGACGGTCATTCTCCGGGAACACTGCATTTTTTCAAGCTGAAACCTTTGTATAAAAAGAAAATTTTCATTCTGTGGAAGACAACTTTTGGGATGAAAAAGTGCAAATTTTGAGAAATTGTTCTTGCCGTTTAATCTGTAAACACTTCTCTTGAAAACGTATAAGCAACAATTTGTCGCACGGATACTTTACAAGATGTTGTAAGTGCTGTGAACTATTGACTCTTGCTGGAATGCTCGAATTTTCTATACTAGTGACCAGTCATTACAAAAAGAAGACTCTTTTAATTTTTGAAATATCTAGAAAATGTTAATCAATTGTAATATATCAAGCTTTCAGAATGGAAAAATTATTAAAAATTATTAAAGATGATTAAACAATCACGAAGACATTGTTTGTTACACGTTTTGTTCAAACAGAAAAGTCCTTTGTATCCTCCATGTACAACAGGCTTTCTTACGATTACAATCATTACACGTTTGATAAATTGCATACCTTGCACAAAATAGAAATGCCATCAAAATGCATAAACTTTCAAAACAAACAATTTAAGTTTTACAGTGAACATCAAACCTAATGTTTTTAACAAGGTTAAAGAAACTTGACAATTTAATATCAATTTCCTCCACATTTCGACCGATGCCATGCAAGGCCCAATCTCCATTTATAAGAATTTCCGCACTTGCACTTGTAAATCTTAGCTTGATGCTCACTTTCCTTATGGTCCTTCAGGGAAGATGCACATGAAAACTGGCGCTGACATGTTTCGCAGGCATGATTTGCAGTTCCATCATAGTCCTTTTGATGCCTTTTAAATGCGCTCCGATTTTCACACACCCTTCCACATTTACATTTGTACGGGTTACGATTAAAGTGAATATTCATGTGGTCCTGCAACTGTCCTAACCTATTAAACTTTTTCTGGCATGTAACACATTGAAATATTTTTGTTGTTGCTTCATGCTTAATTCTTCTATGTTCGTACAATGCACTTTTTTGGCGATAACTTCGCCCACAAATATCGTACATATTTCGATATTTCGCAAACTGTGTTTATTATCAATGTGCGTATCAAGCAAATCTTGAGTTGTGAAAAATTGGGTACATATACCACATTTGATTTAATATTTGTGTATTTTCATATGCCTCTTATAATTAACTTTTAAACATTTTACACCGCACTCGAAACATTGTGTTGTTTCAGTTTTTGGCGTTGATGTAGAAGGTACTTCTTCCCTCTGGATTCCAGAGAGGTCTAAAAACGACCCCTCTTCTGGTTCTATTTCCATTATCTAAAATGTAAAATGAGTTTCTCGTACAGCTGCTACATCTATGAAAATTGAGTCATTAAATGACTTTTACTTTCTACATGCTTGGGCAAAAATATTGCAGTTATAATGCGTCTTTCATAAAGAAAACCCATCCGAATATACACTTAAATTGTTGACTTTCAAGTCGAATGCCGTACCACTTTTGATCGAAGACCGTACTGCCACTAATACTTGTTCGTCGAATGCCGTATCGGTAAAAATATTTTTGACAAAAACTTAAAATCCGCAAAAATTATTTACTGTATTTTTGTTGCAAAATTAAGATTCTATTTTGATAAAAGATTTGATAAGATAACAAAATTGCCCAATTTGTAAAAGTTGCTTAAATTGAACTTTTTCATTGTAAATTGGTACTGTTATTTGTAACGGCAGTAGTCTTTCAAAGCAGACGAACAAATACGTTTCAGATAAATGAGTATCAAGTTAAAGCTTTAAATGATTGATCATTGCTAAAATAATTATTGAATTACTGATTTTAAAAAAGAATATAGAGTTATTTACCTCACCAGACGTGGTTTTTTGCATCGGTCGATGACCGTACCTGTGTCGTTAGTAACATCATCATCGGTCAAATGCGAAAACGCAAGTACCAATCGGTCGTATGCGGAAATCGCGAAATTGTTATTACCCCCGTGATAAAGAAATTTACACTTAAACTGTGTACTAACTGAGCTACCACAGTGGTCACAAATAGAAGAAATAAAAGCAACAAGACACTTGTTGAAAAATTGCCGATTATAATTGATTCGATTGACCATATCAAAATTAAACTTTTATAAATTTTCCGTATTTCTCAGGTAAATATCTAGATTATTTTGATTTACAAAAACAATGGATGCACACAATCCAGGGCACTGTAGCTTAGCTTTAATCGATAACATAGTTATAGCAGAAAGTAAAGTGGGATCTATTGGAACTAAATAAAGAGAATGTCATATCACAGCTAAAGCAAAAGTAGAATGAAAAACTTGAAGAAAATAAAACTCAGAGAGAGAGAGAGAGAGAGAGAGAGAGAGAGAGAGAGAGAGAGAGAGAGAGAGCAAACTTTTTACAATTGAGCTTTTTGTCAGAGAGCGGAGTCTTATTTTATGGATGCTGTTTTCGGAGAACCAAATAAATTCAACGATCATCAATACTCACTTGCTTTACAATGTCCACAAAACCTTGCACATATATCGTGTGACGTGGATGTGCCACAAAAGTTAGGTAATGAAGAGTTGAATGTGGCACATTCACCATGGTGTTTATCCGTGCATGTCTGGGCTTTTGCCGTGTACAAAATAAGCGCAACTGAAATACATTTATGTGACCGAAAGTAAGACATTAAGTAAATTTGATAGGCAACGAAGCCTTTAAGATTGGAGTGAATTGGTGTTCACAAGGTGGGGTTTTTTAAATTTACATTTAATGTTTTAAGAAGCATGTGTAAGATGTATACTAACACGGCTCGTTGGTCTAGGGGTATGATTCTCGCTTAGGGTGCGAGAGGTCCCGGGTTCAAATCCCGGACGAGCCCTTTTAAAATACAATTTAACACTACATGATATTTTTTACATAGTCATTAAGGTCATCGTATATATATATATATATATATATATATATATATATATATATATATATATATATATATATAATGAAAAACATGGTTTTGAATGATGTATCTTTTGTGCAAAATTGAAATTTTGCATTTAAAGGCATAGAATTATAATCACTTTTTCATGAAATTAATAAGATTAGCCACTACTGCACAGGTTGGGATTTCACAGTTTAAGCTTTAACTTAAGATAAAGCATTTGCATTCCATCTTTATTAATTTTTAAAACAACTAGAAGGTGCTAAACCTGCGGAAGATGCTGAACACTGGACGATGCTGAGATTTGTAACCGGTTATAGAATTATCACGCAATTTTTCGTTATACATAAATAATTAACAGTGACGTGTCGCAACTGACAAATTATGAAGAAACGTTTAGCAAATGACAAAATTCACAAGTAAAAATGAAATGACTGATGACTACTGTAATTAAGAAACTTATGAAAACAATTCTTATTAGTTTCTCTAAACACTTTGTGCAAAACGCCCATTTTTGTAGATTCTCCTCTATGTTTTATGGTTGATTGAATACTGTAAATCAGGAAATTAATGCGAGCAAGAAATTAATGCGAAAAATGCGAGGCCTGTTTAATCGCATTAATTTCTTGTCGCATTTTCCCGATTTCTGTATTCTGTAGTTACCCCCCTTAACCGGAAGTTGTTATCGTAACCGATTTCTCATTTAGCGGTAATTTTTTGCTGTTTCTTTCCTACTGGAAATTTTGCTACGAGTGAAATCATGACTGATACAACATTTTGAACCTTGACTGGAACATCAAATTGAAAGTACTGTGATTATAAGTAATCTAACATTTTAACTCGTGAGTTGAAGACGAAGATCAGTTGTACACAGTCACTACACATGCCGACATGGACGTCCTAATTTTGAATGCTTGATTTTAATAAAAACTCCATGCGTTATATTTGAGTATGTTTGTTTTGTTTTGTTTTCTTTGTTCTGATAATCCTTTACCACCCTGGTTAATTCGGCACACCTCGCTGTTTATTTGAATAATGTCTACCGAAAGTTTGTTTATAATGTGTTTATGTATTAAGAAAGACATAATATAATAATTTATGAGTCCATAATTTAATGTTTTTAATTGTAAGATAAAAGATAGGCAAAAATTTTAAAAATTGAAATTTAAAAAATCGCATTAATTTCAATACGCATTTTACTTGAAAATCGGCAATTCGCATTAATTTCCGATGACGCATTAATTTCCTGATTTATAGTATTTTGTGTTTAGCACATGACAATCCAATCGTAATGTAAGCGTTAGATATTCTTGACTTTTAAAAAATATATTGATGGCCTGTTTACACAAAAACCCTCTGCCAACAAATTCAGCCTACCTGTCAGAAGTGTACTAATCCTAATCATCCTTTTTCTTGATTACCGACAAGAATATTATCAGAATTGGAATGCGCTACCAATTTTAATCTAAACATACGAATTTTGCTGTCTTATCAGTATATTAGAAAAAGGCAGTAGGTCATATTTACCACGACGACGACAAGAGGTCAATTTCAGTATAATGGAACTTTATATAAGGAAAAACAAAAACTCCCTCAAATTTATAAATTGAAAGTAATCGTCTGAAGACATACTTTAGGAAGGTTTGATTGAATGTTCGAAGACAAAATAGAGGTTATCCGTTTTGAAATACCTGAGGAAACAAGAGCTCCCACCGTAAAAGGCAGTCAGTAGCTTTAAAATTAATGACCTTTGTACAACTACTAACAGTTACTACTATTCAATATCTGTACAGGTACTAATGGCTGGCCCGAATTCAATGATTTGTACAGATACAAGTGGCTGGTCCGTATTCATTGATCTGTACAGATACTAGTGGCTGGTCCGTATTCAATGATCTGTACAGGAACAAGTGGCTGATCCATATTCAATAATCTATACAGGAACTAGTGGCTGGTCTGTATTCATTGATCTGTACAGGTACAAGTGGCTGGTCCGTATTCAATGATCTGAACAGGTACTAGTGGCTGATCCATATTCAATGATTTGTACAGGTACTAGTGACTGGTCCGTATTCAATGATTTGTACAGGTACTAGTGACTGGTCCGTATTCAATGATTTGCACAGGTACAAGTGGCTGATCTATATTCAATGATCTGTACAGGTACTAGTGGCTGATCCATATTCAATGATTGTACGGGTACTAGTGGCTGGTCCGTATTCAATGATTTGTACAGGTACTAGTGGCTGATCTGTATTCAATGATTTGCACAGGTACAAGTGGCTGATCCATATTCAATGATTTGTACAGGTACTAGTGGCTGGTCCGTATTCAATGATTTGTACTGGTACTAGTGGCTGATCTAGATTCAATGATTTGTACAGGTACAAGTGGCTGATCCATATTCAATGATCTGTACAGGTACTAGTGGCCGATCCATATTCATTGATCTGTACAGGTACTAGTGGCTGGTCCGTATTCGATGATCTGTAGAGGTACTAGTGGCTGGTCCGTATTCAATTATTTGTACAGGTACTAGTGGCTGATCCGTATTCAATGATCTGTACAGGTACTGGTGGCTGATCCATATTTAATGATTTGTACAGGTACTAGTGGCTGGTCCGTATTCAATGATCTGTATAGGTATTAGTGGCTGATCCATATTCTCTGATTTGTACAAGTACTTGTGGCTTGTCCGTATTCAATGATCTGTACAGGTACTAGTGGCTGGTCCGCATTCATTGATCTGTACAGGTACTAGTTGCTGATCCATATTCAATTATTAGTACAGGCACTCGTGGCTGGTCCGTATTCAATAATCTGTACAGGTACTAGTGGCTGGTCCGTATTCATTGATCTGTACAGGTACTAGTGGCTGATCCATATTCAATGATTTGTACAGATACTAGTGGCTGGTCCGTATTCAATGATCTGTACAGGTACTAGTGGCTGGTCCGTATTCAATGATCTGTACAAGTACTAGCGGCTGGTCCGTATTCATTGATCTGTACAGGTACTAGTGGCTGATCCATATTCAATGTTTAGTACAGGTACTAGTGGCTGTTCGGTATTCAATGATCTGAACAGGTACTAGTGGCTGGTCTGTATTCATTAATCTGTACAGGTAATAGCGGCTGATCCATATTCAATGATCTGTACAGGTACCAGTTGCTGGTCTGTATTCAATGATCTGTACAGATACTAGTGGCTGGTTCGTATTCAATGATCTGTACAGGTACTAATGGCTGATCCATATTCAATGATTTGTACAGATACTAGTGGCTGGTCCGTATTCAATGATTTGTACAGGTACTAGTGGCTGGTCCGTATTCATTGATCTGTACAGGTACTAGTGGCTGATCCATATTTAATGATTAGTACAGGTACTAGTGGCTGGTCGGTATTTAATGATCTGTACAGGTACTAGTGGCTGGTCTGTATTCATTAAACTGTACAGGTAATAGCGGCTGATCCGTATTCAATGATCTGTACTGGTACCAGTTGCTGGTCCGTATTCAATGATCTGTACAGGTCCTCGGGCTGATCCATATTCAATGATCTGTACAGGTACTAGTGGCTGGTCCGTAATCAATGATCTATACAGGTACTAGTGGCTGATCCGTATTCAATGATCTGTAGAGGTACTAGTGGCTGATCCGTATTCAATGATCTGCACAGGTACTAGTGGCTGGTCCGTATTCAATTATCTGTACAGGTACAAGTGGCTGGTCCGTATTCAATGATCTGTACAGGTATTAGTAGCTGGTTTTTATTCAATGATCTGTACAGGTACTATTTGCTGGTCCATATTCAATGATTTTTGTAAATGTACTAGAGGGTTATATTCAACGATCCATATTTATGTACTAGTAGTTTAAAAATCATTGATCTGTGTACATGCGAGTGGTTTTTATAATCAAAAATCGGTGCAACATGTCCTTAAGATGCATATAATCAATGATCTGTGTATATATACCAGTAGTTTTAAAATCAATGGTCTGTGTACATGTACTTATGTGTACATCCAAAAGTGGTTCGTATTATCACCGACAAGTACTAGTAGTTTTATATTCAATAATAATCGTACATATTTTATTAGTTGTATAATCAATTATATGGGTACATGTGCTAATTGTTTTTGATTATTTAAAAGATGTGCTTACATGTACTATTTGCCTAACAATCAATAATCTGTGTATATTTTACACGTTAACTTCTTCAGTACCTTTTCTGTCTTATCTATTATATTTCTACATTGACTACACCCTAGAATTTGATTTTTACTTTAATTTCTTTACCTAAAAACAAGGACAACATTTTATTTCTATTTTATCCGGAAATTGTAAGTTACAGTTTTCAATGTATCCGCAGCAAATAAAACAATTAGTGTTTCCTGTTTATCTATATTAATGTTGATATTTAAATTATCACACTTACTAATGTGGAGGTTTAGAGTAAAGTAAGTATGTTGTTTAATTAATTTTGACAACACCAACAATGTAAACCATATAGTTCTATTTATTTATTTATATTTATTTAGTTCTATTTTGGATATACATGTATTTGTTATAAATTAAGGCTCAAAGAAAACTGTCATATTATAAATTTTCGAATTTTCTGAATGAAATATTCAATCATTCAGAAAATGTAAAAATTATAATATGACAAAATCAAAATAGAAAACGATAAGGGATAACCGAATTCGTATTGTATTTAAGGAGCGTTATAGTAAAAAAATTAATCTAACGTATCAAATATATAATTTGATAAAGAGAAAACATTGCGATTCGAAGATTGAGAGGATGATTAAAACTACTTTATTGTTTAAGTAACTAAATTATAGAAACATAACTTTTTTTTTGTAAAATAATGATATAGTTTTAATAATCAAATAGTGAATTCTCTGTTTTTTTCTGAATAGTTTAGATGTTGGTATATATACTCCTACTGGTCCAGTTTATATCAACTGTGTCCACAACAAGTTGTCCACTGCAAGACGATTATGGTTTTGAGGACATGGGAAATATGTATGTAAGTTAATGTTGGACTGCTTAAATATTAGCTGAATATGAAACTGCCGCCAACTCTACCATATTAGGTATCTGCAACACATTTTTTCGCAGTTGTACTAAAAAAATTCCATTTACAAAATTGTATAAAATATAAACATTTTTTTTAAAAGTCAGTTTAATTTTGGTGTTAATGTGTAGAATACGCCCTTACACAGGTTGTTAATAAGTTGAAGTTTCATATCACATATATCTGGAACATTTAGTAAGAAGCATACAAAAGTACTTAGAAACGAGTTTTATCCTTATTTACAGTTGCTGTCCAAAGTCAGAAGTTTTATACACAACGTTCAATTAACTTCTGTGTTGTTCTTTATTACCACCTTTTGCTGATAGTCTTTGTTTGCTCCATTTGTCTATTGCCAAGTGCATTTAAAACGTTTTCAATGTTTTTACCTTTTTCTTATCTTTATTTTAAACCTTTGTTTTAGACGTCAAAGGATCTAACTTCTAGTGGAGATTTGTTTCACGCAATAGACTCTAAATCTAATGGCGATTCCTTACTGTCTGAATATGAAATAAGACAATATTTCAAGGAAACTTTTCAGATACCAGAAATGTCTGCTGGAATTATAAGTAGGTCATTGATTGCCAATGGAGATACCACACCTAAGGATGGGCACCTTAGTTTGGATGGTAAGGATATTATTTGTTCTTAATTGTCTGTAATGTATTATAATTAGTTATTTGTTTTTACTAGTATAGCTAGATAAGGGTGGGGGTCTAGTTTTTTGACTTCCATAAACATTGAATTTGCACATTGACCGATTACATAAACATCCCCAGAAAAACCAAAATCGCTTTTTTAAATATTTCAATCTGTTCCATCTAAGTTTTTAAACAATTCTTTTTTTTTTTTGATTTTATATACTTGCTCACTGAATGTTACATAAACTTATTTGAATATAATTTGATAAGTACACCTCCTAATCGTAGGAAAATCAAATACGTCTATTTTCAAGTTTTACATATCAAGATTTCATAGAGAACTTAACGTGAAGTTAGTCAAGGGATAATGCCAAATGAAGTATTGAAACTTGTAGGTAAAACATGTACTCTACAATAGCCATAGCAACTAAAATAACAATACAAATGTAGTTTAAATAAGAATGCATTGCAAAATAAAGATGTTGAGAGCAGATAAAAAATTTCTGATTATAATGTCAAGCTGGTATTTTTTTGGTTTGTTTCACGAGCTTTTGGAGAGCTCTAAAATATGTTAAAAATTAGTTGTTCCGTAGACTTATAACAGACAATGTAATTTTTTTCAGAATTTTTACCAGCATTTGATAAACTGTTACACCAGATGACTGGTATCTTTCAACAAATGACCAACAAAAGATGACGTCATTATTTTATTTAACTTTACATAATGGTTGCGATTTCAGTTTTTATCATCCTTAGTACTTAGTTACATGCAATATGGGTGTAAATTAAAAAACAAACTTGCGTTCATGTATTTGCTATTTTAAAGTACATATGCATTGCAATTACATAGAGTCATGCAGATTTCCATTGGATAAAGCACAACACAATGCTGTTTCTTCATCAAACTTTAATATAAGTTGGAAGTGCTGATTGTTTCTTTATGTTTTATTTGAAGTATGGTCTTGGTTGCTCAAGCATTAGTTATTAAAATATTATATTCATTTATAACAATATTTCAATTCAAATAAATTGAAGAACAACACAGGCGTTTTGTATTAGTTGATATAGGTTTAAACGTATTTCTTTAAATGGAAGGGGCCTGAAAAAAAATATAAATAAAATCACAGTATAACACAACTTGCAGAATAATTAAACCATCCCAGAATATCAAACAACTGAAACTGGGTATAATGATAAAATGCTAGAACACAAGATAAAACTCTTTATTACAAATGTGAACCGGGCAGTATTCAGACGTTTTATTAAGGTAGTTATTCGGCTATAGCAAAAACAGAGAACTGTTAACACTCATATTGTTTGAGCGAAAGTTAACAACATGAAAACAATTTTTTCATAGTAAAAATTCAAAATATTGATACTGATTTTGCTGACTTCATCCACCGATTTTCAAGTAAAGTTGAAAAAATATAACTAAAAATGATAAATGTACAAGATAACTACTTTAAAATAATAGAGGTTTGCACAAGCAGACCCAAATTAGTCAACAAAAGTGAATGAATGAGGAAGTCTTTATTTATAGAAGAATCCTCTTTATTAGAAATAAATTTAAAAAATAAATTAAAAAAAATAAAATAAAATAAATAAATAAATAAATAAATAATAATAATAATAATAATAATGATAATAATAATAATAAATTTGGACTTATTAAAATTTGAGAAATTGGGCCCAGCTTGTTTTCAATATATTTTTAATTTTCTTATTATATCTTATTATAATTTATAAATTATATGTAAATGTACTAAAACACTGAACCTATCTTCAATTAAATAAACAAAATCGGGACATAAAACATTAATATACAAACACATTTGAGACTAAAAGTTACATAAACCCCCGACTTTTGACGACCATCAGTCATAACGGGGCTGATTTTATTCATGAGTGGCGTCATTACTGAAACGGTACCCCGTATAAATCGTATGGCTTATGGCTTATAACCATTCATTTGGACAATATTAATGTATATAGACTAAAATTATATTTACTAGCTAATAGATGGAAACGGTCACTGTTGACAGGCACCTTGGCTAGCTACCTGGACACCACTGTAAAACAATATAAGAATATATAATATATTATTGAGAAAGCAATGTAGGAATAAAGCGATGTGAATAAACTTTTCGTGCGTATCGCACAATATTTTTAGAATGTTGATAACGAAATCTATTATGGCAATAATTCTTTAAAGTTCCAAATTTATACATAAATACATCTAGATATGCCGCCGGATAAACGTGCATCAAGAAGACCGAAAGATTTAATAAACATTTTTCGACAAACTAAATTGCAAACAATGCATGCTTTACAAACAACAGGGAAGTGAAATCAGTTTCCCTCAAAGGTTTAACGTCTTTTTGTTACATACCCAATCACCAAATATAGCTTTCTGATTCATTTTTATAGTTGTTGTTGGTCGCCATAAGATATGACGTGCCAGTGCAGAGTCACTATTGTACTACATGAAAACAACCATCGTCTATTGTTATACCAATAATGAGGGAATCATCATTAGTGTCATGTGCAGAATTTTGAATTTTTACCAAAAAGAAAAACAATGTAATCAAAATTTTGTCATGTGCAGAATTTTTAATATTTCTTTTTGTAAAAATTCAAAACTCAGCACATAACATAAGTAAAACAATAAAATTCATTGAAAACGCTACAGGAGAAAAAACACTCACCTGCATTCAGCACAGTCTTTACTTATATATTCTATATTGTTTACACCACAAACAACGTTTTGTAGTTGTTGTAATCTCTCATAACAAAAGTCACAAGGTGGTGGTGGTTGTGCTTGACCCTGCAAACCAGGTGGTAACTGGGCGTTAGCTGGACAAGGGACATTGAGTTCCTACACATTTAATTGTCACGTTGCTGTAATTTAAGTATTGTTGACGACTCTTCAATTGCAACTAAACATTTTGCCATTTAGAATGCATAATAAGCATAATGAAATGTTAATCAATTTTTGCGAGGCTTTTATTTAGATAGATACTTATTATAAGCATATTAACTAAGAACATAAAAATCTAGTAGATTTAATCCCCCTAAGAGACAAGTGCTTAAGAACTCTGCATGAATATTGAACAGCGGTTACTAAGTCATAAGCTTTGTTTCATCATCTGTTGTTTGTAAACAACTAAATTTTAAAAAATCAAAAAATGATAAAAATATGTATTTCATGTTTTTTTCGATTACATCATTTTGAAATTTCATAACAAAGACTATATGTTATCTCTTACTTGCATAAAGCGAGGCAGGCATGCATAAATGTGACTCCATCATCTCCACATACGTAGTACATTTTCAACTGCTCACATTTTCTACATGCTTCCGAGTTTTCTGAGGGTTGTTGCGTAGGGTTTGATGGTTGTTCTGATGATTCTTGTGGCTTCACGTGACAAGGGCATTCATTACCACACTGTATGTTAATTTGTCTTTAAAAGTAAATAAGATATAACTACTAACTAATTACCTTAAAATTCAATGTCTACATTTTATAGAAAGTTTTTTATTTTCTTCATTCATATACAATTATAACTGTTTCTTTCAGACAGTTTTGTTGTACAACAAAATTGAAACGGTGATACTGCGTTTTTGCACACTTAATTAGACATATATGCATTTTAGGTTCTTGCTTGCCGGGCATTTACAGATCACAGATGCCTTTCAAAGCTAGGTTTGAATTGCTACCCTTCTGTTCATGTAAAACATGTATATAGTTTTGGTCACTTCATTTTTAGTGTGCAGTTGCAGCTTTAAGGGATGATAATAAATTCTTTCGGTTTGAGTTTAAAATAGTTGAAATAAAGTGTTTACCGGCAAAGTGCTTTGCAGGGATTAGCATATGTGTTACCATCTGTTCCGCAAACTTTATTGTCCACTTCCGGGCACTGTGAACATGATGGGTAGTTATTTTCAGTGTTACTACTTTGACCTCCATTTTGGTTGCTAGGTTGTTGTCCTCCTCCTGTTCCGGCAGGTAATGCAGGTAAACCAGTCAATCTTCGACCTATACCAGTACCAAGTCCTCTCAGTACACAAGGGCACTGTCCATCACAAAGTGGTGCTACTCCTCTATTCAAAGAATAAAATTGAGGCAAATGATAATATTATGCCGCTATCTGGGCATACACTATATAAAGGTTCTCTTGACCTTACTTGCAATTATTACTATTATTTTCTATCACTTAAACGTAATTACCGCTAAACATGAAATAAGATGCATACCAGTTTCAACAATTTATTTTGATCTAAAAGCTGGGTGTTGTCGGTTCAAACGTCCGACTCCAACTGCCTAACAGTAGGTTCATAAAACAATTTGTAATGGCAACAATAACAATTATTTGTTAATCACATTATACATAAAACAGAAAGGAAATAGGTAAAACAACATTAACTTAATTTGAGACAGAAATGTCAATTACCCAAATTCCACCCTGTCCACTAATGGTTAGAATATAATCCATCCGACTCAAGGTGTGACAGTCACTTAAAAATTAGTGTCCTTAAATCAGATTAATGACTTAAAACAACACTTTGATTTTGTTGTCCAAACGAGAAATTAACATCAAGGATAATTTGCCTTTTAAGATTATGAATCTCAATTAAAATACTAAAAATTATGTATTAATGTTTTAATTTGTATTTGAAAAGTTAAATTATGAAAAAAGAGTCCAAAAATAAAAGTCTGTCAATTTTGAACCATAACAATAAACTGGCATGGCTACTGTTTTTATTGTACTGGCTCCAAACTTCTATGGAACATTATGGCAAATATTTTAGTCGTAAATTTCGGAAGTAATGTTATTTTTGTGGAAGGATATAAATTTATGCGATTCCTGCGGAAATAATAATTCACTCAAACATTACAAAGCATCACGTGATGCGCTATTTATCCTTGTTTCGAGCATATATCATTTTCAAATCATTTATGATTTAAAAAAAAACTATGGACATTACTTCTTGTGATGTTCGAATGTCCGTTTAAAATACAGTGTGACATAGGAGAAGATAGAAAATACCAAAACAGCATGAGACTTGAGGCTTAATAAGAGGTTTCAAGGAGAATAAGGTCTCGTTGTTTATTCAGGGTTTCAGTAATAGTAAAAGGTGATATTCAAATGCAAGCAGCAAATGATTAAACTTTAATAAATAAAGAACCTTATTGACATTTTTGGTTAATATTTCAAGTGCATGTATTGATCGCTTACTGGCATGCTGCATGACACACACTTTGATGTGTCTGTCCGTCTGTACCACAAACTGGCAACTGTTGACTTGTTTTAGGACATTTACATTTTCTTCGTGCTGTACAGGGGCATGGTCCAATGCAGGAAACTTCTACATTCCTATAAGTACATTATAAATAAATAATAATAAATAAATAAATAAATAAATAGGTATATTATTGTAGGATTTCATTAGTTTTATTTGGAGTAAAACGGTTTAATACATAAACATGTACAGAAAACCTTTTTGATAATAAATATTCGATAATTAACTATGCAGGCCATACGCCGGACAATCGTTTTTAGTAAATGCAAAAGGAACAAATCAAGTTTTCGACCAAAAAGTTCACAATGTAACAAAAATGAAAAACTATGCCACTAAAATCCCACTTTTATGCTCCAAAATAAAATGAGAATATAAAAAATCGCCAATAGATTATGTAACCAAGAACAACAAGCAGAATTGAAGTCTGCTTTCAGAAGTTCGTAATGACTTACTCGCATCGTGCCTGACAAGCACTTGGATACTGTATACCATTAACTCCGCACACGGGAGGAGATGGCGGCATGAACAGAAGATTTGGTGGACAGAAACAATTAAGTCTGCAAGGACAGTTACCTCTGCATTGCGCAATAACGTTCCTGAAAAAGTCACATGTATGTATTATGGTCCTAACACTAAAACTGACTTCTTTCCTTACGAAATAAAAAACAAAAATTAAATACATTAGAAAAACATCTTTGACTGGGATTTGGACCCATTTCATACAGTCTGTGAACGTACCCTGCAACGCTACTTATCTAACGCATAAGAACTTTTGCGGTGTTACATTATAATAAGAATTTTATTTTCGGTGGCCATCGACAGGAAAACTCATGATCTTTTATCGGCTTCGGTGAATCAGTAGAATAACGTCTATTTTGAGAGCAGGAGGACGTGGGTCCGAATCGTGGCTAGGTCATGTTGAGATACTGCTTCCTCGCCTGGTGCCCCGAATTTAAAAAAGACAGACTATCGACTGGCTTAACCGGTGTCAAAATAACTTGATTTTGGAAGTTGTATGCTTGTTTCCGGTATACTGGCTCGGTGAACTAGCAACTCATAAAAAAGTAGCCCCGAGTGCGAACCTATACAAGGCAGACCATAAAATACTCTCACACATCTCACAGATACATTTACTTGATATAAGACAAATATCTCTATATAAATAAATTAGATTTTTGTCGCAAACAGCTGTTGAATTACCAAATAATAACAATAAAAAACATATCACGTTTAAGTTTGTTCAATAATAAGTCATACTTGCACTCGGCAAGACATGGGTTGGTATAATTTTGTCCATCAGATCCACATACGGGTTGGTGTGTCTTTGGACAGATACATGTTCTCGTACAAGGACAAGCTCCTTTACAAGCCACCCGAACTCGTCTGAAATAAAGACAAAACGACAAAAATATTCGACAAGCATTTTACATAATTTGGACAAGGAATACAAAGTTTGGTTCAGTTAATGTTTGATATAAGAATAGTTTCATTTTACTGAACTAAAGTGATTCCCTAAACAACATTTGTATCATATTCTGTTATCTAGATCATATGGTATGTTAGAATTAACAACGTGTTTTGATTCTGGTAAGAAGAAAATGGCTTGCAAAAATTACGTTAGTGCATGTTGGGAGAACACTGGTTTTATGAGACAGTAATTCGAACCGGGTCTTTTAATGACTTGACCTATTCATTGATAAAAAATATGTTTTATAATATTACACAAACCATGCATTATGTGTTAATATTTAACAAAACTAACAACATATTACAAAGGGATTTAAAATCCTAGTCGTTTTTGCTTGATTTTTTTGCCTTATGTTCATGTTCATCACTGTCGCCAAAGCTACATTTCTCCTACCTAATTCTAATGTTATTAAGATGATTGCCATTAAATTTTTAATACCTATCTTTAATTTAGCGTAACACCATGAAAAAACAAAGAGGATATCAGGTGGATAATTTGTTTATGAAAACATTATAAAACTTACCGACATTGTGCCATACACGGGTTAGTATAAGTCACACCATTGACTCCACATACTTCTTGTTTACGGTCAGGACAGAAGCAAACTTTTCTGCACGGACACCCACCATTACATCTGATAGGGACATTTCTAGAACATATTAAAATTTCAACATGTGAGAAAACCCATTTCCCCTTATATTAAGCTTTAACATTGTATAACGTTTGATAATCTTGTTATTCCTTCTCAATGAAACTTTCTAATCTTAATTTTTTCCTTAACGTCTATTTTTTTTCTTTATGTTACCAAACTGATGGTATATATATTCTTCTTCACTAACTACAAGATAAAAAACATTACGTATTACCACAATGTCTGATGCAGATGGATTGATTCCTTCTAAATTATTAACAAATGTAATATAAGAGCGCCTAGTTGCACGGCAGAACAGTCTTTTGATGGTATATTAGGTAATAATATTGACTTACATTTAGGAATGACAATGACAGTTTTAATTATTGTTTCAAATAAACTGAATGGAAATTAAAATCAATTGTATTATTTAAAATTCTTGTATTAAAAATTATATATCCGTTTTTGATCATAGTTTTGTTTAAATAGTTTGATATATATTCTAATTGCAAACCAAATAGTAGTAACAATATGCTTGTAAATTTTGTTTTCGGAAATAAAATCGAAAACCTTAAACTTTCGGACAAAAATAACAGCCACCAAAGAGTTCCAATGTTGAGATTGAACTAATATAAAGCGATTTATTTTTCATTTTTCGAACCATTTCTTACTTGCAGTGTGCAACACATGGGTTCTGATATGTGACACCATCAGTTCCACAGACTTGGTTAGAATTTGTTGGACATATATTTTCACAGCTGTTGTCACACGGACATCGCTTTTTACACGCAACCTTTACACTTCTGGAAAGGAAATACAATACAGTTTCAATAAATAAATAAATAAATAAAAACTAAGTGGCAGTGCAAATAATTAATATTAATAACGACCATAGTAACCATAAAATAACAGAACGTATGATAGCCTAGAACCATAATGAGAAATTAAAACTCAACATTATCATTAGAATCTGTTTAATGATTTATTTGTAGAAATAATCAAAATCTGAAATGGAACGAGATTAAAAAACAAATTAACAGCGGCAAAAGTTTTATTCGGAAATATGTTAAAAGGTATCGTTAGTGACCTAAATGTCGAAGCAGACTAAATTTTTCATTATTCTGATTTTTTACTTTGATTTTCTAAAAGATATTTTTTTCATGAAAAAAAAAAAAAAAAAAAAAAAAAAAAAAAAAAAAAAAAAAAAAAAAAAAAATAAATAAATAATTAACTTCTAATCACGATCCTTGAGATTTATTTCCTAAAATTTTATTCCTATTAGCTGTCAATAAACGGAATCGCCTAACATGTGGGGCTCAAGTTTAACCATGACTATTATAAACTTTGAGCATGCGAACTAATGTACGGAGTCTTGAATGAATCAAAGTGGAATCCTGGCATATTTTGCATTAATTGTCCGTCATTATTATCCAAATGTACTTGCAATGATGTCAGTTATCCCTTACAAAGTAATAAATGACAAATATAATTAAATTCTGTGTTTAGTTTATCGTATTTCACCGTTTTGTAACTTGTGTTTATATGACCCGGTTTTTATGACGTAACCATTTTTAAAATTAGATCTCACAGGTCTACATCTCATCAGGACATTACTGATATTTCAATATTTATTTGGGCTTTTGTCGTTGAACCAAATATAACACCGTTTATTAGTAACATCATTAATTAGATAAGCACAGTTTAATTTTTTCCTAGGAAAACTTAATGTAGCTTTAACTATATTGAACTTTGGGTTGTCATATAAACCGGTCTAAAGCCATAAAACGCATAAATCAAAATTACACACCGTTCATGATAGAAATATGGTGGATTTTCCTGTAATTTTGATTTTCGTGTCCAACATACAGCGCATTTTAAGTTTTAATAATAGACATTTTTTCATAGTATTTTAAGAAGTTTTGCAGAGAATTGCAGTACAATACGTTTTTTATGCTAAAAAGATACATTTATATTGTAAAATAATTAAATCAATTTAAATCCTTGATTTTGAATTTTCTATTGATAGTACTTACTCGCAACTGGCAGCACAAGGATTCAAATAGTTACGGTTGTTTACACCACATACTGGGTCATGTATGAAGGTACACGGACATGGGCAGGGACATTCATCTTTACAGTCCACCGTCACATTTCTGTAATAAAACAGTAATACGGGCACTAACTAATCTGTATACGTCTATATTAAAAATCTAATATTATAACCATTGATATATTCATTTAAGGCGACCACAAACTATAATTAAACCCTGCCACAATGCGTCAGGAAAAACAATAATGCCATTATTTTAAGTCTTCAATTTAAGTAAAGTTTTAGTTGTTTTTTAAAACATTTTAAATTGTTTTGGAGTCCTGTGATTGATTGAGATACTGCCAAAAGTAAAATACACATCATTCTTCTGTTCTATCGTTGTAGAATAACTTTTGGTGCAAAATAAAAGTCAATCTTATATACAAATGATAGTTACTCCAGTTTTTATAACTATACAGTTTTAAGCATATCTGAATTCCGAGATAAAACACGAATAATTCTTACTTGCATTCCGCTGAACATTTATTTCCATAAGTTTTCCCATCAGAACCACATACAGGATTGTTATCAGCAGTACAAATACAGTTGTTACCGCACGGACATCTGCCGTGACACTCAATAGCCTCGTGACTGAAATGTACAAATACAACTGTTATCATACGAACATCTGCCGTGGCACCCAATTGCCTTGAGACTGAAATTGTTATTACACGGACGTCTGCCGTGACACTCAATAGCCTCGTGCCGAAATGTACAAATACAATTGTTATCAAAGACCTTTTACATTGAAACCTAAAAGACTCGAGACTGAAATATATAAATATAATGGTTATCACGGGGACTTCTACCGTGGCAATTATTAACCTCGTAAACGAAATGTACAAATACTATTGCTATCACGGGGACATCTACTACGACGTTTTATAGACTCGTTTCTAAAATGTACTAATCTCGAATTTTTATTCAACGTGACACTCAATATATTGTTTCGTAACTTAAATATATTTATATACAATTTTTATCGTTGGACTTTAACCGCTTTGTGACTTATATGTACAAATTAATTGTTTTGTTATTACATGGGCAACCTCTTACCAATCGTCTATGACCAAAATGTGTAATAAATTCATTACACACAGACACTTATCACAACAATGAGAAGCCTCGTTACTGAAATAATCTTATTGACGATAAAAATTGTTCCGTACACCAAACATATTGCCACCTTTGTTATATTAATAACATTAGCATTTGTCTTGAACCAAACAACTCTTTTAAAAGAAACTAAACGCTTTATGTTTTATATTCTCGACTTAAATAAATGAAGAGAAATTGAAGGCAAATGTTGAATTTTGATACTTTGAGGGACTTTTATGATAAAAATTAATTAGATCTTGCTGATACAAATCATTTTACCCTATTGATTCTGATTTTTAATTCCATAGGTTCATGGTGTTGTAACAATAACACGCTAGCGGTGTCTACTGGTAAAGTCTACTATCCTTATTTTTTTTTTATAAGAACCATACCCCATATGTGCATCACATTCATTATCGTACGTATTTCCGTAAACCCCACAAACAGGTCCGCTCTTTTTGTTACACTGTCCACCTGTTAAAGGCGGTTGAGGCATAAACATTGCTGGTAAGCCTCCAGGTATGGGCATCGGTGGATTACCAAGTAATGACCCTCGATTAGGAAGACCGCCTCCCAGATTTATTGGACCGCCGCCTAGTGGTAAATTTGCCTTTTGATGACCACCTGCATTTGCAACACCACCGCCACCATCACTACCAGACGACACTTTAGATGAATCTTCACCTTGAAATTTTAAATATGATTGAGATATATGACATAAAATTGAAAAAAAATATCAACTGTCACATAACAATATAAAATACAACTGGTTCGATCACATTACATCACAAGAAACTCCATTATACCAGTGAGGTTTTGTCTGGGGTATAACAAACAATGCATTTTCTGATGCAAAATATACTTTGCGTTTAAAAGAACCATGGAAGTAGTTGTATGAAGCATTACTTATAAAAATCTAATGTTTATTCAAAGCACTCCAGTAAGACAATATCATTACCCTTGTTTTTATTCTGAAATAGGGAAACATAGTTCCAAAGGCGCAGAAAACAGTTTTTTTTGCAAATATATGCTTTACATATGCGTTCCAAAAACATAGTAAAACCGAAGGGTTCGCCTCAAAACTGTTTAATAAAAAGAGTAATTTAGATTTTTTCGCATTTTTAAATAACAAATAACATTGTGAATATTAAAAGCATGTGATTAAAGTTTCTGAAAGTCGTTTATTTTGTTCTAAACTTAAATGGGAATGCACCTCCTAGTCAAGGTTATGTTATTTATATGAAGATGTCTTTACTTCAGCATTTTGTTAGAAAATAAGATGTGACATACAATATGCGTATGACGTGTCTTTGATTACTCAGAGTCAGAAAACTGTTTGTTTCGCATATGAAAACATGTATCATTAACGAGTCTGTTAAAAATACATGTACTTAAATTTCAAAAGAGTTTTAATAATAATAATAATAATAATAATATGAAGAAGAAGAATTAATAATAAGAAGAAAAACAAGGATTATGCATCCAAATTTATTTAAATTTTTACTAAATTTTAAGACTCATTTTACTGAAATTTCATCATTCGAATAAACTAAAAGTTATAAGTTATTCTTATGTTTACCTGTAACTACTGTTATCCAGCAGGTCAAAACCGACGGTAACAAATAAATAAACCTCATCACATGTATTTATGTCTTCTCTAAAAAAAAATCAAATAAATGAAATTAGATGACGACAAATTTGTCCGTTGTTTTAGTCATTCCATATCGTGTAAACAAATAAAGAAAAGTGTTACTAATATTCAAATAATAAACTTTCAATTTGAAAAAAGTCGAAATAAACGTTTCTTATACCTTTTTTTAATACTGCGTCACACTATTTTCTCCAAAAGCCATCCGAAACTATTGACGGTGTTATCTTCATGGTATTCGAAAAACGTCGATGTGTTGGATAAGTCACCGATTAATGCGTGACGTGAAATGGTTAGCCGACCATCATGGATATACTGTGCAATTTTTCCATCTACGTGGTATTATTCGAAATTTAGTTATGCTATTGTTTAATCACACAACATATAGCGATGTAATTTTTCTCGATTTCGATTTCAAAATACTGCAAGTTTTTTTAACAACATAAAGATAGAATTTCAGAAACATTGAAATACTGTTGCTAGGTTTCAGATAGAATTTGCAGTTAGAAGCATACAAATCAAAATGATCTAAAACAGAGACATTGCTTTTGTAACTAGTTATATCATCGTTGTCTTACAGTATATTTAAGAATATCACATGCAAACGTTTTTATAAAGTGCTAATCATTGAATATTTTAAGAGATAACTCAAAATAAATCTCAAAATAGAATCATCAATTATTCTAAAAGACCGTGACAGAATCTAACAAAGGAAATTCAAAATATTCTATATAGAAAAGGACAGGTTAGGTAAAGTTTTATCAGTGGAATTGTTTTTCCGATTATACTATAAGTTGGTCATTTTGTCATACACAATTTTGTTAGTAATAGCTTTATTTCAGAGAAATTTACTCGAACTCGGACAAAAATCTAAATGTCAAGGCTGACACAAAAATTGTAACTCAATATCAAAATTTGAAAACATATGTTTGTATACATTGATTGATAAAATTATTAGAAATGGTGCGTATTTAGATATAGGTGGATCTGTCTTTTCAGAGATGTCTAAATATACTTTTAGATGAATAATTGTAGAAATTCGATCTCTTAAACTAAACTAAACAAACTTACTGTAGAAGACCCCTTTTGTATAACTTGGTGTTACTAATATAGACATATGACAAATGATAAAGCTAAAGTATAATGTCTATGAATATGCATGATGTAAAAGATTTCAAAATATCTTATGTTGCAGATATGTCAACCGGATTATCTTATGCAATGGTTGCTTGTTAAAAGTAAATAAGCAAGTGCAAATTTAACCTTTTTCGACATTTTATAGTAATTTACAAACTGCTTTGTTTGAAATATATATTCATACCTGCTTGAATACATCGATGTATGTAGAAATTCCGAGATTATTAACAGGTGCTTGTATTTTTGATTCATAATTAAGGAGTAAAATATATTTCAAATTTGTAAGTATTTACATTAGTATTAGATATCCTTCTGTAGCCAGTAGATTATTTAGTTTCACATTTTGTATTCGTTTTGTAGTTCGACTAGTTAGTGTTTTGGTACAAAATAAATAAATAAATAGATAAATAAGTAAATAAATAGATAAATAAATAAATAAATAATACCATACGATATCTAACAGTGTAATGTTTTAAAAATAGACATTGAGCCATATAACTGATTTCGTTATACGAAATATTTGATGATCAAGAGTTATATTAATACTAATGGTTCAGAGCTTTAAAACACAAAAGTATTAAAAATTAAATTGATGTGCAAGACAATACCACTAAGATGTTTAAAGGCAATGGTCTATAACCATTCTCCCTATGTTATAAAAAAGATTTATTGTCCAGAGCGATAGAACGTACACTGTTATGCAAAACTGATGATCCAGCGCCATTAACTAAGCGTCTCAGAACCTTTTGGGAATACTCGTATTATTCAGATTTTGATTTTGTAATATATAGCATTCTTTTTCCACTTGAACTAATTTTAAATTAAAGTGGGCATTAATAAATTGAAAACCAGAATTCTTTCATTTGTATTAAATATATATACTTGATAGCCTGGGACCTAATATAAGAATACAGGGTCAATGTATGATTTATCACAGACAGCTTTAATAAAAAGATATATGTTACCATCATAGGTTCAATTACAGCATGAGAGAGAGAGAGAGAGAGAGAGAGAGTATTAATTATAAAAATATGTCAATCATTTTAATCTTTTTAATTCTACATTGTTAACTACACGACATTTGTTATCTAACAATACACAGCATGCCTATCAAGTTTTTTTGTAAATTAACAATACCCCGCATGTTTAAATGTCTGCCCTCTGAAAATTAAAAAAAAAAGAAAAATTAATTCTGTAATTACACAAATTCAATACCAAGAGCCTTTTTCTGTAGAATAATTTGAAGTTAATAAGAACCTTCCACAACTCTGTAAGATCTGATAACGTATCATATAGCTTGGTGATGTTCTGTACATTAATTTTTTTTAACCACAATCAAAATGAAAAGCGGTGCAATATTTAAAACATCAAACTTATATTTAGAAAAATAAATGAATGTTCATAAATTAAATATTTTTTTCGTGAAATAAAAAACATAAACTCAAACTTTATGATGCAGTTACATAATTAAGATTTTTTATGTTACATATCAATGTTTTACATCAAATTTTTGAATTGCCTACATAACGTTGTTACTTACTATGGTAGTCATAAACATTTATACATTACATAATGTGATTTACGTACGGTAACGACTATTGTCGGTTCTTAATCATATTACGGTTTTCATCTTATCCACATCTAAAGGACCTACTACTTTTATTGCTAGTCAAAAGATTTGTTATTTTTTTTCAAGTATTGCATACCCGCGATCAGGATTAGAACCTACAACACTCCAAAAACTATGCTTCTGGGTTTGTATTAACTGATAAACTTACTGGCATTCTAAATAGCATCTACTTGGGAAAGTATGTCCATTTTCAGCACAAGATGGTTCTATTTTAAGTTCACATTGGCAATTACACGGACATTGTCTGTTACATACAACATCAACCTTACTGTAAAATAAAAAAGGAAAATAAATCTCGTAAAGTTAATTAATAGCCAAAACTGATTTTACAAGCTAAAAAAGCCATTGCAAGTAAAAGAATAGCCAGAACTGAATAAACAGCAAAAGTAAATAAATAAATAAATATTTTTAAAAAATTAAAAAAGAAATTGCAACAATAACAAGATTGACAGCTGATTTTAAACATTAAATTCAGCCAATGAAAAAATTGAAGAATTATACAGAACTGACTTTAAACAACAAATAAAGCCTACAAGTGAAAGAAATGACGGATTTTGAAACTGCAAATGATGCTGTTGCAACAGGTGAAGGAATGGCATCAACATGTTTTAAAACAACAAGCAAAGCCGTTGCAAAAAGTAAAAATGACTACAACTGATCTTAAAAAACGCATGAAGCTTCTGAAGGGCTACTACTTCTGATTTTAATCTTCTACTCATTAAAAATGTACATGTTGTACTTACGCGCATTTAGCTTCACATGTATTGCTATATGTATTCATATCCCTGCCGCATACTTTATTTTTGTCGGTATTATCGCATACACATGGCTCTGGACACGGACATTTTCCTTTACAGCTAACCTCAACTTTTCTGGACGATAAAAAATCGTTTCAAACTATATATATTTGTGACATCAATCAGTAACCCTATTAGTCACATTACTAGTATATGCTCCAAATATTTCCCCAATAATTATTTATGTTTAAAAATTAGATGTACTGTAATTTATAAATAAAATTGTTTGGATACTGTTTCGTTTAACTGATACCGATTATTGTCCTATAAAATTCCACCAGTAGTAATTTACAAATCGTCTATTCAAAGTAAGAAAAATATTATCAGTATAATATGTGTGACATTGTTTGTTTTTCTAAGTTTCATGTTCTAATGAATCATTTGATGTAAAAACTAGCGAATACACATGTCGGGTATTGCACTTCAATGCATCTTTCACCAAAACAATGATCTTCAAGCTATCTTCTTTAATCAAAAGTTGAATTTTATAATTGATGATCCCAATGTATGTTTCTTTTTCATTTGGGTTTTATCAACTCGCATTGTTGCAAGGAGGAAACATTAACTGTTACTTGGTACATGTTTTTCAGTTGTAAAAATATCCAAAAACGATTTGTTCGTTTGTTTTGAAATGTTTTGATTGCTTTGGGTATAACCAACAACACGTGTAAGGTTTTAGCAATACATTCGATATGTTAATTTAAATGTCGATAGTTTTAATTTGAATGTGATTTGTTGTGATGTGAACTCGGTGGTTACAGCTTTTAATATAACTTTTTAAACATTTTAATCACACGAGTTTGGTTATTTAATTACATTGTAGTTGGTTGTAAAGACATTAAAATTAAAACGCTCCTGATAATTGGTACAAAACATAAAACTAATACTAGTGTCTTAACTTTTTTCGTATTTCTTTGAAGAGATAAATAATCGATTACTATAAACTTTTCAATGAGTGCATTTTTTCAGTGTACATAAGTAAGTAAGCAACTAAAACTCTCTGCTTACTTTCAAGAAAAGCGTAACCAAAAATCATCACAGATACTTACGCACATCCTGCTTGACATGGGTTACTATAATCCTTGCCATCAGAACCACAAACTGGATCAAACTCTGTCGTACAGACACAAGGCTCAGGGCAGGGACAGCTATGGTTACACTTAACATCAACATTTCTGAATAATAATAATAATCAATACGAAAGAAGTATATATGTGATACAATAAAGGATTTAATACAAGATTTGATATAAAATCCATATATAAACCATACAGACCCTGGCTGTGATACAAGATGTTATTTCAAACGATTCAAAACATTCAAAACGTAAAAAATGTTTTATCACAAACATACACGCACGAGGTGAAAAAAGTTTGATTTTCTGGAAAGATGAGTACCTTATTATTTACAAAACTGTAAAATCACAAAAATTCGTGGGGAAAAAAATTACGATTTTCGTTGGTTAGTAAAAAACACGAAATTAAATGCGATTGAAAAATCTTAATTTCCAAATCCCCAATTTGATTTATTTTTTTAACAATTTTTTAAAAAAGGGAAAACCTCAAGATTTAAAGAAATAAATATGACACTACAGTATCTAATCGCCATGTTGCTCAGTAAAACAAATGGCCCTGACGGGTTTTGAACATCTTAATTAAACACTCTCATGAAATTCCTGACAAAGAAAAATAGACATACTTGCACTTGGCTAAGCATGGATTATTGTATGTGTTTTCATCCGCTCCACATACGGGATTAAATTCTTTGGTGCAAACACATGGTTCGGGACAAGGACATCGTCCTTTGCATTCCACATTCACTTTCCTGCATTACAAAATATCTGTTAGGTCTAGTAATTTATGTGAAACCGTCTGTTTAGTAGTGTTGACATGATTGAATTTTCTTGTTGGCTTGAGATATTGCTTAATTATATGTTTAAATCATACATTATATTAAAAAGGTTTAAAAAATTCGTTCACTATGAAATTTTTCATCAGTAAATTTCAAATGTATAATATATAATAAACATTTAAAAGCCTCAAGCCACCAACAAAGTATGACAAAACATTCAAAATACTTACGCACATCCGGCTTGACATGGGTTACTGTAATCCTTGCCTTCAGAACCACAAACTGGATCAAACTCTGTCGTACAGATACAAGGCTCAGGGCAGGGGCATCTCTGATTACACTTAACATCTACATTTCTGAAACATTATAATCAATTGAAGTCAAAAATTGCAAGCAAAATTGTAAGATATGAATAGGCATATGATAGTAAAATAACAAAAATATTCAAAATACTTACGCACATCCGGCTTGACATGGGTTACTGTAATCCTTACCATCAGAACCACAAACTGGATCAAACTCTGTCGTACAGATACAAGGCTCAGGACAAGGACATGTCTGATTACACTTAACAGCTACATTTCTGAAACATTATAATCAATGGGTAGTCAAAACATATCTGATATAGTATAGGATCTAATTTCGGAAATGCATTTCTCATCAGTGGCACTAAGACCGAAAAGTTTAATAGATAAAAAACATGAGCCAAACTGTTTCAAATTATTGAATCTAAAGTTCCAAAATTAAATTGATCCAAATCCAGCTAAGGAATGCTTTGCACGAGGGAACAAACTTTAGTTTTAAATGAATTTCAAAATTTAAGAAGGCTGAAAATTTTGCTGAATGGTACATTTTCTGAAAGAACAAAGTACTGCCTACTGAATTGTGGATACCCTCTAGGAGTTTTACTCCACTAGCAGCGGTATGTTATTCACAGTGTTATATCGTGCGAATCGACAAACGTATTAATTGTTGTGCGACTTTGGCAAAACATATGCTTGCTTTTAATAAAAAATTAACAAACACACACACACGCGCGCGTACAGAAGTTGTTCAGAACCAAAAGTAGACGGAAGTTATTTGCTTTCGATGCATGACAAAGGTAAATATATAACACAAATATAGTTGAATTTTGATGTGCCAGATGTGCACATTTAACTGATATTTTGAATAAGAGCGTATTATTTAAAGTCCCGGCACATGTTGATCATGGTGTTCTTTTGAAACTTTGAAAAAAGAAAAGCATACTAGTACATACTTGCATTTGGCTAAACACGGGTTACTGTACGTGTTCCCATCCGCTCCACATACGGGATTTAATTCTTTGGTACAGACACATGGTTCAGGACAAGGACATCGTCCTTTGCATTCCACATTCACTTTCCTGAAATACATCATATCTTTAAAGTTAATTTGTTCATTTGAAAACGTAGAACCGTCATTTTCGATAAAATAATTGAACTTAAATAAGAAGCATATTGACGCGATTAAATATTATATTATAAAATTAGGAACCTTTAGTTCAAATCGTTTGTTGTAGTATGTTCTGGTTTGCTTTAGATATACAACAAGTTTAATTCCACTTTTAATGTGTTATCGAGTGCAAAATGTGTAATTTTAATGTTTTGTTGTGACGTGATCTAGGTGGTTCTAGTGTTCTAATCATGTTTTTACACTTTTTCCATAGAGTTTAATACATTACATTCTTCTGTTGTATATACGTACTTAAATTAAAAGGGTTCTGACCAAAATTGTTGTTGGAATGAAACAGCCAAGTAGTGTTACAGTTTTTAATTTGTTGGAGGAGTTAAAAAATCGGTCACTGCAATTTCAATAAGAGCATCTCGTCAAAGATGAACACTGTATATTTAAAAGTAAGCAACTAAAAGTCTATTAAACCCTATAAAGGTATGGTGAAGAACAAAATTGTTTAAAATACTTACGCGCATCCTGCTTGACATGGGTTACTGTAATCCTTGCCATCAGAACCACAAACTGGATCAAACTCTGTCGAACAGATACAAGGCTCAGGGCAGGGACAGCTCTGGTTACACTTAACATCTACATTTCTGAAACATTATAATCAATTTGAAGTCAAAAAGTGCAAGCAAAATTGTAAGATATGTTACAGCATATGATAAAAAATAACCCCTTAACATGGCTGTAATGCAAGTTAATATATAAAAAAGTATAGCACACAACATGACCGTTATGACAACCGACACAAAAAGCTGTTAACAAGAAAAAAATATTAAACAAACGTACGCGTACATGCGCGCGCTTGTATTAAGATTGTACAGGAATAGTAGAAGAAAAACATGTTAAATTTGATTTCGGTGATTGAAGTTTTGAAAGTCTAAATAAGTTACTATATGTATTTACATTATATCATCAAGGTATTGTTTATTAGATTCGATGCTACCTGAGCTTTATGCACCTATAGATCATGATTTTTTAAATTTTGACAAAGAAAAACAGACATACTTGCATTTGGCTAAACATGGGTTACTGTACGTGTTCCCATCCGCTCCACATACGGGATTTAATTCTTTGGTACAGACACATGGTTCTGGACAAGGACATCGTCCTTCACATTTTACATTGACTTTTCTGCAAATACAAAATATATATAAGATAAAGTCATTTATTTGAATTTAAAGAAGCGGTTAAAAAATTCATTGTGAAATGAGAAACCTACCGTTGTTATCATGCAGATTTTTTGTAAAATGGAAAACTTTTGTAGTAATGAACCTAATCTTTAAATGAGGAATATAGTGTTGCAGTAAAGCAATTAATTTTGAAAAAGGAACCTACAGTTACGAATTACCAATTTCTCTTGAAATTGAAAACCATCTGTTATTGTTAAGCGACCAATCATACAAAGGTGAGCGAACTGTTGCGGTGAAGAAGTTGATCGTGAAATGAGAAATCTTTCTTTGCTGTAAAAAATTATTTTTTGAAAAAAGTAAAATACAGTTTCATTAAACTTCTGATGACGACACAGCTATTTTATGATTTAACTTTTTGTTTTGCGGTCATCTCACTGTGAACTTTCATTCATAGTAATAGTTTTCTCAATGGGTTATAACTACTTTAAAGAAACAACCGCTAGACACGTCAAAATCAATTTTTGTATACTTTGATGTTTCAAGGAAACGAGGGTTTGGGTTTACTTATTAAAGTAAATTAATAGTCACGCTATAGCATTTCTATGATAAACATTTATATATAATTCCCGGTAAATGTTGACTATTTGTTAAATAAAACAATGCTCAAATTGGAAATATTGTTGATAAAAAGAGACTTAAGGTTATACTTACGCGCATCCAGCAAAACATTTGTTATCATATGTTGTTCCATCTTCACCACAAACTGGTTGGAATTCTTCAGTACATATACACTGTGGAGCACATGGGCATTTCCCTTTACAAGCTACCTCGACATTTCTTATTAAAATAAACAAGGCACAAGTAAGACGTATTATACGGTATTAATTTATTAAATGTTTACCTTCCAATTTTGAATTTCTGTATATACATGTATTAGGACATTCAAAATGCAAGTTTCAAATGGCATTTTATATGTAAATTTAAATTTGCACAGTGTTTATGTAAAGTAACATTAGCAGTGGTTATATTGTTATGAGATCATTTTATACCATTCAAGCAGCACAGAAAGTTGTGAGTTGGATGAGTTTGTGCTAGTCTTTCCGATCTTATTTGTACAATTGGTAGCTTATCTTACTTTATGTGCTAGTACTATCCACAATATCACGTAACATTTATAAAATATTTGGCAAATTACAGTTTGATAAGCCATGCAATTACTTAAACACTGTGCAATAGGAAAAACAGATGTGACTTATAAATAATTCTCAATTCTAGAGACTCAATAATCAGGGTATTCTACATTCGCAAAAATAATTGTTGATGATTAATTTGTGAACTTTTTGAATTCTCATTCAGGTCGTTCCGAAATCTTACATAGTTTCTTCATATGTAAGAATATGTGTGAAATGTCAATTGATGGCTGCTTTAATTCTCGAAAATTGAATTCTCGTAAACAATACCTGCCAATTAAATTTTATGCAAAAAATAAAATGGGGATCAATGCAAGCTTGATAGACACGGGCATTAACTAGATAAAGAAAGTACTTACGCGCAGGTTGTGGCTCGACATGGATTTGGATAGTCATTGCCGTCGGAACCACATACCGGGTCATCGGAAGATGGGCAGTTACAGCACGGGCATTTTCCAGAACATGCTACTTCGATATTGCTAGAAGAAAAAAATATTCATTGAATTATATAAGAAGTTAGTACATAAGCAAAAAGTATTTGATAAAAATGGCAATTCTGTAAGATAGACAAAAGCTTCTTCTCACGAAATTACAACACCTTAAAGCCTCCTTTTATTAAAGACTGACAGTAGTTGTGCGGTCTTGCAGTTCTTTACCTATTTCCGTCATAGCCTTTTGGGTAACAATTCAAGATCTTCATTATAGTAAATAGAATAAAGAAATAATAATGATATTGTCTTTGGACAAAAATGTTTAGATTTATAATTAAAGCATGTCTTTTCACCACCAAAAGGAATTGAACGCGTGCATATGGAATAACTAGCTGTTAAAAAAGAAGGGAATAATTATTGTCATATAAGATACATAACCAGGTGGCATTGTTTTATCATATCCCTTGGATATTCACATTTGAGTTTTATAATAATGGTTTAAGTATCACATTTTATCTATATCTTCTCTAACTTTTAATTTGACAAAATATCATCGAAAGTTTCACCTAAAACGGATAATAACGTAATCGTTTCGTTTGTATGTTTTTTTTTTGTTTTTTTTTTTTTTGTTTAAAAAGGACCAATATTAACCAAAACCGTTTTCTTTCAAATACGAATGTGATTACAAGATAGACAATTCAAACTTATCTTATAACATACTGGCATTTGGTTTTACATGGGTTGTCATAATCCCTTCCATCAGTTCCACATACAGGCTCGGCTACATCACTGCAAACACATTGACTCGGACAAGGACATGTCCCATTACACTTTAACTCTGCTTTTCTGAAAGTATTACAATTAAACATATAATGATAAAAGGGGAAGTTCCGTTAGTGAATTTAATGTTAACCATTACTATATATTCTGAAAAAATGTCATTAATTGTTGTTTCTGATTTATTCGAATTTTTCAATCTGTTAAGAACAATCCTGGCCATTTTTGATCATGCTTTGCTTTACTGAAATAAATAGGTTTTGGGAAAATTTGACTGGCAATGTCGTAGTTTTTAGTAAATACATAAATTATTTATATTTTGAATAAAACGAATTGAAACGCAATATTACAGTAGATTTTCAATATGCTGTATTCAGAAATTAAGACTTATTTTGAAGATCCTTCTAAGCTTATAACAATTGTATAATTTTTTTGAAACACGTTTGATTTTTGCTGTCGTAGTTCTCCTGTAAAAATGCAAACATAATCAGAAAAATCTTACTAAATGGATGAATTTTGGGATAAAAAGTATACACATTTTAAAAAAAATATATAAATAAATAAATTAATGAATGAATGAATAAATAAATAATGAATAAATAATTTCTATCGTTTATTGTGCATTGAATCTAATGTATTTTTAATTAATCTTATGGTCATGTACCTACTTTTGATTTTTTTTTTTTGACAAAAATACGTGTAATATTATTATTGTGATGTTTCGAAAGTTTCTATCAGTATTTATTTTTCTCTATTGCATCCCATTCGAGTTCCGGTAACTGTTTCAACATAAAATAATCCTGTAGTGGAAAACATGTATTAAGGTGACGTCATCCGTCAACTTCGATAACTCGAACACCCCGATAACTCAAAGTCACCACCGAAGTCCCATGCACTTCGAGTAATCGAATTTCTACTGTACATTCAAAACATGTACTATTTTTGAATGCATTATTTTATAAAATTCAAAAGTGGTACATGGCATTAAGATAAGAAATCTAATTGATTAGTTCATCGTACATGTGTGTGTGTGTGTGTGTGTGTATGTGTGTATGTGTGTGTGTGCCAAAGAGGAACTTGTGAAATAATAATAATAATAATGAACAACTAACTTGCATTTCATCAGACATTCATTATCATACTGAACTCCATTGTTTCCACAGACAGGATTGTAGTCGGTACCACATCCACAGTTATTGGGACACGGGCACCAGCCGTCACAAGCTACTTCTTTTCCTCTGAATGTAATCAAATATTGATATTATTTGTAGGCGTTATTTAGTATTTAGTGTTTAATTTTTTAATGAAAATCTGACAGCCATCAATAAACATTATGTACTTAAAGCGTAATTATCTATTCCAGTGGCATCACAGAATTTTTCAGATCAAAAATCTGGATTTTATCTCCATGTCAACAATATATACAGTTGTTTGGTATATACAACATTTAAAATATTTTTTTTTGTAAATTCAGTACCTGATTTATATTATTAATGATTACATACTAGTATTTGCTTTCAGTTGTTTTGATTTCATTAATTTTCTGGTTGTCATGGAATCTCGATACCAATGAATTAATACCAAAGAATATATATGTGCCTAAAATTATTAAATGTAAAAAAGCAACATGGAAATATTGATAACATTTGTTTATCTTTCAATGGAAACGAGTCAACATGAAAATTTGAAATACTGGTGTATATATACAGTATCAGTATATATGATATAGCATTTATTCAACTACTCACACACAGTGTACTTTACAAGGATTCATATGATCAGTTCCATCTGTTGCACATGTTGGTTTATATTCATTACCACACTGACATCCTGTATCATGACAGGGACAATACCCTGTGCATTTCACCCTAGCGCCCCTGTTAAAAAAACCCACGAATGACTAAAAGAATACAATGTTATGTTAAACATCTAAAAAGGATCTCCAGATTGTTTCACCATCGTACCATATGATGTCATGTGATAACATTCTGAAGCTCTTTTTCCCAAATGATATGTACTTTGTAATTTTTACATATTCAAAGAATAATGCCATATGTACATACCCTGTGCATTTCACCCTAGCGCCCCTGTTAAAAAAACCCACGAATGACTAAAAGAATACAATGTTATGTTAAACATCTAAAAAGGATCTCCAGATTGTTTCACCATCGTACCATATGATGTCATGTGATAACATTCTGAAGCTCTTTTTCCCAAATGATATGTACTTTGTAATTTTTACATATTCAAAGAATAATGCCATATGTACGTAAACTTTTTTGTCAACAATGCTGTTTTTTTTATACTTTCCTGTACAAACTTTATGGGTTACAAATCTCGTGCTACCCTGGTAAACCAATAGACTCTGAGAGATCAAACATTAAACAGTTCTTAGTATAAAAAGACATGCAGTAATATTTCCATACTTTTATTTACATTCTATACAAAACATTTTCAATTTGATTTAAACGTTAAATTCCACGTCAAAGTCAAGACTCTTTCGCATTTTACTATCAGTTCTAGAATGGCGTAAGAAATCACCGACCTTAGGCTGGATAAGTGACAAACTTTTCATGCTGGGAATCGAACCAAATGTTTGATCCTTAAGCCGCAGCTTTACACCAAATGGCCGCGTCGATGTCCTCTTGTCGTAAGAATATACATCAGGCGCAATAAATCATAGGTCAAGCTGCTATGAACTTTAAATATACATAGATAGTACCGTTCGTAAACCAGAATTCTTAGTAGTCAAATTGCTTGTTTTTTTGGTATGCACATAGGTACATCAATTATTTCACAGTAATCAGGTCAGATAAGCTATTTGGTTTACATCATACGCTATGTTTCTGGTCTAATTAATATGAACCTTCTTACTTAAATGTTTATAAAACATTTCAGGAGAACAACATATGCTACGCAATGGACACGTCAACCAGAATTACACTACAACAAAACACATCATAACCACGAATTGTAATTTGTGTATGATTTAAACAAGGGCATGAAATAGTTTTTGCTTGTGTGCTGTGTACTGAACATTTTACTTCAAAGGGCTTTTAAATATCATTTGTTTATTTAAATACTTACCATCTTTGAGCTTCACATTCATCAGCGTATTCATAATTGTCGTCACCACACACAGTTCCACTAAAATAATTACAATGTTGACTTACATCGGCATGAGTAGTAGTTTCATGGTGTTGTAACCACCAATTGTCAACACTATTCCACCAATCGTGTGCTAATTTTTAAAAGATGACAATATAGTCTTATCAGTGTACTTGGGTAAAAACTATTATAATTAAAATAACCAGACGAACTTCCACCAGGGAAATGAGGCTGGGTGCTCTGGAAGGGTAAGTACTTCTTGTCTAGTCAGTTACACCCATCACGATTGAAATCAAAATTAAAATGACAGGAACACGGAACTATACGACTTCAAATATACCCCAGATAATTTTACAGCGATATCACACTTAACACTTATGTGATGATGGTCATAAAACTTTTATAAAGGCCTTGATAAACTTAAGCTTGCAGAATTCCTGAGTCAAATTCCTGAAAAGACGTTGTTGTTTAATTTATTTCATTGTGTACAACCAGTGTTAGCATTCCGTCTACATTGTCTGTATTTATAATATTTATGATATATAATGGTGTTCAGAACAGCTTCAATAATATCATTTTCAGCTCTTTACTTTTTCCTGTTTTCTTAAAAGCAAAGGCTTAGGGAGGACAAACTGTGAAATGCGGCTGTGTTGATGAAAGATTTTATATTACGCCTGATAAATTATAGGTATAAAAGCATTCTTAAAAACTCGTGGTTGAGATGTTTAATGTTCTTTAAAAGATTCCACAATTTTCATAAACTATTAACAAGAACAGATTTCTTGACGAAATTACAAACCTTAGGTCTGACCAAGCTAAAACAAACTCTCTACCGTCAACGTATTAAACAAGCTCTCTACCGTCAACGTATTAAACAAGCTCTCTACCGTCAACGTATTAAACAAGCGCTTTACCGTCAACGTATTAAACAAGCGCTCTAAACTGTCAAAGTGTTGATGAGAAGTTTAAAAGTAGTTAAAAAAGTACAGATATTTTGTACTTCGAAAATTCAAATCTCTCTCTCTCTCTCTCTCTCTCTCTCTCTCTCTCTCTCTCTCTCTCTCTCTCTCTCTGTATGTGTTTTATGAAGAAGTTCACCTCCATCCACTCCCACGTCGTTCCAGGTGTCTCCAACGTCATGTGTATTGTCATGAGTTGTCCACCAGTCGCTGTTCCACCAATCCCCAGCTAACATTAAAAAATGGAAAGAGATCTATTAATGCATTTTGAAATATATTTCTAATTATTCACTTATAATATATGGTCTAATTACACACTCAAAAAGTACAATAATTTTACTTTGAAAGCCTTAAACAGATTGAAAATAAAATCATTTGTTCATGCAGATCAAAAAATTAGATTAGGAATAGTCGTCCGAAAAATAAGATGACAGCCATTACCAAAAAAGTTATAAACAGATAATAGGTTATAAAACATTAACGGCTATTTATCATATACATTTATAACCAACTATAAGCTTTAGCAAGGGTTGAATGGAAACAAATATGATAATGAAGATACTTGATTGTGCCAGACTCTATTCGAAATCTTGTTAAATAATGTGAGGAGATTTTAGGATGCTCAATGGTCAATAATCCGTATATGAATAAACAACAACGTTCGTCTACTTGAATAATACCAATTAGGTACTATTTTGTTATTGTACTACCATGAACACCCTGTAGTTCATACAAAATAAATAACGTGACGAAAATCTTTAAAACTGCCATGGATCTAAAAGCAAATACATTTGCTATTAATATATAGTTGTTTACTTCGTCATTTAAAAGCAAATGAAGCCAGGTCCAATCCAACAACTTGAATCTCCGCATTCCAGCAACTTGCTCCGATAAAACTCTCCAGTACTATAGAAATGGAGTGTTTGCAACCATTCCGTTCCATCAGGGTTAAAAGGTTAATCACAAGTAACCCTTTATTTAACAAACGTTACAAGTTATAATACTTAATTCAAATAATAAACATATAGTCGCCAGTATTTTAGAGGCATGTATTATGAAATATGAGCGAGTTTGAAGGACATTGAAAACATCTCTTGGTGTTGTTTATAGAGAAAACAAATGTTATATGATTATGTTTTGAATGGTTTCATAAAATTCCTCAAGCAAATGTTTACAATTCAATATTAAAATTCTTGTAAAGAAATGTTGAATTCCGGTATCCATCTGCATCTTATATCCCTTATAAATAAATAAATAAATAAATAAATAAATAAATAAATAAATAATAATAATAATAGATAAATAAATAAACACACTTTTTGGTTAATTATAAATATGACATAATATCTACCTTTAATTTTGATGTAGAACAGCCCTAAACTCGTCAATTGTTTGTTCCTACTGTAACCGTTCCAAAAATCCTTAATCTAGTTTGAGATGATGTAGCTAATAACTTAAAAAAAATAAAAACACCGTAAAAGTAGCTTATAGAAAGTTCGATATTGTAACACATGTAATGTTTTGCTGATGATTAAACGTGAATTATCCTTATTGTGCAAATAATTCTACAAAATCTCTTTAAAGACTTACAGTTTAAGAAAGGTAGCATGGTACTTCGACATACACCTATATACGCTTTTAAAGGACCAGCTGCCATCGCACACAATAAGCATTGATATAATGGTGACGCAAGGAGATATTTTTAGGCGTTATGTTGCATATGTATTTCCCACACTTAAGACTCTAAAATAGTCGAACGGTCTAAAGCCGTGCATCATGTTCTAAAATATTCAGCCTTTGTTTCAAATTTCGGTTGTCATTTAGTCAAATAAGCTAAATCCTTTTAATTTGTGTAGTATGAAATGAAACTAAGCAGATAATCGTTTAGAATATTTTGTCCTGAGGTATTACTGAGAATAATCCAATCATTGACAGGGGGTCTCAGTGGCCGAGTGGTCTAAAGCGCGCGCTTACTGATCACAGTGCCTTTCTCCGCCTGGGTTCGAATCCCTCTCGGGACAGACCCTAGTGTGAGAAAGTTTGCCAGTTCGAAGGTCGGTGATTTTTCTCCGGGCCCTCCGGTTTACTCCACCATTCAAGAACTGACAGCCTCGTTATAAGTGAAAGAACCTTGACTGGGGCGTAAAACATCATTACTCCACTCCATTCCACTCAATCATCGACAACCCATAGGTAAATTATTACATTATTTAATCCCCAAACTATGCTAGATACGAAAAAATTACCTGTCTTATTTAAAGCGGAATAAACAAACCAATTAAAGCACAAGTCCAAAAACTAGTCCTTTATAACAGTTGCTATCAACGTCTTACCATAACATGCAATTCTGTTTTACACGGTAGTATTCTATGCTGTTACTCTATACTTATTCCTTATGTTAACATGTAAAAAGACTTATCCCTTATTTATTATGTGCATATATAGTTTAAAGAAAGCGAAAGAAAAACATAAAAATTAAAAGGACTTATACAATGCTGATTTGTGAATACAGTCACGAATATCCTATCGGTCTTCAAAGGCATTATAACAGTGAATGCATATACAAAACAAGTAATCATGCACCAGCTGTGCAGTTAGAAAGGTTATGGTATATGCATCATTACCGTAATACGATTTGAAAATTGGGATAAATGAGGCCTTATCGTTGTTCTAGTGCATGTAAGAGTTCTAAAACATATTCAAGAGCAAAAGCTTCTAACAATCAAGTCACCTTTTAGTGTAACTAGACTTGTTGGTTAGTCCATGTAATATACTAAATCTAATGGGTTTTGTTGAATTTTTTGGCTAAAAATAATCTATTAAATTAAAAAGTACATTAACGTTTGTACAAATTGTACTAGAATATCACTTTAATGTTTCTAATATGTTAAATATCTTTTTATTTCGGTATATATACAACAAAAATACCTGTTATATTTCGATGTGCCAGATGTGCACATTTCTGAAAATCATTTCTCATCAGTGACACTGGGGGCCGAAAAGTTTGATGGATAAAAATATAAGCCAAACAGTTGAAAATTGATAAATCTAAAGATCCAAAATTATTTGAATCCAGATCCAGCCAAGGAATGCTTTGTATGAAGGAACAAACCTTACTTTTAAATGAATTTTAAAAAATTAAGACGGCTGAAAATTTTGCTAAATGGTATATTTTCTGACAGCACAAAATACTGCCAACTGAGTTATGGATATATAATAAAAACGTTCCGTTGGATATATCGAGTAACCATTGCAATATCAAATCCCAATTATTCTAGAACTACAACTAGAATTATAATGTAAACGTGTTAAAATATGTTAACATTAAAAACAATGTTTCAGTTCATTTATTCCATAATCCGATTTACAAATTTGGTGTTCACACAAACATTAACATCTTACAGTTACTTATTTTGCAGGTAAGCATGACACATCTAACCAGTCTGTTGGCATTTAACGACGAAAACTTACACATTCTAATATTGAAAATCTGCCCTTTAAATCTTAGTGCGTATTTGACATATGCAAGATTTTGAATTTTTATAAAATAAAATTCAACTTTCGTAACTCGACTTGAGTCGATCGTTCAAGTTTTGAAACAACATACAATGATGGTTTAAATGCTGCAAATATAAATAAATTAATTACAACTACGCTCAGTGTTATATGTCTTTATGTATACCAGTACTTATCATAAAAACAAATAGGAATGGACTTTAAATTTGCTGCATCGAGCATTGATACAGCTTATGGTCTCACGATAAAGTTGAAATATTCTTCTTTGAGAGGCGTTTTTCATTGATAAAAACTCATTTACACAGTGGATTATTAGTTCACTGTTTGGTGAATTAGATTCATATGTATAGATTAAGCGTGTATTAAGGGGTCACTGGTTAAAGATGAGAAAGATGAATAAAGTCCAAAAAAATACTTTAACCACATCTTTGGAATCAATTGTCGCTATATCCGGTGTACGTCAATTCAAAGCAGCTATGGTTCTCCATAAATGATCTTTAATTTTTTTATTCATTTTTTTTAGCCTCTTCGTTTTTGTTGATCCTCGGTTGCCATGGTTATAAACAAGTACATGTTATTCAGTTGCAACGTTTTGATATAAGTTTTAAGCTAGTTTAGTGATTAAAACAAATCACCAATTCACTGAGATGGATCATTTTGATAACATTCGTTCGAAGTATGCTTTGTTTTAATCCAAAACAGTTAACAACGATTTAATTTCTAGTAAAATTGCTGACGATTGTTTCATAAGAAGTAAATTAACAAATATTTTACATACTAGTTTAATCTTTAGTTTATTTGATATTTATATCATATTACAAAAATAAAGAGCATATCATACAAAAAATTAAATGAAATCAATATTGAAACTAATCTCGATATTTGGTATGTGACACGTTAATACGCTACATTTCTACTACTATTACTACAACAACAACAACTACTACTACTACTACTACAATATGCAAACTACAATGACTATATACACTTTGAAATGTGCAAAAAGAAATATTCAAAATTTTGCACATTACAACTTGACAAAACATACCAATGCTAAACTAATGAAACGATAAATAAAGTTTACTATATATATAGTATGTATTTACAAAGTTTTAACGTAAGGTGACAGACTGTTTACTTTTATTTTTATTTATTCACATTTTTAATAATACAGAATACCATGAATAAATCGTATTAATAAAATTTTAAAAACGTTTCAATATTATAACTTGTAAAGTACAAGTATAATCTTTTATGTAAAAACAACTTGTTAAAACATACTAATAGTTATATAACTTCATTGAGATTTGAAATAAATATATATATTTATATATACATGTATATATATGTCACATTATAGAAATAACTTTAAACTTAAAAATTTTGAAAAGAAATATCACAGACAGCTTATATAATAAAAAATAAAGAATATCACAGTAAGCTTATATAAAAAATTGTATACAAATATCACAGTTGCTTTATATGATAAAATTGTATAAAAATATCACAGTTGGCTTATATAATAAAATTGTATAAAAATATCACAGTTGGCTTATATAATAAAATTGTATAAAAATATCACAGTTGGCTTATATAATAAAATTGTATAAAAATATCACAGTTGGCTTATATAAAATAAAATTGAATTCAAATATCACAGTTGGCTTATATAATAAAATTGTATAAAAATATCACAGTTGGCTTATATAATGAAATTGTATAAAAATATCACAGTTGGCTTATATAATAAAATTGTATAAAATATCACAGTTGGCTTATATAATAAAATTGTATAAAATATCACAGTTGGTTTATATAATAAAATCGTATAAAAATATAACAGCTGGCTTATATAATAAAATTATATAAAAAATATCACAGTTGGTTTATATAATAAAATTGTATAAAAATATTACAGTTGGCTTATATAATAAAATTATATAAAAAATATCACAGTTGGCTTATATAATAAAATTGTATAAAATATCACAGTTGGTTTATATAATAAAATCGTATAAAAATAAAACAGTTGGCTTATATAATAAAATTATATAAAAAATATCACAGTTGGTTTATATAATAAAATTGTATAAAAATATTACAGTTGGCTTATATAATAAAATTATATAAAAAATATCACAGTTGGCTTATATAATAAAATTGTATAAAATATCACAGTTGGTTTATATAATAAAATCGTATAAAAATAAAACAGTTGGCTTATATAATAAAATTATATAAAAAATATCACAGTTGGTTTATATAATAAAATTGTATAAAAATATTACAGTTGGCTTATATAATAAAATTATATAAAAAATATCACAGTTGGCTTATATAATGAAATTGTATAAAATATCGCAGTTGGTTTATATAATAAAATTGAATTCAAATATCACAGTTGGTTTATATAATAAAATTGTATAATATATCACAGTTGGCTTATATAATAAAATTGTATAAAAATATCACAGTTGGCTTATATAATAAAATTGTATAAAAATATCACAGTTGGCTTATATAATAAAATGGTATAAAATATCACAGTTGGTTTATATAATAAAATCGTATAAAAATATAACAGTTGGCTTATATAATAAAATTGTATAAAAATATCACAGTTGGCTTATATAATAAAATTGTATAAAAATATCACAGTTGGCTTATATAAAATAAAATTGAATTCAAATATCACAGTTGGCTTATATAATAAAATTGTATAAAAATATCACAGTTGGCTTATATAATGAAATTGTATAAAAATATCACAGTTGGCTTATATAATAAAATTGTATAAAATATCACAGTTGGCTTATATAATAAAATTGTATAAAATATCACAGTTGGTTTATATAATAAAATCGTATAAAAATATAACAGTTGGCTTATATAATAAAATTATATAAAAAATATCACAGTTGGTTTATATAATAAAATTGTATAAAAATATTACAGTTGGCTTATATAATAAAATTATATAAAAAATATCACAGTTGGCTTATATAATGAAATTGTATAAAATATCACAGTTGGTTTATATAATAAAATTGTATAAAATATCACAGTTGGTTTATATAATAAAATTGTATAATATATCACAGTTGGCTTATATAATAAAATTGTATAAAAATATCACAGTTGGCTTATATAATAAAATTGTATAAAAATATCACAGTTGGCTTATATAATAAAATTGTATAAAATATCACAGTTGGTTTATATAATAAAATCGTATAAAAATATAACAGTTGGCTTATATAATAAAATTGTATAAAAATATCACAGTTGGCTTATATAATAAAATTGTATAAAAATATCACAGTTGGCTTATATAATAAAATTGTATAAAAATATCACAGTTGGCTTATATAAAATAAAATTGAATTCAAATATCACAGTTGGCTTATATAATAAAATTGTATAATAATATCACAGTTGGCTTATATAATGAAATTGTATAAAAATATCACAGTTGGCTTATATAATAAAATTGTATAAAATGTCACAGTTGGCTTATATAATAAAATTGTATAAAATATCACAGTTGGTTTATATAATAAAATCGTATAAAAATATAACAGCTGGCTTATATAATAAAATTATATAAAAAATATCACAGTTGTTTATATAATAAAATTGTATAAAAATATTACAGTTGGCTTATATAATAAAATTATATAAAAAATATCACAGTTGGCTTATATAATGAAATTGTATAAAATATCACAGTTGGTTTATATAATAAAATTGAATTCAAATATCACAGTTGGTTTATATAATAAAATTGTATAATATATCACAGTTGGCTTATATAATAAAATTGTATAAAAATATCACAGTTGGCTTATATAATAAAATTGTATAAAAATATCACAGTTGGCTTATATAATAAAATTGTATAAAATATCACAGTTGGCTTATATAATAAAATCGTATAAAAATATAACAGTTGGCTTATATAATAAAATTATATAAAAAATATCACAGTTGGTTTATATAATAAAATTGTATAAAAATATTACAGTTGGCTTATATAATAAAATTATATAAAAAATATCACAGTTGGTTTATATAATAAAATTGTATAAAATATCACAGTTGGTTTATATAATAAAATTTAATTCAAATATCACAGTTGGTTTATATAATAAAATTGTATAAAATATCACAGTTGGCTTATATAATAAAATTGTATAAAAATATCACAGTTGGCTTACATAATAAAATTGTATAAAATATCACAGTTGGCTTATATAATAAAATTGTATAAAAATATCAAAGTTGGCTTATATAATAAAATTGTATAAAAAATATCACAGTTAGCTTATATAACAAAATTGTATAAAAATATCATCGTTGGCTTATATAATAAAATTGTATAAAAATATCACAGTTGGCTTATATAATAAAACTGAATAAAAATATCACTTTTGGCTTATATAATAAAATTATATAAAAATATCACTAATAGCTTATATAATAAAATTGTATAAAAATATCACAGTTAGCTCATACATGTATAATGTAATTTTATAAAAAATATCACCGATAACTTATATAATGAAACAATAAAATATCACATATAACTTATATAACTAAAATTATATATAAAAATACCAAAGATAACTTATATAAAAAAACTGTCAAAAATACCACAGATGGCTTATATAATGAAAATAAAAAAATATCACAGATTGCTTATATAATAAAAATATAAAAATATCACAGATTGCTTATATAATAAAATTGTATAAAAATATAAAAATATCACAGATTGCTTTTATAATAAAAATATAAAAATATCACATATTGCTTATGTTATGAAATAATATAAAAATATCACAGACTAATTGTATAAAGAAATTAATTACAAAAGTGTCGGAGATAAGTTGTATAATAAAATTTTGAAAAAAAAAACCCAAGATTGCTTCTATAATAAAAGAAACATCAAATACTTCTTGCTTAATGAAATCATGATGAAAAAATAACATAGAAAACTTAACTTTGTTATTTTGAACACTGCCATATGCATTTCGTAAACCTTAACTATAAACTACGACATTGAACAATCGCATATGTATTCTGGAAATCCTTATAACTAAACTGTGACCTTAAACTTTGAAGTACTTAGGGAATCTAAACAAAAAACAATGACTTTAAACACCGACATATTTGTTTTCAGTACCTAATTTTGACCTTGAACAAAATCATATGTATTTCTGAAATATTAACTTTGATCTTGGGCAATGACATTTAAATTTCGGAAAACCTGAATTATTAACTTTGACCTTGAACAAGTGAATTTGTATCTCTGAAAACCTGAATTATTAATTATGACCTTAAACAATGGGATTCGTATTTTGGTTAACCTTAATTATTAGCTATGACCTTGAACAATGGCATTTAAATTTCGGAAAACCTGAATTATTAACTGTGACCTTGAACAATAGCTTTGTATTTCTGAAAACCTGTATTATTAATTATGAACTTGAACAATGGCATATGTATTTCGGAAACCTAAATTATTTCATTTGACTTTGAACAATGACATTTGTATTTCAGAAATCCAAACAATAAGACAAGATCCTAACATTTACATAGGCACTGGTTTTTCGATTACCTTAATGAATCATGACCTTGAAGATTGATACATGTATATGTATAAATAATTTTTACAAATTAATGTTCTTGTAATTATGATATTAAACATTTACCTTAGTATTTTCCTGAGATTTAGAAGAAGAATTAATAAAAAAATCCTGATCAGTATGTTAACAATAGAAAAATACACAAAACGTTGCTATTGGTTACACTATATTCCTACGGTAGGTTTTTTATTAACAAATAAAATATATGGTTAAAAATCTTGTACATAATAACTCCATTGAATAACTTCTGAATAAACAAAGCATTGACCAAAACTATGTAAATCTATCAGTTCTGTAATGTCTTCATGTTTGAAATACCGGAAGTATGCTATTAAAAACAGCCACGAAATTAAGAAAATCAAATAGGCGTATATCATATTTATTCTTTCTTTTTCCTTTCTTTTTATCCTTTTTTCTTTATTTTATTGAAATATTTTGTCATTATCCAGATAAAGCGGTAAACTTGGATATCGTAAAACCATCAATTAATTAAGCATTCAACATACCACACTTATGAATCCATCACATTAGTTTTACTTTAGCTTGCTTTACACTTGTCTTTCTAAAACTCTTTACAACACGTGTAAATGTACACTGTATTTCTTCTTAGATTTTACCACTCGCTTTTCTTTATAAACCATGACTTGATCCAGCCTATAATAATAATAATAATAATAATAATAATAATAATAATAATAATAATAATAATAATAATAATAATGTTTAGTATTATACAGCATATCAATTAACATAAAATTAACGTAATTTGACTAATATATTACAGAAATTGAATTCCACGATTTATTTATTTATTATTATTTTTTTATCTTTTGAGATGCTATACAATGACTTACCATCTGACAGTCCGTGTGATGAAGTCCGGTTTGATGCTCTATGATTTTCTTGTTTTTTGTTTAGTTTGTCATTCTTCTGAATCTGTAAACACAAATGACGTGAAAAAATAAGACACCCTTATTAATAGTCAATGTCATGCGTTCAGAAACTGTGATAACAGTCTGATATAGCAATCAAGTTCAGCTTGATGCACGGACAAAAGATCAATCAAATCAATCAATCACAAGGTGAACAGTGCCACGTCGCATAGTGTCATCCTTACAGCGGTGACGAGCACGGAACACAACTGCCGTTAATTTGACAATGTCCGTTAGTGTTTTAGTGACAATATTTGATTTGTGTGCTCGAAACCATTCAACGCCAATCACTTTTGTTGATAACCACTCAACATGCTGTATATAAAAAATGATAACATTGCTTAGTAAGTAAAAAAACTCTTTTCTTTAAGTCCTTAAAAATTATTAAAAGAAATCCAATTCAAAATTTCTAAAAATAAAATTCTAAAATAAAATAAAATAAAATAAAATAAAATAAAATAAAATAAAATAAAATAAAATAAAATAAAATAAAAAGAAATGAAATGAAACGAAACGAAAGGAACAAATAAATAAATAAATAGATAAATAAATAAATAAATAAATAGCTTTCAGGTAAAAATTTGAAATGAATAAAATTTGCGATACTTTTACAAAATTGATTAATGACACATTGCAGTTTGATTTGAAATTAAAATATTATATAATGCAAATATAAAATAATATCAAAATTCAAGATATTAAACACAAAAAGAAGTTTACCTGTTTCAACATTGTTCTCGTCGGTTCTGTTCTCTTTTCACCAGCATTAATGGGTATTCGGTATTTTGTGGTATGTTGTAAAAATGTGAAAATTTCAGATTATATAGAACTGGACATACGCGGTTGTCAGCAGGGAGTTCTATAATTATACAAGTTGAAACGAGTGTTATCCTTTATTACAAATATTACATAAAGAAATTAATCTTAAATCGGGATTAGTTAGTCACTTCAATTACGATGGACGGACAAGTACTCACTTGTTCGAATTTAGTTTTTAATCACGTTTTATTTTTATCGATAAAGTCTTATATTTAACTTTTGATTAAGATATTTTGATTTGAAAAGAATGCTTAAACCTTAAATGAGAGAGAGAGAGAGAGAGAGAGAGAGAGAGAGAGAGAGAGAGAGAGAGAGAGAGAGAGCATCCATTTTTATTTCTTCCACAAAGCGATTTAATAATAATTTCCTGTTTTAACTACACATCGCAATAAAGAAAATATGAAGACTGAGTTTCATAACAAAACTATATTAATGTCGTTTTGAACTTTTTCCTATCATAATTTATTCATGTCTTCGGTTAAAGTAATTCTATAATTTCGATTTAATTGTACGATTATCGTTGTTTACTTAGTGCCATGTGCAGAATTTTGAATTTTTTACAACAGGAATATTCAAAATTCTGTAAATGACAATTTGAATATTTCGATTTGTAAAAATTCAAAATTCTGTACATGACAATAGCTTTGCATATACCCCAGTATGATATTTAACCACAGTCCAGGCTATGTACAAAAGGCGTGAAAATTTTATTATGTAACATCTATATTTTACTAGTTTTTAAATATCAGTCTTTTAAATTTGATCTGTAATGATGATTTTTAAAAAGTATATACTTTCTTAAAATGTACTATGATTTTTAATGCTATTTTTATTGTTCATAATTAATTGTCTTTATATGTACTAAATATGAAAGTGTCTCAGAAGTCAGTAATGGCTGGGCATTAATACTTTTATTACGAAAACTTTGTTTTATGTATGTACTTATGGATGTGTATTAATGTGTGACACTATAATAAAATAACTTATAATAATAATAATAATAATAATAATAATAATAATAATAATAATAATAATATATAATTTCACTAAACTTAAATCTGTCATAATTTAAAATCTCGATTGTTTGGTTAGTTTTCAGGGTGTCATATTGAACATCAATTTAAGGTTATTACACCTGTATTCTATTATGTCTGTATTACCAAGAAGATTAAAAGATTACTAATTAAAGTTACCAGATTTAAAGTTAGGAAAGTGTTATATTACGAAATAATAATAATAATAATAATAATAATAATAATAATAATTCTCAAGTTTTAAGCAATTTTCTTAATTTTACATTTTTTCAAATTGTTTTTTTTATAATTTTGCGAATAAATTTTAATTAATTTTTTTGAGTAAAAGTTTGTTGAAGATTATTACTTTTTTGTAGTCTTTTTTTAGAATAAACATTTAAAGATACAAATTTTCTATCCAAATAATTGAATTTTAAATGATCATTTTGGTTTTGAGATTTTTTAAAGTTAAAATTTGACAACAAATTTAAAAGTTAAATTAGATGCAATCCTTCTAATTATCTTTACAAAACCGAAGCTGTATCACGGTTTAATAAAGTTAGCGATTCAATTCAATTCAAACTTTATTCACTCTAAACCACCGGGGGTGTTGCAAGAGGTATATTTACACAATATACAAAATTTGATGCCTGCATTACAAATATCTTCCAATACATTTGTAACAAATATACATTTCATACCGAGAATTATACATATAAACATATTCAATTCAATTCAATTCATTTATTCCGTAAGCATATACTTATAGGTTACATAATACTTTTAGAATACAATGTATGGCGGTACATCATAAAACATAAAGTGTATGACACATTTAGTGAAAAATACAGTAAAATCAAAACAATATATTTAAACAAAGCACTAATAACCGGAAAAATTAAGAAAGTTGTATACATATGTGGATGGACCATGAACAGTAGCTAATTGTCCCTTCTGTGTGTAGCTTTTTTTTTTTAAAAAAAATATGCCAAAATTTCGTAGCTGACGAATATTCTGTACACCCATCAGTTGGATAAGTTTGAAAATGGAGGGTTTTGTCCAGTAATAGCGTTTGATATACGCTTGACGCAAGTCTGAATAAAGAGGACAGACGAGAATAAACATATAAACATAACAGTATAGTCCAGTTTGCTGGTAATGACATCAAGGCTAAGTTGAATAATAAGCACAACAGGGTGACTAATGGCAGGGTCACAGTCCCTGCCAACGAGTTTCTGTAATGCTCATTATCCAACGAAGCCTTTGTATTTATCAGAAGACTTCAAGACAACGATGTTTCGGTCCTTTAGGTGTGAGCAGCGACAACAGCGAAAAACGTTTTAAATGTCCCTAGTTTTATGACGGTTCCTGCATATAAAGGATTTTATTTCAGTCATTTGTATATCTGGAAGAAAATTGAATGAACCTTATGTGAAGAATTAAATGAAGAAAGTTAACAATTTTGAATGTATCTGTAAAGAAATGATAAATAAGTACATGCCAGTAGTAAGCAATACGCTCACACGACCTAAAGGACCGTCCAAATCTAAGTTTGGTTTTTATTCAAATTGGCGGCCTAGGAGTGGGAATCTCAGTAGCTCTTATCGCTTAGACTTGTATCAGGGACAATCCTAGTATGGGAAAGATTGACATCTTACTTGCCGAAAGTCGATGGTTTTCTCTGTTTTTTTCCCCGCAACATTCATGAACTAATCGCCTCGATATAAGTGAAGGAATCTTTAATGGAACTTAAACCACCATTGTATGCACTCTACTTGTATAAATTGTATATAAATCAACCTCATACAAACTTTTGGAAATATTTACACGGCAATTTTACTTAAGCGTTATATTTCGAAAACATTCAAATCTATCTATCTATCTATCTATCTATCTATCTTTCTGTTTAATTCAAATAACTTAAACATTTTTGTACAATTTTTAAAACTTCGAAAAATATTATAATATGTGCGTTAGAAATCTATCTATCTATCTATCTATCTATCTATCTATCTAATGATCTGTCAATCCGCCCATTTCTCCGACTTATTTTTTATTTGTCTATTTGGCAAAAATAATAACTAACTTTATTAAGCCCAAATTTTCATGTTAAAAAGCGTTTTATTCTCAGGTTTACCTTCCTACTTTAAATCCCTCACAACAGTCAAAACAATAATACAGTCGAACATACATAAAAAAGGTATGTAAGTACCTTCAGTTTTAAAAGACCTGGACTCAGTTTTGTTAAATTGGTTAGCGACAATTTGATTCTTGTGTATAGGTGTCATAAAGCACTTTTTAAAAAATTATCATCAAATACATGAAAATGCTCTCATGAGAAGATAAAATTAAAAAAAAAACAGCTTTATGACACAAGTTAATATTTTTTTAAATTCATGTTCAAAAGTAAACGCACAATTGTTATTATCAAACAGAAACAAATTAAAATAAAACCTTGATAATATTTAGAATTTTTTAAATTTTCAGTAAAATTTGGTTAAATTAACCAACTAAGGTTTGATCAACCATGTCCAGAACTTTTTTTTAAAAATATTTTGTTACACTATCCGCTAAATACAAGTTTATTAGGCGATTGTTATAGAAATGTTTACATGAGTATACCGGAGTTAGATGACGACATTTTATAGTTTTTCAACACGCATCAATTCCGTTGGTTTTTCTTTTTGTTTGGATTTACATTTTAATCTTTTACAACAAGGACAATAGTACTTCATTCTAAACCGAGATGTAAACGGTATATATTTTGGCAAACGGAATGATTTTAAGAAATTGTCCACAAATGGTATATGATATGTATTGTATACAGGGATTGTCTTCATTGTCTGGGCCTGATTTGGCGTCTAAAGCCCTCCACTTTGTTAAACCCCTCTCTTCATCTGTGCCTAGTAAATTTAAAGAAGATAAATATTTAACATAGATATCAAACCATCAAATGATTCGTGATTTGCAACTGAAGACGATAAATACAATAATAATGTCATGTACAGAATTTTAAATTTTTACAATTTTACATAAAGAAATGTTTAAAATTCTGCACCTGACACTGACACCCCCTCAAAAAAAAAAAAAAAAAAAAAAAAAATAAAAATAAAAAATTAATGAAATAAAAAAAACGCATTCAGCATTCCAGGTTATTAAAATCTTACTACATAATAACAAAATATTCACTGTGGGATAGTTTATCGTTAGGATTTCTTAGATCCAAACAAACGATTCGCATAACTTTCTTTCGTATTGGATGAAAATATTGAAATTTTCCAATAAAAGCATTAGATTTTATAAGGTTATAAGATTTTATTCTACATTTACTTGTATAATACCGATATTCTACGATTAGAGTGATATAGGCCAGGGATTTCATGAATTTCAAAATATCATTTCTGGACACCTTCGTTTGTTCGTTTTTGAAGTGCTAGCTTATCAAAAAATAATGTAAACACTACCAGTATTAAAATTGATAATAAGTCCTGTTATAGTATTATGAAGCACAAATCCAGCAAACCTCGAACAAGCGTGCCAGAATGTGGTGGACCGGGCTTGATATATGGCCATGTAGCTCAGTCGGTAGATCGTCCCGCTAGTATTGGGAAGAACCCGGGTTCGAGTCCCGATTTGGTCGCTGCATTTTTCCCTTTCCTGTTACATTTTTGCGCTCGTCCGTCCCTGAGCAGTGACCGACCAACAGGTTGGTCCCAGTGTAGAACCTGGTGGTTGCGATTCAGGGTAGTTAAATCGAAAAAAGGAAGGGGGTGTGGGGCGGACCGGGCTTGATAGGTGGCCGCATAGCTCAGGCGGTAGAGCGTACCGCTATTATTGGAAAGGTACGGTTCGAGTCTCTGCATTTTCTCCCTTTACTGTTACTACAAAACATATCAGTATTTAAGTTGATAGTATTCATCTGGTATAGTATTATCCAACACAAATCCAGTGATACCCCCAACAAACATACCAGTACTTAACAACACTGTTAACAAATGGTCCACTGTTAAATTACCTTAAATGAAACAGAACATGCATTAATAACACCTTCACGACTATGACCGATAAACTGGTTAAATTAACGACAACGCTTTTTCAATACGACATTGAAACTATATTATGGTAAAATGTTTCTTCTCTCAAAACATCACCTGACAAATTGTCGGAATAGGTTCTATATCACTCTGAAAGTAAAATATATCGAGGCTTTCTTTATTGAGCATGGAAGGTTTTTCTACACCCTCACAACAAACATATGCAGTGCAATACAAAATTATCTTACCTCGTCTGAAATGAGTTCAAAACAGACAGTGACAATAGTATACAAATGTCTGCAACTAAAAATATACACACACCTTAAAATCAACCAATAGTAATTTGTATTGTCATGTTTTAAACAATGTAATATCTTACTTGTTTGTCATTGTCTCTTAAAGTAATTTAGCGAAATAATCCAATATAGTCTTTTCGTAGCATTTTGGCAGTTAACCTTTATAAAACACTGTAATATTACAAACGATACTGCTATGTACGCACTCGGTTTTAGTCTTGTTTATTGTGGGTACATTATAATTCACAACTTTACATCGACTGGTATATTTACCAAAATAGCTAAAGTACATTATACAGAAACTTACCTGTTGCAATTGCTGTTGGGTGGTTTTTAATCCAGTGTGGAAAAGCTAAACCAAAGAACAAAGATGTCCCTAATATAGTTATATTTCTTGATGATGACATATTGACAAACTGGAGATTGGACAGACCTACTGATACAACCATACCTGAAATGTTACAACAATATATCATATCTGAAAAGCACCTTGAGTGTATTTAACCCCAAAACATTTAAAGATATGAAATTTCCAATTAATGAAACGACCTGCTCCAAGAATTATGCGCAAAAAAACATAATGCAAAGAATAACGAATATATATATATATATATATATATATATCAGAAATAGATTTAGCGCCCTCGTCGATACAGAAAGACAAGACATAGTCAGCCAGTGGATGCAATTCAAAAACATATACAATGAAACAGCACAAAACATCATTGGTCCAAGAAAGAAGGCTAACCAAGAATGGATAAGTGCTAAGAGCTGGAAAATGGTTGATGAAAGAAGATCACTGAAAAATAGAATAGACGGAACACGATCCGAAAAGGTAAAAGAGCAACTCCGACAACAATACAGCAGTAAAGACAAAGAAGTAAAAAAGAACATGAAAAGGACAAAAAAACAATGGTATGAAAATCTTGCAAGGGAAGCCGAAACAGCAGCCAGTAACCAGTAAAGGCAACATTAAAGCAATGTATGATATAACAAGAACTCTCTGTAAGGAAAGACTAAAACAGATAGAGCACATAAAAGATAAGAATGGCACACTACTGACAAGGGAAGGTGAAAGTCAAAGAAAGATGGTAAGAACATTTCAATGAGGTTCTTAACAGACCAGAACCATCCAGAATCAGCTGAGATCATCAATGTTGAGAATGAAACACTGCCCATTAATGTCGAATGCCCAACATTAAGTGAAATCAGTAATGTTAGAGAACTTAAGAATGGTAAATCTCCTGGAATAGACAACATTACCAGTGAACTATTCAGAGCTGATCAAGAGACTGCCACAAAACAAATTCATAAGATACTAACAAGAGCTTGGAACGAGGAAAAGATACCATCTGACTGGAAAAGAGGACTCATTGTCAAACTGCCTAAGGAAAGGGGACCTTACATGCTGTGGAAATTGGAGGGGTATCACACTGAATCCAACTACATCCAAAATATTAGTATTATTATTATTATTAAGAGAATAGCAGAAGAGATGAACAAATATCTAAGAGAAGAACAGACAGGTTTTAGAGAAGGACGAGGGACAACAAAACAAATCTTTATTCTGCGAAACATCATTGAGCAAACTGTTGAATGTAATTCCAACCTATATCTTTGTTTCATCGATTTTGAAAAAGCATTTGACAGTGTACACCAAGAATCACTATGGAAGATAATGAAACAATATGGCATCCCTGACAAACTGATCAACTTAGTAAGATGTATGTATCAAGATAATGAATGCGCAGTTATAACAAGCAGTGGAACATCAGACTGGTTTAAGATTAAATCATGTGTGAAACAAGGCTGTAATATGTCCGGCTTACTCTTCCTCATGGTCATAGATTGGATCATGAGAAAGGCAACAGCACATAACAACACAGGAATCCGATGGAATTTTACCACCAAATTAGATGACCTTGACTACGCTGATGACATAGCTCTCCTATCCAGCACTAAAGACCAACTACAAAGAAAGTTTAACAAAGTTAACAATCTTGCCAATTCCACTGGCCTCAAGATTAATGCATCAAAAACAAAAGTTATGAGACTGAACACAAACACCAATCAACCGATCACCAGCAATAATAGCAATGAAATAGAAGATGTCAAATCATTCATCTATCTTGGTACATGTAATAACAACCACTGGCGGAACAAATTAAGACATCAGAAGACGACTAGGTCTTGCAAAAATGACGTACAAGAAACTCACACCTTTTTGGAACAACAGCCAATTATCAAAGAAAACAAAAGTCCGCCTGTTCAACTCCAATGTCATCTCTGTCCTTCTATACGGAAGCGAAACCTGGAAAATGAACAAAAATGATGAAAATATGCTGGACACATTCCTTCCCAAGAGCTTAAGGAGAATCTTAAAAATATATTGGCCAATGAAAGATACAAATAAGAAGTAAGAAAACAAGCTGGCTGTGAAAAGATAAGTGACACCATCAGAACAAGAAGGTGGAAATGGCTGGGACATGTGCTCAGGATGGAGAACAGCAGGCATGCTAAAATAGCCCTTACATGGACCCCAGATGGTAAAAGAAAGAGAGGACGTCCAAAAGAGGCCTGGAGGAGGACAATAGAAAAAGAAAGGAAAGACCTTGGCTTCAACACCTGGGCAGAGGCAACAAGAGTGGCACATGATAGAGTGAAATGGAGGGGACTTGTTTGTGGCCCGATTCTCCTCAAGGAGAAACGGAAATAAGTAATATATATATATATATAATATATATATATATATATATATATATATATATGAGAGAGAGAGAGAGAGAGAGAGAGAGAGAGAGAGAGAGAGAGAGAGAGTTGGTTAAACATTTGACTAAATAAAGCTTTTAACAACTAAAACATGAATTGAAATTACATGTATATTATACCCTGACAGCCATGGGTTACTACTCACCCAGAGTTACAAGCAGAATCCCACCAATGACGGGTAGTGGTATAGTCACAAACAGTGCTCCAAATTTACCCAAACATCCAAGTATTAACAAAATAACCGAGGTATACTGTACCACCCTCCTGCTGCCAACCTGAAACAGGCAACAAATATACTGTAAACCACTTTGTCAATTAACCAAGTGCAAGTTTTATATTCAGTGTTCTCAATGCAGTTTATCCTGCGCAAGAATTCTTGATGTGTTTGTTTGGTGGTAATGAGAGGAGTTGAGTTGAGTAATGGTGTTTAACGTCCCAGTCAAGAATATTTCACTCATATCGAGACGTTGCCAGCTATAGGCGAATGTGCAGAAATTTTGCCTGTGCGTTGCGTTGATGGCATTATACAGCAGGGTTCTTTATCGTGCACGTGCACGTCTACCGTGACACGGGACCTCGTTTATTTTAAGTTCCCATCCGAAAGAACCATGACTTTAATTTCGTAATGTCGAGTGCTTGGCGAAAGAACAGTCACTACCTGCTTTTAAGTCTTGGGTCAGACCCGGTCGAGGTTAGAAACCACGACCTCTCACTTACGGAGCGAGCACTCTACCAACTGAACTACCGAGGTTGTTTGGTGGTAGTGAGATCTTGGTTGTTCCGGTCATTATAAAAAGTACATAAAATATATTAACTCTATCAATTAAATATTTTTGAATAATAATTGGACAATTACAAAAAAAACAAAACGATCATCTCATGAGACAAAATTTGAAAATAGACAAAAAGTTTTTAAGTGGAAATCATAAACTTAATAAAAGCCAAAATAAAGAATAAAAAAAAATAAAAATAAAAAAACAAAAAAACTTACCTTTGTTATGGCAATGGCACCAATATTTTCACTGTAAGATGTTAATCCTGGTCCTGACCCCCACATCCCAGATATAATTACAATAAGTCCTTCCGTGCCACAACCTGAGAGAAATGATACATATATAATTAATCTTGACTCGTGCTTTATTATCTTGTTCACCTTTCATTGTTTTTGTTGCATTTTTTCTGCGTTTGTTCTGCGTTTGTTCGGATTACTAGTAAACCCGTGTTCAAAAGCTGCGATTTCTTGAGTCAGTTCATAGGGTAATAAACCTGTAAACACTCTAAGGTGCGTATTCCATCTTCGACCCTTTATTTCTATCTTTTCATACTATCCCTTTTCACGACCTCAATGATTAATCGTGTTGTTAAACAGTAAAACCAATTATCAAAATTGAATTCAGAAGGATGTTGTGTAATATGAACGAGCTTAAAACACGTTTTTTAATTTCAGTTTCAATTAAACAAGTATTTTTTAAATGAAATTTTCACTACTTTTTGCTACACATTTATACGAAGAACTACATGTATATTTTTTGTTATCTTGGGTATACTTTTTACAATAAAAATTGTACCAACACTGAATGTGATAGTTACGATACCTCTATTTATAGCATAAGTGGGCGGTGGCGGTGCTCCGGATAGTCTAGCACAGGCAATATAGTCTCCAACAGATTCTATCATAGATGCCAAAACGGCTGACAACATACCAACCACTCCGGCAATACTGACAGTAGGCATTCCCCACTGACCTTTAGAAAGAACGAAATAGTTTATACATAATCAGTAAATTATACAAACTCACTACCTCATGCACATTTACAGGTACAAATATCATACCGGATAAAATGTTACCACTATTTTTTAAAATATAAAATTGCTGTTTTCCAAGGAACAAAAAATAATATATTAAAATGAAAGTGCCAATCTGCATTTACTTTGTAAAAGTAAGAGTAATCAGGAACACATTGTAACTAAATGAATGTGATAAGTAACATAGGAAAATACTAAATATGATACAGATTGAGACCACTCTAAAACTTTGGCAGATTATGCAGTGAAAAAAATACACTCTGTTGGTCTATTTGATACAACCTTCTTTCGCCTGGTACCAGAGCCAAAAATACTGTACCACATGGGTATCGAAAGGTCACTAACAAAATTCGTTGAAATCTATTCAGGAGTTTTAGAGGAAATGCAATAACGTATAAGTATTAATGACAGAATTATGTAAGGAAACCAGACGTCTATTCTAATCACTATCCTTTAATCTATAAGTTACAAATATTATATTTTTATAACCCAAAAGTGAATTTGTAGGAGATATTTTGCCCTTGTCAATGTTTATAAAATAAAAAAGATATCGAGAATGACGGTTTCAAGGACTAGCGCCCAACTGTTTTCATACAATCAGCGACGTAACATAAAGCGCCCTTTTTGACATTCGATAATAATAAATAATAATAGTAACAATAATAATAATAAACCAGAGCCTTACCAGGATAAGGTACTCGGAACCACTGTGAGTTATCCAAAGCATCTAGTTTTATATCTGTTCTTGCCGGATATCCCCATTGACCTTTCTCACTAGGAAAAACGTTTGTAACAGTTAGAATGTAACATAAAACCCAGGAAAAAACCATAGCACATATAATCTACAAATATAACAAAACAGCTATATGAAATTTTTTTACAGTAAACAGCAAAATTTTACGATAGAATCATTGAAAAATGATCAAACATCTCTTGTTTATACTTCAACTGAACAAGTGAGATTCGACAGTTTCATTATTTGACTTTTGAAACTCCAAAAGGGTTATTTTTAGTTATCGTTTTAACTGATCATTGAAGTTTTGTCCAATAGAGTTTCTTAGACAAAATACTGAATACCAGGGTAGTTTAAGTGTGTCATACAAAAATCGAAACTCAGTTACCTCTAACGCCTTACATATGGTTTGGCAATAAACTATAAACTTAATAAAATAAAACACATGTGAACAACAAAAACGCTTGAAAACAAAAAAATGTTACCAGCGGCATAAAGTAAAAGAGAGAAAACGCACACATTGAAAAAAAAAAACTTTTTTTTTTCAAAATAAAAACAATTTCGATATAATGATTAGGGTGCAATGAGTTGTAAAGACTTGCATTATTTTATCTGATGATAATTTTGTATAATACATACCGGGAAAAGTTTAAAAATGGGCACATAGTATGGTACACATCCTTTACCGGTCATAAAGTTACATATAGGAATGTTGACTTTATTCAGATACTGAGAAAATAGTATAACTAAAAACATCGTTCTGAAATTGAAATTTAAAACAATCTAATCATAATGCCCTACGATAAGTTTTCCATCTTGCTTTTAAACACAGGGTTTTGGAGTTCCAAAGTTTCAAAAGTTCTTTTATGCTTTTCTTTAGTTTATTGTCATACCCCTTTTATAATGCCAAACTCTGACTGAATAAATGATGACAATGAAATGAGTTTTTACCTGTAAATCATAAAAATTATGAAAATGTGCTTTTATCAAGGTGTACGATGTTAAGCTAACATGTATTAACATAAGCATAAAAGTATCTTGACTGAACTATATTTGTTCTTTTGATGAGCCGATAAATCTTTTCTGAGTGGTACTTCCCTAATTAGTTAAATAATTTTAATAATCAATCATTTTCATCAAATAAAATTAAAGCGGGGGCTGTTCTGTACCTTAAAGTAGCATCACAGATACGTGTAACTTGGTATTTGAGGCTTCAGGGGTTAAAGGTCAAGGTTACTTACGTGAGAGCTATGTACCAATGATTTGCTGCTACGTCCGCTATATCACCCATTACTGGTAAACTTATCAGCGCTATTGTTGGCGCAATTGATAAAGGTCCAACATACTTCAGGATTACCCAAGTAACCCGCTGTATCCTATTAACACCTGGAATATTGCTGCCACCATCAACGAACCTTGAATCTGTATGAGAATAAAACATAGTGTAAATGTTTGCATCGTTCACTCTGTGTTGGAAGCTTAAGAACGCTTAGGTTTGTTATGCGTTAATATTACGTGAACAAAGTTTACACAGTTTACAGAAAGTAATGAATGAATAAAAAGATTCAGAAATAACTTGCTGTCAATTTTACTGAAATTTTGAAAAATAGTAAACATGTCCGTTAAACGAATTGTAAAAAGAAAAAACACATCTGGTAAACTTTCATGTAGCATTTAATGTTCTTCGTTTAAAATTGCCACTCAGTCATAGAAATTGAGAGATTTAAACAGGCTTTATAAAGATTACTTTATTCTGAAAAATTGCATCAAGATAACTGCAAAATTAACTTCAGAAAATAATGCGATGTTTTAACCTATTTGTAATCATGCATATTTTTATATCGAGGAATGCCTTTTTTTCTTATATTTTTGAAATACATTTTCACAATAAGTTTGACCTTAAACCAAATGACAAAGGGGACTGAACTTGATAAAAAAAAAAAAAAAAAAAAAAAAATATTTATCTAGCCTACGAAGTTTTATTATAGTTTGTTACCATTTGTAAATCGTGTAATATTTTAGTGGTTCCTTTATTTTTTGAAATTTATTTTATAAATACATATAAATATACTTTACTTTTGTGTTATATTTAAATTGTCTAGTGTAGGTTTGTTTAACAAAACAAAACATTGTCTCATAAAACTTGAAATTTTTAAAATATTGATGAGAGAAAAATAAAAATATTTGAGTTGAATGTACACTCATTTGAGTGAATGAGTGTGAAACTAGGGCCTTGCATATCAGCCATTTGAAGTAAATAAGTACATGTAATTAAAAATTAAATTGGTAACAAAAACCGACTGGCACGTTGGATTTGAAAATAGTTGAGTCAAGTGTGATGTTATTATTTATTGTGTTTAACTACCAAGTCAAGATTCTCTCACTTATACAGGGTACCGGTTCTTGGTTTGTGGTACCAGAGTACCTTAGGATATCCACAAACATTCGGCAACTGAACTGACAAACTTTCTCACAGTTAGATCTGCTCTAGTATGCTTCGAACCTTCGTGAGAGACGCTGCGATCCGAAAGTGAACAAACAAAAACTATAAGATACAAGTCACACACTTAAAATATTTGTTGGTAGATCTCCTTATTACTGCTCATTATCAGAGATTTTAAATGTTAATTTCAGAGCAAGAGTTTTATCTAAAATACTTATTAACTGAAGTTTTGATCTAGATTGAAAGCATGACTTAGAGCCCAGTTGACTTAACAGTAAACGAATTCCATGACCAGCCTATGTGATACCTCACCTGACAAAGTCTAGCCTTCCAGATCTCTTTATGACCTTCACTACCATACGGCGGTAAGTCAGTAATATTAATCAAACCTAAATAAAGAATTTATGGCAAGGTTATGTTCAAGGTCAAATAAAATGTGGTTAAAACATACATTATCTAAGTAGTAAGTAGGTAGTAATTACGTTATTTATTTGATAATCAAGATTTCACTTTATTCACCATATTATTAAATATTTTTTGGAGAAGGTCAAGGTCAGGTCAAGATTTGTAATATTGAAAAAGTAAAAAAGTCGACGATCTTCATTATCAATCACAGAATCATCCATGTCGATAAGTCTTCTAGTCACGTGATCACAAGGAGATCATAGGAGATAAGCAAGATATTCCCAGATGTCAGTAGCGAGTTAACCCTTATTGGTATCAGGTGGATTGTTAATACAAATGTCTTTACAGTATCAGGTGTATAGTATGAATAGGATATTGACCGAGGTTGGAGGTGTGCATGAATTTAAGAAAACCTGTCCTCGTGCGAGCATAACACAGAGAGCCCGTATCCGACTTACACACCACGTTATTGCACTCTCACATTTTTTAATTGTTATGTTTTACATAATTTAATCTACAAAAATAGGTTCATGTATATTGTTTTTAACATTTGGTATGAATATTGTGAAATAAAATGTTTTATTTTTATAAATGTACCCGATTACCCCTTATGAATCACCTCAAGGCTGAATACGGAGTTTTTTGACAGGTCGACCAATGCTCACTATTCATTTTCATAGATAGCACGAGTTTATGTTAACTTATTCCTTATAAGGAAATAAGCTACCGTGATCAAGAAAAATCAGACATTTTTGAAATACTAGAAAGTACGGTTTTGACATTTCTGTCACAAATGAGTTTGAAGAAGGTAATTTGTAAACTTTTCTTATTGTTTCTAAGTAACATTTTTACGTTGGAAAGACTTAATAGAAAATTTAATGTGTGGGTTTGGGTGGGGTGGTTGGTTGGGGGTGGGGGTGGGGGTGGACGGGACTCTTACAATACTAGCGGGATATTACCGACTGAGCTACACAGCCGCCTATCGAATCACAATATCATTAGTAGTAAAAAAATATCATATGCATTAGTCTTATATCATGTAAATATCACATCAAACAAAAGAAATGTCATCATTTTAGACTTGCTTCAAAGTCTCTTTGGGTAAAAACAATCCTCCGTCCGACCTGAGGGGCGGGAAATACGGAGGGAAAAGTCAATAGTACCAGCAGGGAAGAGGGTTCTCCCGAAACAAACAAACCTATAATCTACAAGAAGAGTCAAACAAAGAAATAGGGGCGAGTTTTTCGGCTGCGGCTGATAAATTTCCTCCCATACTGAAAACAGCTGGTAGGATAGCAAAAATTAAAAAAAAAACTGGAAAAGCTATTACCAAAGATAAATTTGTTATTAAGCTGGTTCATGGTTTCAAAAATTGATTTTTTTTTACAAACATCGATTCGATTGTGTCCTAGAGAAACGAAGTTGAACAATAATGAGAGTATAAAACTTGATATTGAAATCTCTAAATTACTTAGTAAAGGAGTAATAGAACTACCCTAATAAAAACCATCACAATGAAACATATTAACTGTCTCCTTAAGACCCAAAAGCGATGGTTTATACAGAATGATTTTAAATCTGAAAACATTGAACGAATAAATTGAATATAAACATTTTATAATGGAAAGTTTATTATCTGCCTCAAGGCTTATGTTATGGCCTCTGTAGATTTGCAAGATGCCTACTATACGGTAAATGTTCTGCGTTTCATTTGGCGAGGTCGGAAATACCAATACACTGCTCTCCCTGATGGTCTAAGCTCCGCCCCTCGCTTATTCACAAAGTTAATGAAACCAGTTTTTGTATCTCTTCGAGAAAGGGGGCATTTATCAGTTTCATACCTGGAAGACTCTAATTTACAGAGTAAAACGTTTCAAGAGTGTCAAAATAGTTTTCATGAAACCGTGACATTGTTAAGTAACTTAGGTTTTGTTGTTAGTTCCTTAGACAGGAATTTGAAATTTTTAGGGTTTTTTTTTTTTTAGTTTTTTTTAGGGTTTTTTTTTATTTAAAAACTATTAGAACTATGTCAATAAGTTTGCCTTCAGATAAAAAAAACACTTATAGTCACTCTAAGAGACTCTGCATCTATCAGAGAAAATAGCCGAATTTTTAGGTACTATGGTGTCTTACAGTGTGGCAGTCCCTTTTGGCATGCTGAAAAATGTTAGAACGTGATAAATCCGAGTTTTCGAAAATAAACAAGGGGTAGTTCAGTGCAAAAATACGTTCATCCGAGGAAGCTCACTTAGAATTATCTTGATGGCATAATAATATTGATTCTGCAGGAAGCTCCGGTCATACGCGAACCACCTTCTATAATTTAACGACGGAAACGTCTGGGACGGGTTTTGGAGCAGTGTGTAACGAAGTGAGAACAGAGGGCATGTAGAATTTGGATGAGATCGAAGTAAAATTTAATATCAATTTTTGGAACTTCGTGCCGTATTTCTAGGTTTAAATTGTTTTAAATCTGTTTTGGCTAATAAACACGTAAAATTACAGATAATAGACAACTTCAAGGTGGTTGCGTATATCAATAGCATGGGAGGTACACGTTCCCAAGATTGTCACCAAGAAACACGGAAAATATGATCACGATATATGATAAATAAAATAATATGTGGCTTACAGCCGTACATTAACCAGGAAAATTAAATATTTTTGCTGACGCCGAAAGTCGTAAAATACGGGAAGAAACCCAGTTAATGTTAAATAAAAACATTTTACTACACTAATGAAGTAGAAACACCTAATGTAGATTTATTTGCTTCTAGACTAAATTATCTATATGCTATGTGTCTTGGCACCCAGACCCACATGCTAGATTTATAGATTCGTGTTCCCTTGACTGGTGTAAATTTAATCTGTGTTATATTTTCCCTCCTTTTAGTTTTATAGACACAGTTGTTAAAAAAAAATTCAAAGAGAAAAGTGTCGGGCATTTGTCATAGTCCCAAAGTGAACAACATAACCATAGTATTCGGTGATACTGCAACTGTGTCATAGGAAACCAATTGAAGCTACGCAGAGGGAAAAATTACTTCAGCTTTCACATAGACCGGGCGCAGTTCATCTACTTCACAAGAAATTGGATCTATTGGCGTGATTAGTTTAACTTTAAATTTTCCCGTATTTCGCACACCAATATGCAGAACAGGGATTTTCTCAGGGAGCTGTGAATGTAATAATGAACTCATGGAGAACTTAATACCCGGAAACAATATAAGGTGTACATAGATAAATGGATCACGTTTTTTCATTCGAAAAATATAGATAGATCAACGTTTAATTCGGATATATCATTAGTAGTCGAGTTTTTAAACAATTTATTTAAGAATGGTTTCAGTTATAGCTCGATAAATACTGCCTGCAACGCGTTGTCAGCTATAATACCCTTACCGGAAATTTCACACTAGAGAATCACCTGACCGTATAACGGTTTTTACATGGTGTTTATAATACGCGACCACCCATGCCTAAATATAGCGAGATTTGGGATGTTTCGATTGTTACAATACCTGAAAATTCTATCACCTGTGTCAGTGTTAACACTTAAAGAAAGTTCATTAAAACATTCTTTGTTGCTTGCTTTACTCTCTAGCCAGCGGGAACAAACAATAAAAATGCTTGACATTAACAATACGGAAACAGTAGGAAATATTGTCTATTTTAAAATATGTGGTCTTGTCAAAAAATTGAACCAGGTTATAATATGTTCAGGTTATGTTTTAAACCCCTTTTGAAAAAGATGAAAATTTGTGTGTCATTCAAACACTTGAAGAATATATCAAACGTACCGCTGACATGAGGAGAAATACATCCCACCTTTTGATATCATACAAAAAACCATACAAAGCACTCTCCGTTTCATCTGTTTCAAGGTGGCTTAAATGTGTGTTAAAAGTGCAGGTATTTGACTGTTCAAAATTTGAGGGTCATAGTACTGGGGGCTCCATCTACAAGTAAGGCAAAATCAGCCGGCATATCCACTGACTTCATAATGGATAAGGCTGGCTGGTCATCAGCAGGAACATTTGCAAAATATTATGATAAACCTTTTGAAACAATTGATGATTATGATAAAATGTTATTGTCATTAAATTTTCTTAATATATACATGCATATATAAATGTTAGTAAGACATAATTATTGTGGTATCCTTTTTAATGTTTACCAACATTCAGTACAGTTTGCTGGATAACATTTAGAAGTTAGTTGCATGGTCACGCTTTAAAAGTCTCCTATGATCTCCTTGTGATCACGTGACTGGAAGAATGAGAACTTTCCTTGGATTTATATTCTTCTAGTCACGGGATTACAAGTAGAAAGATCATAGGCCCACCACACCCTTCCCGTTGAAATACAAGACATTCTATGATCTGTCGGTGTGTGTGTGTGTGTGTGTGTGTGTGTGTGTGTGTGTGACCATGTATGGCTTTCAAATCTGACCTCTGGGAATATCTTGCTTATCTCCTATGATCTCTCTACTTGTGATCACGTGACTAGAAGAATATAAATCCAACTCAAACTTACAGGTAAGTTCTCGTTGAATTTCCCCAATATGAAATAATCTTGCAATTTTATTCGCAAACAATTTTGAGTTTAAAATGTTAAAAGAAAAAATAGACCCGCTAGGGAATTACATGCTTTTAGATTTATTTATAAGTGAATCACGAGTAACCTTGGTTAATATTTATGCGCCTAATTCAGACAAACCTTATATTTTTCTAGACCTATTCACAATGATAGAGGACTTTGGAAACCAAAATTTCATTATTTGTGTACTTAACCCCGAATTAGATTGTTATAATTATAAAAATATTAATAACCCAAAGTCTAGAAATACTGTTCTTGAAAAAATGGATGAATTTAACTTTGTTGACGTATTCAGAGACCTCCACCCACAATCTAAACGTTATACATGGAGAAAGATAACTCCTGTAAAACAAACGCGTTTAGATTTTTTCTTGATCTCTGAGAATGTTCTTCAAATGTAGTAACTTGTTGTATACCCTAGCTATAGATCTGATCATAATAGTATTAAACTAGTTATAACACTAAGTATTGTCATTCGTGGCAAAGATCTATGGAAATTTAACAACTACTTATTAAAAGATGAAGATTACATTAATATAATAAAAGATTACATAAATGAAATTAAAACTCAGTACGCTATCCCAATATATAACTTGAATGCCATAAAATCAATACCTAATAAAGAAATTCAGTTTGTAATTAATGATCAACTCTTTTTTTGAAACACTGTTAATGGAAATAAAGGGGAAAATTATTTCATATACTTCAAATAAGGAAAAAATGAGAGAAAATAAAGAAAAACAACTTTTTGAAGAAATAGGAAAATTAGAAAACGATTCTAACCCAAACTTTGATGCAATAGATATTAAGAACTGAACTAGAAAACATTAGAAAAGTGAAACTTAAGAGGCAATTAATCAGATCTCGGGCTAAATGGATTGAAGATGGGGGGAAACCATTCTTGTAATTTAGGAAATCAACATTTATCAAATAAGACCATTCCAAGAATAGAAAAAATGATGGCAATATCAATACAAATCAAATGGATATATTAAATGAAATAAAATTATTTTATAAAAATCTATATTCTTTGAAGGATAAGATACAAATACTTATGATTTTAATAAACTCAAGTCTCCGGAAATAAATTTTCTGTCCAAAACAGATTCTTAAACTTTGGAGGGTCTTATATCATATGAGGAATGTACAGAAACATTAAAGAAAATGCAGAATAATAAAAGTCCCGGCTCGGACGGTTTTACAAATGAGTTTTTTAAAATATTCTGGATTTAGGTCATTTTGTGGTTATATCAATTAACTATGGTGAAATGTCTGTTACACAAAGACAAGGTATTATAACATGTATTCCCAAGGGAGATAAACCTATGCAATATCTGAAAAATTGGAGGCCGATCTCGCTTTTGAATGTTACTTGTAAAATTGCCTTTGGAAGCATAGCAGCTCGAATAAAACCGACGTTGGATTTCTTAATAAATTCAGATCAAACAAGATTTATTCCTGGAAGATACATTGGAGAGAATATCAGACTCATCTATGATATACTTCAATATACAGAACAAGAAAATATACCTGGAATGTTACTTTTAATTGACTTTGAAAAAGCATTTGATACAATATCAAGGGCCTTTATGAATAAAGTGCTAGATTTTTTTGGTTTTGGGGACGATACTTGCAAATGGATTTCTATTTTATAATAATATTTCATCTTCTGTAATTCAAAACGGTAATCTGTCCAATTTTTTTCTATCTCGCGTGTGCGCCAAGGCGACCCTCTTTCACCTTATGTTTTTCTCCTATGTGCTGAAATTCTAGCAATGATGGTACGAATGAACACAGATATAAAGGGTATCATACTAAATAACAAAGAATTCAAAAGTTCACTACATCTATTATTTTAATATATAAGAGAGACTTTTGGAAAAATAAACTAGGTACTATAAGCAACCTTTTTGGAAAGATGTTATAATAGGATTTATTAAATTATTAGAGTCTATTAAGCCAGCTAATTGGAAAGATTTTTTGTCACCGAGTTTGTGGTGTAACCTAAATATCAAAATAGGGAATACATCCATTTTCTACAAATTTTGGTACAGTAAAGGTATATATAATGTTAATGACTTGATATAATATATATTATTGATGATACCTTTCTAAATTTTGAAGGAATGGTTAAAGCAGTCAAAATGTTACTACTATTATATAATATTGAAAATTTTTCGGCAAAAATAGCGAATCCACGGATACCTTTTCATTTAACATGTTTTATGGAAGCTAAAAAAGATGCAAATCAATGTATAACAGATTACAAACTCATTGGATGACACCAAACGGTCAGATTAAATGGGAAAGTATCTTTGATACAAACTGTTTTGATTTGAAAAAAAATAAATATATTACCCTATAGAATTACCAAAAGTACTTGTTTTAGATGGTTCCAGTATTGAATTAACAACCATATTTTAACAACAAATGCATTCTTACACAAAATTAAAATTCTTCTTTCCCCAAACTGCACTTTTTGTAAGAGTCACCCAGAAACAATTGAGCATTTATTTACGGAATGCCCGGAAACACAAACTCTGTGGCAAAATCTTAATTGCGGCTAAATGCAAGACAAAATTAAATTATAATACAAAACATATTTTATTTGGAATAACTAGCCAAAACAGTATTATAGAAAACATATTGATTTTGACAACCAAATTTTATATTTAGAAAACTAAATGTGTTGAAAATAAATTGTCTTTGAATGCCTTAATATCATCTTTACAATATATGTTTAGAACTGAAAAATTTACATCTTCTTGCGATCCCAGCCTTTATAGTATGGAATTATGGAGAAAATGGCTCCCTCTATTCTCGTAAATATCATATATTATATTTACCTGTACATTTATTTTATGAATTAAGCACACATTCTTCTCTAATTAAACTTTTTAGAAGGTCTTAACTTTGGAAGATATTCAACATCGAATGCTACATATAATATCCACGTGGCTATAGTTCCGAGCAATACAGTTTTGATCATGGACGTATATGTGCTTGGTGACTTGTCTTTAAACCGGTTTTGTCATTGTTATGTATTAAATTACAAGGTCATGATAATGGGTATAAGTCTCTCAGCGTTTTGACAACATAAACATAGTGTTGCGAACGCTGAACTACCTATACTGGCGTAGTCTTAATAATTTCAATTTGGTTATTTGTGTATTTTGTTTTTTATGTCGAAATATGATTGTGTTGTTGTGAAATGATATAAATAATAATAAAAAAAATGAAATAATCTTGACTGGACGGTAATGTCTGTCGAAACATTTATACATTAACGGCATTACCAATATCTTTCTGGTCTTGCCCGTTTATTAGAAACATTTGAAGTTCAGTAAAACGAAGGAAGCATTTTGAAACAGGATTTGCTAATCGCGGAAGTTATTATTCACTCTTCTAAAATTTGTTTGGTTGATCAGAGTTAAGATTGATCCAAAATCATTTTATTTTTGGTTGAAAAGTTGAAAATACAAATTCTTATATTCAAAAATAGGATTGGTCGAAAAACACCATCGTCAAGAGGGTTTGGGAAAATGAAAATAAAATCACTCATATGATTGCACCCCATAATTTTAGTTGTACCAACTCAATGAAACATTTAAAACAATTTTCAGTACCTCAGTACTTTGTAACATACCACATGTTTCTCCATCCAGAATTGATAACACAGAAAATTTTAAAAATGAAACTTTACCGTTCTCGGCATCTATATACGGACATTTCCACTCTGGCTGTGACATTAGTACTACTGTTGGAGCTAAAAATGCAATACTTGCACCTTGTATTATCGGCAATCTGAAAAATGCGCGTGAAAAGGGGAGTTAGAGACAGGAAAATTTATGTGAAATAAACTAAAATCACCTTACATTACCTATCATCAATATTAAGAATTCGCTGTTAATTATAAAAAGCGGTGATAATCATAATGATTAATAGGTCTTAAAGTACTATGATTGTTTTAGAAAAGAGGCTTCTGTTTTATGCCACTTTAAATTCAATTCTATTCACCAGAAGCAAAGTTTATTAAGAATGATGTTCATGTTATAAAGTAAGTTTTATCCATTAAAAACCTGACATACTTACCTAACCCCTACTGTAGATTGTAGAAGAGTTCCAATTCCACAAACAAAGAAAATTGTGCTTATAAATTCACTAAGACCAACATTATCTCCTTCTATACACAAAGGTTTAGCAAACAGTAGAGGAATGGTTATATTACCACCCAACATAGTCAAGTAATGCTGCAACAAATCCAATGAAATCATAGAAAAATAAGAAAATTTTGTGATCATTTTCTGATAGAATCTCTGGAAGATGATATTCCTGAGCATTTAAAAATTAAAAAAAACCACTTTGTAACTAAAATTATGCATTGAATAACAATGCAACCAAAAAAGTTGAAAATTATGAAAACAGCAAGCAAATAAGACAAAAGAAGTTAAACATACTGGAACGACTTCTGAATATGTTGTTCGTTTACACTCGGCAGTTTCATTATGAAACTATGATGAAGCTTCCCTCTGTAAACGGACGTGAGATATAATAAAGTATTTACCACTGGTTTTGTTTACAGTTGAACCATATGAAGGTCATTCACCACCATAGTTTTTTTTAAATAAAAGTATTACATTAACAACTTGGCTTATAAAAACATATTACAAACCAAATATCATTAAATTTATATAATTTATAAAAATGGAATTTTCATTTTCGCAATATCCTCCGAAACTCATTACCAAAAAGTAAAGACGGCTGTACCTGAAACCCGAGGAAAATACAAAGGTACCAGGGTGGAACATCATCCACGGTAAACAAAATGTCTTTTTTGTCCTTATTTTCGCACGCTTCCTCATTTCCTCCATGTTCAACTTCTATCGTAACATCAGCCTTGTCATTAACCTAGCGTAAAGAAGTAACGAACGAAATGAAATTGACATTAACAGATTTCAAACCAATATGTATGTATAAAAATATTAAGCCAAACTCTTTTGATATTTTCAAATAACTTTGTATTTTATACCTAACCTTCAAATTATTTATTACTTGGACATGGACTGGTTTTTTTTATATTTGAATCGGTAGTAAACCCTTACATTTAATATCAGACGGCCCCGTCTCTATTTCCATTTATTAATTCAAGTTTATTATACATTGTAAGCTTATATGTTAAAAATACTAGTAAACAATTATTCAACTTGTTTTTGGTTCAGTTGCTGATAATACAGTGAGATTTTGGCAGTTTTACCATTCAGACACTTCTAGTGATATCACAAACTTGCCTAGTGGTAAACTGGGATGTTTTTTATTCCTTTTCCTCCGCTCCATTTAAACTACATTTTAAAGTGTATTTCCTTTAAATCGCCTTTTTGGTTCATTTCGGTACTGCCTATTCAACCGTAGAGATAAACTACATTCTTTGATCATCTAAGTGGCCAAACAATTTCATGTAATCTCCGAAGGCCAGTTTGATATTTTTTCTGATTTTACAAGTTTAGCTATAATTCTCCTCACCGAATATGCGTAATATTGACGGATATGTTCTAAAATTTTTGTACATTTGTACGTTCAACCACCCAAGAATAACTTCATACTGTTGCCTGCTAACGTAACGACGTAGCGATATACATTCTCGTCTTATTTGACTCCATTATTGTTGAAATTCAACCGTTTTGCTTTTCCATGAAAATTTCTTAAAAACTGTTCTGTTTCTTTTTTTAAACTCAACCACAGGCCGCTTCATTTTCTAAATTTATCTGCAATAACCCTTCGTCAACAGTCTTTTTTAAAATTTTCACTACATATTAGTAAAGAATTCCTTTTCAATTTTCTCCGCCATTTTCTTATCCAGATTTCGCTTGTTTTTTCCCATACTCGTCCACAGTCTTCTTCTTTTTTCTATTTATCAGCATCATTTCATCATCTATATTTCGACTTGGTTATGTCTTTCACAAATCTTTCATCCACAGCCTTTTCTTTAAAATCCGGTTTCTCACATTTTTTTGTAAAAATTTTTCTGTCATTCTTCCGTCGACAGTAGCTTCTTATACATCCAGTGTTTTAAAATCATCAATGCACTTCATAAGGCTAATACATTCCTGTCATATCACAAACCTCTTGGCTTGTATTTTGTGTGTTTAGAATTATTAGCCGATATTGTGATATATTCTTGAGATAGGTAATATTTTATAATTGTGGTTTTAAATTTTGTCATATCTAAGTTAAAAGTTTGTTAACGCTACTGTCAACTGCTGATTACAAGAACACAAAAAGTAACAATGTGCCTGTGTATTGTGTATTTTGAATTATTGTCACAGTTGAAAATTAATGAATCTAAAGTTACAAAATTGTATAAACCCAAATCCACTATGAAATGCTTTGCACGAAGGAACAAACCTTATTTTTAAATAAATTTAAAACGCCTAAAAATGTTGCTAAATGGTACATTTTCTGACAGCACAAGTACTGCCTACTGAGTTATGGATGCCCTCGGGGAGTTTTATTCCACCAGCAGCGGTAACCGCTTAGGGGTTGTAAATATATAACACAAATACCAATTAAATTTCGCTGTGCCAGATGTGCACATTTCGGAAATTCAGGCAATTTGAGAATAGATCCTATATGAGTTTAGTTTCATACATACATAACACACATTGTTAATACATAAATGAAATTTGATAAATTAATTAAATTGAATTATAAGCTTATCATTATGCGAATGTGTCTATTAATTTGCAAACAAAAATAACGTAAATATCCGATTTGTTCCATTACCTGTTGAAATTCATCGTTGACTTCACTAACCGATGTCCATATTGAATGGTAGACAGTTTTTGTAGATACGTTTGTTTCATCTAACTGCTCTTTGCCATTTACCTCTTGGGGATTAAAAGCAGGATTTTCCATAGTTAAGAAACATGCACTAAAATAACCTTTTTATAGTGAAATCTAGTTTTAAGTTTACAACCTTTGTAAAACCAATTAGTTATATATGTACAAACAATTGACGATCGCTCCTTGTATAATCAAGCATATAAACAGGGATTTTTATATAGATATCTGGTCGTCACGTCTGACTGAATTAACACACTATGTTTATCAACAGTAAAAATTTACCACAGCATATCTAACTTTATTATAAGATACTGACATCTTTGCGAACAAATTCTTTTCTAGTCTTGGAGAATATAAAAAAGACGTAAATTACAAATATCCTTGTTGTTATTTGTTTTCAGAAACATCCTACATTCCTTTTTATCACTAATGAGTTACTTAAAACAATGTCGCTTTTCCATCTTTTATACGCATTGTCTTAACCTCGCTTTTAAGTTGAGAAGTGCAAAGCGGATGTGTCGTGAGATTAATTTGACGTAGTTGTTCTTTTTCTATACGAAAAATAGCATGAACTTTAGTAAACGTTATATTTCTTGACTGCTTAAAATCAAATGCAAATATCGATAAATTAAATATATAACTAAGATAATTTATACTCTCAGTGAACTTGTGTAAAACTTGGGAAAATTTTACTTCTGTCCCTGGATTCTCTACTGTAACTGGCGTTTGTCCGTCTACTTTACTGTACTGCCTAGATTATCTGTATTTATTTACGTTAATGCATCTACTGCTGTTTCTGGATTTATTATTGTTGTCAGCGATGTTGTCTCCATTGTTGTGACTGGGTTATCTATTGTTGTTGAAGTGGTTCTGTATACTCCTGTGTCTTCATTCTCATTTGTTGTTGATGTTGGTGTGTACTACTTTGACTTGAATCTTTATTGTTCTTTAAGTTGTTGTGAGATCTACTGCCGTACCCGTGTTTTCAATTGTACTTGACATTTATTTGTATACTGCTGTGCCTGAATTCTTCATTGTTGTTAACCTTTTTGTTAACTTTTTTGTCCTTATATATCTACTGCTGTGTCTGGATTCACTGTTGTTGCTGACGTTGTTGTGTCTACTGTTGTGCCTGAATTCACTATTTTTGTTGACGTTGTTGTATCTACTGTTTGGCAAAATATTTTGTTTGTTATTACATCGGTTTGTCCAATATTGCTTTACCTGGATATTGTTTTGTTGTTGATGTTGTCGTATCTACTGTTGTGCGTTGATTCTTTATGTTGTTCACGTTGCCATGTCTACTGTTGTACCTGGATTCGCTATCGTTGTTGACGTATGTCTACTTTTAGCAAGTAATCCTTATTGTTATGACGCCTACGTGTCTATTGCACTGCCTGAATTCTCTATTGTTTTTACGTCGTTGTGTTTACTGCTTTGCCAGAATATTCTTTTGATGTTAACGTTGGTGTGTCTACTCCTGTGCCTGGATATTCTTTTGTTGGTGTGTCTACTTCTGTGCCTGATTTCCCTATTGTTGTTTGTGTTGTTGTGTCTTCTGCTGTACCTAGATTCTCTATTGTTGTTGGCATTTTTGTGTCAACGGTTGTGTCTAGATATTCTTTTGCTGTTAACATTGTTGTGTACACTGCTGTTTTTTTATTTCGGTTTGTTTACTGTTGCTTTGCCTGGATGTTGTTTTGTTGTTGTCGTTGTCGTGTCTACTGCTCTGTCTGGATTCTCTATTGTTGTTTGCGTTGTTATGTCTACTGCTGTATCTGGATTCTCTATTGTTGTTGGCATTGTTGTGTCAACGGTTGTGCCTAGACATTCTTTTGTTGTTAACGTTGTTGTGTCCACTGCTGTTCTTTCGGTTTGTTGCTTTGCCTGCAGGTTGTTTTGTTGTTGTCTACTGCTCTGCCTGGATTCTCTATTGTTGTTGACATTGTTGTGTCTATTGCTGTGCCTTGATTCTTCATTGTTGTTGACGATGTTGTGTCTATTGCTGTGTCTTGATCTCTTTTGTTGTTGACGACGTTGTGTCTATTGCTGTGTCTGGATTCTCTATTATTGTGTCTTTTGCTGTGTCTGGATTCTTCATTGTTGTTGACGATTTTGTAGTTATTGTGAAATGTCATTGTTAGAGTTCATTTCAACATATTTATCCCATCATTCTAATGAATGATGTTAATGTAAATATCTATTTTTATTTTGAATAAGAAACACTAAAACACTAAAGGGTTAATTAAAATTTCGGTGTTCAAATTCTATTCTTTCAGTTTCATACTATAGAACCTGTCTTACAAACGTGTTCTATATAAAGAACACCTTCTTATAAAAGCAAGATATTTAATTCCAATTCTTCTTTGTCCTCGTTATTTGAACCTAAAGATAAGGAGATTGACTGCTGAAAAAGAATTATTTTACAAGTTTTCTTAGGTGGTCCTTTACTGTAATCATAAAACATATGGCAACCGCTAATCAAGATGGTAAAAGAACAAACATTTATTTATTTAGTGAAAAATTACTGGGTTCTTTTCAAGTCTTAAACATTAATTGTAGGATTTATTAAAGTCTAACGCAAACGGATTGTAAGATTAGTTTGTTCGCTAAATGTTGTTTTGTCATGTCAACAATTTTTCAGACAATTTTCTCGAGAATAGATTTTAACACAGGTTCAAGTGGTGTGTCAGTGTGCACGTGTTTAGGATATGCTTTGTTCTAATGTATATGACTTACGGCGACCTTAAGAGTGTAAGTACACTCGCAAGCAGTTTCATCGAATTTTAAATTTTCAATACGCAACATTGAACTTGACTTATCGTTTTATCAAAAAAGCAATGCGCAAAAAAAAAAAATAATAATAATAAATAAATGAATAAAAAAAAAAGCAGCGCGCTTTTGCGCTTTTTTCTCACTTTAAGTTTTTTAGTTATTTAAATTATTAAAATAAATAATGAAAGAAAAAAAATTTGTTAGTGTTCAATGCCCAAAATACCTGTGACACGACAGTCTTGTTTATGCTTCAAATAGGAACACGAGTTTACAAGTAAACTATCAAAATAAAAGGAACATGTGTTATTTGAAAATATATTATATATACCTCGATGTAAGAATTATTCATGATATCGATAAGTCGTCCGTCCAGAAGACACCACCGCTAAATTCGCTGGTCCTTGAATAAAAAAATACACATCATTAGTCGTTTGGTGAGGTAAAAGTACATTGTGTATCTTGTTTTGATAATAATTACAAGTTCCTATTTTATTTACGAAAAAATTATTTGGATAGTATTGCAAATTACGGGATTTCCGACGTTGGTAGTTAATGAGAGGGTTGACGTTGTACAAAACATAAGATGTTCAGACTTATCTGTAACTCCATTAAAACTCTCGGTACCACATAAGCTCCTATGTAATTACATACGACATTGTTAACAAAAAAATACATGTATAATTTAGAGTGGTACACGCCAGAGCCAGACACATACTGAAATTACTGATTCGTTAAATTTCCAATTTGTAGACAAATAGTAATTGAAATACAAATGTACCCCGATTGTTTAAGCAATATTTGTTTGTGGAGCAATATTGTCCTTGAACACAGGGATTCCTGTTTAAACACATATATAGGACGCTTCTTCTTATCTTTCAAAAACCATGCTTATGTAACCAGAAACAAATCTCAAAATCTATTTTGAAGACTTTTTGTGAGCTTATTGTCGTTTTATAGTTAGTAAGTTGTCTTTTAATAACGGCGTTGTTTTATTAGTTTATTTTGCAAGTACCAATAATTGTAATCCAAAAAGAAACATGTATTTCAAATACAAATGTATTAACTTATCGAACTGAAGGAAATGACTTTGGTTACATTTAAAAACTTTAAAAGGACGTATACGCTTAAAAGCCATTGGTGGGTTTAATGAAAAATTCAAAAGAGACAGAAAGACAATAAAATGTGGTCAAAAGGTCCCCAGAAATAGTAAAAATTCATTTCCGTCAGAGGCTTCGCCCTCTTTACTGCAGCCAGCTGAGGGCCTTTAGCGACCACAAGACCCCTTGCCGCCGGGGACTTGAACCTTCGACGCTCGCAATATCACATGATAAAATTCGCAGCCTCTCCACCCTTTCGTAAATTTCAGGATTCTCCCCTGATAGACATTTGCTCATGGAAAGCAAATCTGCAACCTACATCAAATAAACCTTTTACAAACTTCAATGTTCTTTGTAGGAACGAGATAAAAACTTAATTTTCTGAAATCATAGCCGCAAATATCTGTAAAATTGCTGATGCGGCTTTAAACGTCAACTTAATCAATTCATTAATTCTTCTGAAATCCATACGCATGCAACTGTTTGAATGATACTTAAAACATACATCAGTCAGACTATTTGCATTTTGAATTAAATAATTTAATCCAAACCACCTAATAGTTGATTGAACAAAAGACGTATGAAATACTGTGAACTTCGGTGTTTTTTTTCTATTTTAAGAGCACTATGGGTATGTTTTGGTTTAATTTCAATATAATCAAATGCGTATTCTATTTCAAGAAACAAGGCTTAACAATATCTGCTCTGCTCTTTTATTAAATCATAGGCACTTTAAAAATTGATATGATAGAGCTCTTAGTCTAGTACTAGTGGTACCAATAATAATATATTATGCAATTATTTATATTTTTCGAAAGTGTGTCGAATTACTTTTTCCTTTCCAAATCGTACATAAAGACAAAGCATTTTTATCTATTGTTAAAATACTAATGAGCCTTTTTATTTGAACACTAACCTGTAATAGATGATTGTCCATCATTTGTGCTGTTCAGCAATTTACGCACGAACTTTACATACAACAATGACATTGACCTTCAGTCTACCCAGATAATGCTTGGTCCATCAAGTGCAATTTAGTTTAAGCTTTATATGAACACGAAAGAAGATTTTTATATCTGTTTAGATTCAAAAGATTAAAGTGAATGCAAGTGTTTTTTAAACAAAGCATTGGTTTAGAAGGGTTTTTACAGGAAATTATAATTTCACTTACACTATTTTAAACGTCCTTTAATTTTCCTTAGTCAGCAAAACATTTTTATGAATCGAATGTATACCTATATCTTTTCCCATAAATATGCAGGTGCCTGACTAAATTTACCACATATGATCTTTAGAAATGAAATATGGGTGTAAACTGGATATGTGGAGTCACGAATTTTGTACATAACCGTTTGATCTACATACATCTATGTATCAATGTTCCAATTCATTGTCATTTGTGTTGATAATTATTCATTCGGCCATAAATTAAGGACAACTTGTTTATTTTGTAAAAAATAATATTAAAAACATAATATAATATTGTTTATGAATATTTTTTTAAACTATTCGAGATTCGTCTGTAAAATTATGACTTAATCGGGAAACTGAGATTTTTTCAATTCAAAACAGTTAGTTTTAACTATGGAAATAATTGCTTTTCAAAGCGAAGTTCGTTGGATATACATTACAATGTCAAAAATAGCACCAAGCACCAAGAATTGGGTTAGATATGACTTCTGATTTTTTAGTTGTAATAGAGTCATACGCTGTTTTATTATTTTTATTTTTTTAAGTATTATAAAAGAAAGTTTTCAAATGTTTTTTATTAATGCACATGATATTAATATTGACATGCTGGTCCGAGCTGCGTACCTATCCTTGTCAAGTGACACCAGATCTCTGCTGTATTTGGATAAAACGAAGTAGTATTTCTGTGACTTTGGTTCTGAGTGATTCTTTTTGAAGAATACATGCATTTTTCCACATGTAATATCATCATTGTATAAAAATCGAGATGGCTAGAACAGAATTAAAATACAGAACAAATTTACAATCATATTCTATTGATTGGTTAAAACAAAATAGATCTTAGATGAATACATTTAGAAAACCATGGCGGTATACCAGACATGGGGTCAATTACTTTAAAATGTAATCGATTAAATTACAGTTACTTTGGAATTTTAAAGTAATCGATTTCAGTACAGTCACAACAAAATCAAAAGTAATCAATTTTGGTAAAAAATGTCCAGTGTCACTCGGCATTGCATTTTAGGTTCATCAGCATTTCAAATTTTTTACTTCTCAGGTCTAAAAAAAATCCCTGCGACACTGAGAAGGTGTTCGACAGGTGACCACGTGGCTGGAATGGCTAAATACATTTTAGCAAGTACGTGTGTACTAGGAATTTTTCGGAATGCTCTTTCCAGTATTAAAGGGGATCCAGGGGATCAGTGCAGTCCTAGCATGGCTCAATCAAATATTGTGACACTTCCAATTTCACACCATCAGTTACTGAACAGTTACTGAATTATACTTCTACCTAATTAGGTACAGCTATTCTTTAATAAGTCAAGGGAATGGTAAATGTCTTCATAATTGAAGTGAAAGTCATTCATATTTCACCAACTTTATGTAGTTTGAATAAGTTGGTCTAGTACATTTACACGGAGAGTTTTGAACATTGTTGACATATAAACATGTATAGATCATACTTCATGCCATAGTTATCCAAATTCCACATTATGCCCTTTTTTTGGTGTTTTATGGGGTTTTCAGTTTGGGTATGTGAGTTGGTTTTAACACAATAAATACAAGCTTACTGGACACAGCCCCTCTCATCACTTAGTTTTGAATCAAACTCGAAACAGATCCTAGTTCTAGAAAATTTAGTCGATGGGTTTCTCCGGATACTCCAAATTCTAAGAGTAAGAAAAAAGCAAAGAAATCAACAAAATGGAAAGACCGGTCTTTTAACGCTTACACAACAACAACAACCTGAACAATGTCATATACTATTTGAATTTTTACGAAATAATGCAATTCAAAAGTAGCACACGTATGGAACGCCCGAGTCACCTTAATTACTAAATCTAGGATTCAGTTACTGAATCTAGGATTTACGCTACTAAATCTAGGATTCAGTTACTGAATCTAGGATTTACGCTACTGAATCCAGGATTCAGTACATTTATGTGAAAGTAATTCAACTTAACTCTAGTTAATTCAACTGAAGTTTAATTAATTGCATTTTCTCTACTAAATGATAATTAGAAATTTAAATACAGTTTAGTGGAATTACGTTACTGAAGTGGAGTTAGACTCCGTAATTGCATTTAGTAGAGAAAATCCGGGATTAAGTAATGAAGTTGTTTGATTGGATGAAAAAATCAGCCAATGAGAGCCATGAACTCAAATCTTTTGATTATCAGTAAGTCACGGTAGTATCACAAGACTTTGAAAATTAAAAGTTAATTAATTAATTAATTATTTAATTAATTAATGTTAAATTAATTATTTAATTAATTAATGTTAATATTTTTAAAAATTTAATTTTGTGATTTAAAAATAATTTTATTCTATTTATTTTATCTTTGTAGTATTAATTGATAACTATTCGGCGTTTAATTATCGAGTTCGCATTGTAATTTATTTATTAATTAATTAATTAATTTATTTATTTATTTATTTAAAGTTAATTAATTTTTTATTTTATTTTATTTTAATTCATCTTTATAGATTAATTGAACACCTGTTATCATTTTATTACCAGAAGGTCCTTTGAAATTGTAAAGGATTAACTAATTATGTTTATTTATTTATTTATCTATTTATTTATTTATTTCTAGTGACTAAAAAAGTTGGTAAAAACCTTTCAAAAAATCTAGTGTTATTGTTTATTACTCTGTATAGTTACTTTTATTTACAAAAACTGTTATTCATTTGGAAAAAAATAATTACCTTAATTGAAAATTATTTTTGTCAAGAGTGGTTTTAAGACAGACAGTACTGCCAATAACCAGTATTTCGACAATATATATATTTGTATGTTATTTCTGTTTATTCACAGAGTTATCCCTTCTGTTTTTATTTATTTATTTATTTATTTATTTATTTATTTATTTATTTATTTATTTATTTATTTATTTATTTATTATTTTTAAAATTTATTTATTTATTTATTTTTTTTTTTTTTGTGTGTGTGTATAGCTAGTGTATTGTTACATCCGTCCGTGATATGCCCTAAACCGTCAAATTGCATGAGCAGGTCTCTTTGTTACGGTGGCTGAACGAGGCCCGTGGCACGTGGAACTGTCATAAGCGCACGTAAAATTCCCTTGCGCAAGTGAAAATCTCTCATGTTGTGCTAGTTAATATTATTACCCGATTCAAATTCTCCGATTAATTTCAAGGTCGTTTGGTTATAGGTTTTTAATGTCATTGGCTCTGAAATAATAATAATAATAATAATAATAATAATAATAATAATAATAATAATAATAATAATAATAATAATAATGGCCTAAGTATTTGACTTAAAGGTACCCCGGAATTTGTGAAAGCCATTCCGATATATTTTTCTTTGTTGCAACTTTTAGGAAAAATAACCAGAATTATTCAAAGAGTCTCTTTAATTCTGTGCATATAACAATTTTTTTTTTTTTTTCAAATTCACTGTCAGGCGAAAATATCCCTTATCCACCTTCCTACTTTACCATATCAGATATGTTGTCATGATTTGAATATTTATGTTCAAAATCCTACATTTTTTTAATTGAAAAAAATCAAAACTTTTTAAACTATATGTATTGCATCTTTGGACATCAATTTCTTTTAATTTCAACACCATGCAGTAAGGAAATGTGATTTGCATATTATTTCATTTGACCTTTATTAACCATAAAATACCCTGATGTAATCTTGAGTGAGGCCCAATTGGATCATTGAAGTCATTAAATTTCAAATTTTGCCTTATGTACAGAAGAATTCAGAGATGATTTTTTAACTTAAAAAAAAATTTGGTTAGGTCAGTGGTTTTTAATTTTAATCTTAGTCGAACGGCAGTGAGACTATCTTGTTTTTAGGGCTTATTGGGATTTAGGGGCCCGTAAACAATCTGTACACAAATTGAGTAACCAACAATTTATTACATATAGCTACTAGAAAGTTGTAACATATAACGTGACCTAGTAGTTATTATATATAGCTAATGGAAAGTTGTAACATATAACGCGACCTAGTAGTTATTATATATAGCTAATGGAAAGTTGTAACATATAACGCGACCTAGTAGTTATTATATATAGCTAATGGAAAGTTGTAACATATAACGCGACCTAGTAGTTATTATATATAGCTAATGGAAAGTTGTAACATATAACGCGACCTAGTAGTTATTATATATAGCTAATGGGAAGTTGTAACATATAACGCGACCTAGTAGTTATTATATATAGCTAATGGAAAGTTGTAACATATAACGCGACCTAGTAGTTATTATATATAGCTAATGGAAAGTTGTAACATATAACGCGACCTAGTAGTTATTACATATAGCTAATGGAAAGTTGTAACATATAACGCGACCTAGTAGTTATTACATATAGCTAATGGAAAGTTGTAACATATAACGCGACCTAGTAGTTATTATATATAGCTAATGGAAAGTTGTAACATATAACGCGACCTAATAGTTATTACATATAGCTAATGGAAAGTTGTAACATATAACGCGACTTAGTAGTTATTATATATAGCTAATGGAAAGTTGTAACATATAACGCGACCTAGTAGTTATTAAATATTGCTACCAGAAATTTGCAACATATAACGTGACGAGTAGTTATTACATATAGCTACCAGAAAAGTTGCTACATATATCTTAGCTATTACATGTACATATAGAGGTACGACAAGGTCAACGGGCTTTATCCCATTATTCAGATTTCCTTTTTTGATTGACCGCCTCTACATATGTGAAATAAATCTTTACTGTGCGTTAAACACCATACATATGACTTATTAATAAAATCAATTCTCTCTCTCTCTCTCTCTCTCTCTCTCTCTCTCTCTCTCTCTCTCTCATTATCATGAAATTAAGAAAAAAAGTTATACAATGAGGATATTATAGAGATACGGGCTAAATTCGTCAGTCAAAATGTCTTTACATAATGTAACCCTACTGTGTATATATATAAATGTGTTTTTAAGCAATTTAACCAGCCTCATGAACCTTGGATGCTTTGGCACAAAATGTGTCCATATGTCTATAATATGGGCGTCACATTGAAGGTCACTCTCGCGCGCGCGCGCGCGTGTGTGGGTTTGTTTTCGAACGTTCGTGTGCGTGTGCTGGATGGAGAGTCAATAAATGAGTAAATGTCATCAGATTACGGTGATAATCTCTCTCTCTCTCTCTCTCTCTCTCTCTCTCTCTCTCTCTCTCTCTCTCTCTCTCTCTCTCTCTCTCTCTCTCCGAACAAGAAAGCATTTTCTTAAATAAAGCCAACTTTAAAATATCGTTAATATAAATAATCAAAATAAATGTTAGCAAAAATTATAAATATTTTTAAAAAAATTTGCCTGAAAAAGTGCAAACGAATAAACGAAGTCCAAAGAGACAATGTCAACCTAACGATAACTAATAATGAAAAAAAATCGAATTATTTAATTACATATTTATTAGTAATTAACTACATTTAAACTTCTGTGATTTATGATTATTTTGTTAATTAAGTCAGACACGTACGTGTATACATGTTCCCGTGTTCTAACTTTATCTGATCTATTTAGCACGGGGTATCGTTATCTTGATTAATACACAAGTATTCATTTATAATCCTGAATAGGTATAAAGCTGCTGAACTCTTAAAGTTTTAACATGATTATTCCTGGCTATTGAATCTCGTAAACTCTCTTTCTTTATCATTGAAATAATTATCAAAGAAAATATAAAATGAAACGAATTAAAATAATGAAATATATATGATTAAGTTATTTTAAACAAGTTCCAGCGATTAACTAATCAAATTGTATGTTACATCTCAATCTGAATAGTATTTTCTAAAAATAGTAACAACTACACTTAAGTAATTAAGTGGCGTAAATCCTAGATTTAGTTACTTCATCCTAGATTAAGTACTTAAATTTCGTTTTGGTGAACTAAATCTAGGATTTTCTCTACTAAATTCAATTAAGTCACTAAAATATAGATAAATTCACATTTAGTAGAAAATCAATTTAGTAGCGTTCATTGGAGTTAAATTACTTAATCTTAGATTCAGTAGCGTAAATCCTAGATTCAGTAACTGAATCCTAGATTCAGTAATTAATGTGACTCGGGCGTTCCATACACACGATTGCATTATTTCATAAAAAAACATAATAATAATAATAATAATAATAATAATAATAATAATAATAATAATAATAATAATAATAATAATGATGATGTTATTGTTGTAGATGTATAGATGATGATGTCGACGGCGACGACGACAACGACGATGATGATGATGATGATGATGATGGCAGTGATGATGGCGACGACGATGCGGAAAAGTGAGATCTCTTTCTTTTCTTGTAAAAATTGTTTTTATAAAATAAAAAATAATATATATTTGATTAACTTGAAAGTTGATTGGCATTTTACTTAATTAGTCAGAACAACTAAGTTTCGATGGCTCGTCATATGAAACTGTGTCATATTTGACCTCTCTCCACTTTGATCAAATGTCCGGTGTTGGACATAATGACGTAAATGAATAGATATCAAGTAGTCCGAATTTTTTGTGACCTCTAGCCGCCAAGTATAAAGTGTGTTTGGGTAAGACGAAATTTGGACTAGATATCAAGCGGCTTGGTTCAAGTACATTTGAGTGGGAGCCTTACCTATTTATTTTGCCATCGGTATATAAAAAGAAACCTGGCATGTGCAACTTTTGAGAGTATGAAAACTCTGACCAAGTCCACTTTATCACATAAACTGGAAACTGATTAATATAAGAGTTTCCGGATCCTGATTAGTCACTAGTAAAAACACCATCTAAATGTAATTCAATAATTCAGAAACTTCTAATAAATTTTGCTTAAACTAAATCCACTATATATTTCTTTCATCTTGTATTTAATAATAGACTGGAATCAGTTATATGGAGTAATATTATTGAAGGTAAAAAAGAGATAAATTTCTTCTTGTTAAACTTGATGAAATAAAAAAATCGGAATATACAGCAATTTTGGAAAAATTAATTGAAAATTCAAAAATATTAAAATATTGAAACAACTTATGCCATCACTAGTTAATTACGTTTTTTCTTTTTATGGTAAAATTTAAAAAAAAATAGTCGTATCGCTGATGAAACAAGGTGACAGGAATTTCTGATTTTTTTAATTACATTCTGATGTATTTTAAAAGTAAACATTAACCCCCCCCCTCTTTATTTTTGCTTATTTTTAATATTTTTTTCATTATTAGAAAATTTTTATTTATTGTTATTATTTTTAATGATAAGCTTCATGATCAGGTGAATACCATACTTTGAAAATACCATGTCAGTCAAGTTTTTAAATAAAACGTGAGAGTTATCGTTCTTATCGTCACATGACGAAAACTCACATGACTGATGAAAAGTTCAGTTGAATCACGTAACACAGTACCGAAGAAAAGATTTCCAGAAATAAGTGGTTTGTTTCCTTATTATTTTATCTTCTACATGATACACTTAAACTAATAGGAATAAGACAAATCTTCAACAATAGTTTTATTTAAATAATTGAATATTTTGAATCGAAATTAATGATTAATTGTGTTTGTTATTTGCATAACGAACCAGGATGCGCGGGTTATCGTGTCGTACAGGAATATGTTATGGTAAAAATATTGCACAATTGAATTCATAGATAAGTAACATATGCTTGACTTTTGATATATATTTTTCTAATTATCTACCTTACCCTTTCTTACATTTTTCATTGTGAAACCTTACATGACTGATGAACAATGAACAGTCTACATCATGACCGAAGCAGCTAATTTCTGAAAATTACATATTTGGTCTTGTCCCATTTGCAGATGCTACATAGATATATTATGACTAGTAGTTACAGCATGTTCTCATGACTATCTCCTCTCCAGCCACAGACATTAGCGCATATGGTCATAAGTTATGATAAATTGATTCTGAATTTCTTCAAGCAGTTGCAGAGCTTTACTTTCAGGGAATTCTGGTCTCTTTCTTGTAAAACTTGTAGATATATGTACCCCAAATTGTTTCATTCTAATATCAATTTTTCCTGAGTTATTTTGCCCCAATTCCATTTGAGTCCTGTTAATTTAACCCTATTTTATATTATTGAGTAGATATTGATTTTCTAAATAAATAATAAATGTTGTACATGTGTTATTAAAATAAAGTTGGTACATTGTTATTTATTATTTAGAATATATCTAACCATAGACCCTTAGACTGTTTCTGATTTTGATATTAGGAATTCCGAGATAAAAAAACATGAATCTCTGATCTAACTTGTGACCGTTATAGTATATCTGCAAAAGTTGGAAAAAAAATTTTGCTTTTGAAATCCACACATGTTCCAGAGTCACCTCATTTCTATGAAAAGGGAAGTTAAGACACTTTTTCCCATGTGAATTTAATATCGGCATCAGAATAGTCTGTGCATGTAAAATATGTTTGCAGAATTGGTGTTTGGGAACATAATTGTTAATGATCTAACAGAGTTAGAGTTCTAAAGCAGAATTTTTTTCCCAGATGTTATGACTTTAAACGTACATAGATATTTTATATTATGAAAGAAATTTATGTACTCTTCTATATAAATACTATTTGAATATTATGTCACATTATGCAGTTGATGTAATTTTAAAGATAGAAACAGAAAGAAGGGACAGAACAACCAACTTCCAGGAGCAAAACATTAACCAGACTGAATCGACCAAGTGCAAACAGGCATAGAGATGACATGACATGATACTCTTTCAGGGGCCAAAACTTCTCTCTTCGAAATAGTCAAACCACAGCAGTTTCTGTCTGAAAGTCAAGATTGAAATTATATGGGAAGGGGGTTTACCAAAGGAAGCCTTAATTACCAAAAACAGTCTGAAGGGACTAAAATAACTTTTAAGTTGCAAATCTGAAGTTTTTTTTGTCTACCACATCATTTATTTAATAATCAGTTTGCTGACTTAGTTAGCAGGAGAGTAAAATAAAATGACTTGCACAGAGGTCATAAGTCTATGACAAGTGAAAGGATTGGACCACTTATTGATCTAGGGTCCAAATGGCTGTACCACATATGCCACAATAAACATGAAAAATGCATCTAGGTGGTTCACAGTTGTATAACCTTGAGTTAAAATGCCTTAGGAAATTATAACTGAAAGTTCTCAGAGTCATTATCTCTTGAAAATTTATTCCGGGCTGTCACATTTATTGATATGAAACCATGTGACTTTATGACATGTTCTGCAACAGTTTGTAGTAATTTATGCATGTTGTTAAAAGTCCCGTGATTGAATTCAAGATATATATGGTAATGTTTATTACTTTGGTACCAAGTACTAACAGTTTACCTAATTCTTTGTGATAGCCAGTAAAGATAAGGGCATGTCTCATGTGTTTATAATATATAAATTATAAAACAAAGTTCATCTAGTTTGTGGAACTTTATCAAAATATTTTGCTACACTTACATGTGATGATCTTTTATGAAATTGACAATAATAATAATGTGTGTGTGTGTGTGTGTGTGTGTGTTTTAACTGTTCCAAATTATGTTCTATAATGGAAAGTGTAGGACCTTTTTTCTTTATTTTTGTAGGATCTTAAACATTAAGGTTTAAAGGTCATATTTTAACATTGAAAGGTGTGTGTAAAATTCGTAATGTGATAAGGAAAAAGTATCTTATTTAAAAACAGAAAAAAAACTAAATAATCATTGACTAAATTGTTTTATTTGATGCGGAAAAGGTACTCGAAAACAGGGAACTATAATACTAGCTATATACATCCCTGTCGAAAATCATTTCTAATTAAAAAAGTCAGGATGTATAACAACTTATAAAAACTCTATTAAAAACATATATGTAATTGTTGAATGTTTCATCACATGTTTATGGAGTGGAAGTACTTCAAAATGGGAAATTTATTTTTTCATATGACTTTGAAAAAAGCATGAAATATAGTTACACTCCTAAAAAAAGAGTTCATTTGCACCCATCATAGGTATTTTAATTTTGACTGAAAAAAGTCTAAAAACTGATCGAATGAAGTAGTTTTCCACATTTCTGTGTTTATTTATTCTCCAGAAAATTTGGAAGGAGGGGTACAAAAGGAACTCTGGTGTTTACAAGAATTTCTTTAAAAAATATAATGCGGCAGGCATTGGTGTTGGTAATTCTATCTGTCAAACAAATAAGTAAATAACTTTAACAAAATAAAAACAAACAGAAAACGCATGTTTGATTTATTTACATGTAATATATCATCTTAGTAAGTCATGAATATGGTTCATTTAGTGAGGCAGGTTTATATGTGATGTACTGATTTGTATATCATTAACTCACTTTAATTAACAATTGGTATAGTAATGTGAATGAGTTATATATTGCACATTTCCATGCTTCATTGCCCTTCCTGTCCTACACAGTCAGTGTGAGTATGCTTCAGTAATCAGCTGATCACGTGTCACATGACTATAGAGAATGTGTGGGTCATATGACTGACCTAGATTTAAACTACAATAACAGGTGCTCAGTCAATACAGCTCACAACAGTCTTTGTTTTCACTTTTGAGAGTTCATACACACACCAAATAGGTAAGAATTTAGAACAAATTACATAAAGCATTAGCTGAAACTCATATGATTATTATATTAGCTGAATTTTTGATGAATTTATAAAAAGGAAAGAGAAAGTAGAATGGAATTTACATTGATGCTGTGATTAGTCAACTGGTTGGGAATTCCCTATAAAAGTAAATTTTGATAACTTGTTGTGTATATTTACTCTGGGTTGTTATCCTGGACAGGTTGAACATTGGAGTAAGTTGAAATTTTTGTTAATGATGTACAAAATGTAAATATATTTAGTTACCGGTAGATACAATTTATTACAAAACGATTATAGTCATCTAGAACTTTTTCCCAGTTAAGTAATTTATCCAGTAACTCACAAAGTTGTCTTGTTTTATGTCTGAAATGTCATAAAGTTATTTGAGTTAATTTCTGTGTCAGGTAACTGTTACTTTCCTGATAAAAGATAACCCAACCAGGGGAATGTGCCTACAACAGTAATTCAGATTTTGTCTGATTAGTCATTCTTTCGAGACATTTGCACTGTAACTAGTGGAACCGGTATAAACAGAAAACCTTTTGTATTGGAAGATTCTATTTGCACTTAATTGTACAAAAATGTAGTTGCTTTACAGTCGAGAATGGAATTTTGGACATTAAAAATCCTTCTGTTTATACAGGTTTACAGTTTAATTTGAGATTCCAAATTTATCTAATTAAGGTATATTTCTTATTTACCTTTTTTATTTATATTTTCAGATAGAAGATAAAAATGATGCTACAGTTGGGTCTATTTGCTGTTCTTTTTGCTGTGGTATTTTCAGCACCACAGTCTAACAATGTTCAGTGGTTTGAAATGGAACCAGCCAAAAAAGTTCAGAGGCATAATTTAGCTAAAACAATTTTTGAGGATTTGTACACAGAATGGGAAAAATTTAAGAATAACCATGGTAAGTTTAATCCTTTTATTCTCCAGTAAATGATTATTTTGAGGTTTATTTTATATATCAATTATTTCTTTGTGGATTGTTTTTAATAGGTTTGAATATTCTCTAATTTAGGAAACTGATATACCGGACAAATACAGTTTGTCATCTTAACAGTACCAAATGCAGACTTTATTCTCTAAAAACTTAATTAAATTCTGCTAATTATTAAATAACTACAGACTCAGAGACTGGCAAGATTAGAATTTGTGCCTTCTTATTCATATTTTTAAATGACAACCATCATCTTAGTGTTAAAAAGGGTTACAGTCTTAGTGAAACCTTTATGACATAATGTGTTGCACAAGAAAAAAATTGAGTTCTGTAAATATCAACTCACCAATTGTAAATATTGTGGCACCTGACTGACTGGGTAAACTTGTGGTACCTGTCTGATTTAGCAGTGTGCCCTTGTTGTACCTGTCTGTGACAGCAGGGTAACTCTGTGGTACTTGGCTGATTTAGCAGTGTACCCTTGTTGTACATGTCTGTGACAGCAGGGTAAACTTGTGGTACCTGTCTGATTTAGCAGTGTACCCTTGTTGTACCTGTCTGTGACAGCAGGGTAACTCTGTGGTACTTGACTGACTTAGCCAGATTATTTTTGTGGTACCTGACTGACTTGGCGTAGTAGCCTTGTTGTACATGTCTGGCTTGGCAGAGTAACCTTTTTGTATGTCTGGTTTGTGAGGAAAACCATGTGTCACCTGACTGATTTAGCAGGATGACCCTATAGTACATGTACCTGACTGGCTTAGCAGGATCTTTTTGTGGTACATGACTGATATAGCAGGGTAATTTTGTGGTACATGACTGATATAGCAGGGTAATTTTGTGGTACATGATTAGCTTAGCAGGGCCATTTTGTGGTACATGACTTACTAAGCGTGGTAATTTTGTATCAAACTGACTCAGTAGGATAACCTTGTGGGATCTGACTATTTCAGCAGGGTAAGCTTGTAGTACCGAGTGACTCAGCAGGGAGCTTTGTTGTACCTGTCTGACTCAGCAGTGTGGCATCTTATTTACTCAGCAGGGTAATTGTCTTGTACCTGACCTAGTTTGCAAGGGTAATCTTGCACTTGGGTGACTCGAAAGGTATTGGGCACATTCTGATTTATCAGTATAGCCTTGTGGCACCTAGCTGACTTAACTATGTAACTTTGTGGCACCTGACTTACCTGGTACTTCAATGGAATCCACCTTGGTTTTTCCCAATCATTGTAAAATCATATCTTTTGCTGATTGCTATAGGAATGATAGAATAAAAATGCTTAAGTATGATTTATTTATGTTTTGTGTAGTAACTGATATGCATAAGGCAATTTTTAAAATTTTTTATTTGTAGGAAAAACATATGAAAACTTGAAAGAAGAAGAACACAGATTTGGTGTATTTACAAGAAATCTTGAATATATCAAGAAGCACAATACTGAATACAATGCCGGTCTCCATTCTTACTACTTGGGTGTCAACCATTTGGCTGATTTGGTAAATATATACTTATATTTTTTACATTGATCAGAAAATTATGATTTTTTAAAATGCATTATTGTATATGTATGTAAAAATATGAACATTGATTTGGTATGCAAATGCAGTTAGCAATGGTAGCTTTTAAACCAGTGAAGTATTAGAAATACTGTGGAAATACACTTTTAGGCTGAAATAATTATTTAAAATACTGGTAAATGGGATCCATTGTTTAAAAATGAAAGTAGAAATACCTGTATTTCTGGAAAATAGGGATTTAGTGTTTAAAAATGAAAGTAGAATACCTGTATTTCTGGAAAATAGGGATTTAGTGTTTAAACTGAAAGTAACTAGAGTAATGGAATATTTCTAGAAAAAAGGGCAAAAGAAGTGGGTTAACTATTGTTCATAATTTTGATTGATAAGTTACCTGTGTGCTGAATACATTAATGTGTCTTGTGGTTTTCTTTATTACATTACGTAGATTAAAGGTGTGGTGTATTGAGAATATATTGATATTTACTCCTTGTAGGACTGTTAATAAAATTTTAAAAGATAAAAAAAAGTAATTAAAAAAAGTAAAAGTTTTGAATCAAAAAATGAATTGAGATTCCAATATTTTTGTTTTCAATCACTTATCATTAACATGCATTCATTCATTTTTGCCGAGCCTGGCATTGTATAATAAGGCAAGACTTAGGTATTACTTTTCCAGTGTTGTCAGTGGCGGCAGGGGTGGCATGTCAAAATGTGAAAGTTTATGTTAAAGTAAATTTTTTTATTCGATCGAAAACTAACCAAGTGAGACATTCAAATCTGTGGAATTCTTGTTTCATTCATTTATTATAGGAAGTGGAAGAATTCCGTAAGCTCAATGGCTACAGAAAATCAAAGAATGCTTCACTTACAACTGGAGGCTGTTCAACATATCTCAGTGCTTCTAATGTAAAAGTCCCTGATGAAGTTGACTGGAGAAAAGAAGGCTACGTCACACCAGTGAAGAACCAGGTCAGCTTGATGAAAATTTAATTGCTCATTTGTCATATATATTGTAGACCTGTTTTTTCTCTCTTGAGGGAAGTTATAACACCAAACACATGTTTATTTTTCAAGAGAGAAAAAAAAATCATCTATCAGTCTTTTTTCTAACAGACTGCAATAAGAATTCCAAGTTTGATTTTGCCTAAGCAGATTATACAAGAATAAGTGTCTCAAAACTAAGACAGATCTGAAATCATAAATGTCCAATTATCATAGAAATATAACTGATTAAAAATACCCTGTTTGCATTAATTTGTGCTTTGATATCAAACTTCCAGTTATAATCCTGACGTGTAGTATTTTTCTATTCACAGGGACAATGCGGATCTTGTTGGTCATTCAGCACTGTAAGTATAAATCAAGATATTTTTCAAATTTAAACATTTTTTTTTTTTTACTAAATTTTAATTATTTTTCCATTTGTAGTATTGTGACATTCTCAAGTATATATCAAGAATATTTTTGAAGGGAAGCATTTGGTTGTTTGCTAATAACAAGTACTGGTCTTGTAATAAACTTGCATGTGTCATTTTTCAACAAAATTATTGAAATGCAAATCATGATTGTCATGATCTGTGTAATAGTTAGATTTCTGTTTGTTTTGGGAGAAAAAATAATAAGTTGTTACATATTTTTAAAAATGCTTTTAAAAAGAAAATTTGTTTAGCAATTTTGTGGAAATTATACTTTGTAATATTTTAACAGTTTTCAATAACTCTGTACATTGTATAATTTTAAAGGTTTTGTGGAATCCTTATTTGTATAATAAATTTGTATATCAAGTTTGTTGGGTTGTTTCTTTTGTTTTTTTTTTTTTTTGTTATTTTGTTCAATACATAACAATATCTATATGATTTCATGTTATGGGTTTATAAATTTACATACCCCTTACATGTCTTAGACTGTAACTTGTATTTTATATCTCTTAATTGCTGTAATAATGCTGGTTTAGCTTTAAACACTAACATACTCCAATAATTTATGTAGACTGGATCACTAGAAGGACAGACATTCAAAAAAACACAAATCTTGATATCTCTGAGTGAACAACAACTAGTTGACTGCTCTGGTAAATTTGGTAATGAAGGCTGTAACGGTGGATTAATGGATAATGCCTTTGCTTATATCAAATCTGTCGGAGGTATTGAATCAGAAGAGGAATACCCATATAAACATAAAGTAAGTTTTTATTTTATTTGTAGAAAAGTTTTTATTGTATTGTAGAAATAGCATTCAAGTTGTTAAATAGGTTTTAGCTTTTGGAGAAGCAGTTGTTAAGGGAATTAAAAATTTTAAGTTTTAAAGGTTTTAGTGATGAACTGGATTATGCTACACTTCTTACAAATCTTCTTTTTCCTTTTTTTCTTTTTTCTTTTTTTTCCCACTTATCTTAGTTTATGATAGAAATATAGATTTCTCGTAACAGTTGTAAAATGATCCAGTTTGGCATCATTGATTTTAGGTCTTTAATGAAGCATTTGTTTGTACTTTTCTTTGGTGATTATTAAGTAACTTTAATTTATTTTTCAAGTCTGAATTCTTAATGGGGTTTGAACCTTGCCACAGATAATTAAGATTCAATTTGAACCTGTTGCATTTAATATGATCTTGTCCTAAGTTTCGCATCTTGGGTCTGGGAACTTGAGTAAGACCAAAGTTTAAGTACTTTCTTTAATCCCTCTGTCTTTCTGTATTGTTTATATTGCTAACTGTTGGCAACAAATGATTTATTTGAAAGCATTTCTCTCTCTCTCTCTCTCTCTCTCTCTCTGAAATGTTTCTGTTTGATATTTTAGCAAAGCAAATGTAAAGCTGTTAAAAGTGAGTTTGTAGCAGAAGACACAGGTTGTGTAGATGTCGAGAGTGGTAGTGAAGATAAACTTAAAGAAGCCTTAGCAACAGTAGGACCGATATCTGTAGCTATTGATGCAAGTCATCAGTCATTCCAGTTATATGAATCTGGTAAGTACTAATATCTCCATGAAATGATGTTTATAATGTTTTGTCTGACATTAGTTTAATCTGTTATGAATATATTAAGAAAATCACAATGTTTGAAAGGTTTGTTTATGATCCTGAATAGATAAAAAATTCTGAAAATACAGAAAAATAAAATAATGGAGATGTGAAAAAATTATCAGTTGCAGACACAGACATGAGCATTAAAATATTAACTCATTTGGGTATCTTCTTGAAACAATGCACACTTTCTGGTATGATGAACTATGATACTGTCAGTTAGTTTACCAATCTCTTAGCCATCACCATGTAAGAGGCACAATCAACACATTTGTGACCCTTTTTATGAACTTAAAAGTACAAAAATGTATATTAGATAGATCGTCTTCAAAATGCTTGCACTGCATACAAATGTTATATGTAATAACATAAAAGTTATTTAATACTTCTCTTCTACTGTCACTAGTCTTCAATAACTACCCAATCTTTTAATAGCTACATTTTATGAAAATGTAGAAAATTTTTAATTCCAACATTACAACATTTGTCTTCTGAAAAATTCACACTTTCACAAACTTTACCAAAGTACAAGTTAATGACAGTCCCACTTTAAATACTGGCTTATATTTTCATTATTAGGTGTATATGATGAACCAGATTGCAGCAGTGAACAGTTAGATCATGGTGTATTGACTGTGGGTTATGGTACATCTGATGATGGACAAGATTATTGGATTGTTAAAAATAGGTAATTTTATAATTTATTATTAGGCCAATTCAACTTAATTGGTAGATTCTCATCCCCGTCTGCCCCACCGAAAATGTGCCGCCCCAAGTCATTTTACTTTCATTTCCCATCCCGGGCATATTCAAAGTCTGTTTTGGAGTTATGTCGAGTCTGTGGCCTTTCAGAAAAGGGTTTTAAGCACTCTTGTATAAAACAGAAGTGCGAGGTTGAAATTGAAAGTAGCTTCATACATGTTATGGATAGAGCATGGTTTTCTTAATTTTGCATCTAGCCAGTGGTCCGAAAGAATTACGGGCATGGTACAGGGCAAATATAGCAGACACTCAACAGTTAGTGGAGGTGTACAATAATTTCATAAGCGGCGATATAGACAAAAACGGCCCTATTGGCGATGTAGATGTCAACCATGTGAGTGCTAGTTTTCGTTAAAAATAAAAAATAAAACCCTCCCACCCACCCCCAAATTTTTGTCCAACCTGGATGAGAATCTACTATTAATTGAATTGGCCTTATATAGTGATATTTCAGGAACATCATTGCCAAATTTCTGTCAATGTTAATGACGGACAGTACCATTCTTGACTTAAATTTGTTACTGAAGAATTTCACAGTCTCCTACCACTGCTATTCTTGAACGTAAATATAAGTTAAATTTTACTGAAATGAATGGATATCAGGGCTGAAAACTTTATATTGTAGAGTAAAATGAAAGTTTTGTTTTTGTTATGGAAAAATGAAAGTTGCTCACTGCATATGCAAGTTATGTCCCTTGTGTAAAATGTCCAATTCTTTCTTTTTTTATAACAAAAAAGTCAATTCTTTAATTGCAATTTATAGAATGTTTTAACAACAAATTGACACATTCAGTATTTTACCATCATAACAAATTTAACAAAATGCATTAATATGGTGTAAAAATACAAATGCCTGTGCTTGTCATCCATGATAAATGTCACAGTTGTCATTTCTTTCATACATAATTAAAAGAAAAATTGGACCAATCAAAATCCTTGAAACAAATGAGAATAAAACATGTATTAGTCAAAAATCAAAAAGTTCTAAAGTTCTAAATGCATTGACTTAACATTAAGTTATACCTTACCATCAAGAAAACAACGAAGTGATTTGTAAATACATGTACATTGTATTACTTATTCTGAAACTAATTGTGTTTAAAATGTTGTGTTATTTCTTTCTCTTAAATGTAAAAAACCATGAGGCTTATGATGAAAAATAATTACTTGTTGATATTATATTAATGATTTAATTAAATTATTCATAAAAACAAGTGATGGTTATGGTAAACATGATATGTTATACTATAATCATTTTGATAATTCATTTAAAAATTAAAAAATAAATTTTTCTCACAGTAAATACTATGCAATAAAATCAACCATTATTTATTTTGATTTATTTGTATTTTCAGCTGGGGAACAACATGGGGAAAAGAAGGATATATTATGATGTCCAGAAATAAGAAAAACCAGTGTGGTATTGCAACACAAGCCAGTTATCCCCTTGTTTAGGCCCCTATCATAAGTAAGCATTAACTGGCCATGTGTTCACTTTATGTGTGGCATGAACAGTAATCTAAATCCCGAAAGTGCATTGTATTGATTCATCATCTTCCTTCAGTGGTGTCTTTAACGGTAGTTAAAACTATATTGTTTGACTCTATTCATTTGAACACTCATGTGTAATGATTTTATGTTGAATGTATTTTTGATAACCTATAAGCTTGAATGCACATAAGTATGATTTAACAAGAAAAGCAAAATTATTCAAACGAGCTGACAATGAAACATTTACAGTATATATATTTAGGAAATTTAAAAACATAAATTTTAAAATACTGGAAGTGCAAGTGATATACCACATTTTATCCTGTTTTCAGTTGTGCCACTAATGAAAAGTTATTTTTTATTTTACATAAAATTGATTTAGGTGGAAATGGTAGTTTTATAACAATTTAAAATTGTCTTTAATGCAATCACTAACAAGTTTATTCATATTTTTGCAGTTAAGTAATTCCAAATTATTTTATTTTAGTCACAGATGAAGTCACAATTAACATAACATCGACAGCTGATTTAATGACCCTCACTTAATAACAATTCATCATGATGTCTAGTGGCCTTCAAAGTCCTCAAGAGAACTGAAACATCTGATAATAATTTTATTTTATTTTTTATTTGAAATCTCAACTATGAAGATCTTGTAACTGATAATATTTTATGAATAAGATGCATTTACATCAACATTTTTCAGCAAAGTGACTAGTGTTACTAAAACATATCAATCAAGTTTGTTAAAAGTTGATGTCCTATTTCGTATTTTTGTATTTTTTCATTGACTGAAACAAAAACAGAAATATCAGCACTATTGTCAGAGATTATTGTATTTCAATTTCATCGAAGATAAATGTTTGTTAGTTTTAAATACACACATGACTCTATTACCTAATATACAACTCCTAAACTATATATGATATTTGACTTAGTGTTGTTGTCATACATTCCTGTATTTTTGTATATAGATTTTGAATACTGTTAGTGCTTTTAAGCTTGATAGTTGTGCTACATCAGAATTCTCCAATGAGGGTAAAATTGTAATTAAAGTGAACAATCTACAATTTTCTACAATTTTCATTTTTTTTTTTTTAAATCATGTGTATTTGTATGACTAATGTTTGTTTTGTTATTCATGTATACAAATGTACTTGTAAGGGTTAGTAAGTTATCTGAATAATAACAAAATGTTTATTTTCAACATTTAAACAACATTTTAAAAAATTCTACTTTTCTTCATAATGCTGTTGTAATACTGAAATTAAACTTAAGTGCTTCAATCATTTGGTCACTTCATTTGAACATATTGAATATATTTTTGTAATAAAAATAAATTTGTTTTGGTTCTTGTTTTGTCAGGATGCAAGCCCCTTTTCTTCCTCTCTCTATTGGTAGTTTGTACCTTTCCTAGCCACAAACGACAAAAATAAAACTGATGCCACTCTTAGTTAAAAATCCACTCATTTTTATAATAAAAGTGGCAGTAGAGTGTTAGTATGCACATTATAAATAATTTTTTTGTATTTTATATATATATTTTTTTTGCATTTTTCCTTTTTTTTCTTTTTGTTTGTGTATGTTTTTTTTTTGTTTTTTTTCTCTTAAAATAACTTTTAGTGTATAATGCCTTGTGTATATGATTGTGATTTATATGTAATGATTTGTGTGTTTATATAAACAAGGATCTGTGATAACCATTTATATATACACCTACCGTTTGAAGTCGCCTACCTGTAATTATTTATACCCAGTTACATATAATCTCAATAAAGTAAGGTCTTGTGGTTGTTATGTTCAGAGTATAACTTCATAGTATAACTTCATAGATCGTAGTTTTTTTTTTTAAAAAAAATAGTAGTATTTTGTCTTCCAAATAACTCGAGTTTTCTAAAGTTTTCTTTTGAAGACAGTATTAAATGACTTAAATTGTATTTAGCAACCTTTATCATATATTATCAAAACTCAAATGACTTGAAATGTTTTTTAGCAACCTTTATTTTATATTATCAAAACTCATTTTCTCATCCTGTTAGAACTGCTGCTGAATTGTACTTTCTGAATAAGGACATATTAACAGTTTGGACAAGTAACTGTTGTCCAAATTTTTAGAAACATAATTTTGGTAATAAAAGCATCATCTACAGTGCTAGTAATGCATATTTTGTGGGTAATACTTCCTTTTGTACTCCCCACCCATTAAAGTTTGTGTAAAATTTTTGTGGAAATTTTTTTTTCATAGAAATGTTCAAAATGGCTTGATTTTATCATTTTTTGGCCATTTCATTTAAATGGAGGGTACCAAAGGAAGGTTTTCCATTTTGTGTTACTCATTGAGGACAGATTTGTAAAATCAAAAACTTTAAATTATTATCTATATTTGCTTGGGTGTTATGGTTTTAATTCTGCAGTCCTTGTAAGTTGTTTTACTAATGACTTAGTCATTGTCTTACATTTCTGATAATCCGAGGATTATTATACAGTAATAATATTAGTGTTTGTCTACACAGTTTCTTTGTCTAATAAATCTGATAGCATCTCAGAATTTTTGTGTGAAGTTGTAAATTTACATTACATAAAAATAAAAGTTGTTGCTTTTGTAGATATGTTTTCTTCTTTTTTATGACATCCTCTGTTTAATATTAACATGGTTATTCAATTGCATCTACATGTATTTGTTTTAATATTTATTCAGTTTGGAGATAAGTGTTATTTGTACAATTAAGAAACAATTGTAATCTCGCCCAAGCAAATGCTTAAAGCTGCATTAAGTTTTCCTAGGAAAAAAATTAAAATGGGGTTGATCTAATTAATGATGTTCCTTATGAACAATGTTACATTTGGTTCAACGATAAAAGCTGGAATAAATACAGAAATAACAGTAATTTCTCAGCGAAATGTAGCCTGTGGGATCTAATTTTAGAACATGGTTATATCATAAAACTGGGTCATTTAAAAACAACTTACAAAACAGTGAAACACGATAAATTTGTCATTTGTGACTTTGTAAGGGCAACGTAACACCATTGCAAATACATTTGGATATTAATGATGGACAATCAATACAATTTGTCAGGTTTTACCTAATTGGAATTCCCGTACATCCGTTCACATGCTCCAAGCAAAAAATAATCATCGTTAAACATTGACCAACCCGTTAGAGAATTCCGTTTATTTACAGCTAATAGGAATGAAATTTTAGAAAATGAATCTCGCGGATCGTGATTACAAGTTTCCTATTTTTAGAAAATCGAAAAAATTCAGAAAATTGAAAAACTTAATGCAGCTTTAAAGTGAGCTTTTCAAATACCCTTTTTTCCATTGTCCATCGTCTGTAAACTTTTCTTTTAAATGACTTCTTCTCCAGAACCAGTGACCCAGTGATAATAAAAATTTATCTGGATCTTACTAGGGCAAAGCCCTTTCAAATTTGCGACGCTGGTTGATTTTGACCTACTTTGAAGGTCACAGTGACCTAAAGTAGTAAAACCTTTAAACATCTTATGATGAACAAAATGCCTAGGAGCTTGGAACTTCATATGTAGCATCAGGACAAGAAGCTTTACGAAGTTTGCAAAGCTGGTTGACCTTGACCAACATTCAAGGTCACAGTGACTTAAAGTAGTTATTCTTTAAAACATCTTGGCATGAACAAAAAGGCATAGGAGCATGAAACGTCATATAAAGCATCAGGACGAAAAGGTCTAATCCCCGAATTACGAACTCAGGAAAACTGATTTACAAGGCGAGAGTTTTACCACTAGACCATAGACCTATTCATATTCGCCCAACTCTTTCAATAAAAATAACCTCTGTGTTTTTCTAAGAATTTGTTTATGATTCAAATGCAACATTTAAAAGTATAAATGTTTAAAATGAAAAAAAAATTGTGAGAGGCAAAGCAATCTATATCTCATTAAATAGAACTAAAGAAAAAAATAATTTAACAATTACTAAGGCCGAACAAAACATGAATAGTACTCAGTTTGGTATTCTGTATATGTTCATTAGATAAACCTGCAAGGTTTGAATTCTTGGACATTGCGGATATTAAAAATTGTTTCCATGGCACAATCCCACAGTACACAAAAAGAAAATGAAACGGGCAGAAAATACCTGAAATAGTTGGACCAGAGTCAGAATGTAGTTAGAAAGTTAGGGCAACCCCAAATTCCTCAGACAAGGAAACTATAGGCTATTTGTGCCTTATAGTTCAATTGAAAGTACTATAGTAATCCTAAAACTAAAACACCAATTGTCAATGAATCACCGTTCGACCTTTCTGTCTCAAACAGATGACAAATAACCGATGAAATAGAAAGGCGCACATACAAATTCCGAAAAATTAATTGCGAGGATAAATATGGAAATTCCAACTAAAATGTAAATTTTGACATTGCACATGCTTATTTTAATTTGTTTATTTTGATGCATTTGTTTAATAAAGTAACATATAGACTGAAGACTGGGTCATTTATACAGGTCATACCCATGAGCAACATTCACCTAGTCCGATTAAACTATTGTATTCATGTAGACGTGCAACAAGTTTGATATCGCATTGTTTACATGTAAAAGAGGACAATGATAGGGCGGAAGCAATCTTAATATGGTTTTTGAAAGAGTAGAGAAATGATTTGTTACATTCCAGTACTTACTCTAGTTTGTTTCTGAAAATAATGTAATACTGAATAACATGTACCTACTAAAAGAAAAGTAACCGAATTGGACATTGAGAATGATGATTACAGACTTGAATTTTGGGCGCACAGTGGCATGATGTCAAAATATTATTTATCAGATAAATGAACAATAAAAATATCCAGTGTAATTACATCGAATAATACGCATTGGTTCTATTCATAAACTCAACAATGAACACAAATCATTTTATGATATGCAAAATGCATTTGGTGTTCCATTCACTGAACACTGTAAATATGTAAATGACAAGACCAGCTATTCATGCGTCATATTCTACTAAATCCAGGGTGGTAAACTCTTAATAAACAATGGACAAAACAATAGATTTCAAAACGTTTGTAATTAATGTTAATTGTTTCACTTTTTTCCACGAATGATATTAGTAATAATATTAGTAAGGTAAAATGTTTTACCTTGATACATTATGATGATGTAGCAGCGAAGAACTGCAAACATGCTGATGCGGATTTAAACAGTAACTCGACCATTCAGTAAAAATGTTGACTATTCAACTATTAACTTCAAAACACATTAATTTTGCATTCATTTTAGTTTCCTAACTATATCCACAAAAATACGGAATGAAATTAGTGACAGAACTTATTTAATGACCCTTGTACGAGATGGCGTGACTTTTTACCCGTTTTTTGTCGAGCCTGGCATCGCCATAAGGCGAGACTGAGGTATAACTTTTCCGGTGTCGTAGGCGGCGGCGGCGTGTCAAAATGCGAAAGTTTATGTTCTGAAACTAATACTATTATCGCATTGAAATTTGCAACACAGTTTAATCATGCAGTTTAATTATGATTACATGAGTATGCAAGCTGATGTTTCAACTGTTTTTGGGATAAAAACTTGCATTTTTACAGAAAAAGGGAACTTTGAGAAAATGGAAAAAATTCACGTTAAAGTCCATATCTCTCTCAATCTAATACTGTTATTTCAATGGAATTTGCACACATTTTAATCATTCAGTTTAATTATGAATACATGAGTATGCAAGCTGATGTTTTATTTATTTTGGGGGTAAAAACTTGCATTTTTACAGAAAATAGGGAATTTTGAGAAAATGTAAAACTTTATGTGATTCAATGAAATTTGCAACACAGTTTTAATCATGCAGTTTAATTATGATTACATGAGTATATAAGCTGATGTTTCAACTATTTTTGGGGCATTGGAAAAAGGGAATTTTTTAGAAAATGCTCCTACAGACCCATTTTTTTTACGTAGGAAAGTCGAAGACTTTTCTAGTTATGTTGTTGTTTGTAACTAACGTATCGTATCTATGTAAACAAATGTCAGTTTTCTTGAGCACTACTGTATACTTGCGTTCCAAAGAAGTAGACCTGTCCAGCACAGAACAATCTGGGTGTTACAAATGCATTTCTGGTTTTATTTAATTCAATTTCTAATCACACATTTTAGAGAAGAAAAGAAAGTAACACAGACAAAAAAATAAATAAATGAATAATAAATAAATAAATAAAACCGCTTCCCCTACACACACAGAGTTGCGGAGGAATGTGCTTTTTTCCGGGTTGCAAATTTGCATATCAACTGTCCAGCTCCGAACAGCGGCTCATTTATAAATAAACGAATAACAATGACTCTGTAAATGAATATATATAGAGAATCTTATGAAAACAAAAATAAAAAATAATTATCAAAGATAATAAATAAAATATAGAGGGTATAGTTCGCGTTGCAGAGCACAGGGGCTTGGTGTCAGGATTTTTGTAATTTTGTTTTAAAGATTATTTATTTGTGTTTTTATTACATGCGAGGTTGGTACTAGTTCATACATATCGATAACTTTGCCTGAAATCCATTTTTAACAAACTTCAAAAAATTCCGAAATATATCACAGGTACTTGGGGACGGGTAACCCCCCCCCCCCCCTTTTCCCGGATTATTGTTTTCTGGACGATTTAATAAAATTATCTAGACTTTTTTACTTTTAAATATTTCTTGATGATGTATCAACTATAATACAACACTTTTTACCCGAGTACGATCCGTTTTAAGAAAGTCAAAAAAATCGACCATATCACATCATAAAAAAGACAAGGTATCTCACTTCTTGTGAAAAAATTTCCACCTCGCGAGGGAATCCCAACTTATACTCGATAAATATTTGTTTATTTTTTAAAATGTTGGTGTCGTTCGATTCGTCTAAGATTGTTCTCTTTGTCCATCAACACAATTCACGACCAAACGTCGTCTGCTCGACAATATTTGAACGAAACAGCTACATGTACACAACTATCTCTGCTATCGAACGGAAGTACAGCGTGGGGAGATAACTCCTGATTCTGATAACCCGAAATAGAAGTTTTCAAATTGAAATTTAGGAGGTACCACATTACGCAAATAGTCTGGCGATCTTACTGAAAACAAACAAACAAATAGGAAACGGTAACGTTAAGTATTTGTTAAATGGCGTCCCCTAAATCATAATAATCCATAATGTCATAAAAAGCCGTATTTTTATTTGAAATAGTTCTCCCCTAAATGCATTCACAGATTGTATTAATGAAATGTCTGTCTATCTGCCGATGGATTAAATCCAATATTTTTATGAAGGGAAAAATTATGAAACCATTCTAATAGTGTATCATTTGCTGAATTCAGACTAAGTGCTCATAATTGCTAATTGAATTGGGGAGATACAATAAGACTGATTACCTAAATAGCATTTGCTCCTGTTTGGATGAAAACGCCATAGAAGTCGAGATACATTTCCTATTTTTATGCCCATACAAACTCGGAATTTACTTTTTTTTAAAAAAAATAACTAATTTCACTGAAACTTTTGATACTCTAGATACCCTTTTAAAAGTTTAGATTATTTTTAATTCCATCAAAAGAGGAACTCTAAAATTACATTAAATTTCGTTCAAAATTGCACAAACGCAGGTAGACATATAGTAAATTGATACTAAACCATGGAATGTTGTAATCTTTTAATTTTTTCCAAAAACTTAAATAACTGTACTTGCATTTTGCAGTGTTACATCACATTTTTGCTAAATATTTATTTTATATGCTTATATAAAGCTTTTATATGTACCTTTATCAATATCATTTATTTATGATTTCATTTTCATTATGTTTGTATATTATAGTTAATGTTAGCCATTACCAATTATTGTAATTGAGTTTGAGCTGAGATAATAATTATTATTATTATTAACATGTTTCTTGCAATAACAAAATAAAATTGTGCTGATCATTGAAAATTCAATAATGAAAAGCTACCAACCGTTACTTATCCCAGAGTATTTGAATGTATTGTTGTGCCCCTAAATTTCAGTTTGAAATAACCGCGGAAAATGACTAATAAGTAATATCTCTGACCTTATCATAATAGCAATGCTATTCGGAACTTCTATTTCGGGTTATCAGAATCAGGAGTTATCTCCCCACGCTTTACTTCCGTTCGATAGCAGAGATAGTTGTGTACATGTAGCTGTTTCGTTCAAATATTGTCGAGCAGATGACGTTTGGTTGTGAATTGTGTTGATGGACAAAGAGAACAATCTTAGACGGATCGAACGACACCAACATTTTAAAAAATAAACAAATATTTATCGAGTATAAGTTGGGATTCCCTCGCGAGGTGGAAATTTTTCACAAGAAGTGAGATACCTTGTCTTTTTTATGATATGATATGGTCGATTTTTTCGACTTTCTTAAAACGGATCGTACTCGGGTAAAAAGTGTTGTATTATAGTTGATACATCATCAGGAAATATTTAAAAGTAAAAAAGTCTAGATAATTTTATTAAATCGTCCAGAAAACAATAATCCGGGAAAAGGGGGGGGAGGGTTACCCGTCCCCAAGTACCTGCGAAATATATAACATAAAAAAACACAAGGGACGAAAGTCGCCATTTTGAAAGTCTACCCCTCGCTTGGAAAAAAAATCGTGAAAAATCAACCGATCCATGCTTTCAAATAAATTTCATTTATTTCAACTGTTAAAAGCCTGTTCTTTTCATTCCTATCGCTGTTTTCTGCAAAACAATCAATAACTATCTGAATTTTTCCACCAAACTCAAAATCGGACGATTTCCAGAGAAATGCAACGTTCTTCTTGTTGTCTTTGTAAATCCCACTTGGAATTACAATTGCAGCAATACAAAATCACCGAGAGCACCTCTACGTTCGCGAGTTGCGTCCCTTGTCAAGGTTCCCCCAGATTTTATAATGTGGTAATGGTTGATTTGATTTCAGGCAAAGTTATCGATATGTATGAACTAGTACAACCTGCGGCATGTAATAAAAACACAAATAAATAATCTTTAAAACAAAATTACAAAAATCCTGACACCAAGCCCCTGTGTTGCAGAGGACTCTTCGGATATATTGTTACGTATATTTTTTCGGGAAACTTCTTCTTGTCTGTGTATATTCTTCTAATTTTGGAACACCGTTATAAGTTGACTTAACTGTTTATGTTAACTAGACTTACACTTGTATAAAACCTGATTAGCCATAACAGCAATACCGACATGTGTCGGCTAGGACATTAAATCATTCATTTTCTGGAATCCTTGATTAAAGGAATTCGTCATTTTTTTCTCATCCAATGAAATTAATTGAAAACGTCACTTCCTAATTTCATCAGAAAAAATGTGTTTGATGTTGAAATGGTGTACAGACAGGAGTTTTCATACACGATTTTCTCAGCAATGGACATTAACTTTAATCAACTTTAACTTTCATACAGAATAAAAGCACTTTATATTCAGGTATGATTTTTGTTGGGTTAACAAAAAAACGTAAATACATGTGTAGATCATCTGCACGGTCCAGCATCGGTCTTAAGTAACGATGTACAGAACGATTCATCTCGTCAATACACATCGAAACAACAACAAACAACGATGTTTGCTCTTTGTTCTATTCAATCTTTATTAAAACACTCTGTATCATATGCTCAACCTGAGTTCCAGCAAAATCGTGTCTGGAATCATCGGACAAAGAATTGCCGTCAGAAAAAGAGGAAATTTAAAAAAAAAATGAAAATTTCAAAGTAAGGATGTCCGAAAGCATTGAAGGACAGAAATTTTTCTCTGTATTTTGGGAAAAGGGCCCTGAGGGTCTTCTGATTAACTTGACAGTGACTGTCTTTAGATTTTGTTTATTATAGTTGCCGTCGCTGTTTCTGTCCGAGTTTTGGGCCATCTTTCACTCGTTTCTATTTTTTCCTGAATCTGAATAAGACTTTCATTTTCTGGCTCACGGCGATAGAAATACTGGTTTTACTAAAAAAAAAATCCTGTTATTGTTTGGAAACTTTCTGATGTCTTCCTTTTTCAGTCATTTTATATAATATTTACTGCTATGTGGTTTTTTTGCTCACCCGAACTGAAAGCTCTGATGAGCTATTGAGATCCATCTTCATCTGTTGTCAATTGTGTATCGTGCATAAACATTTGACATTTAAATCTTCTCCTCCATCACCTTAAGCCAAATTCATTAAAACTTGGCAACCATCATGCCCATAAAGGGGGAAATAGTGAAAATCTTCTCCTCAGAATGTAGAAGAGGTATACCCTAGTTATTTAATATATATTATTCTCAGATCATCTAGTTATAGATTTGCACAAATGGTAGTATTGGGACTCAAAACGGGAAAATGGCAAGGCAGTTAGTGGGGAAATTGCTTTAAATTATATATTTGTAGGTATATCTTGAAAAAATTTAAATTTTTGTACAGGCATATATATTGGAGTATTGTAGGTATTGATATAACAATCATTTTGATATATTGTTCAAGGTCATTGGTTAAAAGGACAAGGTCATAGCTGCATAAGACAGCTAATATTGTTAATTATCTTAAACACTAACTTGGAATGACGATCATTATGATTTATGGTTCAAGGCCAAAGGCTCAGAGGTCAAGGTCATAGCCACAATAATGGCTTAAAAGTTAATATCTTGAAAACTATTAACTTTTTGTATAGGCATGTATATTAGAATATTGTATGTATATATATGGTGATGATTTTGATATATGGTTCAAGGTCATTGGTTCAAAGGTCAAGGTCATAGCAACATAAGATTGCTTAGATTGTTAATTATCTTGAAAACTATTAACCTTTTGTATAGGCATGTATATTAGAATATTTTAGGTATTGATATAACAGCCATTTTGATAAATGATTCAATGTCATAGGTTCATAGATCAAGGCCATTACTGTATAAGAAGGCTTAAATTGTTAATTATCTTGAAGGTTATTACTTTTTTGAATAGGTATGTACATGAATATTATAGATATTGATATGATGATCATTTTGATATATGGTTCAAGGCCAAAGGTCAAGGTCCTCTCATGTACTTTTTATTTTTTATCTTATTAGAGGTGTCTTTAGCATTAATCAGTCGTCAGAAAGTACAAAAGTCATTTTCCCTTTTTGCTGTAATGGTCATTATTGATTGAATGTTGCTAAAGATGCCAGTTTTGAATCTGCATCAAGCAAGATTCATCCAAACATATTTCATTAAAATTGGCAAATTGGTTTCCGAGTGTAGTTGGGTAATGAAGGTTTATGGACCAGTCAAGACTTTTTCACATATCCAGGTAGTCAGTTCTTAGATGAAGAAGGATACCAAAGTGCCCCAAGAAAACCACTAACATTTGCCAAGCAAACTGACGTACTTTCTCACACTAGGATCTGCCGAAGCAGCATTTTAATCTAGGCACTGAAAGGCACTGTGACCTTTAAGATTGCCCTTAAGCCCTCTTGGTCACCATGATCCAAGTGGTTCCAGAGGATAAGAGAAGAAAAATAGCATATTTTTTGAAATGTTGATATAAGTAATTTAAAGCATTTTATATTTTCATGTCATTGACACCCTGACATTTAAGTGACAGAATCTTGACAGGAATGTAAAGCACCATTCCTCCACTCCACTCTTCTCAACTAAGTATCGATATCAACCCGGTAACCAGGCTTTCATGACTACTTTCCTACGTTCAGCACAGTCTGTGCTTCGATTTAAATCTTGAATTTAGCATGAACCAAGATTGAACATAATTACATATTATGGGTATTTAAAAAAGGAATTGTGTTGGTACATTAAAAAAATGGTCAACAGGCATTATATATATATATATATATATATATCAAATAAAAATTTCACATGACCAGTTCTTAAAAATCAATTTGTATTGTCACTAGCGCTTTCATGTCTAGTGATAGTCACCTGAAGATTGTCGTAAGACATGAAAGCGCTAGTGACAATATAAATTGTTTTTTAAGAACTGGTCATGTGAAATTTTTATTTATTGATATATTTTTCTGTACACAACAAAAACTAACTGTGGACTATATATATATATATATATATATATATATATATATATATATATATGTGTGTGTGTGTGTGTGTGTGTGTGTGTGTGTGTGAAATTTGACACATTTTGATAAAATTTTAAAGTACATCTAAATCTTGATAAATTACATTTCAAATGTTGTTTGATTAGTTTCTAGATTATTTAAAATGCCTGTTGACCATTTATTTTAATTTTGGGATAAATCTGGGATTTTACATGAAAAAATAAAAATTTCGAGAAAATGCATTTTGTTCTAAACCAATATTATTTTGGACTTCAAATAGTTTCTGTGTTATTTACCTTGTATAAGAGTTTATTTTTCAGTTTTTTAGCAGATCCAAGAATTTTGGTAAAAAAATTGAGAAATTTTTTTTTACCCAAACAAACATGAATATTTTCTTCTGTAAGATGTCATTTAAGTTTTCATGTTATGTACAATAAAAATTATAGTTCAGCTATCCAGTGTTATGTGAAAAGAAAGATAAATGTTTGAAAAATACAATTTTATTTATGAATTGCATTTTGTACTAAACCAACATTATTTTTAACACCAATAAATAATATTACAGTTAGTCTGAATCTTAAACATGTTTTTTCTAATCGATTAAAAACTAACCAGGCGAGACATTTAATTCCGTGAAATTCTTGTTAAGTTTACGGTATCGTAAATGTTGATGCATTTTCATGCAAATCAACTAAACTCACAAAATACGCAATTTGCAAAGAAAAACCTGTCACGATTTTTAGGACAATCTTGGGTATATCAAAGTTATATTCTTAATTACGAAATGCATAACAGGAAGTAAGAAAAATGTTAAACACTTTACTCCTACCTAAGTTCACGGGGGTAATACCAATTTCGCGATTTCCGCATACGACCGATTGGTACTTGCGTTTTCGCATTCGACCGATGATGATGTTACTACCAACACGGTTATCGACCGATGCAAAAAAAACATACCACCTGAAGACGGAGATTAATTTCAAAACAATGATAATTATTTAAAGACAGGTAACATGTTTTTTCTTGTTCACAGATATTGATGAGTCTGTGGAAGTGAATGTTTTTATCTAGTGTAGGGTTATATGTAAAATATCGGCATTAATCAGTCGTTATGGCAAGTTTTTGTTAAATGTCTCTTTATACCACATTCAATGCAATATATTGAATTTAATTTTTCACCAATGTTTAATTAATGCATACATTGCATCCATTTAAACATTTTTTCTGGCTTAACATAAAATTAAAGGCAGTTATTGATATTTTATAAACTGGTGGTGTTTTCATGGTACGGCACTCGAAGACCGTACTGCCACTAATACTTGTTCGTCGAATGCCGTATCGGTAAAAATATTTTTGACAAAAACTTAAAATCCGCAAAAATTATGTACTGTATTTTTGTTGCAAAATTAAGATTCTATTTTGATAAAAGATTGATAAGATAACAAATTGCCCAATTTGTAAAAGTTGCTTAAATTGAACTTTTTCGTTGTAAATTTGTACTGTTATTTGTAACGGCAATAATCTTTCAAAGCAGACGAACAAATACGTTTCAGATAAATGAGTATCAAGTTAAAGCTTTAAATGATTGATCACTGCTAAAGTAATTATTGAATTACTGATTTTAAAAAAGAATATAGAGTTATTTACCTCACCCGACGTGGTTTTTTGCATCGGTCGAAAACGCAAGTACCAATCGGTCGTATGCGGAAATCGCGAAATTGGTATTACCCCCGTGAAGTTTAAGTCCACTAAAGGAAACAAGACATTTACGTGCTCCCCCACCCAACGACCACTACGGTAGCTCAGTTGGTAGATTGCTCGCTCCGTAAGTGGAAGGTCGTGGGTTCGAACCCCGGCCGGGCAGGCATGGTACGATAAAGAACCCTGCTGTATAATGCCATCAGCGCAACGCACAAGCAAAATTTCTGCACTTTCGCCTATAGCTGGCGACGTCTCGATATAAGTGAAATATTCTTGACTGGGACGTTAAACACAATTACTCAACTCAACTCCTCCACCCAACGATATACATGTATACAACTGAATGCCTAATACGGAATACTTAATACCGTCAAAACAAATCTGGTAGCTTTCGAATATACATAAATGTAGGCAAATGATTGGATGACATTCGCCTTTTAAAAAATGCTTAAACAATACTTTAGAGTTAAAACTTGATGAACAACTCGCTTTCTTTTTTTCAAGTTCAAGTTCGTTTCTTTAAGCATTAAACTTTGTTTGTAATCGATCTATGATGGTTTAGATCCATTCGATCTAAACCATCATAGATCGATTACAAACAAAGTTTAATGCTTATATTTACAATCCGTAGCTTACAACTTACAATATTTGAAATTTGATTCATTCATTTATGATTTTCGTGGAAATTCCTTGTGAATACCGGACAGGTTTCAACTGCATCAAACTGGGTTAACTCCGCCTACCCGTACTCATTTTCAAAAAATGACAACAACAGATAAAGGTGTCAAGGTTTTATTTAAATATCTGTGCTTTTACAATATAAAATAGATATGGTAAATACTTGGGAAAAAACCGGAAAGACGGTACAATTTAAACACCAGAAAGCGCCTTAACTTTAATATAAACGCTTACAATTGACATGTCTTAACCAAAGAAAGTAAGATTCGAGTACTTGCTTCATTCGTAATTTGTATTTGTAAAGATTGTGCTAAACTTTTTAAAAGCTTTTTTTTTTTTAAAGATTATCATCATCTTATACTGACAGAATTTTTAAAAAGATGTTAAAAGGGTCTAAAACAATCACCTTTTTCTGGAAACACCCTAAAACATTATTTAGTCGATGTTTTTTTTTCATCAACTGGCTATGGGCCCATTAGCTCAGAATCACTGTTTTGATGTGGTTCTGTTTAAAACTGGAGTAACGTCAACTCTTATTTATCCTGTTTTTAATATTTTTGTCTCATTTGATACACATACAGGTAAAATTGATGTTGTTCACAATTACTGTACTGAGTAATCTATTCTCGAAGTCTCCCTTTAAAGTTATTTTTGTATTTATGACAATATTGTTTTGTTATCTGCATGTATATGAAAATATCTCCATTTTTGGAACAAAACTTCATAAAAGGTTCAATATTATTTAGCTTATTTCAAAAGTAAAATTTCCCTTTTTTCATTTAAGTGTGTTTTTATAACGGAAGTATTTACCTGGGTTTTTCAATCTTGTGATAGAAGTTTTAACTTCCCTAAGATAAAACACGTGATCAGTTATATATATAAATGTTCTTAATTTATTCCACAAATTATTTCGTGTGCCGTACTTGGGTGGAGTTCCTTCAAGTAAGTATTCTTGTCTCATCATAATCATCGTCGTCGTCGTCGTCGTTTTATGTTAATTTACAGTTTATTCACGTTAAAGTTAAATGTTTTATTGATAAGGTATGATTGGTCAAAGCTTGTCACTTAAAACAGTTAAAATACGACCAACTATGTAAAGTAATTTGAACTGCTTATAGAAGTGATAATTGTTGTCCGCTCAATCTGAACTGCTAATAGAAGTGATAATTGTTGTCCGCTCAATCTGAACTGCTAATAGAAGTGATAATTGTTGTCCGCTCAATCTGAACTGCTTATAGAAGTGATAATTGTTGTCCGCTCAATCTGAACTGCTTATAGAAGTGATTATTGTTTTCCTTTCAATTCTAAAAGCTTTAGAGTGATTTGTTGCTTGATTGACTAAGACATATAATCACTTGTCGAGTAAGTAAAACATGGGTTGGAAAATAGAAAAAAGCCATAGTGTTCCATTCATCATGTACAATGCCTTACTGTGCAGCACAGAAAAGATAGAAGGCAACGTGTAGACGTTTAGAGAAATCAAGAGTTGTAGTATTGTATCAAACGTTTTAAAATGTTTGTTTTACATCATGTTTTTTTTCTTGTTGAGTGTGTGTATATTTAACTAAATTACCTGTTTAATTTTGAGGTGTCATATATGCACATTTTGGAAATTCATTCCTCATTAGTGGCACTAGGGGCCGAAAAAGTTGATAGATAAAAGCGATAAACTAAACATTTGAAAATTAACAAATAGAAAGTTCCAAGTTATATGAATCCAAATCCAGCAAGGAATGTTTTGCATGAGGGAACAAACTTTAGTTATTAATAAATTACAAAATTGAACTGGCTGAACATTTTGCCACAAGTTACATTTTCTGACAACACAAACACTGTCTTCTGAGTTATGGATATCATTAGGAAGTTTTAGTGCACCAGCAACATCGGTAGCCGCTCAGGGGTGGTAAATATATATATATAAAAAATACATGTTTAATTTTGACGTGCCATACGTGCACATATTCCTCATCAGTGACACTAGGGGCCACTTAATATGTACAATTTATACGCTAAGCTTAAGCAAAGGTGGTTGACCAAATTATTCTTGTATTTTTGGTTTCAAATAGATTGATACTTTGAGTTATATAACAGAAAAAAGTAAATGAATAAATAAATATAAAAAAAATGAATGAATAAATAAAATGTAAATAAATAAATTATATGAAAATATATAAATAAAATAAATACTGAAATGAAAAAAAATTAAAAATCAAATAAAATATAAATAAATAAATAAATAAATAAATAAATAAATAAATAAATAAAACTTTCTTAAAGCAGTAGTTTTTTAACTTCTTAAAAAAATAGTTCAGGGATAGTTAGGGTTACCCAATAGCTACCTTCGAAGGCTTGTTGCACACTAAATGGCTCGGTACCAGTACTCCAGACAATGGTATCCAATATGAAATTAAAACTATACACAACTGTGAACATTGAAGATGATTTCTTTATGTTTGATATTATTATGTCAGACTTAAAAAGATAAAAAAAAATTAACAGAAATGTTTAAAGGTTAAAATACTTATCATGATTTATAAAAGATGGTGACAAGGTAACTGCTTTTGAAATATTTTTTTTTAAGTTTTTTCCCCCTTTTTTTAAAGCTGATGGACTCTGTACCAGTACAGTACAAAGCCCTAGTTTTACAATTTTTTATTTAGAGTTTCCTTCGCTTGAATTTAGTAAATTTCAGTAATCATTTTTAATGTGATCTTCAAAATGACACCTTAAATTCCTGTATAACTTAATAATAAACATTCATTGAAAGATTTAAGTTAAGTAAGATCTCAGTAAAGAAATGATTGTGAAAATCGGGTGAGTTTTGTAGACTATGTTATCCGACAAAAACCACACACAATACGTATGGCTTAATTCTTGAGATTAGAAGACAGAAACCTTGTCATCAATAGCCGAGAAATAGCTAATAATATTTTAATAAAATAACCAACATTTCTTCGAGCCAGTTTTGATTAATTTTTAAACTGCCTAAGATATTATTTTCATTGTTCATTTTGTAATATATATGTGTGTTGCAAAAAATAAAAAAAAAAATTATGAAAAAAAGATAGTATTTTCTTTCAATGAAAATGGTTAATTAGCAAAAAATACAATATAATCAAACAATATAAAACCTATATGACGGCTTCAAAATTTACTATGTCATTTTTCGCATTCAATGTCTAAGAACTGTACAGATTTTGATTTTTTTTTTTTTTTGATATCCTTTGTGTTTGATTTAAAAAAAAATTATTTAATATTAAACCTTAAAAATAATGTACCTCGTGTGAACTTGTGCAAAATCAAAAGAAAAGTTAAAAACAACAAATATTGTTGCCAGCGAGAAATGATATATTTGTACACAATACACAAGGACACGCTGATTATTTATACTCTTCACGTAAAATCCACCAGGAAGTTACACATTAAACATTAAAAATAATGTAACTCGTGTGAGTTTGCGTTAAAAAAAAAAGCTCAATACAGCCAGTATTGTTGTCAGGGAGAATGGATGTATTTGTGCACAATACACAAGGACACACTGATTATTAATACTCTGCACGTAAAATCCACCAGGAAGTTACCATCTGGGTGTTTTCCCTTAAAATTACCAAACATTGATAATAACGAAAATATGAGAAAATATGAGATAAACTCTTAGCCTTTAAATTTCTGACACTATCTTAGCTTAAACTCAGAAGTATGTTATCACATGACTAGTCATAACAATGCTATTAAGGGAGATTCGTAAAGTAAAGCATGATCTTTCACCATATTCAAGGCTTTTTAATAGTATCGAGACTCGGTTCTAGCATGTTATAGAAAACCGGAGTGTCCGGAAAAAACTACTAACAATGCTTAGTGAATGAGGCTGAAAAGAGAATAATTTTGGAAAAAAGAAATCAACTTAGTCATTAGTCATTTAGATTAAAATAAGTACAAGCTCATATGCATGTTGCAGCGATAAAAAACCCCTCTTGACAATCGCACGATATCATATGATAATTTTGATGTGGAATTTAACTAATTAAAATAGAATACGTAAGATGTAATTAGACTATAAATATCTAAGAACAAGCCTTATTTCCTTTCATTTGAGTTGGATATTTAATTTGTACAGATATTATTATCGTAGAGGATAGTGTTCTAGTAATTTAAGCCGATTTGTAACCTCAGAGTAAGTACTTATACATACGGTCAATTTTGTCCATTATATTTTCAGTAAATATCAAAGGGGGTAATTGGTAAGTTTGATTGCCTAGTCCAAATTTACAAGTGCCCTGAAAATAAAGAAACTAAAAAAAAGTTCTGTAAGAAAAAGAAAATTCTTCTTTTCTGTTACCTTTGGGGCCTCGGTGGTCGAGTGTTCTAAAGCGTATAATAACGGACAGATCCTAGTGTGAGCAAGTATGTAAGTTCGCTTACCTAAGGTCGGTGGTTTTAAACGGGACTCTCAGAAGTGACCATATCGTTAAAGGAGAAAAAATCTTGCATGCAACGTAAAACACCATTACTCAGCTCACTCAACTCTGAAAAAATAAGAGACCCATTAGCAAAAAGAGTCACATGAAATTGGCAACTTAAAACACTTCGCTTTTTTAAGTATATACATTAAGTTTCAACATTCTACCTTACATACAATATTCCCAGAATTTTAATTATTATTATTTTTATAACTTTTCATCATTTTGTTCAATTAACATAATAATAATAATAATAATATAATAATAATAATAATAATAATAATAATAATAATAATAATAATAAATAACTATTTCATACCAAAACTGCTATAATATATAAAATATCAAAGGAATTGCTTGAGAAAAAAGGAAGTATGACATTTGCCCACACCATTCAAAGCATTTGCCAAGTTTTGGTCATAAGGTCTTTAAACATACTAGAAGTCTTATTGTTTACTCGTGCTATACTTGTCATTGTTACCCACAATGAGTAAACCTGCATTCGGGGTTTTAATTTTTTCGGAAGACTACCGTTATTGGCAAAATATGAAAATCTTTAACTGGCAGCTAACTTACAGAATGTAGTTTTAACAGAAAAACAAGTGTAGGTCTTTAGAAAACAATTTATATGCTTAATACAAAACTTACTTCGAAAATCATAAAACTGGACCAATGTGGCTGATTTTGAGGTAAAAATTGGAGTTTATGGTCCCTATGGTTCATTTAATTAACTAATTAGGAGGGTGTAAAGTAAAATTCATCATTGCCAAAGCAATGGAAGAATAATCGCAAGGTGACAAAATTAGCAACCCTATCGCTGTATGTTGTTAACTTTTGAAAATTTTCGGATACCGTTTTGATAGATCCAGGTAGCATGCTCCAAAGCAATTTCGAAAAAAGTTTATAATAACATGATCAGGGTACATTTAGTTTACATTGTTGAATTGAACATAAATATCAATTAAACCGTTTTAGAAAGCACACAATGGCATGATTGGATGATGTAACAAGACGGACAATTCATGGTATATCCGGAATGCTCTATCAGCTCGGTTCCCTCAAAATGACACAACGAAGATACTAAAACAATGGACACTGAAACAATACTTTAAAGTAGGATTAATATAGTTTCTGCTTTCAGAGTATTTATGAAACAATTCACAATTACAATAAAGTTCCTGTATTTGTTTTCTTTTCAATATACTTACTTATTTTAAAGTTAAAATTTTCAATTTCAGATAACCGTAACCATGGTTTTACAGATTATATACCTCTTTGTTGTTATGCTTTCTACAATGGTTCTGACAGCACCGCCACCCAGCATAAAGACTGTGGAATGGTTTGATATGGAACCCGCAACTGATGGTGAAAAAATGGAATTGGCACAGACAGAGTTTGAAACAGCTGATAAAGAGTGGATAAGATTCAAAGAAACATACGGTAAACAGTATTTTATGTATTTTAACACAACTGAAAAGATAATAAATTAAGTCATAATCATACAAATCAAACATAAACATACCAGTTCAGGTTCAAATCTCAACCCAAAAAAGCAAAGTAACAACTTTGAAAACTAGCTAAAACACGTGAACTTTCACCAGGGAGTTAGGCAGGATGCACCGGAAAACAAATTTCGTGTTTCAACATTAACACATTTTTATCTAAATTTCATTGTTTGAAAATGAAAACTTGCTTCAAAACATCTTTTACTACACTTATCGGCGAGTACTGATTTTTAAAATGTCATTCAATGTTAACGTTAAATTTAGATTTTGAATATCAAATCAACCATTTCTATTTACCTTTTGCGACTAATTTTTGAGATTATAAAAGTTCTAAAATCGTAAAAATTCTAAGTTTTAGAATAAAGGAACATTATTTTAATGTTTTTTACAAGATTAAATTATAATAACGAAAACAATTATAACGTTTTTTATTCATTTTGAAAGAACATAAATATTTTCTGTGTTAAAAATTCTTTGGATTTATAGAGAGAATGTGCTTTGCTACTGCAAAAACACCCACAACTTTTGTATTTTAGTATATAATTATCAATATAGCTTGAGAGATTTCAAAGCATTGCCCATTGCACAACTTCTGTATTTTAGTATATAATTATCAATATGGCTTGAGAGATTTCAAAGCATTGTCCATTGTTTTCATCTATATCTATAACAAGTATTTATAAAACAGATTATTTGGATATCTATTGAAGGAAAAGTCTACAAATCCAGCATCGAGGAACTTAACAGATTTTTAATATTTAGAGAAAACTTGGAAATCATCATCAGACACAACCAAGAATACAACATGGGGAATAAGTCGTACTATTTGGGAATCAATGAACTAACTGATCTGGTAAATAATTTAATATTTGTTAAGTTTGAACATTGTTAAAGCTGTATAGGTAGGAAAGAATAATATGAGAGAGAGAGAGAGAGAGAGAGAGAGAGAGAGAGAGAGAGAGAGAGAGAGAGAGAGAGAGGTGGGGGGTTATGAAGCGAAACTGGTGAGAAACTACTAAACAGTTTAAGGTTCAAGAAAAGTAGAAGTACAAACAGAGATCCTTCTTTGTCCCCCCTCTCTCCTTAGTCTTATATAGCTAGTACACTTTTTAAATTTTTAGACCACAAGAGAAATCATCAAAAGAAATGGATTCATTCAAAGAAAAGACGGTAAATATACATGTTCCAGTTTTATGAAGCCATCTAACATTGAAATACCGGATGAGGTAGACTGGAGGAACAAAGGATATGTCACCAAAGTTAAAAACCAGGTAAATCCGTATTACCACCATCTGTTATTATCAATTTAACTTTTATAAGTATAGTTTTAAATCACTGGATAGAAATCTTTTAATTTTGACAGGTGCCCGTCTAGCGTATCAATTTATGTTTTTATAATTAAATTCCCAATGTTTATGCTAGCATTGTATATATATTTTATTAAATGAAATATATTTTTTATGAATTTTTTTTTTTTTGATATTTCGAAGTGGACAGTTAAGTTCACATGATTCAATATAATTGTTTTATGTTGTTAAAATGGCTTTTACTAGAATACGAACATTATGTTTTAATGATATTATTATAAATACATGGATTATTATTATTATTATTATTATTTCTTTTTGTTTTCGGTATGGAAACATTGGCTTCCACAATAATATTATAAACAGACCTTTATATGATTGTGACAACGTGTTAGAATATAAATTTCGCATAGCTTTGTGAACAATATAATTTTTAAAATAGTTTAATTTAAACATTTATTATAAAATATTAGTAGCTATATTAATTGTTTCGGCACATATGGCTTATGGTTAACATCCAGACTGATTTAAACTTTGTCAAGTGCTGTTTCACTTAATTAAGCTACTATTTAATAGATATTTTAGCACATGAAGTTTAATTATCTTTTTGTTATTTTAGGGTCACTGTGGTTCGTGCTGGTCATTTAGTACCGTAAGTATATGTATGCGGGCTTATTATATTTCCGCATTTTTTATGCCCACCTTCAAAGAAGGGAGGGCATATTGCTTTGATGCTGGCTGTCGGTCGGTCGGTCTGTCGGTCCACCAACAGTTTCCGTTCATTTTCTTCGTAGAGAATGCACATACTGAAATGAAATTTGGTATACAGATTATCAATAGAATATCTAGGTCAAGTTCTGGGTACGATCGAGCAATTTTTGACAGAGTAATCCCCCTGGACTTAGAAAAATTTCAATTATTTGCAGTTTCCGTTCATTTTCTTTACAGAGGTTACACATATTGAAATGAAATTTCGTATACAGATTTATCATAGGAATATCAAGGTCATGTTCTGTTTAGGGTACGATCGAGCAAATTTTTGACAGAGTAATCCCTCTTGTACTTAGAACAAATTCAATTATTTGCAGTTTCCGTTCATTTTCTTTGCAGAGGTTGCACATACTGAAATGAAATTTCTTATACAGATTTATCATACAAAATATCTAGGTCAAGTTCTGTTTTGGGTACGAACGAGCAATTTTTGACACTGTTATCCCCCTTTGACTTAGAAAAATTCCAATTATTTGCTTTACGTTCATTATCTCTACAAATGTTAATCAAATTAATTACTGATATAACATATATAATCACGTTGGTTGAATATGGTTATAGTTGTAATAATTTATAATTCAGAAGTACAGTCAAATTTTTTTTTTAGCTTAGACACATCATATTTGATAGATTTATGCATCTCAGATAGTACTGGTAGATGACCCTATTGATTTTAAGTTCAAAAGGTCAATTTCACTTCCATGTACACTGCCCATAATAAAAGCTTGTGCACCCTAAGAAGGGGGTGGGCATAAGTGTTTCACAAACATCTCTTGTTATTTTTACAAAGTAATGTTTTCAGTTTTCGCAAGATTTTTTTTTTCATTTCCACAACCATTATTTTTTTTACCTTACAGGTTATTATAAGTATTACGTGTCTTCTTCTCACTACTTGAAAATATTCTACATTTTTGCAAGAAAAAGCACTTAAATTAATGTCAGTGTTTCTAGCATACATTAAACATGGAACTTGCGTTTTCGGAGACTGAACAGGAGGAAATCGTGTTTGATATTTGACGGATATACATATAGAAAGTCTTATGTGTTGAAAAAGGTGATGTTGTCTACATATGTAGCTTTACCAAATTATGTCAAATTTACAAGTGTTACATTGGATTCTACAAAAAAACATTGATTATAACAAGTACTACAATTATCTCCATGTTAGTGACGAAAAAGGCTGAGGCACAACAATTAAAATGCAGAAAATCCTCTTTTTTCCACTCGGAAATGAAACCTTTTTTTTTTGCGGAAAAGTCATATCAAAATGCGGAAATGAAATGTACCAATTTATGCTCTTTCCAATATCACTATAACAATACCAATGGGTATTGAAATTAGTACAGAGTAAGGTAGTTTTATAATCAATAGTCTAATTATGTATTTCATTGATTGTTTGGCTGTTTCTTTTATTTAGTATAGTTTAAACCTATTTTGTTGTTCTAAATATACATTTTTCTTTTTTATTCAAAATAAGAAACAAAGATAATGGTAATGATTCTGGAACAAGAGATAATGTCTTATATTTACCAGTCTCCTACTTACTGATTACTGATATTAATAAATATAGTCGATGATCATCTTAATACAATAAGGAAAAGAAGAATTAGTTTAAGATGAATAGATCAGAAAAGAATAGAAAAAAAGATTAAGATACAAATAGACATAATAACATATACTGTGTCGTGTTTTTGGTTTTGTCGACTGTTTTCGTCAACAACTTATACTGTGTCGTGTTCTTGGTTGTGTTGGCTGTTTCTGCCAACAACTAATACTGTGTCGTGTTCTTGGTTGTGTTGGCTGTTTCTGTCAACAACTAATGTTGTGTCGTGTTCTTGGTAGTGTTGGCTGTTTCTGTCAACAAGTAATGTTGTGCCGTGTTCTTGGTTGTGTTGGCTGTTTCTGTCAACAACTTATACTGTGTCGTGTTCTTGGTTGTTTTGGCTGTTTCTGTCAACAACTTATACTGTGTCGTGTTCTTGGTTGTGTTGGCTGTTTCTGTCAACATCTCGTGTTGTATCGTGTTCTTAGTTGTGTTGGCTGTTTCTGCCAACAACTTGTGTTGTGCCGTGTTCTTGGTTGTATTGGCTGTTTCTGTCAACAACTTATACTGTGTCGTGTTCTTGGTTGTGTCGGCTGTTTCTGTCAACAACTTATACTGTGTCGTGTTCTTGGTTGTGTTGGCTGTTTCTGTCAACAACTCGTGTTGTGTCGTGTTCTTGGTAGTGTTAGCTGTTTCTGCCAACAACTTGTGTTGTGCCGTGTTCTTGGTTGTGTTGGCTGTTTCTGTCAACAACTTGTGTTGGCTGTTACTATATACGGTTTTTTTTCAATTACAAATTTGTTACTCTTTAACAATTCTAGACCTACAATTCAAAATTCAATCATATATTATCTAAACAGATTAAAACATTAGGTCTTCAAAATTTTACAAATAAAACTGCCTAAACAAGTTGCTATTAGATAAAAAATGTTTGCATTTTTGTTTTGATTTTAAAAAAAAATAAGCAGACAAATCCTTTCAAAATTCAACATAAATAGGATAATTAGATAAAGTGTTGAAAATATGATATATTTATGAAATTATGACAAATGTTTGTAAATTGTATTGTCTTATTGCCATACTGAATAACGCAAACATGTTAACGAAATTAGTTTATTTTTAATAGACTGGGTCTTTGGAAGGGCAACTGTTCAGGAAAAACAATAAACTGATACCCCTGAGTGAACAACAGCTTATAGACTGTTCTGGATCCTATGGCAACATGGGGTGTGATGGTGGATTAATGGATCCATCATTCGCCTACATAAAACATACAGGAGGTATCATGTCTGAGGCAGATTATCCTTATAAGGGCATAGTAAGTTATATTTATACTCAAGTTTAAATACAAATATCATTTACAGGCACTGACTCTGCCACCTTATGTTCCTTTGAAAGCTTATTAAATTCAAAGCCTGTAAAGTGATTGGTTTGTGTTATTCGGAAAGTACAGACATTTTTATTATGAAACCGTATATCATTTTCCAAATATAAGTCACAAAAATATGAAAGCATGAAACAGTTTGTTTTAACTGTGAATCAGTGATAAATAAACCCCTGTCAAATATCACATATTATTATTATTATTATAAATGTTATTATTATTATTATTATTATTATTATTATTATTATTATTATTATTATTAATAATAATAATAATAATAATAATAATAATAATACTAATACTACATGTATTCGAATATGAATTCAAGACAAATTTTATATGAAAGCCCGATTTTAAATGTGAATTAATTGATAAATGCAAGCCCTGTTTGGTATTCAAATGCGAACCATTTCATTTATAAAAGTATCTAAAATTCTGCTTGGTATTATGTATAATGTATTATTTTTTATCTGATTTCAGGGAGGGAAATGTGAGGCTGATAAGAATAAATTTGTCTGTACTGTGACTGGCTGTAAAGATATATCAAAAGGTAGCGAGACTAGTTTACAAGCAGCTGTTGCCACCGTTGGACCGGTATCTGTAGCCATTAACGCTAATAATAAATTCCAACATTACAAAGGAGGTATTTCATTTATTACAAATAAAATCTTTGTTGCTACAATTAATGGTTTTACATTAAATGTCCATTGGTTTCAAACTACGTTATCTAATTGTAATAAAATATAAGTCTAATAAAACCAGCAACATTAGTTGTATTGGACATCATCAACCGATATTGATGTAATAAAGTAAAAATCTGTAATTGATTTTAATTACAATGGAAGATCTGGTGCTTCAGTTTTGTGATATTATCTTTCTTTGATGAATTGCTCAAAATATTTTTTAAATGAAATTAATATATAACATTTTTCATATCTGACGGATTTTAAAAACATTTAGCTACGACAATGACTACTACCACTAGACCGCCTCGCTTTGAGAGTAGAAAGTCGAGGTTCGAACCCCGTCCGGGTAATTTATCAGACTTTAAAATTTGAGATACTGCTTCCTCGCTTGATGATTGCCATTTTGGGGACAGATCTAGAGTTTCGACTGGCTCATTCGGTGCCAAGATAATGTGACTGGGGGAGTGGTATCCTTGCATGTGGAATTCTGACTCGGTGTGCTAGCACCTTAACGATAAGTCGCCCTGAGTGCAATCTAGTACAAGACAGACAATAATACAAACTTTCACATCTGACGCGTACACGAACTTGATCTTAAAGTAAAATTTAGAAATTATTTGCCTTGCTCTATTGCTGTTAAACAAACATTACAACAGTACCAAACACTACTGTTACTACAACTACTTATGACAATCAATTGTTTTTAATAGGTATATATGATGAACCATCGTGTACTTCTCGGACATTAAATCATGCTGTACTTGTGGTTGGTTATGGAAAAGGGAAATCTGAATACTGGACTGTCAAAAATAGGTCAGTTTTATGTCCAGTACTATACCTATGCATAAATTTATTTTAGTCAAATCATTATTCATTTAAATTTAGAAAAGAATAAATAAACTATTGCGGTTTATATAAATCCGCGGAACAATTAAGTGAAAAATTTTAAGATTTGTTTTAAGAAACTCGCTTATACAGTTATTTTTTTTAATCTGTTCCTTTTTTGTCGATTTATTGATTTGTGTTTACTTTTTATTATTGTATTTGGGAAATCTAAACATTGTTTAAATGGGTATATATTTTGTAACGTCATATCATGCATCACTTGAATCCTATCATCCTGCATCAATTGATAAGCGTCATTTTTATTCATTCTCTTTTAGTGATTTAATTTTATTTTTAATAGTTGGGGAACATCATGGGGACAGAATGGATATATACTGATGTCTAGAAATAAGAAAAACCAGTGTGGTATTGCTTCCAAGGCTACTTATCCTCTCGTGTGACATCGTTCATGTAAGTACTGTACTATATGAACACTGATATCGAGATGTCGCCAGCTGCATTAGTGTGATTTTGATTTCAAATCTAGTTGGCATCTCAAAGGAGACTTTTAGTGCATATACCATGTTACAGTGCACTGTACGTGTATTTAAACGGTGGTGTCGCAAACTGGATAGATAAATGAGGAATATTGTTTTATTTTAAATGCTAGTAATAAATAAGACGCCGTCTGGTGTTTCTTCTACAATCCGTCATCCTTTTTAGTATCTTTTTAGAATTTACATACTTAATTATACCGAGACTTAATATATTTTTTCTATTTTGCTGAATTTTTAATTTGATATTTTCTCACATTCTTTCTTTAAGTTCAAATAAAATAACGAAACTAGTAAAAACATTGCATTCAAAACCAACAAATAATTTTGTTCTACTTTTGACATAGCTGTTAAGTGTTGTTCAAACTGATATTTTATAAAAATTATCTACAATTATAGTAAGGTTTTGATTTTTTTCTTCTTTTGCAGAGTCCAAGATGTACAAAATTGAATTTATCAAATGAGAGTTATTTACCTTTAACCGTCAAAACCGACATAAACCATTACGTTCATCAAATCTAATAAATTAATAATAAACTTTATATTGAATTATAATATAACAATAAAATGAGTTATAATTACATGTATAAAGAAATGAAAATTACTGTCACATCCACTGATCTTTGTTATCATTTGAAAGACCATTTCTGTAATGTTTGTTTTATAAATATAATTAATTTGTTAGAATGTATTGTTTTTATGTAAATATTTTTCATCAATATTGATGTTCTGTTGTCAATAAAATTATTTTTTTTATATTATCTATGTTTTTTCTATTTTCTAGTCTGCTTTTATTTCATTTTTCATAATTTAGTTTAATAAAAAGCCTGTGAAACGATAATGAAATATACACCTTTGGATCTTCTGAAAAAAATAGTAATAAAAAAATCCCCAAAAAGTCCCCCCCCCCCCCCCCCCCCGACATCCACAAGGACATTGTCAAAAGTCTTTGACAATCTATGACTAATGGTCATATATTGTGATAAAAACGAATAAATAAACAGATGTTTAGTAGAATGTACGATTGTAATATTTATTTCCGAGACATAAATGTCACTCGTGTAACTTTATTGTAAATATAGACCAAACGGAATAATCCGAAAACTGACGATCATTAACACGTCATATCTACGTACATTTATGTAAAACAGAATATGTTTTGTTTCCTTTGCGCCAATTGAATTAAAGCAGCATTATCTTCCTTAAATATGCGTATGCAAGACTAAATTTCCTTGTCGTTTTATTCCAGATGATAGGTGCCGAGCATTTTCATATTTAATGTTGTTAATGTTATATTAAAACATGTTTCACTTTATAGTCGAATATGTTTCAGACGGCATGTTGACATTTGTTTTCAGTGTAATACTACCGATGCAAAAATTTAACATTGAAGATTTCCATGGATGTTTGACATTCTAGTCTGTTTCAGAGAAATAAAACTTTAAAATTTAAACTTAACAATGCAGTGTTGCACGAAAAAGGTGGTGAACATTGCAGTGTTGCATGACAAAGGTGATTAACATTGCAGTGCAATAGACAAAGGTGATTAACATTGCAGTGCAATAAACAAAGGTGATAAACATCGCAGTGCAATATGACAAAGGTGATAAACATTGCAGTGCAATTTGACAAAGGTGATTAACATTGCAGTTACATGATAAAGGTGCTATACGTTATAGTGTTGCATGCCAATGTGTTTTTGTTACTCAGATATGTTTTACATTGCAGTTTTAAATGACATGTGGTGTTACACATTGCAAGATGGTATTTAACGTTAATTCGTGTCAAATTGGTAAGCCATCGCATTAAAGCGTTAACTCTGACAGGTTTCAAAGTTGAGAATTATTGTCCAAACTATCTAACACTCCATAGAAATTTCATATTAACAGAAGAAGAAGAAGGGAAAGGGCGACTTCTTTAGGATTTATCATGACTATTATTATAACAAGCTCAAGACCACAGTTTAAGTTTGTTGCCCGACCGGTTTATTATCTTTATATCGGGCGAGTCAACAGCAATGTGAAATAAATTTACTTGGTTATGTCACAACACGCCCCGGATGGGATTCGAACCCAACACCCTTTGTATCTGAATTCAGACAAAACTGGGCGAATGCTGTATAATTTATCAAAGTAATGAGCATTTAATGCATGACAGACATGTCCTGATGAAAATAAGTAACGCGCTCAGAAAGTACGCAATAGCGAACCCATGACTCTAATAAGTTTAAGATTTTACAAAAAAACCTTCAAGTAGATGAAGCATGTTTTGTTAAACGACATATAATTTACATGTTGTAATTGAACTTGGTCCAATTACCACCTCCACATTTTAAGTCTTTCAACCATTACACATCATATATAAATACCCGATAATTACCGAGTAACTTTATACAAATAAAACGATGTCTTAAAGCAAGGTCACGTAACATAAAAGGTCAGTGAACGTCAAGGTTTTTAAAACGCACATGAAGGAAAATTAATAACAATTTAAATTTTTTTAAGAGTCACAAAAAGTAAGGTAATGTTATACTAATGCCTATTTAATTAGTTAAAACTGTTAAGGGTTACCGTCAAAACTATACAATATAGCAGGTAGTATGTGTATAGAAATTGCTTTTAGACAAGATTTTACATAATTTTAGTGAAATTCTATAAAATTTGATCGTTAATATACAAGTGAAAATTACGGGTACTGAAGTTTAAGTTCCAAACATATTTCAATCCTATCGAGGAAGAAAATTAGCATTTAATTACTTAGAACTTGTATCCAAGTGCTACAAACACATCATTTAACTAAAACGACAAAATCAAACAACTACCAGGAACATTTCAACCCTTAGGTAAAATATAATCTACTTTTTGCGTAATTCACAGACTATTCATACACATTTATGTTATCGACGCATTAATCTTCGCACTGTGGTGCGCAAAGCAGCCAGGTCACACTAGGCTAACTTAATGTATCTACGACAGATTGTATTATTAATACATATGTTCAATTTTATTTTAGTGCAAACTCGGGGCGACTTCTAGGTTATATACCCTTGATAGCCTAATTACATAGTTTGCTTTTCCATCGCTTCATTATCCTGAAACCGGGCAAGTCAACAGGAATGTAAAACGAAGTTTCGTGCTTAAGACTGTAACATGTCTCCCTCGAGATTCCAACAAATTAAATTTAGACGCTTTTGTTATGTGTTCATAGAGCAATCCTGTTGGCACCCGCACTGAGAACGCAAAAATAACCGTTGCTGTTAGCATCGCCAGTCATTAATTTTATGGTACTTTCGTTTCCAAAATCCCTTAAGCTCTTGCATATTCATACTGTTCCGCCGCGTGTAGATAATTAATTTTTATTTTTCACTATTTTAGTTGATATTTTGTATCTTTTATTGGAATTATTTGTATTAAGTTGAACTAACATTTTTCATCCCTTCAGCTTGTTAATTTCATTTTACCCTTTACAAACAGTTTTACCTTGACTTCGATTCTCCTTCATGCATTTTGTATTTCAGTTTGGGATGTTTAAAAGACGTAAAGCTTTTGCTGACAATTCTTCTCATCTAACATATGTCACAAAAGAATGCACTTATTTAAATGACCAAATAGATGAACATCTCCAATTAAAAGCAGAATTTTTGTTTTGAATCTTTTCAATGCAAACTAGAACGGGGACATATAAAAGAGTAAACGTATTTCACAGATACGCCGACTGGGTCAAGAAAGCCATATTTTACGAGTTCACAATTTACCATCTGTAAGTACACAAGTCACGAAGAGGTCAAATCAGTTAATGATGTATCTACTCCTTAGTTATGTGACATGTTAATTGATTTCTTATTACATTAATTGATATTTTGTTGGCACACAAACTAAGCTACAATGGATTAACCTATCAATTACAACAATAAGATTGACCTATCACTTCTAAAAATAGAACTTAAAAGCAGTGATACCGAAAAAACCTCTCAATTAATTGCATTGAATAAATACGAAAAAAGAAGCAAGACCCCAATTTTGTTGGTATGAACAATATCAACGGGTTTTGAATGAGTTTGTTGGAACACCAGTTCTAGTTTTATTGTACTCTTGACGGCAGCTATGAAATCTTCACAATCCAGTCTGTATTTATACGCCCCAGCTTTTGACAAAATTAGAAACAATTTACAGCCAATCTTATAAGGAATTTCTGTGTATTTACAATTTTCTAAAATTAAAGCATAAAATATTTCATATTCATATGCGAGATATGCGAAAACAATGTTATAGAGACCCAGAAAAATCGATTTTACTGGAGAGGCTTCACATGACCCAGTTTCGTAAACATTTCTTAACTAAATTTTTTCCTTTATTTAAAATCAAGAAAAGGTTAAATTCTAAGAGTTGTGGAAATTTTTTCAATGTATTTCGGAATACAATGTGTCAATTTGAAGATCACCTGATGCATAATTTATTTGATTTTTTACATTTTTCTCAAGTTTTATTTCTAGTGAAAAAAAAATTAAGGAAAATCTTACTTAAGAAATAATTATAAAACTGAGAAGAGATACATTGGTAATTGATAATTCAGTACATCAAAAACACGTTGTGTATTTTTAACTTATCAAGGACCTAGGGTACTATTTCTTCATTTAAGTTCATCATACAGCATGTTCAGAAAAGCTTGGACATCCGTAACTTTTTTCCCTTGGCTTGAAATGCTCGAAGTATCTAGTTGCTTACTTCTAGTAAAAGGTTGGCTAGTTATTGATCCAGTTATTGATTAGCTAAATAAACATTTCCAATAAAGGAGATGGCAAGGTTTTTTCCCCGATTCAAGACTAAAAATTATCGGCAACACTTTGAGATAAGATCCACCCTAAATCTACTGGTCTGCAAAGCGTTTGATTTTTTTTCCAGAAAAATTGAAAATCGCTTGATTTTGGCAATGTTCGTTTTTTACCTTGTTTTCAACTTTTAGTTCAGATAACAAACGAAAGTCCTTCCCATTAGGACTCTACTAAGCAATGTCCGATGTTGTGTAGATTAATATTTCTGACCTTTACACAATATGTTAATATGCATCATCCCAAAAGGAAATAACAGTAAATCACTGTCACGTATTAGTAAAGGCGTGTATAGGTTTATTGATGATCAATGATTTCATGTACTACTTTTATGTGCGTTTCCGCTACATGATCGTACACGTGCCAAAAAAGCTACAATGTTTCAGAAATGCCCCCTTTATACCTAAGAAAAGCTAATAATTAGGAAAAATCTGAAGCATGAAAGACCTTTTGTTCGGTACTAAAGAATGGCCCGAATGGGAATCATGGTCACTCATCTTGACCTCGAGTCATTGGCATACAAGTAAAAAGATAACACACTACAAAAAGAAAGCATCAAAGCTTTTGTCAGGCCCGATCAAAGCCGAAACTTCATTACATATGTATGTATATCCAAAAATTACTATGCGACTCTTACAAAGCATAACAGACGCACAACCGAGTAAGTGGTGCGCAGAATGTGACCCATCTTTATATCCTGGCCGAAAACGGAAAACAAAACTTTTATCATACCCAAAAATGTCCGAAGTGTTTTGTGGGTGTGACCCAGATATTATATTTAACTATATTCAGTGATAAATATGACCAAATTATTAAAATGTGAACTTTTAACTATAATGCATTCAGCATATTGTCAGCGAACTATTCGACATATAAACAGGATTCCCAGCAAATAAGGATAGAAAATGGAAACTGTGATAAACATTACTCATGACAAGAAAATGTAATATCTTTCTATAATGTACTTAGGTAACAAAGACACATCTAAAATAGTTCATAACCACCTGTTCGTGTAACATACGACTAGAAAAATAGCTTCTTTAAGATAAGCGTCTAAGACTGAACGACTTCGATTACTAAGGTCAGTTCTGATCAAATTAAAAAAAGAATGCATTTGGAAACACTGATTTTAAAACTTCAGTGTCTATTGCGCCAATTGGATTCCATTTCATTCCATACATTAATCACAGACCAAAGATAACATGACAATCAAAGATAACTTGACTGAGCATAAATACCCAGATCAAACATATCAATCAGGGACATAAATAAATCTATCTGTCACTAAACTAAAACTCCCTTTTCTACATTTCTTGTACCTCTGGTCCCACTTTTTGACAAATGGACTTCATAAATATACTTTGTTTACAATATTCTATAGGCATCCCGCAATCGACTTCCTTCAAAATAAATGGTAGGCCATTATAAAACCTTACACTTACAACTTTGAACACTACATTTAGAAACAAGGGCAACATCCTAGGGGCTTTATGAGACAAGTATCCCCGTGAGTACAATATCGAGATGAAGTCAATGAAAATTTCGGTTAGCATCATTTTCGGTAGTCTAGATCAGGAGTTTTAAAAGCCACGTTACTCCATAAACATCATTTAAATTTTTTAAAAAAAATAGTCTCGTTAAAGTATATACACGTAAATCACTTGTTACAATATAGGTGATACAAAGGTGTGCAAGAACCCAGATTTTTGTCTTTCATCCAACCAGCAAAAAGAATTCCAACAAAATTGAAGCATATACATTTCTGATCAACTGCATATACCTGTTTGCGTCATGTGAGGATTTACGTCCTAAATTTCTAACTTTTGGGACAGTAAAACTGATGTTTAAAAAGCACCAATACCCATTATTAAAATTTTGTCCTGTGCATCTGAATTTAAATTCCATCATTGATTGATTATTATTTTTAGATGGTCTCAGCAAAACAGACACCAAAATATTACACATTCAATATTTTTTAATAATTTTTTTCGGTAATTTTTTTAAAAATCCATCATTGTGATGTTTACTATAAGCAGTCTATGGCAAGACTTTCCGCCAAAGTCATCACATTATAATATAAACTATGAGATTCATGTTTTCGATGACGATGCATGAGTACTTGATGATATAAATGAAATTGTCTTACAATGTATATAATATATATAATATATAACCAAAAGGATTAATATAAAATGATAAGGCGTTATAAATACTGAAAAAGATTTGTATACACATAAAAATGACCCCCATCTTATAACATTGCCAGCTTTCGAAGAGCTACACAAAGATAGACAAGGATAAATCTACAAATATCAAAATGTCATGGTTATAGGGCTGGATAAATACCTGCCTTCTTATATAAACTGTTTAATATAAAAATTGCAAACATTCAACAACACAGGAAAAAAAGCAATGGTTAGGTTGAGCATTTTGAGCAAAACATTTCCACACAAACAAAACATGCATATTGGCAAGAATTGCCAGTCAGATGTATAAGTATAGAAGTTAGAAAGGTTACAAAGGTTATTTTTAGATGCAATATGTAGTAAGTAGTAGTATATGATGCAATGTAATGTCTTGGTGCTTTTTGAAATAATTTTTGGAAATTAACTTTGGTTATTTTTTGTGAAAGAATTACAACTTGTTGATGATAATTTGTAGACATCATCTTAAGGGACCATGATGAAATATCACAGTTCTAAATAAAAATTTATCCCTGAATTTTAAATACTGTAACATTCTATATACATTATGGTGCCTCCCTCCCAAACATTAATACAACCAAGACACACAGACGCACAGTTGTATACGAACTAGGATAATGATTATATATGATTCTTTGGTTTGTTTATTGTCAAAAGATGTATAATGTATATTTCCATTTATTATATTTCAAGCTTTGTGGGATATCTACTGATATTTCTGGTTTTGATGCAATACATTCCTGAATCCAAGCAAAGAAAGATGTAAATTTTAATAATATGGTAATTATGAACAGAAATAGTAAATTTTCATGACATCCAATCTCTTGCTGTTATTATGGTCAGTTTCTTTTAGACATTTCTTTCTTTGCTTGTTAGATAAATCCTGTTCTGAACTTCAGTAATTAATTAGTAAATTATCCATAACTTGTAAGGTTTATGTTAAATAAGGCTAACAACTGTTTCAAATTAGTTTTCAATATATTTTTTCCTAAGATATATATGTTCTACAAACACCCTTTTTACTCATAGAAACCCTGCATCAAGAGTACCTTTTATGGAACCCAGACCAGCTGGGTAATTAACCCTGTCAATTACGACCAAAAACAAAAGGAACCAAAAATATCTATATATTGAAAACTACCAAGTGATCCAATTGGCACCTTGAAAGTAATCGAGTTAGTTAAATATGTAGTAGCCAATTAAGTTAGTTGAATTCAGAAAGAAAATACCAATGGTAAATACACAAAATAACTTTATTGCTCCTCAAAAAAGTAAAAGAATATACATATATGCAAGAAATGATCAGCAAACTGTTGTTAATACAGCATTAATCTGGTCTGTAAACAGACAAATATATATAACATGGAGTATTTATACATGGGAACAACAGTGGATTAGTACAGCAACAGTTTTAATAAACGAGATTCATAATTATCTTTCTTAGTAACAATATATAACTAATATTAATAAATCTTTTCTTTTTTTCATGATTCAATCAAATTTACCCAACATTGTCTGTTAACAATATCATAACCGTTTTAAATCCTAGGGTATGAAATAACACAATTGCTGTAAACAATGAGAGATTCTCATATATTCTGAATAACCGAGATTCTGTATAAAAACAATAAAAATAATATTTTGTATCTTTAGAAAGATGCAATTCTATCCATTATTTATTTTTTGACAATAAACATCTGGTTACCCAATTTAAAAAGAGTTACAATGAAAAAAATTTACTATAGAACTGCCAAAATCAGTCTTTTGGAATATGGTGTCAGTATAAATTCCTTAAAGTCAGTTTATTATCTACTATGTTTCAAATGTTTTCAATAATACTAAAGGTTTTAAGCATCATGTTTAACAAATATAAAAAGGAAAAGTGGGTAACCAAATACAGATAATAAGTCAGACTATGGTATATAAATATAACAGACAATGTTGGGCAAGCAGCTAGTAAATCATTAGTAAGTAGTGTCATCAGCCAGGGGTCTGCTATGTGATGGCGGTGGTAGTGGTTGTTATTACTATTATTATGCATTCTTTATTTGCACCAGTTATATATCTTCAAAAACATAGAAAATAAAAAAAATATTCACAAAAAATATCAATATATAACAACTTAATGCACATTACAAAAATATGCCAACTTAATTTTGGCCTGTTGTATTAATTATCTATGAAGGCAGGACATTATTGCATGCAGCAGCAGTAATAAGGCACATTGGTGGAAAGACTTTTATTAATGTTACATCTCTATAACCTGAATGATTTAGTCAAAACTCAAAAGAATTTAAAGGAATCATTACGGTTTTAGAGATGAAATGGTTTAGTTCTTTCTATGAGGGTTATATGCCACATGAACAACCAAATTTGTAGCCTTCTAGTAATCAGGCACTTTTTCCATGTTACCTCAATATAATATTTATTGAAATATAAAAACTTTACAATTGAAAACAACATGGGAGTTTCTAAACAATGTGATAGTTTTCCAGTTTTATTTTCAGCAAGAGTATTATTATAGTTTTGAGAAAGTTTTTTTTTTATTCAAAAGCGTTTTTCTTTGCTTGAGTATTTTAAAAGAATACCATATTGTTTTTTACCGTTACATTATTTCATTTGTATAAGACTGGGTTTGAAAGCAAAAAGAAATGGTACTTTGCAAATGATGACATTTTTTTAAACACAACAAGAAAGAAGTGATATTGCTTGAATTTTTAGTAATAAAGCAGATATTTTATCTTTAAATGTGAACAAGTATTTACCTTAGAGGACACTAAATATGCACAAAGATGATTATCGCAGAATAAAATAAACATGTAGTTCATACTGTTAGAAACTCCCATCTATATTGAGTATATCAACAGGTTGCTTTCCATAATGGAAAATTTTCTTCTTTTATCAAAAAAGGAAGACTTCCAATAACATTTTAACTTGATATAAAATCTTTACAAAAAATAACAAGTTTTTTTTGACATGATTCAACAATAGGTTGATCTACTGGACTATGGAAGCATATTTGATTATTTGTTATTAATTTGCATAGCTACTATTATTATCAATCGTTATCTTGTTCATCAATCTAGGCCTATCTACAATTCAATCTATATAAAAAACATATAAACTTTTGAATATAATATATATACAATATTGTTTTTTTAAAATGACAAAAAAAGATCATCATTACAAAAATTATTGTTCTAAACAGATATGTACTGTCCCCATAATGACATGATTATTTTAAGTACTATGTGTCCTGTTACCATACCAACATGAAAATTTAAGTACAAAGCCATTTAATTTCCTATATATGTTCACTTGTGAAAATTCACAAATTTAAGTAGTTTCCTTAAAATCACAATTTTAGATATGATACATTGATATGCATAATCCATTTGGATTAAACTGAATATAAATCTAACATAAATATGTACAATATATAAAAATCTGATTGGCTGTTTTGAAATGTTGCCATGGGAACAGTACAATTCTGATCACAGCTCATAATAAGGAAAGCAAGAATTAATTAACAAGAACAAAAATGAGATGAAAAATTAACACAATTAAAAATGGTTCAATAACTGAAGTCAAAAAGTTTTGTCCTTTAAAATGCTGCTAGATTGCCAATATGTATGAAAAAATTAACGAAAAAACAAAAAATCAAAGAAAAACACACTGCAAATATATTCATTCAAAATGAATGGAGCATAGGTGTTCTGATTTTGTTCAAGTATTCTGTCATACATACACACATATGGGCTCACAGATAGTCAGTTCTTTACATTAAATCACACATTCATGTGAAGCACAGAACCAAATTTTAAAGTATATTATCTATACTTTTGAATATTCAATCTTGATGACAACCTTTAATGTGAAACAAGTACACACATTTACATACAAACTCTCTCTCTCTCTCTCAAATGGTTTATGCATGAACATCTCTACAATTTCCAAATTTCTAGCTAATTGGCCTTTTCATTCAAACAATAATACATTCAAATGAGAATGACCAAACTATGTTTCTTTAGATAAAAAATTGTTTTACAAATTCTTTTTTTGACAAATTTCTATAACAAATTAAAAAAAAAAAAAAATTGACATAATTCTTTCAACATAGCCTTTTTGCTAGCAGCATTTTTACAGTACATTCAAGGTAAGTGTTACTTGTTTTATACCAAGTTTAACTAAGGTGTTCTACAGTTATTTCAGATTTAGTATAACCCTGTCCCATAAATCTACTTTACATTAATGAATATATTGAATTTTTAAGGTTAAGAAAATTTGGATTTAAGAAACTTGTATTTATAATAAAATTTAAAATTTGCACAACCAATAAAATGCTAGTATTTCTATAAAGACTGTTTTAACTTATACACAAACCCTGCCTTGTTACAAGGATATTGCTTGATCAGATCTTTTCTGTACATTAATTCTATTTTGTTACAAGGATATTGATTAGTCAGACCTTTTTTTTTTTTTTTTTTTTTTTTTTTTTTGGGGGGGGGGGGGGGAGGGGAGGGGAGGGTATGAAAGAACAGGCAATCAGTGACATCATTTTAACATGGATGATGCAAAGAAATTTTTATTCTTTGGGCATAGTGATGCTAATTTCTTTTTAAGCATTTTTTTTTATTTGCTTTGGTCGTAAAAACACTGAATGCTCTTGTTTGAAGTAAAAACATTCTCTAAATTATAAGAAATGAAATCAATTTTTTTATAACAAAAAGAAAAATTAATTTCATCTCTATAATACTGACCTCAATTTTCTATTTAAAATGCCATGTCTTTCTGAATACAAGTTTTGAATTACAATAAAAGCAGAGATTTCTCAAAATAGTAAAAAAATAAAAATAAAAAAATAAATAAAAAATAAAAAGAGAGAGAAAAAAAAGCTATCACCAAATTAAGCAAAGTAAGCACAGGCATCTAAAAAGCAGTGTTTCAATCACAATGACAATAACTGTTAAATTGTCTAGTTTATCAGAATACTGTGACATTAAAACTCAAATGTGTCAAAGTTTGAAATATTCCTATTTTTTGTTAATTTTGAAGCACAAAAAAAATTCTGTTGCTCATATAATTAACTCGTTAAGGTCTTAACGGCAGACCAATATCTAGGTTTCTATAAACACTTACAATGAATGTACTGTTAATAATATATATAACATGATCATATAAAAAGCATTATTATTTTAAACTATATATACATCAAGATGTGAATTTTAATGAAAATACAAGTATAGCATCTTTTTAAAGTTTTAGAACACTAAATCCAGTCTGCATTCACTTGTTACTACTAGATTTTGATAATATTAACCAGTAGTATTGCATATAGGTATATATATATATTTAGAGATTTTGTTTTTTTAGATATACATATATATATGTATCATGTATGTATGTATATATAATTACATCAGCATTGAACAAGTAAAACAAATATAAATACTGTGTATAGCTGCTGTGTCAGCTGCTTAATTCTCACATGTATGAATTTAAACATAGAGTTAATGTATCAACAATGTTAATAACAGAGATGATCACATTTTAGAATGGGCTTCACCAATGTATTACATGTTCCCTGATTAATGTTTGTACAGACAAATAATTTCGATTCCCAAGAAAATAAAAAACATTACAGTGTTTATCAGAAAGACTGATATCTGAAATTCTGTATCCACTGGAAACCACCCTTCTGTACAAACATTACCCAGGTATTAAATGGCACATGGGTGAAACTCATTAAACGTAATAATAAATGTAGGTACAATACTATCTGTAACCTGTACACAATCAACACAAATTAGTACGTACACAAATTAATTAGTGTGTAGTCTCAGGCACTTAGCAACAACTCACAATATAATAATAATTAAAAAAAATCTTGGCACGAAGGACAACTGTGATTTGTATATAGATTTAGCTCCAATCCAAGTGGATATAAAAGTAGTTTTTCCGGTGGTTTTGTTAATATGATATAGTTCCCATCTGGTTTCTAAGGCAGGTTGTTAGTTTGTATTGTGTTGCAGAAGGCAGCGTTCTGGTATACAGCTAACATACGATATTCTCCCACCATTTGTATAAACATAGTTGTACAGTTAATATAATCCATTAAAGGTGGTGATGTGAGTAGTCATAACAACGATCTGACATGGGTGCAGTGCCGTCTAACTTACTAGCCCTCCACAGTTTTGTTACAAGTAGTATGATGAATAACAGGCAACTAGGGAACAACTGATAGTAGTTCAACAACAACTTTGTAGTACTTTGTGACCAGGATGTAATGGTTAGTTGGTAGGCAGCTGAAGGTTGTTTAGTGAAAAATAAAAAGAAAAAAGAAAAAATGTTAGTTTAAATACTGCTACCTTTTATGGCATTCTCAATATGAATTATTACTGTGATAAGACTGTTACCATGGTAATAAGCCCTGACAACAGTCAGGCATCACTACAGATTTTGCTGATTAAAGTGTGCTTAAATGATATTAACATATTATTTACATCATGCTAATGATTATTGTTGTCATGCTATAAACTATAAAGATTTCCATGGTAACAAGGTATGGCTGAAGGAAAAGCAAAAAAAGGTCATAGGTCAAGACCAATATGATTGGATTAATTATGAAAGAAGTATATAGCTTTGGTAATTGAAATTGCACAACTTTAATCATCAAAATGTTAGTAATGCCTCATTAGTCAATAAAGCCTATATTAAGTATTAAACTCTCCAAGAAGTGTCACTAAACTTAAGTGCAAATATTCTACTATTATTTACCATAGTATTATTATAATAATATATATGTTTTATAAATAGCGTCCAATGATATTTATTAATGCAATAACAACCACAAGACATTTCTCCTCATTTAATGTCCTTTATTCCTAAACATTCATATAAAAAACAACAATTGCACGTGTTTTAGCCTCACACGGAATCCTTGTATAAACGACAAAATGATTGAAATTCTCTGGACAAATACCAAATGTAAATATATATATATATAATAACAAACAACAGTATAAAAGGAATTATATCATTATTACTTTGATTTTATCAAAACTGATTGTACATCATTTAAATTCTCTTAAAATGTAACATTTTAAAGTTTGATTCCAATTATTTGCTATAAATGAAATAATAATGAATTTACAGGAAGACGATTCTGATAAATGGTAGTAAAACCTGTTTCCAATGAATAAATTATGTTGCAGTGGCACTTGCTTGTTACTTTTGAATTATGCTTCAGTGGCATCTGTTGGCCACTTGAATTATGTTACAGCAACATCTTGTAACCACTTTTGAATTAAGCATGAAACATTTACAGCACAGCTGATAATGGGTAATCCTGAGTATTTCTATTGTCCATTGTCTTGAATGACAAGATGAGCAAGTTTCTTTTACAATAAATCTTTGCACTTTTGCATAGTAACTGTCACAATAAATGGCATCACAATGGGACTAACTATTCACTATCTATATGTGTGTATATAAACATGTAATGTTGACCTTCACCAAACTTTGTGAAATAACGTAATATTTACTGCTGTATATAAAATTGTATAATTTGATAAATTTTGGACATATATAATAAAACATATATATATATAAATCTATGATTGACATAAGCTCTGTTTGTATAAAAAGGACCTTTAAGGCAATTTGTATCTTATCACATAAAATAGACAATCATTATACCACCCTTGTATGGCAGATAAAATTCATTATGTAAATATGATTATAATAAATAACCTTTCTAAAAGGAAAAAAAATATGTAAACATGAAAATAAAAACAGAAAATAATAAGAAAGTAAAAACAACATTTGATTTGTCCCTCAATAACAATAAAAGTTGTGTATTTTATTCAAAATTCTATTTTTCATCCAACATGTAAGCTTCCTAAAATGCAACTGTCTCTTAATATTCATGTATATTCTTCTTGTCTATAGACCAACACTTTTGGTCTTTATTGTTTTTATATTATGGTTTTCAGTGACTAAGCAATTTAAATTGAGGCTAAGAAACCAGCTGAGACTCTCTCATTAATATAGAGCCATCACCAATCTCATTATGTTACAGAAATTTATACCCTTTAATGTGCTAACAAATAAGTAGGTCAAATTAAAAAATTATATATAAACATCAAATGCAGTTACAATAATGCTGATTTTTGTTTTATGCAATTTTAAAGTCAGGAATTTTTTCGTCATGAATCGTAACTCATCAGCCTCATGTTACAAAGCCAATTTTGGATAACAAATAGAACTTAAATCAAATATACAAGTTTCAACAAAAAACTGTTAAAATTTTGCAATTAAAGTGTATAATAATAAAACATGAACTGATGTAGAACAGGGAAACTAACCTTCCGTGTAATTTAAGGAAGAGAAACCCGTGCGTAAGGGTGTGTCCGCACTCCTTCTAACTGTTCTTCGTATTTTTTGAACAGCACCTACAACATCTCAACAGGTTTAACAACGGCCTTGTTCATATGAATAACACAATAATAAATATATAATTAAAACAGGCCAACATAACTTCCCAACAACCTCTCTGTCACCATGCTTTAATTAAGTCATGTTTAAATCCAAAAGGACAGGCAAAAAATATAATTTTGAAAATTTAAGCAATATTATATTTAAAAGCTTATTTATGCATTTTCCTAGTTGGACTTGTGCTTTCTAGTTAGGAATAATGTTCTCTTAAAAATAAGAAAAGAACTACAAGTAAAAGGATCTTTGAATTTTGTTGCAAATATTTTCTTAATTTCCATTTTCAGCATAAACTTAAAATTTCTCTTCAGATTAAAAATGTGTTAGATTTTTGGAACTTTTTTCAAAAATGTTTCCCTCATTCCATTCTCAATACCAAACATTCAAATTTCATAAATTATTTCTTAAAAATTTCTTGTTTACACTATTTTCTTTCTTACAAATCATTTATTTTATAAAACATAAAGTGATACATCTTCAATCTTGTTTTGTTTGTGTTAGATTTAAGCCAAACATACTGTAACTTTAGAAACAAAAATGTTAAATCTTATAAATAGTTTATATGATTAAATTGTGTGACATTAGGTGAAAATTATTTAGTTAAGAAATAAAACAATTTTAAGTTGAGATTATATCAAATTAAACTAAAAATTGGGTGTTAAGCAATGGCAGTTTGATAAGTTAATTAAAAGCTTTAAAAAAAAAATCCAAATTTTATATTGTATTAATTAAACTTGTTTGATGTCAGGGAGGTTGTTGGGAAAATATAAACAAGTATAAATCTATACACCTCCTGGTCTTGTATCTCAGGTATAAAAACAAATTTTGTAACAAATATGCATCAAAAATTTGTAAAAAAAAAAAAAAAAAAAAAAAAAAAAAAAAAAATCTGAAAGACGCTTGGTCTGAATTAGCAAATATATGTATATAATAATTATAATAGTAATGATAATAATAGCACACATGGTGCTGGGGGTAAAACAATTTCAAAACTATTTTGATTTTACAATGTTAGCAAAAAATTGATTAAAATTGTGAGGTTAATTTATTAGTTATCCAATGGACATTACTTCAATTCATCTAGATTTTTTAAATCAATATAAATTACAATTTTCTTTTTACAAACTGCCAAAAATTGTGAGTAATTAAACACTAAAAAGTTAGGCATTATTATTTTTATGTGTGATATGTGTTAACTTAGAATTACTAATTAAAAACCAGGAGATGTTTATATAATGTGAAGGAGGGGGGACTGAAAACAAAATATCAAGCAATCATTAATTAAACATAAATATTTAGCTCAAAACTTAAAATATTCTAAAAACAATGCAGCAGACAAACTAGATTATATAAATCATTATTATTTAAAATCCTAGTATATTTACAAAATTTCAAAACCACCACCAACAAACTAAAAATATCATTATTTGATCAAAAATAAAATTGATTAAGGTATTTATAATTATTTATCAACACTGATTAAAGTGTGTGAAGTGAATGTCACTAAACAAAAATTTGTTTATATAAACATGGCCGCTCTACCTTTAGAATCCTTCTTATGTAGTTTTATTTTTTACCTGCGGCAAAGAGAACGAGGACAATAAAAACAAGAATGTGCCTAGAAAAGCTGAAGTGTTTTTACTTTTTCTCATTTTAAAATATTCTTTTCAGGGATTGTATTTGAATTGTATTTTTTTTTCTCATTTTTTTTCACTTCATAAATTCAATATTAAGCACTTGGGTGTTGTAAACGATTTATGTTGATTTGTCTCTCTAAAAATTATTAAAGAACTTTCAAATAATTCTGAAATCAATTGGAATCCAAAGGGAATGTATTTAATGTCAAAGAATTTCTACTGATATATAGGATCTAAAACATCTTAATATTTTCAAATTAGAACTGAATAACCATCACCTGAACAGAATATTTAAAAGTAAATTGAAACAATCTATTTATCTAAGGTATAACAAAATCTAAACTCATAAAAAAAAAAACAAATATGTTCCAAAAAAGGAAAAAAAAAATATAAACTTAAAATTTTTGCTGTAGTTAAAATGAACATACCAATATAATCCTCAATTTTATGCTAGCATGTAAACAAAATGATAGATAGGGCTTTTAAAAGTATTGGTAAATTCTAAAGAACCAATTATATCTTTTTTGCTAATAGACCATTTTCAAACTCTATATATCATCATGTATATGTAATCACACAAACTAAATCAAGTTATTTTTTAATGTGGAATGGTTTGAGACAGTGTTTTTATGCAGAGATGCCAACCTGATGCCAACCCCATACTGTTCATTAGAAATATATTAAAAGATACCCAGTAATCCTTACCGCCTGATTGTATTCACGATACCAAGTGTTTAAATTTGGCATAAAATAAAGTTATACTGATTAATTAGAACTATTATTATTGGTTTCTTCTGTACTAGTGGCATGGAATATCCTTCAAGAATTGATATTGCATTGTCGACAAGTGACTGGTTCGACATGTCGTTTAACTCTTAATAATTGCATTGGAAACATGAAAACATATAAACAAATGCTAAATGGTTGCAGATACTAAGTATTCATCACAAATACAATGGAGAAAAAAAAACTCTCTAGATTTATCAAACCAGTATATATAACAAGAAAAGTTGGGTCTTCAGGGCAAGATTTTTGTTTTAAATCCACATAATATCATTTTGTCATAATATTCCATAATGGTCGACATCTCTGCTAATGTGTTTTGTCCACAATAGGAATACAGATTTTGAAAATAAAAGCTATACATTAAGAATATCTATGTCTTGCCAAATAACTTCCACTAAGCATATTTTAACATTACTATACAATAGTCTATAAGATATATCAAGACTGACGTATGATCTTAACTCAACTTTTAAATACCTGGAAAACCAGAATGATCAAAATATACATCAATAGATTAGTGGCAGAAAAATTGTAATTTGAAAATGGCCTTTTGTAAAAATAGAACTTGATTAATAATTTTGATTATGAATTCTCCAATATGAAGTTCTGGGCAATTTTATTTTTTAGGTTTTTGCTGTAAACTATTTATTTAGTTACTTGACTAATTTTGTTTACAATGAACAGTTAGTGCACCAATACTCAAAGATCAATAAAATTGCAAATCAAAGTATATGTACATACTGACAAAACGAAATAACATTCATTTATATTGCAGAAGTAACGTAATGCACAACCTTAAAATTTTAATCATCATAATAAAACGGAATGTATAAAGGAAGAAAAAAGAAAAATATATAGGATTTCTAAAACAAGAAACGAAATAATAAAAAAGAAAATGGAATGAAATATTACACAAATACACATCCATCATGTGTAAGCATTATAATAAAACCATGTATATGAAATCTTAAAATGTGAAAACACTATACAATATATGAAAAAATGGGACTTTGTAATGTCAAAAATCATTTTGATTGTAAAAAGATAATAAAAAACAAGTCTATTGGTTGAATTTAACAAGACAATTTCACATCTATCGCACAATAGAGAACATACCCCCTGCTTGATCTATTCCTGTTTGATATTCTAATATGGCTGCTGCCGGTGAGATGGCATAAGGATATTCATATGGATTATACATCAGTCCAGCAGCAGCAGCTGTATCAGCTGCTGACACAAGAGGCGGAGGTGGACCATTTACAATTCCTGCTGATGATGTTGGGATCTGTTGCATTCTGGGAGCTAAGATAATTGGAGCACCTGCTGGTGTTGGTGATCTGAGTGCAGCAGGTAATCCAGCTGCGGTTAACTGTGATGGCGCTGTGATGAACCTAGGTGTCTCTGTAAGAGATAAACCATCTGCTGGCAATAAATATAAAAATACATATGAATTAGAATGATTGTCACATAATGTTAAATATATAAACATTTTTAAATATTTTGCATTATAAAAAATTATTATGCATTCTTATACAACCTCCTCACAATTATCTCTTTTTCAATCACTCTTACACTGTCTCACATTTTTCATTCCTCCCATTTACAAGAAGTTGCAACAGAAGCACTTTTATCCTGAGATAAAATTTTCAACAGGGTGTGATTTTTATGTTGCAGTTGATACATGTAGTTTTTCTTCGATCAAAAAATGCTAACCAAGATTATTTTTTTTTTTGAAATTGCTTCATATTCATGTCTTCATTTTTGTAATGTTAAATTGTTTACACAACTCACCTTTCTCTGGATGCATCAAAGAAAAATATTTAATAAATATCCTAATTAACAATTTTATTCAGTCTACTTTCATCCAATGAATTTGAAATATGAACTGCAATGCTTTGTTGTTAGGCAACAAAACATCTAATATAAAAAATCCTTGGAATGACTGATAAGTGATTTTCATCATGTTATGATTAGAATAGTTACGGTTATTTAGCATTTCTACACATCAATTGGAAAAAATCAATTTTTTGGTGGTAAATAAAGTGAGGATCTCTTCAAGACAAATGGAAACACACACACACACACACACACACACACTCTCTCTCTCTCTCTCTCCCCCCCCTCTCTCTCTCTCTTTCTCTCTCTTCAAAGGAAAAGATTAAAATTTCTTAACAAAAACAACTTAACAAAATTCCTACCTGTTGGACTAAAACACATTACATTTTGGTGTCATTAAAATTTTGATGATTTGTAACATTTTAAAAATTTATAAAGTATAAAAATTAAATGATTATTATGAAATGATAAAATATATATAACTATTATCATTGCTGTTTTACTCTTTTTACTTTCTTTTAAATGATGTAATTAGGTGTAAAATTAATATTTAATACAAAGTAAAAACTTTTAATATCTGGAACAGTCCAATAGGTAGGAAACAAACAAGTAACAACTTATATCAAATTGAAATCTAAGAAAATCTTTAAATAAATTCTGTAATGTTTAATACAACAATGTTTATTTTGGATTCATGCAAAGTGAATAGTCAGATAAAACATGCACCCATTTTTAAATTACAGTAAAATGTGTAAGTCTTCTGAACATCATGCATAAAAGAATGTAAGGAAAAAATTCAGAATGGAAGGAAAAAAATCTGAATATTTAATCACAAAGTTTAAATGCAAATAAAAATAGTGGCCTGACTTCTGGCTGGAAAGGCAAATTTTTATGATTTTCAATTATTTTTATAACTGATATCCAGCACCAAATTAATCTTATGTATTATTAAGTGCAAAAAAATTTTTAGTTTTTGTGCTCAATATATGACACAAACAAAAGACCTGTGCTGAAGAAATTTTTTTATCAATTATGTCAAATTGTGACGAAACTTAAAAAATGTGAAAATATAGTCAAACATAAAATCATTTTTAAAAATAAATCAAAATCAGGGAAAACATAAAATAAATAAATAATAAATAAATAAATAATATCACTATCTATTTAATAATTTTTTAAAAATACGATTCTTGAGTAAAATAAAGAAAATGGGAAGGAACATAAATGGACAAATCTAGATAACAACCCATCTACCATGTTGACTACAACAAAGGAAATAAATAAAGTGGTACACAAGTAATAAACTATATAAGGTGGTAGAATAAAAAGGTGATAAAACAAAAGCATAAATAAACAGTCTATAGTTATAAAATCCATGAACCTAGTCTAAATAAAGCATAGAACTAAATCTGACATATTATAAATACACAGAATAACCCAGTGTAGTAGAAAGCCAAAAAGTATGGTCGTAACATGCAACTACCGATTCCAACCAGAGTTGGGTGAATAATCATTTCCATAACGCCAATAAGATGCAGATAAAAAATAGCAAAAATATGAATAGGGAAAGCTAGGACACTGCACACTGGCTGCTTGATTCAGGGTGGCATTAGGGGCCACCACGGACTTACGAGTTGTAGTTGCCACGGATTGAGAGGTCGATGAAGTAGATGGTTTAGAAGTGTCACGATATGTGCCGTTTATGATAGCTAACTCCATTAGTTGTCGTTTCTTTAGATCATCCTCCCCATCGGGCTGAAAAAGTTAACAGTACATGTGAACACGACATTAAATACATACAAAAATAGGACGATCAAACATCCCGAAACTTACGAGTGACGGGGATCATGGCTTTTGCGTCCCTGTAAGTTCCGTTCAAAATGGCAAGTTCCATCAATTGCATTTTCTTCAAGTCATCCTCACCCTCAGGCTGAAATGTAATCAATATTTGTATAATCCACATGAAAATGGTGATTCTAATTGGCTAAATCCTAATGATTTTTCTTTCCTCTAACTACATTTATATTTGATAAGTTTTAGGTAATGTTTACAAAACATCAGATTACAAAAACATCAATTATATTGATTAAACTATTTAATATTAATGATTTACAAACTGGTTAATTGTTAGTTGTCTAAGTAGGAAAGTAAAGAGAGTTCTTTATTATGATGGAAGCTTAAATCCTTAAATGTACCTGGTAATCTAAGATCTTGCAAGTGTATATATGTGCATATATATTTACATGTGCCAAGGAAACACAAATAATGTAATAAGCCAAACTTTTCATTGAACTACATGTAATATGAAGTTTATTTTTATATATTTGTATTTATTATTTTTTTCTTCTTCAAATTTGAAATTAAATACTTTAAAAATTTGAAATGGTAAAAATATGAAACTTTTAACAGAAAATTCAAATACATGATGTATGTTAAACTTGCTAATTGCATGACGTGTGGAACATAGTTATTCTGCAACTATGAATGTATTACACAAATCTAAAAAAAAATTATAAAAAAGATAGCCTGAGGGCAAATATCTACCAGTACACAGTCGGATCTGACAATACAAAGGAAATACCAAAAAAGCAGTGTCACACAGATTTATTAAAATGTTAAATGATGTTTTTAGTATTCAATTATAGAATTTTGAATATGTGCAGTCATCCAAATTTTAAATCTGAAAAAATCCCTGGTTTTCAATCAAAAAAAAAAAAAAAATATTAAAAATAAATAGATATTTTGTTATGACACTTAAGCAATATAAAGTGTACCCCTCCCTCCACGATAAGACACACAAATACATGTTTTATAAGTATTTAGATTTACATTAACCATTTTAAAAGTTAATATAAAAACCATTATTATTAACATATAGCATATGGAGTACATGTACATTCAAGATATAAAGTTAAACTTGGGATCTGGGACAAGTCTGTTTATGACTTCAGTAACCCAGTGTGACCTGTAATAAAGAACAAATTCATGTCTTTTCTGCCAAAGTACTGTCATTTACTCCTGACTGTCATGGCTGGCTTAAAAGAAATCTGAACATCTGCATAACCTAAGACATCCAAAATCATTAGATTGGTACGAAATAAAATCATGATAAAAAAACAAAAACTTGCAATGTGATGTGTACCTGTAATATTGAGAGAGAGAGAGAGAGAGAGAGAGAGAGAGAGAGAGAGAGAAAATTTCTAGTAACATATATTTATTTAATTCATGATCTGATTTCATTGAGAGAGAGAGAGAGAGAGAGAGAGAGAGAGAGAGAGAGTTCAATAACAAACATTATTTCAATTATGATAAATAAAATGAAAGATAAATATCTGATTTCATTGAGAGAGAGAGAGAGAGAGAGAGAGAGAGAGAGAGAGAGAGAGAGAGATATTTCTAGTAAGAAATATTCATTTAATTCATGATCTGATTTACTTGAGAGTTAAATTAACAAAAATTATTTTAATTATGATAAATAAAAATGAAAGATAAAATATCTGACTTCATTGAGAGAGAGAGAGAGAGAGAGAGAGAGAGAGAGAGAGAGAGAGAGAGAGAGAGAGATTAATATTAATAGATTATACACTTGTTGTAACACAAAATATGGTAACAATAATAAGAAGATACACTTAAATCATTCTAGTTTCTACTTGTACAGAAATTTTAACCTGTTACTGTAAGTCTTAATAATACCAGATTTTACAAATGCAAATAAAATCCCAAGTCTTTAAGAATACAACTTAGTTATAATCTACCCAAGGGCACATTTTTTCTATTCTTTTGTTCAATGTATTTTTCTATTATATTTCTATACAGTTTAAACAAATTCTGGCTGTCTTTGTGAATGGTGATCAAATCAGTAAGATTTATGCAGTATTTAGCCAGTATCTAAGTTTTTGCTATCATGCCTCAATGATATATATATACAACAATGAAAAATGTGTAGGTTACTTGTGTGTATAAACCTCAAGGACAACAAAATTACACATTCAAACATAAAAAGTTCCACTCCCTATTTATATTTTACCATTATTTATTTTCTCACTTATATAGGCCCAAGAAATAATAATCTGTTTATTGTTCAATTCTCAATGCCGAACTATGGGATACTATTGTACTATTATTCAATTTTTTTGACCAGGATTTTTTTCTGCCCATTTCTTCAAAGACAATCACTATTATTTTACATATTGTGAAACCAGTATGGCATAATTTTTTTTAACAAACATTCAGTAATGTGTGAAAAAACTCATCCCAGACTAAAACAATTTGATTTATATCAGATTATATCATCAATGATTTCTTTTTTTAACACATACAGTGTGAATAATAGTAATGTGTAGAAACAGATAAAAAATAAAGCAAAAAAAACCAAAAAAAATTTAAACATCAAAATTGACATGAATTCTATTTTTACCTTGTTCAAGACGAAAAAAAAAAGAAAAAAAAAAAAAAAAGAATAATTGTTATAGCCTTGTACTATGAGGAATCTATAATGAATGTAATACATCAGGTTTGCACTAGTTAATACCTATACAAGGACATTTACATTTTACCATCTAATATCTGACAATTATGAGAATCTGTCATTTGAGACTGTTTCTAACAACACAATAAAGACATTTTTAATAAGTGTGAGCATACACTGAACTAAAACTAGTAAGGTTATAAGGCAAATCTTACAACTCTCATTACAGGGACAGGGATAATTTTAAAATTGTAAAAACAGGTGCCTTTTATAAAAAACTTTTTTTTCAAAAACAACAAAAAGCTTCAAATTTTGTGTTTTAAAATTTCTGTCTACCTACCACACCCCTTTACTAAAGAATTTAAAGAAATATGATACTAGTTTTAACTCAAATTTGTGGAATGTATAAGGTTCAACAAAGAAAAAAAAATTCTTTTAAAATAGTAATATGGATATATGTTATGTTTTTTATAAAATAAATTTAGCAGAGAATGATTTTTCAAAGAAATAAATAAATACATAAAAATACAGAGTTTACTGTTGGGTTCTTTGTAAATAAAGCTTCTGTTGGCCTATATAAATAATTTTAACTTTTTCACCAAACTGAAATTTGAACCCAGCACAAGTGTCAGTGGTATAAAAACATGATCTATCTCCGCAGTAGGGAATGGTAACAACTCTCCCATACTTGTATAGAGTGATGATAAACACCTTATAATAAACAGTAGTCTCAATATCATATAACTAGTCTTAACACAAGTTTTCTATCTTCTACCACTTATCTCTGATAAAACTGTCTATACTGATTTTAAATTTTATGAAAAAATGAAACTTGGGTGAAAATGTCTGGCTATTTTTAGTGTTTCTAGACTTTATCTACAAAAATAATCTTTTTTTCTCTCCACAATTTATCTAGAATTTACATAAAAATGAGATATGAAGTACAGTTAACACCATATACTGTCAGAAGATAGCAGTACCTGTATAAAAGTACTTCCTTTTTACAGATGTGGTCTTCATATACAAGGCATTTGTAGCAACAGGTTTAAATAGACTTGCAAATAATGAAGTTTAAAATTTTGACATCTATTCATTCTTAAATACTTTTTTCATATTAAATTTAGAAAAAAAAATTATATTTAGAAATTATTTTCATTTGATACAATCTAGTGAAATAAGTCTAAAATACTGTTGTTAAAACCATTTCTGACACATTTTGTGGTACTTTTCAGAACATCTAGTTTAACTCCCTAGACATTAATGCAGTGTTTTTCTCTTTACATAATGCAATTATTTCACTTATTTCACTCTGGCACAATTTATGTTTTAAATGCCCATGATGTAAGAATGAATAATTGTACATCCATGTTATGAGACAATTGAAAATATTTTGAAGAAATAAAAGTCCAGCATAAAATTCTTATACCATGTATAAAGTCATTAAATTTTCATGTATGAAAAAATTATTTCGTTTATTCAAGTCAACAAAGAAATAATCTCCCTTAATCTATTAATAAAGAAATAATGTCATTGCAAACTTTGTTTTTTGAACCTATTGGAAAATTTAACAGAACCATTTAAGAAATAATATAAAGAAAAACCTTACACATGGAATACTTAAAAAATAATAAATTTTAAATTAAAAAATACAAGATTACATGGATTACAATTTAAATAAATTCTTCAAAATGATTACTCAAGGACACAATGTGTTGTAGTTCTTTCAAAGCAATTTTAAATAAGGATTATTCTATGCCAATCTCTGAAAGAAAACTTTACAAAAATAGGAACTCTAATTAGTGGTTAGGACTGTGTGGGTCTCTTCTCTTTACGGGCTGGCAGCCAAGTAATGTAACTTATGCCCCTATCATTGTACGATAAACAAAGACTTCAGTACTAATTTCTATGTTCTAAAGGAAGAAAAACATGTAAATTAATATAAGCATTACTGTTGGGAGATCATGCTGTTGATAGTGCCTTTTTCAGGTAGTTATATGTTATACCTGTACAAAAATACGGCATACCTAAAGACTGTTTTAAAAAGTAAACAAATGCATGTTATGTTAATCTGTCTCAAGAAAAAAAATGTACACAATTTGATTAATATTTGATAATTAAAAACAAAAATATTAAAACATATTTAATTAAGTACCTGTAAAA